>OY101441.1:44345240-45545240 GCA_956483585.1 Gymnocheta viridis
GGAAGATACATTCGATATAGTGAATATATCTGGCAGGGATATTCAGATCATTACCGATAGTAAGGCGGTCATAAGATTCCTGGAGAATGTGTTCATCACATCAAAAATCGTCCAAGAATGGCGGATATCTTTAGGGGAGATAGCGAGACATTCAATGGTCACTCTAAAGTGGGTACCCGGACACAGGGATATACATGGAAACTTTATTGCGGACTCGTTGACGCATGCAGGCTCCACTTTAAATCGAAACGATTCAACATATGAATAAGGTGTCTCTCTCCCAATGAGCAAGCAACTTATTGCACAAAAGCTTCATATACCATTACCAATTAGAGATGTTTAAATGAAACTACCTGTTCGGAAACCAGGAAAACCTGGCCCATAATAGATGACAAAAGGACTAGGCGGGCACTACAGCTGTCCAGACATCATCTCAGAAACCTTATCGCGGTCATAACTGGCCACTGGCCTATCGGGAGGCACTCCCAAAGATTAGGGCTCAATTAGAATGATCTATGTAGAAGCAGCAGCGACAAAGAAGAGGAAGGGTCGACGGAACATCTTCTCTGTCATTGTCCGGCATTCGGAAATCTAAGACTTAAACTCTTCGGTCAAAGAACCCTTAGGGACAAAACTTGTCTTTCTGATATTGATTTAAACAAGATTCACTCGTTCACTGCGTGAGAATATCAGATGACATAGGAACCTTGGGAGATGGACCCACGTGAGCGGTGCTTGATCACGGCTGCCTCCAGAACCTAACCTAACCTATAGTTGTAGCGATTTGTATATGATTCCGCTATGAAACTTCGTACCTAAATGAAAAAGCTTCAATATGGAAAGTAATTAAATAGTGTCGTCGCATCTATAAGACCTCGTAAACAAACAAAAAAAAATGAATTTTTCATTAATTATATTCTCATAATGCTTTACGGTCTGATTCATAAAATTTTCTTATTTCATTGTTAAATTGTTATAGTTATTAAACAAACTTTGAGTTATAAGCATGTAAAAAAATGTATATTCATAAACGATTAATAACGCTGGACTAACAATGAAATACATTTACCAATTTTTTCTTTTCTTTTGGCAATCTTGTTGTAAATAACCCGCCATATTTTGTTAAGTGATGTACACAATATGATTCCATAGTATAAGTATTGGGTCTAAATGAAAAAAAATCATTAAAAATTCCATCAAATTGTTAAGTAAAGAAATTAAGCAAAGCTTTTCTACTAATTATTAATAATGAGCGAAAAGTATACTTAAAACCTGCGTTTGTTGTTCTTGAAGTTCGAAAAGTATTTGAATACTCAACTCTTAACATTTGTTTGTGCACCACTAAATAACATCAACTCATTTAAGTTTCTCTGTTTAGTTTTTAACTGTAAAATCAAAATATTTGCACGTTAATGAAAATAAAATATGTTCTTATGTGGAGCATTATATTTAACTTCTTTTTAATTTTGTGAGGTGAATATATATGGACAAAGTTTGTATCCACTATCTCCTAGCAAACGGCCCTTGAACTCTCTGTTTTCGAATCGTTGTTTGATTGCTGATTCGTTGAAAATACGACAGGAGTAGAGTGCTCCCTCTCCAACTTGCGACTATATCACTTATTTTTAACTTTGTATCACGAATAATCTAAAACACATGCGCGAATGTATAAAGAAATTTGCCTGAGATAACCCGTGAAGATTGGCAGTATGATCTTGAACCTTAAATGTTATACTGTGCATAATGATAAGTTAGACACAACGAATATTACACATATGCCTCTCTTCGACCCCAGCATCATAATGACACTAAAACCTGCAAATCGACAGAGGTGCCACAACCCCCTGAGTCTAATTGAATTTCCGGATTAACCATTTCAATAATTTTTTTAAACGGTAGATTTATTGAACAGGTATCTAAATTTTGAGTTATCTTTCGACATTTCGAACGGATTGACCCTCTTTCTAAAAGTTTTTCGAATACGGGCAGCTGATATATCGGCGATCGTCTCTATCATTTTCAATTAAAATCAAATTTCTTCGCACAAATTAATTTTACTTACGTATTCTGGAAACCAAATTTATTACATCCATTTTTATTTAAACACTTTTATTAATTAAAAATTTTAGAAGAATTCGCAAAATTTTTTAACAAAGACGAAAATAGAAATTAATAGCAAAATGTCACTTTATCAATCGCTTAAACTATGGCATTGGCTACAGTAAAATTTTTATATTTTTCAAGGACTTTATAACGCTTTAATAAGGTATTAATGTGCTATTAAGCTGCTAATAATCATTTATGAATTGCTCGTTTAATATTTTACAATAGTCTAAAGTAATAAGACTTTTTGAACCATGTTGTTTGTTTTGTCATATCCAAATAGTAGAAATTTGAGAGAAGCGCTATAAAAGTTACATAGTGCCTGTTCTTCCTTGTCATATTTTTTCGTTTTAATATTTTAAAATGTATGATTTTATGGTTAACATTTGTATCCCCCAAATAATTAACAGAAATTTTTGTTAGCTACGCTAATGATAAATTTGTTATCGCTACTGCAGATTACGGTTGAATAATTTGTTCTCAAATCAATTTCGAAGGCGAATCAACTCTACACACAAAAGACCACTTTGTATACAAAATATTAATCTACAAGATATAAACCAATTCTGCTTCCTAGGAATTATTATTTAATCAAGGGGCGGATCTTCAGATAATGTATCTAATCGTTTGGCCAACTCAACACAATATGGAAGTCTTCATCCCACAAAACTTGGAATTTTTAATTCGTGTGTCAAGCTTGTGCTATTGTACGGCTGTGTTATTTATGATTACCTCCGCAGCAGATTTTAACACCCCACAAGTCTTTGTGAACATGTGTCTTGGAAGGATATTGTGAATTTTGTGGCCCAACACCATATCGAGTGTTCAATCAAACACCAATACGGGTTGAAATATTTATGCGTAAATGGGGTTTGATTGGCCATGCGCTGATATCACCAGTAAGCCCATAGACTGTAACCCCGTAGGAAGCAGACGTAGAGGACACCCTGTTCACACTTGACGTAGACAATTAGCTTTGGAAGTTATCAAATCAGGCAAAAGCGGGAGTGAAGTAAAAAACCTAATATCGAACAGGAATAATTGAAATGAATTTGCTGAGGTCCTAGGCTTCTTATAGGAGCCAAAGGAACAAAAGAATATACATATGTATGTATATACAAATCAGTTTCGTGTGCACGCACAAAGAGTTTAGTGTGAGTGAGCATTTTTGAGTAGAATTTTCGTGCGATCCATGAATAGAAATCTAATTTGAAACTTCAGAAAAAATTGTCAAATATAAATAGGAAATGCAAAAAAATAAAATAAAACCATCATCCAAAAATATCTGAGCACGATTTCTGCACAAGGATGTGCATTTTTCAGATGGTAAAGCTTAAATCACAATTTTTTTTACGAATTTATGAAAAATATTTTTAAAATAAACAAAAAATAATTAATTTTTAAATGTCATATTTTTTTCAAGTTAAAAATTTAAACTCTGAAAGTTTTTCAGTTAATTTTGTTTAAAGTTAATCTTAACAGTGCTTCGTGTTAATAAATTTTCACTAACCAAAGTTAAAGTTTAGTGTTAACTTCAAGTTAATTTTTTTATTGTTAAATGCCCTAAGTAATTTTAGATTAAAGAAATATAATAAGTTTACATTAATCATCCAAACAAGACGCGATTATTTCCAAAGCTTCAGGTTTTACCGGGAGACTCTGAGAAGCTTTAGTAAGTTTCACTGGCCATAAATTCAACATAATCTTCAGGGAACTTCCATACATAATTATTGGTGCTCATACATTGTATAATGTCAGCACTGATATGGGATATAGCATCATTCAGTTTTTTGGCAGCGTCGCTGGTACAAGCGGTTTTTTTCTTATCACATAATCGGACATTTTCATCGAATTCATCAATATGGTTAGTAGCATTTGTACTGATGACATCCATTATCTGGACAGCTTTTGAGCTCTGAGAAATTAGAAATGAGATTTATTTAATTAACTTATCGTACGTATTGTAAATATATGAATTCGCTTAAAGCACTTGATGAAACCCCTGATATAAGTCTATAGCGGTCAATATAGCGGCCATAATCGAAAAACTTAATCATCTTACCTCTTTGACTAAACATTCGAGAGCACCTTCAGCTGATCCGACCGTACTGCAGCAGCTTATCGATCCACAACACTGAGCAGAATTTTCATCTAATTCATCGCGTTTTTTCAAAGCGTCAGTGTTGGCCTTTTCTTTTTCTTGCTCGAGTACTTCAACGCAACGTTGAGCGTCGTTTCTAGATTTCGTAAAGAGAAAGTTATAGTATTTTCCGTAAGTGGTGAAACAATCATTTGCGGTGGAGCGGGCCAATAATTTTTGCAGTTCTATGACAGTGGTATGCCCATTGGCAACAATAGTCAATGACAGCGTGGCCATTGCAAATAAAATAACACTGGACTTGAAATTCATTGTATAGCTCTGGCTGCGTTGCTTAAATTAATAATTTATTTGTAATATTTTTTCGTATTTTTGGAGTTCTTTATCGTTTGTTCATTATTCAAAGGCTGCTAAAGAACTACTGAATTTGTTTAAAACATTCTAAGGTTTTATAATTTTTCCAAAAACAAAAAAAAAACAAAAAACAGATTTTCATGGCATCTTTTATTAGACCTCGTATGGCATAGCAGTGTTGCCATCAATGCATAACCAAAAACTAATAAATATTGAGTAAAAAGTGGCTTAAAAATGGCGAAACAACATTGACTGCAAAAAAGATAATTCAAATTTTAATTTGTTTTAATATATTTCAAATTAAAGACAATTTTTTAAGCAAATAATAAGTAAATACATAATTTAATTTTTAAGCAGTTTTTATCGAATGAATCGAATCGAATTAAGTGCAAGTAAATGTATCCTTTAATAATATTAATTTAGCCATGAAACAGGGATATAGCAGCTTTGCCATAAAATCGAAAATTTATTTAATTAATTTATTTCCACCAGCATCTCGGTAATCAAAAACTTCCGCCCCAAAAACCAATTGTATCGTTTGCTTAGTTTTATTTTATATATCGAATATTGTACAGTACAACCTCCATAATCCGGACAGATATCGTTTCAGCTACTGTCCGGAGTAGTGGATCGTCCGGACTACAGTTAAAATAATATTTTAAACGCAATACATTAATGTACATATATTTAATTTCTTTTTATTACCGAAATCGAAAATGAGAATTAATTTATTTACAGAAAACATAAAACAACATAATAAAAGTGACCACAAATATCCATAAAATAGCTTTTGAAAACAGTTCGCCACGCAAATTCTACTGAGAAAAAAGAACACCTGTCCAGACTGTAGAGGAAAAATTACTAAACTGTGCGAAAAAATTAAATGTCCAGATTACTAGATAGTTCGAATTAGCAAGTGTCCGGATTAGGGAGGTTGTACTGTATGTTGTACTGTATTTCATTTGATCTAAAATTTCATAAGAAAGTATTGTACAGCGATAAAACTTCGCACCTAAAATGAATCGTCTTGATATCTAAAGCTGCTTCTGTTGACGCACCAACATGTCAGAGAATACACGCACAAATTGTAAAATATAAAAATATTTTAAGACGCTAATATAGAAATGTTTTAATAATCTAATTAAGAATTTTTAATTGCTATCTTCTATGTAGTGTAGTATGAATTCATATAGCAAATACTTCGGCATTTGAACTACTATTGTAATTTTTACAACTCTCATTGAGTTTTTAAAAGTTTTTGTATAAGTAAAGAGGTTTGAAACATTTAAAAATTAGGTTTAAGGTCTACTGATGATTTGGCTTTAGCACCAATGAAATGCATGTATATAGACTAGCTAAAAAAACCCTCAACAAACAAAAGTTTTTTAAACCAGTAGTATATTTTCAAAAAAAAGTTTTAAAAAATAGACATTTGCGCAACCGGAAGGAAATCGTTTGCAATAGAAAAGTTGCATTCACCGACCATTAAAAACTTAATATAAAAATACACCACTATTAATTTAACTTAAATTCGTTAATTTTTATTATTTTAAAATAAAAATTTATACACTCGTATTAAGCAATGCTAAAAAATTAATTCTTTAATGATTGAGAAGAATGCTGAAGTTTTGTTTTGAATTTTTAATTTTTTTTTTTTTTTTAAACCTGCAGCTTCCAAAATTTTTTTTAATATCAACTATTTTCTCATAAGAAATATTATTATCTTTTGTACATTCTATGGAAATATGTTGGGCTTTATTGGCATCATCGACTTTAAGTTTTTCTGCTTTTTCAATTTCTACTTTCTCTGAAATTTTGCGATTTTAACATTGATAATTAATAATCAATATTTCGGGCAGACAAATTATTCGTCCGATTAAAAAAAAAAGAAATTTTGGAACGAAACTGCAATCATGCTTTAAAAAGACAGATTTTTTTTAAAATTTGTTTACAAAAGTCAACAAATAATCAACATTTTAGAAAACGTTTTAAAAATGTGTCTTAAGATCGTATCAAAACCTATATAAATGCAGAGAGAAAATTGCCTAACTTCAATAAAACAGAAAAAGTTATAATTATCGAGACCGTATTTTTAAAAAAATTGCATTTATGAAGACTGCAATGTTCAAAAATTACTTGTTGCAATAATCGGTGGTTGCGCATTCCAAGCTCGCACTGTATATATATGGCAAAAGTTATACACATACTTTTCTCCACATCTTTTATTAATTCATACATCAAGTACCATCAAGTACCTCATCTCCAGTAGAATCGGAATTATCATTTGCATAAATATCACGAGAGTCTAATAATGGCGACGATTCTGTAAACTTTCTTAAGAGCATCGATTTCTTTTTTTAGTTTTAATTATTTTCATCCAACTAAAAAATATTTCAACATCAGCGTTACTGAAAGTTAATACTAGATATTTAAATATAAGATTAACCAAAATAAAAAATTAATTTTCTTGCGGCGCATTTTTCAATTGTCGTACCTCCTTCAAAAACATTTGTTAAATTTCAGCTTTCACCATTGAATTTCAATCAATATACTTAATTATCTCATGTTTGTACATTGAATTACTTTTTTAATATGTTATAAAATAATTTTATGGGTTCAGCAGAAAATAAATAATTAATAAAAATATTTTACTTCTTTGAGGCAAAATTTAAAATAAAAAAAGGCTAAAAAAAGCCACGAAGCTAGAGCGTAAATTTCGAGGCTAAAAAATAAGAAAAAAATGCTAAATAAATCAAGCCTCGAAAAGGCTAAACTGGCATCACTGCATACAAGTAAAATAACTTCCAAATCATAAAGCCGCCTAAAAAATAATAGGAATGATATAATGAGCGCTGCTTCTGATGAATTATGCCTAAAACAGGCTTCGCTTACTTAACCCCTTACAGCATAACGTTCGATAAACCGAACGCAATTAATTTGCATATATTTGTAGAAAAAAATAGCTATAACGAAAATTTTATGTTGAACAGACAGAAGAATTAAAATTAGTTCAAAATATTTGTTTGTCAACAAAAGTTTTATATTAAAAATATTTTAAAATCATTTATTACATAAACATACACTTTTTTAATAACTACTTGTGTTAATATGATCCTTAGTAAACATTTCATCGTTACTGAATTCCGGCCGGACGGAAGGTTTTGCAAAAAATTAAAGATCTTTCAATGGCATAATTTTTCCAATTCATAAAGCCACAGCAAAAGTCAATTAACTCCCAACAATATTTATTATTTTTTTCTTCATTACCCCTCTTGGGAGCATATGGCTTCCGCAAAGCATCTCCATTTTACATGATTTGTTGCAGTTGCTTTTGCGTCTTCTCATGTAAGATTTCACTGTCCTACTGCTTGGAGTATCGTGCGTATCCATGTATTCCTTGGCCAATAACGGTTTCTTGATCCTTGAGGATCTCACTCTAGCGCCATACTTGTTATTATGGGTTCCTCGTTGTTAACGTTCGAGAGATCAGCATTGCTGATGTTGTTAGGCTACAATATTTTCCATATAATTCTGAGGGACTTGTTGACGAATACCTGTAGCTTTTGCGTGATGGTGTTCGATACTAACCGGGTTTCACTTCCGTACAACAGAGTACTCCTTACATATGCACCGAATATTCTAAGCTTAGTTCGTCTGGATGTTTGTGAGTTTTTCCATAGTGGTTGTTCGGAAAAGAAAGCCGCTCTCAATTTATTGAACCTGTTATTTAGTTATTTATTTATTTGTTTAAGATTCTTTATTTCAATACAAGAAGAACATGTCTTATATTATAGTATTGATTAGTAATTTGCATACTACGTACATACGTAACAAGTTCATAAATCTAATTTATTAATAAAAAAAAGACAATAAACAATATTTAGAATTACATATGAATAAATAAGAAAGGAAATAATTTTAAAAATAGATTGTAATGGAAGTTACAGTTAAGACAGATAAAACAATAAGTTTGTCCTTACGTTTACAAATAGTAGAAAATAATTACGAAAAGTGCCTAAATATGGCAGATTTCAAATGACTTGCATTGTTTAGTAAGACGAATTGAACTGACGAAGAAGTGTTGCGAAGAGATCGCTCTATAATATTTTATGCTGTTTATCTTGTTTCCTCTGTTCGATATGGAAAATGTTATTTTTCGAAACAGGCAGGGTGGTTGCTGGTTATATACAATTTTATGTAAAAACAGTAGTGTTCGACGGTTTAGCAAATTATCAAAGGTTACACCGTAGATTTGTTTTGAAATTGTGAAATATTTCTGAATCTTTTAATCTTTTTTTACGTTTGTTTTAGCGCCGCCATTCGTTGCCACTGACAGTAGACAAATATCATCCACATAATTAAAATCCTCGAGTTAGCGTGAGAGACTCCATGTGATTTCTCTTCTCTCTGAACAGACTTCCATCATGATGACATCCTGTACTATAGTGAATAGCAGAGGTGATAGGGCTCATCCCTGTTTTACTCCTTTTATTCTCAAAGCTTTGTAGCAGTCTGTCTGATGGTATGCAAGGCTTTCTTGAGATCTATGAACAATAGGTACAGGAGAGTACGCCATTCTAAGTATGGTTATATTATAATTTGTAGGGTGTTGGTCAGGCCTACACAGGTCCTGTTTGCCTGTTTATCTCGTAGATGGTTTTCCATTTTACTTTGAAGCCTTCCCTTTATTATGATTGCCAGTATCTCGTAAAGCGGACTAATTCCTCTCCAGTTTTTACAGTGTTTTAAGTCGCCATTATGAAAAAATTCCCAACTTATATGGAATAATAAATAACTAGTGTATGCAGCGGTCGACTCTATAGACCGCATTCTAGAAATTAATATTAAACATTTACATAAATACATGCGATAAAATACAAAAACAGAAAACATTCTAAATAAAATAAACAACTTCAAACTCTGTCTCATTTCTATGCAACAGCAAATTGCACAAACTCACATGCACACTCTGTTTATTTTTCAAGTTGAAGTTGATACATGCATGTGTAATAAGTGCGCATGTGTTAGTAGCAACTTTCAACGCTTATAGTTCCCTAAATATCAAACCGATTTAAATAAAATTAATATTGTGCTCATCTATGTAACACCCCTTTAAAAGCGTATAAATCTTTCAAAAATCGGTTCAGTAATACGGCCGTAAAAGGGTTTTAAAAAAACGTGTTTGCCTATTATAATAAATAATTTGAAGTTATTTCATAGTGCCTTTATTTGTCAAAGACGTACTTCATAACGAATGCGAATACGAGCGAGATCTACGTAAAGTTAGTTTGAATTGTGCGGATATTCCCCCAGCAAGTAGTCAGTCGGTCTTTCAATGTCTGCTAATCGTAATAAAAAATTCAAAAGTATTCTCTGTTCTCCAATCAATGAATTCATTTGATTTTTAATTAAAATATTCTTATATTTTTACATTTAATTTATTAGTTTGGTCTATTTTTTATTGTTATTTATTTTATGTGTGCAGTTTATTATTAAGTAAATTTATTATTCGAAATATGCTTCGATATATTATTTCAAATACTTTTTTATTTGTTGTGTGTTGAGCTGGTTTATATGCATGCATTTTATTGGTGTTTATACCAAATCATCAGTAGAAGTTAAACCTCATACTGATGATTTGGCATAAGCCCCAATGAAATGCATGCAACCCACAACAATTAAAAAGCTCTTTGTGCAGTTTATTTCCCATTGCCTCAGTTAGTCAGTTACTCTGCTTGTGTGGGTGATTCGGAAGAAATTTCATCGGAAGTGGATTCTTCGGAAGCGATTTCTTCGGAAGCGTTTTCTTCGGAAGAGTTTTCCTCGGAAGCGATTTCTTCGGAAGTGGTTGCTTCAGAAGCGATTTCTTCGGAAGTGGTTTCTTCGGAAGGGATTTCTGCGGACGCGATTTCTTTGGACGTGGATGTTTTGAAAGAGATGTCATAAGTTTTATATTTATACAATGGATCATTAAATATGCTTCTTAAAGAACTACTTGAAATTTGATCATCGATTATGCCAGAGTTACCTAAAATACAATCATTGAAACTGACATATTTGTCAGCCGATGCCTTTTCATAGTTTCGTTTAGTTTCGTTTGTACATTTGTATTGTTCATTTTTAATAAGGAAGTATTGCTCACGTAATAACGCCAATTCTTCGGAAGCGTTGACGTGTACATCATACATGGTTTGAATGTTTGTATACCCCTGAAAATAAAGAAATAGGAAAACTAAAATTATTATCAATCATTTAAATATAGTCTTGTTTAAAATACGATTATACGGGTCTGTTTTTTAAATCGAGTCGATTTTAGTCTTTATTTCGTTCAGCTTATTGTAGCCGGATTTTTTTTAGATGCACAAATGCTTTACTTGAAATTACTAAGATTTAAACAACAATTCCATATAAACTCCATATAAAATATGAGGGCTGCTGCCACCTTGTACAATTAATTCGCCTTAGCATTAATGTTTAAATATTAATTCCACGCTCTGCTAAAACCAGAATGTAACTAAGTTCCCACCCACCGTTGACTATAACATTCTGAGCATAATAATTTTTGAAGGCTGCATATTTTTCGTGTGCTGCATATTTGAACACTATTTTAGAATTTCGTCTTATTTTGTTTTTTGCCCCGAAATAACTGAGAGCTAAAGCGAATTTATTTACGAGGTAGCATCACAGAAACATCTGATTACCATCAAACTTTATATATATATCCACATATGGCACTGACGGTACGTTGTTGTCAATCAAAACTAAAGCAACGACCACTACACACTTTATTCATATTTCACTTCTATTTTAATAATATTTAATGCAAAATGTATATTTTCTTACCCCATCAACATAACACTGGAGTATTTCCTCTACTGAATCATGTTCTGGACACACTTTCATCAAGGCACATGAGGCCTTAACGGAATTTACCAACTCATAACGTTTTTCATAAGTAGCTTCATCAACTTTTGCACAAGCGGTCATCGAAGTTTCTAAACAGGCCTTATAATTCGTTTCATAGTTATTGGCTATATCATTTATCCGTTCTATATATTCCTGAAAACAACTCATATAACGTGCGGGATCCTGTTGCAGAAGATCATTGGAACGTGCCATAATCCTCATTAGACCGACTTCCGAATTTTGACCCAAAATACCGGAAGCATTGAGAAAGGCCAACGCGGTGATAAGAATTATCACATAAACCATATTTTTTTGTGTGAATTTAAGTTTGCACTGAATCTGTTTCTAACTTCGAGTCGTACTTTAATTAGCGATTTAATTTATTTAAAATTATTATGTGATATTATTGTTATGATTTTATTTTTTAATTATTGAAAAGCAAACTTTTAATTATATATATATTTTTTTGTAAATTATTTGTTGTGGTTCGGCTGAAGGTGTTTTTGTAAATAAATTTTAAATCCTTTTTAGTGTTTTATTTATATGTTTGTGTCACAATACTTCCAGCAACATTGCTCATCGTATTCAAAGAAAAATATCTGTCTTAAAACTGCAAATATTTAAAAAAGCTATATTTACAATTAAAAACAACAAAAAACACAAAACATATGTAGTTTCAATTTCTTGTGTCTGTTTTATAGTTCGATCCGACCCTTTATCGCAAAATTATCGTAAGCCCTAAAACACGTTGTTCTAGGGGAATGTTTTTATTATATTGTTTTCCAACATGTTTTATATACATAAATTGTCGCTAACAATTAATGTTTAGAACCAATAAAAGTTATCATCAATTTTAACATTTTGTAAATTTTAATACTTCAATTCCATTCATAATTTTGTTTTACAAAACGTCGCTTGCGATCATTTTGCGGAAAGGTGTCAAAATTAGACAATAAATAAATATGGTTACAAGTGTCATGTATCGCACATGACTTAGAAATGTAAATGTAAATATATGCACAGCGCTCATTTATTTGCTGCCATGTCGTTATAACTCTAAAAATTCAATTTGTGAGTTAATAATACAGAAATAGTCGTCATATCGTAATTAATCTTGTGAAAGGAAATCATAACACTAAAATGTTGTATACTCACCTCGTGAGAGAAGAATAGTATTTTAATTTTCCATTAAATTGTGTGTAAATTGAAAACTTTAAGCTCGTTTTCGGTAAAACTAGTACTTTCTTTGAATTTTGACAACGTTCTAGTAAATGAGCGCATTAAATTAATCGCATCTCCTTTTTTATTCGGTTAATTGCTCGATTATTAAATCGAGATTTCGGCTTAGTCGGTTAATAATCAGTTTATTTTTGAAATATCGATTAGCACAAGTTTTTCACAAATGTGGGTGGCGTTGGCTCAGGTAGTAAGCACGTTGACTACAAACCGAAGGACCTGGGTTCAAACCCAGTGTCAGACAGAGTCATGAAAAAAAAAAAAAAAAAACACCACGCATTTCTCTGATGTGCATTGGTGTGCCTTTGTGTCAGTTGTTGGCGGAAGGTTTCAGTGGCGAAGGCATGGTCACTGGTCACTGAACAGTTACCAACTTCAGCTGATACTAATTCCAATGTAACATCAGAGCGCCCTCCTTCGTTGGTACTGAGTAGCACAATCAACGGCGAAGTAAAATAAATTAATAAAAAGAAGTGGCTACTAAAACTAAACACAGCTTCAAAACTCGTAATGTCCTCCTCGCCACCAGAGGCGCTGCAACACTGCTCTACGAATAAACGTGCAGAAAAAAAGCAGAGTTGTAAAGAACGAATGAAGCTTCACCTCCTTTCATATCTATCACTATCCCTTTCCTCTAGTTCCAGCACAATGCATTGCATGTGTAGGGGTCATCCCCTGAGTGCTGGTCCAAGATAAAAAAAAAAAAAAAAA
This sequence comes from Gymnocheta viridis, assembly GCA_956483585.1. Taxonomy (NCBI): domain Eukaryota; kingdom Metazoa; phylum Arthropoda; class Insecta; order Diptera; family Tachinidae; genus Gymnocheta; species Gymnocheta viridis. Next base: position 44,358,649 of record OY101441.1, read on the forward strand.
TAAAAAAAAATTAATTAATTTCAATAAATAAAAGTACATAAGTTATTTATTATGTTGGAATTTTTTTTATAAAAAAATAACATAAAAATCTTAAAAACTCCTGCAACAAATCTGGCAAAAGAAACAAGTAAAATATCATTTTAAGGAGATGTTTTGAAATAAAATTTTAGAAAAATAATTTGTTCAAAATGTTTAGGTTCTAATAAATTTTTCTTCAAGTTTTAATAAAACTTGACTAGGAAAAAAAACTTTTCACTTATAGAAAATGTTCAAGAAATTGAATGTAATTTATATTAGAGAATATATAATTTTAAAATTATTCTTATGCTTTTCTCGACTTGTATAAATTCTTCTTGTTTGCGTAATGTTTTGATTTTTTCAAGTTCTTAACACTTTTAATAGTTTCTTTGGGTTAATTGTGTTAGATTCCATTATACACATAAAAAGTATGTTCAAATACTACGAAAAATATAAAATTTTTATTAATCGCTTAAAATTTTCAAATCTAAAATGATCGAACAGCTAATCGACTAACAATTAATCGATTAACCCATTGAATACTCCAATTTACGTACTCGTGACATTTTTAATTGTTCGCAAATAAGAATATTTGCACAAATATTCGCAACTACGAATACTAAAATTCATTTGGAAGTTTAACGTCACTTCTCTGTGACTCGATTTTGACGTCTGAAAAATAAAATATTTGGAATTTAGTTTCTTTTTAATCCAAAGTGATTATTATTTTGGCTAAAGTTCGTAACATTTTTAGTCAGAAAGAATTGGACATGAGACAATATTCCAAAGTAACAAGGGAAAATTTTATTACTAATTAATTTCAACTTACACGGCAGAGCAGAAACAACGTTGTCTTTTTTTAATTGAACAAAATTTCGCCATGGCATTAATAGCAACAAAGTGAATAAATTATCACACTACTACCCGTATTTAAATTCCGACAACAATAAATCACATTATTGTCTTTCATAATGGACAACAAGCTTGATGTTTTTTGCTGCCAGAATTTTAATCTATTTCCCACTTTCAGTTTTTACTTTTAATTAGGAATTCATATTAAATTAGAATTTGCATTAGGTGTCTTGTAGTTGATGAATGGGGGGATGATGATACCAGTTCATGGAAATTTTATATTATTTTACTTTAACAATATTAAGTGATTTTAAAGGATTATAGTAAATTTGAAGCATCACCTGTACCTATCGGGGGTTTTTACATTTTCAATTGTGTTTAATTTGCTTCATCTTTCTTAACATCAACTCACCCTTATTTCAGTTGTCAACATCGACTTCACGTCAATACAATACCAAAACATTGGGGCTCGCTCTCGAGAACAATTTTGTGCTACTGACAGTCTATTTCTGTTCTCTAATGTCTAGAAAATAACGGGTATTTAATTGACGTGAAATAAGGGTGATTATGTTTTTAAAAAATAAAACTTTTCAAAAAATCATGAGGAAAAAATAAAAACATTAAAAAAAAAATTACACATAACTCAAATATAAAAAACTCGTCATGACGTAAAATGTGAAATTTTCGTTTATGCAGTCAACCCCAGCCAGCGTTTTTTGAATTTTTTAAACAAATTCGAGTCTTTTTTGACTCTACTGCGCGTTTAAAAAGTCCGAATATGCGCTCATTTTCTGAACATAAAAGATACTTTCGTCGGGAGAAAAACGTGACTACCCGCGACTCTTTTTGAGAAGTCATTTATGAGGCTTTTTCTATATTAATTTAGAGTCACTTTCGACCCGTTTTCTAGTCATTAAAGTCATTTTCGAATCGTTTTCTGATCATTTATTAGTCTTATTTTACTTAATTTTTGAGTCTTTTTCGAGTTGTCTTTCATTCATATTTTTAATCGCATACGAGTCTTTTATGAGTAATTTATCCGTCTATTGTCATTAAAAAAAATTATTTATTAATTTATGTAATTATAATCACTTTTCAAACACCTGCATGATTTGTTTTTAATTAATCATTTTTCAATCTTCCAGATGAGCCAAATATAATAATAAATTATGGAAATAATATTCACGCTTAAACGTCTGGATGATGAATTTTTGATTGCTATAGAATTTGTTATTGTATTTTAAATAGAACTTTCGCATTGGCGCAAATTATTTTCGAGTCCTTTTTTGATCGTGTAAGTGATTAATCAGTTTTTGATCACCAAAAGTGCTCTAAGAACACTCAGCAAGGTGATTTTCAAAAAACAATCTTCCAAATGCTACATGGTACACTTTTCGTATTCAAATTTACATAGAACAGTATTTAAAAATATTCATCACAGGAAATTTTGAAATTTTTCACTTGTGGATTTGCTTGAAGACGGTAAAACATCTCTCGTAGTCAAAATTCACAACGTAACAGATTAGATGAAAGCGAAGATTGCGAAAGTAAAAAATGTGTACCTTTGAGAGTGACATTGACTTTACCCATGAATCCGGGTGAAAAAGGACGTGAAGGTCACATTGCTCAACTTATTTTCTTAGATTCAGCACTTCCTTTAAATCGAGTGGAAAAACTCAAACCTAAACTTTGGAAACAGCAATAAAGCGTGAGGGTAAAATTACAGCAGCTATCCTAGTACTATGAAATTTAGCACACAGTATTACAATTAATCAATTAGAAAATAGCAGGAATTTAAAAAACTACGGAGCAAGGATTCATATACCTCCATTATATCCTAAAATGAATATGTAAAATATTTTCTACAATTTTCTACAATTATTTTTTATGCCATTCGAAAGTACACTTATATCCCACTAAGCGACATGGATAAGTTAAAGGTACCTCTTTTGAAAGACCAAAAAATTTTTATGTATTAATTTGAAAACGCGTACGTAACCTTCGTCATGTAGGATTTGCCCATATATCGAAATCCTTCCTGGACTGTAAAATTTTCATACAACTTATATTCCGTTGAGCTTTTTATGTGTTACAAAAAAGGTGCCTTTTTTATTTTTTCCTAAAAATTAAGTTATGCGTTTGTACACTCAAAAGATAATATCAAAATTTCAGGACATATCGCTCTGCTTATGGAAAAACACACAGAGAAACGTAAATTTACAAATGCGATTTTCTCGGTTAGTAGTCGAGTTTTCTCTTTTGATGTTACTTAAGCAGGGGCCTGGTATAAGTAAATTAAAAAAAATTATAATAAACGTATATTTTTCTCCTTTTTACAGCTCAAAGTTCTCTTCTGTTTATGAAAAAACACCTGGGAAAACGTAAATTTAAAAATGTTCTAATATTTTTGAAAGTTGTTTTTTTTATTAGGTCATTCTAAGATTGCATACTAAATTTTAATACCCTCCTCTATGTTTGCCTGCAAATGAATCACAGCGCATCCGCGAGATCGAAAAAATATTTCTTATTTTCTTTTTTGGAAGCCCCAAAATAATTTGCGTACCAATCATTAGGAAAATCATCGATCTACTGAACTCTAAGCAAACAAAGGAAATTTAAGTCGTAGTTGTAATACATAAAATATAAATGATCCAAAGAGCTGAACTGCATGCGATTAAAAGGATGTCTTTATTAAATATTGCTGATAAACAACCTTTTTAGAATATTAAAGTCAATACTTGTGCTTGGAATGCAATGAAAATGCTATGTTTTTTGAACAGCTCTTACATACCTCCTAGCGAAAAAATTATTACAGTTTATATATGGGGAAGTCCCAGAAAAAGTCCACCAACCAATTTTTTTTTAAATTTATCCAATTGTATTTTTTTTAAGGAATATTAGACTGGATTTATAATTTTATAAATAAAATAAATGTCCTTCGTTCGATATCCAATAATATACAAATTATTACCAAAACCTACCCTACCTCTGATCTTCTAATTTCATACCAGAAATGAAACAATTTTAGGTATTCATATCGTTACGTTAGTGCTAATGAAGATGGCCCGATCGAAAGCCATACATTGAATTCACTTTAATTTTAGTAAAAAATTTTTGTGTTTACTATTTTGGAAATATTTAAATTAGGTATAAAATTTTAGAATAGAAAATAGAATAGAAAAAATGTAGCATGCGCCACAAAGGGTTTATAAATAATAAATTTTTTTATATATTTTCTTCCTCATTGTGGATTTAACTGATACATTTGAAGCTGCTGCTGTTTTTCAAAGGCGTAAGACATCCTTTTTGCTAATTCAGTGCACCTCAGCAGCATCAGCCATTCTTTTTAATGAATTAACTTTTTCTGTAGCTGTCGCCGCATTTTTCTGCGCAACTCTTAGCTGTCTGCGGATTTAGCTTTTTTTGCCGAACGGGAGATTGGTTGCTCACTGTCAATTCAGAAATTTTGCTTAAGTTTTGTCGTTGTGGCATTTTTTACTTTTTTGTTTTTTTTTTGGATATTTGCTGGGCATTTGGGGTGAAAAGCATTCATTTTTACACACTTTATTTTGGTCCTGGGAAGTTTCCGGGTTTGTATTTGGAGTAACCACTGCAACAACTTGAATGCAACTAGCTGGTTACTCCACCAGTACAAAAAGACAATCATCAATTAATTGGGGCTTTAAACCAAATACTTTACCGCCGGGTGCTACAGTTGACTATAGAAAAAGCGTCTTGTATAAGCCCGTGTTTTGTCAGGAAACCTTCGCCTATACCACAATCCCCGAACTTACTCTATAGATAAATTGTTCAAAAGGTTTCTTCTGTAGCATACAAACAAACGTACTAACCTTTTTCCATTCAAAAATAGTACGCGTGGGAGGCCCAAGCGAATTTAACTTGTTGGGCTGCCTTTTCTAATTAATTTTTAAATGATCTTTATTTTTATTAAACTCAAAAATTTTCTTGTGAAAGCAAAACCACAAGTGACTGATTTTAACATTTCATTCTGAATGTTAACGACACATTCGTAGCACAGAAATCGGATTTCATATAAAAACATTTGCGTTTTCATTCGAGTTGTCTTTCGAGTCACTTTTCGTTTAGAAATAATGTAGAGAAATTGAAATTAATTTTCTTTCTCATAGAATGCGAATGAAGGTGTTCTTTCTTAAATCAGAAATAGGCTATTATGTTTTATTAAAAATAAAATTAACATTTTTAAAGTTATTTAGTAAAATTATTCCGGCAAAGTACTTGATGCTTCTGGATTTTCAGAGGTAGTTTCTTCTGTTTCAGTAATTTCCGATATGGCTGTTGAGGTTAATGGATTTTCTGATGTAGATTCTGCTGGCACAGATGGACCGTCTGATGGAGCCTCACTGCTTGCAGAAGTAGTTTCTTCTGGCACATGTTCAGTACTTTCAGGTATTATCGTTGTTGTTGTTGCTGTAGTCGTTGTTGTTGCTGTCGTTGTTATTGGGTTGTCCGATACCTCTGGTTCAACTGACGTTGTATTTTGTGGGGCCTCAGTTGAAGCTTCCGTTGTGGTTTCCGTCGTAGTTGAGGGTGTTACTGTGACGGCGTCAGAATTACCCAAAATACAATTATTAAGACCAGCATATGCTTCGGCAGATTTCTTTTCATAGACTCTTTTAGTCTCGTTAGTACATTTAAACTCTTCATTTTTGATTAGGTAATATTGCTCTCGCAAAGCCGCCAACTCTTGGGAAGCATTTGCATTAATGGTATACATTGTTTGAACGCTGGCGGAGCCCTGAAACAACAAAAAAAATTATTTTTAAATAAACTCAATAAAGAATGTAAAAATAACCATAAAAAATCGTTAAGCACTTTTGCTGTATACATAATATAATTAACAAATTAACAGTAAAATGTCTCCTTCAACTTACCCCATCAATGTAACACTGGAATATTCCCTCGACTGAGCCAACTTCCTGACACTGGTTCAATAAAGCACATGAACTCTCAGCTGCATTTGCCAAATCATTACGTTGACCCAAAGTGGACTCATCAGCTTTTGCACTGGCCGCCTCCGATTCATTTAAACAGGCTTTGAAATTTGTTTCGTAATTGCTGGCAATTTCATTTATCAATGGTATATATTTATTAAAACAATTCAATGAGCGTGTAGGATCCTGTTGCAAAAGATCATTAGAACGTGCCATATAACTCAGTAAACCAACTTCCGAATCATGTTCGAAAATATTGGAAGCTGTGACAAAGACCAACACGGTATTAAGAACTACCAATAAAATTGTATATTTTTGACCGACATTCATTTTATGCTGAATTTGCTTGCGACTCGAGTTTTAATATGCAACTATTATTATTTCTAATTGTTATATTATTTTTATACTTATTGAAACCGATAATTTGAGTGTTTATTTGTTTTTTAAACAAACAGTTAAATAAATACCATAATACTGTGTCATTAGGCCTCTTAAAATAATTGTTTTGGTACTTGAAATTTGATTCAATTATTTTTTATTATTTTTAAATGCGTGCATTTTCTCAGAAATTTCCTAAGATTCTAAGTACTTTTTTTTTTGCTTGGTTGGGTTCACTTAAATATAGTGCAAGACTTTGTCTGCTTGTGTGTTAGTAAATTTCTGGAAAATCATGTTTGCATTGAACCCCGGGTGAAAGAGTACACGAACATTTTAGCGCTCAAACACGTTGAACATATTCCTGAAAGGTCGTTACATGATGTTTTGGTGCTAAAGTGTATAAGGGGAGCCCCGTAGACTAGTAGATAGAGTACTAGACTATTAGTCGAGGGGTCGCAGGTTCGATTCTTGCCTAGACCCTGGGTGTTTCTGCAGACAAGCAAAAATGGCTTCGCGGTTTGTGTTTGTTATTTAAAAAAAAAATAAGCATTAAACTGGTTCAATTTGGGCTGCAAAGTGCTGCTCTTCTTCCAATCGTCGAAAAATATTTGTAAGTTCCATATAAGTAACAACATCTAAATAGAGTACAATCGCTGCACTTGCTGGTTCAAGGACTTCTTGCGATGAATTTAATATGGACAGCCTTGTGGAGATAACAAAAAAAATTATATAAGCAAATTTGATATTTCTTTAAACTAGTCTTACATTATTACCATATTTCTTTGAAAATGTATTTAACTTAAACTTAAATTTGAGCAACTTGCGGAAATCGCTTTAAATTTTTCTACCGAAAGAAAAAGAAAACAAAAATCTGAATTAATGGAAAATAGTTCAACCGAACACGGGAAGAAGTTTTCTTTTCAGCAAACATTATTTGTTTGCTTTTTGGCGATATTTTATAATTATAAATATTCAGTGATGTCAGCTTAGCCTTTTCTTGTCTATATTTAGCATTTTTTTATTATTTTTACCTCAAAATTTAAGCTCCAGCTTCGTGGCTTTTTTTAGCCTTTTTTTATTTTAAATTTTGCCTCCAAGAAGTAAAATATTTCTATTAATTATTTATTTTCTGCTGAACCCATAAAATTATTTTAAAACATATTAAAAAAGTAATCCAATGTACAAACATGAGTATACTGAAGAGATAATTAAGTATATTGATTGAAATTCAATGGTGAAAGCTGAAATTTAACAAATTTTTTTGAAGGAGGTACGACAATTGAAAAATGCGCTGCAAGAAAATTAATTTTTTATTTTGGTTAATCTTATATTTAAATATCTACTATTAACTTTCAGTAACGCTGATGTTGAAATATTTTTTAGTTGGATGAAAATAATTTTTCTGTTTTATTGAATTTAGACAATTTTCTCTCTGCATTTATATATGTTTTAATACGATCTTAAGGTTGCGCCAAAAAACACACTTTTAAAACGTTTTCTACAAGTTAATGTTGATTATTTTTTGACTTTTCTTTTTTTCTTTCTTTTTTTTTAAATCGGACGAATAATTTGTCTGCCCGAAATATTGATTATTAATTATCAATGTTAAAATCGCAAAATTTCAGAGAATGTAGAAATTGAAAAATCGGATAAACTTAAAGTAGATGATGCCAAAAAGCCTAAAACATTTTCATAGAATGTACAACAGAAAATAATATTTCTTATGAGAAAATAGTTGATATTAAAAAATATTTTGGAAAATTGGAAAATTAAAAATTCTAAAATTCAAAACAAAACTTCAGCATTCTTCTCAATCATTAAAGAATTAATTTTTTAGCATTGCTTAATACGAGTATATAAATTTTTATTTTAAAATAATAAAAATTAACGAATTTAAGTTAAATTAATAGTGGTGTATTTTTATATTAAGTTTTTAATGGTCGGTGAATGCAACTTTTCTATTGCAACCGATTTCCTTCCGGTTGCGCAAATGTCTATTTTTTAAGACTTTTTTTGAAGATATACTACTGGAATATTTTTATATAATGATACAATAATTATTGTATCGTGCCTAAATACAAATATTCTGTTTTATTTTCTATCCAATACTGAATTTAACTCAAAAGGAATACATAATTTTTATGTTTTGTATTGATTTATATAAATTTGAAAATATGAAGCTTTTTATTCGTTTTTATTTATGTACTTGAAGTGGATTTTTGTTCAATATCTTTTAACATGTTTCATTAGTGATAAATAAAACGTTGAATAACGAAAAAAATTATTTGTTTTTTTTTTTTGCTTTTTTTATGCGATTTAGTTTTTTCTGGCCTTTTTAATAAGCCGATTTAGCTTCTTTTTTCTCCAGCTCCTGGCAACACTGTAAAAATTATATATTTTGTCTTTATATAACTTTTTGTTTGTTTTGCAAAACTATATTCTTAGATCCAATCCTGCACGACTTTTTCATTGAAAGTAATCATTAAACAGTCAAATGCAAGCGCAACACTGTTAAAATAACAATAGTTTGGATGCAACATTTTGCCTGAGTGTACACCTTGATTTTAATTGTTAATAGTTTACTACTATTTTATCAAACTAGTTTCTGTGTCAATTAATTTTTTCTTTTTCTACGAATTTGAGAATGATGCAACAAATTCCTTGCAACGATGATTCGCAATCAAACATGAAGTGCCAAGTCGTTAACTTTATTAAGCCTCAAGTAAATTTGTTTATATTTTACTGATAACTTGATTACATAGGAATGATAATTTTTATCTATTTGAAATCCAAGAAAAGAAACTCACAATAAAATATATATTTCTGATTTTTTTGCAGTTGCATGGAGTGCACTGGCGTGAAAACTGGTGATTGTATTTACTAACTGACTGATTTTGAAATAAATATTCGTTACAGACTATCAAAACTTTTCTTTAGGTGTATTGTTTTAAGGAACTATTTACAAAATAAATGGTAATATTACGCTCACATAATATTTATAAAAAATAAAGAAAATTAGTCAAATCAATTTTATATTTTTACCCACAAAACTTAAAAAAATTACTGCGAATAATGCACACTAGAGTATATCTCAAAAAAAAGTTCGTACACCACCGGAATACAAAGTATTGTTGCAAGGCAGTTAGAAAAAAATTAAATTTTTTTTGGCGAACATAGGGTTCTCCAAAATACATTTTTATTTATATCTTCGGCATTTACTGTCGGCTCTTAAAGTGTGATAAATTAATGTTTTTTTTCTGAAAGAGACCTTCTATTTGTATCAGCAATTTTTTTCGCGATTGGTTTTTACCATTTACGTTTTATAACTTAACAAAAGCAAAAATTCTACTCAAGCACGCTCACTCAAGACAATCATTTTTATAATGACGGTAATTGAAGGAACAAACTACTCACGATTATATGATCATGCGACTCATCCCCATAACATAAGTGGTGTGCATCTCTCAAACGCAGTTAGAAAATGATGCGTTCATCATGCAAATGAAAATCAATTTTTTGTTGAAGACGAAACTGTAAGCAACAGGTCAAACATCAACCAAGACGTCAGTCTGTAGGTCCTGAAAATATTTTCTGTTTAATATATAATCAAGAAATTGTTTTAAATTATCTGTGGTCGAAAATAGTAAAGCTTAGTGTAATCTGTTCTGTGGAATCTAAAGTTAGGCATAAATAGTTCAGTCTTGTTCTTTAAATTCTTCTTTAGAAAACGTATGGTGATCAAATCGTTTGCATGTCCGTCAGAAGTCACCGGAAGTAGAATAATAAAACAGCTGGATTTACAATTTCTGCAATCCATGTACGTTATACACCGCAGTAGAAATTTTTTAGAAAATTTCTAGCCACTGCAGATTAGGTAATGTATCATGAAGCTTTAAGGTGGTTGCCTTGATCACACCTCACCCGCTCTTATTCATTAACGCCTCTCTGGAATACCTAGATATACCATCTCGTGATTCATGCGTCAATTATAGTCCGGGTAGAAAAAGAGATGTGATATTTTTTATCGACATCTCAAAACACTGCAGTGCTATCCAGGCAGAGATCCAGCTACTAAATATGTGGCAGCAACACCGCACACGATAATAGTACAGCAATAAAATCACAATAAATATTTGCAATAAATTGCTGCATAATTACAGAAACGTTGAAAGAATTCTATAAATTTAATCAAACTTTGTTTTGCCCTGAAACAAAACAAAACTTCAAGTGCAATACGAGCAAATTAACAATACAACCCGTATAATTTTTATGGAATAATAACAAATTGCGAAATGCTGAGTCAATCATTAGTCGTTATGGATTACACAATCAATTGTTTACAGCTGCAGACAACAAAATTGTATGTAATGAACGTATAAAAGCGGTTAATGTGTGAGAATTTGTACATTACACATACCCCTCGATTTGCGCGACTCACCAAACCGAAGAATAAAATTTCTGAATTTTTTCGGTCAACCGTAGATATTGACTACAACATCAAGAACCAAGCATTTTTTGATATACGAAATGGAACCTAGTGCCTGTTGATTACAATAATCTGCTCGGTTAACTAGCGCATTTTAAAAAAAGGTCGGAATATGGTGAAAGACATGTATAATGACACCTAATCACACAAGTTGTAAAATAATGGGTGGTTTTTTAAGAACTTTCGGATTTGATTTTTAAAGAAACACATAAAATTTAGAGAAATGTATGAAATCTTTATTTGAGTCGACAGAACGATCTGCTTAATTCAATGCTTAATGATGATTTCATATAAATGTTGACCACGGCTACGCCTCAAATGGTTTATACGCTGGGTTCGCTTTTGGCATACTCTCTCCAACATATCGGCTGGTATCTCATGAATAAATTCTTCAATATTGATGTCCACCATGTTGCACTGTTCAACGAACTCGCCTCTCAAATGGCCCTATGTTTCGTGTGCTGTGTGGAATGCGGCAGCGTCTTGTTGAAACCACATGTCACAAGTTCAGCTCTTCCATTTTGGGCAAAAACAAATTGTAATCATCGCATGGTAGCGCTCGCCATCCACAGTAACGTTCCTGCCCTTCGTCGTCTTCGAAAAAGTATGGTCCAATGATACCACCGGCCCATAATCCACAATTCATTGGCAGTCCTTACAATGCGTCCTTCTGGCTGCTCTTCTCACCAAATATGACAATTTTGCTTGTTTACGAATCCAATCAATCAATCGTCGCACTTTCTGTTTGCACTTTCTTAACGGAGGAAGCATGAATTTTCATAATAAAATTCAATAATCTTGGTTAAATTATAGACCAAACTGAACATGTTTAACAGTAAAATGGTACACAAAAACAGCTGAGCGGCCAAAAACAGTGTTGCCAAAAAGAAAGTTGATGAAAAATCACCCTATACTATTTGAAAATGCTCAATTTGAATATTTTACAGCATCAGCCATAACTACACAGCTAGAACATCCGAGCCAATCCGGCGGCAGAAAAATGCAAACAAAATTATTGAATTTCCAAATTTAAATAAGACCTTGAAGCGGAAAAAATATTTATCACTGGAGTGCCTCTTTAGAAAAATATGTCGCATTAAACATTGATTTATTATCGTCTAAGTTTTATAAGTCTCAAATACAGAAAAATCTAGTTTTGAAAATGTTTATAACTCAATATAGAAATTTAAAAAAAATGCAGACCATCATGGAAATTCTTTTGTAAATATTGAATCATATTTCCTGGAGTTATACTATTCCAAAAACTAGCTACTGGGACGATTTTTTCATAGAGTTTTCTAACTATAAACCAATTTAAAATGTACATACATGCTGACATTTCACTTTCATGACTTTCGATAACGAACCACTTGATCACATATTTACAATGTAAACTCATTGTTCGATAGCGAATGTCATAATCTCAAACTAAAAATGATCGTGATCGAATCAGCTCGCTATCGAAAGGCGCAATTAGAGTCCAGATTTATTCCAATTTACATCACTGGCACAACATGACTTCAAGCGGACATAAATTCTCTATTATTGGCGCTAAATTCATAAAATATTTAGCTTTGCTTACTGAAATCTTTTCAGAGGAAGCATTGCAGCCAAGAAACAAATACTTTAGGGAGTCGTAGAGAGTTCAACACAAGAACAATGCGCTTCGTGGTACCGTGATTTCTTCGATATTGTCAAGAAGAATCTATGTACATATCGATCATATGCCTCATGCCCATGAATCAAATAAACAAGATTACGGATTGCGCAAGTCTGTTATTTGTTACTAAAACTGTATAAAATTGAGAACATTATTTATGCTCATGACGTCATAAGTCAAAAATATTTTTATGTTTGCTGGGCTCGTAATACTTTGCACGTACAATTGGCGAAAAAATTAAAAACTTTTAATTAATAATAGTTCGAAATTTAAATTCGAAATTCAAATTTAAGTTTTTTTTTCATTTTCCAAAAGAAACAAAATTGAAAAAAGAAGAAGTACGATTCGGTACGATTTTCCAGCCAGCATGAACAAAAATTTGAAAGTGTCTCACAGAGTTTGAATTGAACAGTTTAAATCAGATGATGTAAAAGGAGATATGAAATTAAAAATGTGTTAGTGGAACGCTTTGCATTTAGAACCACCCAATATTTATAAATCTGGAGGCTGTTTTCAGACTTTTGAATGGGGCAAATCTAATAATTATTTAAAGAAGCATATCGAGTGCTATTAATGTGGACATTAAGGCGAAAACACTTCTTTTCAGATCAAGAATATTTTTTCAAATAAGAAAATAGTGGATGAGCCCACAGTACCACAAGTGCATTATGTCTATTCAAATTAATTTTTTTCACTTTAAATTTGTATAAATAAATACAAAAAAAATATATTTTTCAAATATTTTTAACAGAAGTTCGTTTTATGTGCATTTTTCAAAGAAAAATTAGCTTATGACGTCATGGGCAGAGAGAGGAAATTTTGGTTACAGTTTTTGCGTGGTTTTGTTTATTTGATTCATGCCTCAGGCCACTGTCGCTAATGCAGATCATCAGGGAACCTTTAACCCCTTAGGAACTAGCTAAACATGTCAATAAGAATTTCAATATCTTTTCAATAAAACAATTAATATTTTACTGAATATATAAAATATTATTTTTTTTTAAAAGTGCGATTTATAAAACCAACAATAAACAACTTCTAAAATTTTGTTTTTGTTTTAAATGTAATTTCACAAAAGAATGGTATCGTTCTACATCGTGGGCCAGACAGTTAATAATAATTTGATTTTTTAAGCTTTTTAAAAATTGTAACTCAGCTGCATAATTTCATTTTGAAGTCGGAAAAGTAAAAAAAGAAATTATAAAAATGTAAATCGCTTCAATTCGCTTTGAAAATTAAATGCTTTCTTTGTCAAAATCTACCGTCAAACACTATATGTAAATTAAATATAAAAAAAAACTTACAAACAAAACAGATGAAAATGTATGGAGATGAACGGAGCAAAAAATTATCACCTGGGCTGTCTAGACCACCTGTTATGAATTCGCCTTGAATGTAAATCAATTTGTTGGCACACAAAATGTTTGCGGGGTTTTTATTTGCAAATCAAAGAAGAAAAAATAAAAAGAGAATCTAACATTTGAAATAGTAAATATAATATTAATATCTAGAATAATTAGATATATTAAGAATACATTGATTTTAGTTATTTGTGATTGTGATCGTTCGCTTTTCATTGATTAATATAATTAATATATGTATATATGTATGTATATGTATAATAAATTTAATTGTGTTAATTACATTTGTTTAAATTTTCTTTTTCTTAAATAAAAATTGCACATTATACTTTATCTTGCAATAACTCAAAGGCTTAATCGTTATTGTCTTAACGATTAACTATAAATAAAAAAAATAAAGACTACGAAAAGAAAAAAATATATATATTAAACTATAACTAATTATTACATCACTTATATTTAAGCACAGTTGAAATATAAAAAAAATATATAAATATATATTTATTAATTCTTAAGCATAGTAAAAAATTTATTTTTTCTTTAATTTTCTAAACAAAAAAACATCTACAGAATTTAATCACTAGTCTTAAAGTCGTTGTCTATTGCAATACGCCTTATTTTGTTTTGTTCTTTTTTTGTCAACAACACACTACGAGTAGTTATTTGAATTCATTGCGGTTTTTTTTTTTAATTTCACCCACTTTAACACTGTCAGCACATTCAACGTTCATTGTCATTGTCGCTATTCAACAATGTTGTGGCAGTTAAGTTGGTCACTGTTGCGCCTTCAGACAAACTTGTCTGGCCTAACAGTTGTGACATTTAACCAAGCCCACTTCATCGCAATTCATGCACTTGAGTGCCACGAATTCGGCTGTGAAATGATTTCGATGTACGGATTTCTTGGAGCCATTACATGAGGGGCATGGTAACAAACGATAACCACCGCATGTTTGACAGGTGTAGGTTGTTGATATTGACTGTGAAAATAGTAATTGCAGAATATTTATTATTTATTTATTATGAAATTTTAATTTTGAAAAATTATTCACATACCTTGTAAGGTTTTAACAACTGTCTGAGTTCACCAGATTCATTAAGACGCTCTACTGTATCGGCATCCTGTAAAATAGGAGAAAAATTAAAAATTTATAAATTAGTTCACTTTTCAAAATCTGCTAACTCAAATTCTATTATAATTGTTTTGTTTACATTAATATTTTGATATTTTTGTGAAGGCCTCAAAAAGAATTTAATTGCATTTACATGCATTCCAATGAGACCTTGACTTTTTTCTAAACATTTATACAACGAAAAGATATTTGAAAAGTATTGCTGGTCAACACTGACCGACGAATACAGTACAGATTCAACTAAATTATCATTAATAAGTTCCTTTAGAAGAATGTTTTTTTTTGTTTGTGAAAAGTTTCTAAACTTGTGCAAATAAAGTTTCCAAAAAAGATTTCCTACTTTTAAAAGCTTTCGAATTGAATTATTTTGAGGCTGGATATTAATTACTTTGGCAATGAAAAGCACAAGAACTCTCGAAGCTCGAAGCATCATGATGCCAGTTTGTGATCAGCGTGAATCATGCGTGATTAATAATTAATTATAATTTTTTTTAAATTAAACTATTAATATTTTACCAAACATGTAAAATATTGATTTTGGGGAAAATATGCGATTAAAAAATTTAAAATACTAAAATTTTAGCAATTGCCATAAAAAGCAGCAGTTATTAGTTTTTATTTCAATCACGTGAGTGCGCATGAATGTGAATATAAAAAAATTGGAAGTGCGTGAGCGTGCATGAGTAGAATTTCTGCGTGATTGTTTCGTGATTTTTTTTTATTTGTTTTAATTTTTTCATATAATTTTTTAATTAATGTTTAAGCGTAATTAGTTGAACTGTTTTTGGTTTACATATGTTGAAAGGAATTGTTTGGCTTAAGTTCAAATCTGAGTTTAAAGATTTCTTTATTAATTTGAGAACATTTTATTCATCAGACTAGCAGAATGGATCAGTAATAATAATTTTTTGAATTGTTTCATGAGTATTTCGTGATCGTGAGTATTCGTGATTTTGGCTAACTTTTTTGTTCACTCACGTGAGCGTGCATAAACAAGCGCAAAAAATAAAAGGGCGTGCTTGAGCGTGCATAAGTAAATGTTTTTTTTGGCGAGCGTGCATGAGCGTGAGTGAAAAATCACTCACTGTTCCATCTCTAGTTAGCACCTCCCGTGCAGCCAAAAGTTGGTTTTTGTCTTTTCATTGGTAACCTGCTTTAGAATTCTTTTCGAAATAAAAAAATGTTATTGAAAAATTAAATTAAACGAACTTAAGTCAGAATAATAAATAATTGTTTGTGGGTTACGAAGAAATGTCAACATATGAAGTGATTTCCGGAAGTAGTCTTACGTGGGTCTAGCGTTTTAAAATGCAGAAAATTAAATTAGTTTATTAAATAAATTCTTATTATGAGCTTATTTTCCTCAGTGATGTAAAAATTAGAAAATTTTATCTTTTCTAGAGATTTTATTGATTTTTAATTTTTAATTTTAAAAAATCGCAAAAACGTTTTGTTCTTTTAAATTAACGCCCAATTGTGTAAAACGCCACATAGAAGTGATAAAAAATCAAATTTAAAATATTTGTTTCAGTTTTTAATAAATATTCTAAGATAACATAATATTGTTACAGTATTACGGAAAATAATTCATACAGACAAACTAACTATTTGCAAATAATAATGAAGGAAAAAACAAATTTGAAAAATGTTGATATTTTATTTATAATTTCCATATACATAAATTGGCACTTTTTCTTGAATTACTTTAATTATTTAAATGTGTAGCAAAAAAGCTTTAGGTTCATTCTTTCCCTTCGGAGTCATTGTTTTTTTTTCAATTGGGCAAATTATTATTAATAATTTTAAAAATTTACGAAATTTATTATAATAATCAGTGCAAAGAATTTCTAAAAACTTTCCCGTCAAAAAGCATCTCGTAAATAAAATGGAAACTTTAAATTTTTAGTTCTGTGTTTCCATGTATCCGCCACTGTTTCTGTGGCTCGTTTGAATGTGATTTCAAATTTGTATTTATACAAATAATGACACGAAAGAGAATACAAGAGTTATTTTTATTGTGTAAGGTTGTATTACTATTACAAATTGTTTGGTTGTATTAATTACTATTAAAATTGCAAATAGCTTTTCGAATTTCTAATAGCAAGACCATCAGACAGTGCAATAATCAAATTACATTTATGTATGTATCTATTAAACTATTATAGGGCTACTATTTATATTTCGGGAATAGCAAATAATAACAAACATTATTAAATGAAAATGGCTCTGTTGTTTTTCGAAATATTCCCCTGGATGATCAATACACTTTTGCATTCGTTCAAACCATTTGTCATAGCAGTTTTTCTATTCCTCTAGAGACACCTCCAAAACATGGTTTTTGCACGCTTCAACTGCTTCTTCGGCGCTCGTAATTCGTTGACCACGCAGTTTACCTTTGCTATTCGAAAACAAGAAAAAGTCGTTGTGTGCCAAATCAGTACTGTACGGAGGATGACTCATCAGTTTGATGTTTTGACTGCTCAAAAAGTCACTTGTTTGATGAGATGTGTGAGAGCTCGCATTGTCATGATGAAGAATGATTCGTCTTCTGGCATTAGTTTTACGAATTTCTCCGAAGACTTCCACCAAACAAATGATCGTCTACCACTCAGAATTCACAGATCTACGTTGCTCAGGTGGCCACATGACAAATTCGGTTGAAGCAGTATGCGACCATCTGCTTCGCTGTGCTTCTTCCACAAACAAATTTTGTTCGATTTAGTTCGTCTTGGAATACCCACACGGTCGATTGCTTTTGTTTAAGGTTGATAAGCATATATCCATGACTCGTAACCTGTCACGATTTTAAGCACGTCTTTTGAAGCACCACAGTTGAACTTTTTAATAATTTCCTTACACTGCTTGACGCGACCCTTTTTTGAGCGATTGATAAATTATGGGGTATCCAACGAGAACAAATTTTTTAACAACTAAGTGTTCATGCAAAATAGAATGTATTGAAGTGGAACTAATGTGCAAAGATGCCTCTATCTCACAATATGTCACATGACGTACTTGCATTATCAGTTCACGCACTGAATCGATGTTTTGTGACACAACAAACGATTTTGGACGACGATATATTGTGGGTTTTGATGGTGCTTTATCGCCATACAAAGAACTGAGTTCATCGACACATTCTTGTTGAGATAATCCACGTCGAAAATTGTGAACAATAATCTAACGAAAACCTTCTCTTGAAATTTAATTTTTTTTTGTCAAATTGATTTTCTGAACCCACTCACTGTAAACAAAACAAATACAAGTAGCACTTGTACATAAAAACGTTGTAACTACGTTTATGCTGAAAATTTTCAAAGTTTATTATTGTTTTGCCAGATTTTAGATATTGATATTAGTGTTGCCATTTCCTGACCTATAAATAGTTACCCTCGTACAACGAATTTGTTGAACTAATACCGACGCAAAATTCATTTCATTTTCTTGTGCTACAAATAATCTTACTCGTAGTAGCAATTTGTATTATTTTTCTTATTTGTGATATTGGCAGCAGCCATTAATAGTCGTACTGTTTAGCAATTTGGTGCCGCTGCTTATTGAAAACAAAACTTCACGCATTTATTTTATAAAACGCAACGCTACGCGTTGAGAAGCTTTTATTGTGTTTTGTTTTTGTATTTTGAATTTTTCCGTATAAAATATATCAACTCTAAGCGCTGCGTTTTATAAAATATGCTCTTCGGTTTTATGATTTTGTTTTTGCTTCCGATACAAATTTTAAACATCTATATCGTAATCAGATTTATATTTTCAATTGTTTGAGATTTATTTAACTTTTTGTTATTATATACATATCGTTCTTGTATGTACTTGAATCGTATCGTTCTTTACATTGTGTAAAAATTTCATATAAATATATTTGTTCAATTCACAAGCCCGTATTAACGTTGTATGTGTTGTTGTGTAATCGTCCAATTATACATTATTGTATTTTTGTTGTTAATAATTATCATACAAAAGTGTGTTATATTTATACGTTTGAATTTTATATGTTTTATAAATAGTTGTATTGAGGCCAGGTATGAAGAAATTCTATTTTTTAGATTAATTTGTAAAAATCTTTTAAATATGTGATAAGTAAATTCAGAAAATACATTCTTCCTAATGATAAATATATAATTGATTCATTTTAATTTAATTTTCAAACCATTTTAATTAAAATTGTTTGTCGCGAAAAAGTTTTTAAATATTTCGCGTAAAATTAAAAATCCCGCATTTGGTTTAATTTTGTTGTTCACCATAAATTATTTACTCACAATGAATTGACTACATTGAATTGACATTTAAAATACGAAAAAATCACGATACAACAAATTTGTCTGTTCACAAACACATAAACAAATGCCGTATTTTTTTGTGATTGTATAATTAGACGATTACACAACATATACGACGTTAATACGAGCTTGCGAATTGAACAATTGTTTCACCGTTGTGGTGTGTATAGTTTAAACATGTAAACTTGTTTAATGAAGAACGAGTATTTCTGAGTTAAGACGTTGTTTGAGTAAATAAGCGATATTTTTGGAAAAATGTTTAACTTTGTTTAATCCAAACTAATTATTATTATAATAATATCGTATTAATAATTATTAATACGGTATTCAGCTAAAGTAATTAACATGAGACAATTTCCCAAAACACAAGGAAAATATAATTAAATCCAACTTACACACCAGAACACAATAACGTTGTTTTCAGAGATCGCAGCACCTCCAAGTCAGTCTTCATGTGTATTTCATTTACAAAAAAAAGACAAATCATGTATGAGAAAAAAAATACACGAGAATTAACTTATTGATAAATTGTTGTTCTAAAGAACAGACGGATTGTGTCATAGTAGCTTCCAAACAACTGAAAAGGTGTTCTTGAGTCAAAGTCAGGACCAGTCTCGATAAAGTCACCAAAAACTTTATTAAAACCGATTCATCCATTTAGTAGCTACGGCGTCACACGGTAACGTAACACACAGAAAGCTGTTTTTGTTAAAAAAAACATCTAATTTATTGCTAAAACTTGTATCAAATTATTTTATTATTTATGATCGTATTTTGTAGACGTGTTACAAATCTTGTGTTTAACTAATGAAAAGTGGAAATATGTAATTAAAAAAAAAATAAACGAAGAAGAAAAACAAACAATGAGTTTTTCATAATGAAGCCAATGAAGCATTTCCCAAAAAAGCTGACTACAACTGCAACGAGTTGGCCACTATCAGACATTATGATCTTAATGCACAGCTGCACTACAACCTGCTGATCGGAAGACAAAAAAATCAATGTTGCACGAACAAACTTAACTTTGGAGGTATTAAATGTTGCTGAACCTATTAAAGAAAAAACAACAAATAACAACAACGAGATGACAAAAGCTGAAATCAAACAAAAAAAAATCCAGCATTTAAACTCAGTAGTAAGTGCCATCATCTGCATTATCGTCGTTATTCATTTATTCGTGCAACGTTAGATGGTGTTCCATTGCAGCTTTTGAAAGTGAAACTTAAAAATTGTTTAGTCAACAAAAAATAGAAAATAGAAATGCTTTCATTTGAACGAGAAAAACACACAAACATGAAATCTTCAAAACATTGAAAAAGAAACATCAATGACAAAATTCAAATTTTTGCTCACAATGTACGAAATGAAATAAAACATTGCGAAATTGAATTATGACTTAACTATATGTATATGTATACCCTACAGAATTTAAATCTCTGTATAATAAGTTTAACCAAATACAAATTTTAAGCATCTGCTGTGAACATTTCAAAAGTCACTTGCACAACTGCTAAGCGTTTATGATGCATTTTTATGTTCCTCACATGTGCGTTAACATCGAACAAAACTAGTTTAGCCTTCACTTTATGTTGCAGTTTAATTGTTGCTTGTAATTATTGTTACAGCCTTCTATTGCTGAAGCGATAAGATATTTAGCAGTTGTTTTTATAATCTAATTTCAATGCGATTCTCTTGAAAAATGCATCAAAATAAACTTTGCTTTCCGACTTCATAGAATTAAAGCAAAGTGATTGACCAGTGATATTTATTTCATATTTCAGTGTCTTGAGAATGTGAAGAGATATAAGTACTCATTATTGCTTTATTAATTTTTCATTTATTTATTTATGTTGAGGGACTTTACACACGAATTCATATATCACTATTGTGTGTGATTTATTTCTTTACGTATGTGAGAAAAATGATTTTACAATATAAATAAGTATATTTTAAATGAATATTTTGAAGAGATCCGAATAGCTGTTATTTCCTATTTTCATATTAAGTAAATAACTAATTGATTTAAATGTAAAAAAAATATATTATGGTAAAAATCGGAAAAGAAAAATATTCTAATTCTGGCGAAAAAAACCCCGGCCCCGAAACAGAGGGAGTTTGCATATAATCGAAGATTACCATTATAACAACAAACAGTTCGCTTACTAATAGTTAAGTGTAACAGTAATAAGCAGGGCAAGTTTAAATATGTACAAAAATTATTCAGATATGCATGCAAATATTCCTAAAAAAGCGTTAAAATATGCACAAAAATATTCATCCGAAAAAACACAGACTAATTATTTTTAATCAGTTTTATTTAAAAAAATGTTTATTACAAAGTATAATCATATGTTTTTTTAAGCTATCAAATTTAAAGGAACTTCGATTGTCACACAAAACGATCGTTCAACATCAGTTGATGTTACTGTATATTTTGTTTTTAATCTTGGTCAACGTTGAAGGACAGTATTTCGATTAAAAACTTTACTAAGTTTTTCAATAAATATTTTATTCTTTTACGACTTTCATGACGAATAAACTTTCATGTAAAGGAAATCATTTGATTTAAAATTTGTTTATACTGTGGAAAATACATTCAAAATTATCGTTAATGTATGATAAATCTGTTTTTAGCGATGAATTCTTCAATAAAGCCTTTGCATTACATATCGACTCCGCCTCATCATCAGAAAACTCATTTAAAACGCTGCTTATTTCTATTAAGTTGTCGCAATAATATATACTAGCCTTTAACCAAGAGTCCCATCTAGTGGAGCAGGGCTTTGGGGGACTGATCATACTTGCGTACATAGAATACATTACATTGATACGAAAGGGCGCCTGGAAATTAATTCAGACAATATGTTTATTTGAAAAATTACAATGTACTAAGTATGTATGTATTTCTACCTTAAGACGCGGCTTTGCAATTTCCAACAATTGAATTAACATTGCAAAATGTAAGCGATTAAAATCTGCAATTCTATGCCACCCATGAGCCAGACATGTATGTAACACGCATTGCGGCTGCGACAGTTACAACAATCAATTTTGTTATTGTATAGTTTCTAACCTGCGTAATATACAAATTTAAGCAAGTTATATCAAAAATGCTGTTTTTGGGAAAAATTTGAAAAATATGGAAATGCATATTTTTCATGCAAATGCATATTTTTCATGCAAATGCATATTTTTCATGCAAATGCATATTTTTCATGCAAAAAGCATAAAGAACTTGCCCTGGTAATAAGTTATAATTTAAGATTTTTCATGTATGTAAGAAATAAAATTTCAAAAAAGCAAAACTTTCAATGATTGTTTTTTACCTTGACAAAATTTTACAAAGTTCTAATTATTCAAATTGCTTCGTGCGCATATTCTTTTTTTATGGTATAAAAAAAATTATTCGCTTCTGACGTTGTACTAAAATGTTAAATCTTGTACGTCGACACACAATATCTTTATATTTGCGTCATTACTAAGCACACATTTTTTTTATTTTAATATTTATGAGTTAATCATGCCGTTTGTTATACAAATTATAAAAATGATCATACAAAAATGCCACACTGATATTTGCATGCAGCTTGAAGGTGTTGAACTGGAATTGTGGTTAGAAAAAAATTTTAACGGAGATATTTTACATAAATTTTTTGCTTAAAACACTTTTAAATTTTTAATCGTAATCGAACGATTAATGGATCGATTGCGATTACATGGCGTGATAAATCATGAATACGATTACATTTACAATCGATTTTCAAACTCTAGAAGAGAAAATTTTCTTTAAGATTTCATTTTCTATGGTGTAATGCATTGTATTTTTTAAGCATTTGACTATTGTTGTCAAAGGATTTTTTGACTAATCTATACTCCATTAATTTTAGTCGTGGTTTTATCTTTTCAACTTCTTAACTCTTCTAATAGGTTGGATCAATTCCGTTATATTAAATTGAGCACATAAAAAACAATATTTAAATCAATCAAATCAATCCAAATTAATCGATTTATTCGTTGATTGATCAATTAATCGGATAGCAATTAATCAGTTAACCGATTAACAATTATACATAAAATATTCTCTGAATATTCTTTATAATTTTTTACATTCCAAATTAATTTAACTATATTTTTTTTTATTATTTATATGATTTAACTTAACAAACAATAATGTAATTTTATAAATTTTTCGAAGAAAGTAGTTCGAATACTATCATCTCAAATTGCGAAGCATTTCATTCGATATCAAATATCATAAATATCATAAAAATGTAAATTTCTATAATTTTTGGTCGATATAACATGTGATGATTAGTCCCCTGGTTTTTGTCTTGACACTAAATTTTTTTGCGATGTATGCGTAATCATAATCACAATGATTTTCGCAATAAACCTTGTAATCGAATTTTACATGCTGAACAAAATCTTTGGATCATTAATAAATCGTTTAAAGCACTTTTCTGGGGTGACATTTGTATGAGTGTTACGTGAAATCGTAAATCGATTGTACCTAATTTTATATTTCAGAAATGTTCATTCTTCAATAGAGTCTGGTTGAGCTCGAACTAGAGCCCACGAAAAATATACACATATGTATATATATTCATTTGATTTATCAATACAAATCGTCCACAAAAAAAGCTATTTAATCTATTAATAAAAGTTGCAGGAAGCTTTTAATGGCTTTCCAAATTTCACCGCTCAAGTAATTTGCATGTGCGTAATGAGCGTAACGAGTCAAATTTTTATGCGATTGATATGTAACTTTAAATTTCTCTAAAGCAATTCCCACAAAATAGACGTACAATTCGAAGTTGTATGTTGGCTTGAAAAGTTTTGGAAGTTATAACAAAAAAAAAACTAAAACTTTTTACATTCACGTATGCATCCATAAGTGTAAGCAAAAGAATAAAATATTAAAAAAGTGTGTAAGAAAAGTTACTCACGCAAATGTGAAAGTTTTCAGCACTGGAAATTTTTAAACGTTTTGCCAAGTTCTTCAATAGAAACTTCTAAAGACGCACTTTTGCATATCACACGTTATGCAGGCCAAGATCTATTAAGGATACCTTAAAGGTGTTTGGTGAGCATTAATATATAAATAATCACTTTTATGTGACATTAGCGACAATTAGCTTACTACGGAGTAAGTGAGCCACTTTCATTGCCAAATAATGAATGAGTCATATTAGCTGAGCAATTTTAAAGCACTGTAACCTACAAATTATTCGCGATCACCTATTTTGTACTTTTGTTTCCAGTGAAGACTTGCGGATGTGATTCATATGATCTCATGGAAATTGAATTTTTTTTCTTGCAGCACGTAACTAGTTTAGATTATTTTTCAGATAAAAAAATTATTTCAGAGTCTCTCTAAAAATTGCACAACTATTTTATGAGGCATTAAAAACATGTTTTCACAATACAATTAAAAAAACCCATTCCTACGCCGCACAGTGGCTGAAAATCGTTTTTCATTGGCCAAAACTCTGTAACTTTTGAACCGATCAAAATATTGAAGTAATTTTTTTTTTATTGGATAGATATTTAGTTCAGCTTGACTCAGTTTAAATTTTATTAAAATTGATTGAGGACTTTTTAAGGAATTCTAGGTCAAAGTTGAACTTTTGAATTTTTTTTAACTTTTAGAGTGAAATATGGAATTATTATTTTTTTATTTATTAAAAAATTTGAATATTTGGAAATTAATAATAATTATAAATAATTTTTGTAATAATGGAATTTTTTTTATGTTACACTTAAAAAAATTGTACACTGAAAAAAATAGTAAAATCAACTGGAGATTTTGCTATTACTGAAAAATTTAAAATTTTTTGCTGACAAATTTGCAAATTTGTTTACACTCAAAGAATAGTTACACTTAAAAAAAACGTTAATAATATTATCTAAAAATATTGCTATTACTACAGAAAAATTTATTATTTTTTGCTGTCAAATTTGATAATTTTAAAAACATTTTAAAATAAAAACTGCAATAAATTTTAATAGCATTTGTAACAATGGTAGGTTCGTTTATTATTATTTTTTACTAATACTATGTTTTTCGTACTTAAATAACAATGAAAGGCAATTATAATTATTATTCATTTGACTCAAATATTGATTGCAAATATTCCATATTTTGTTCTGTGCTATCTCTGTTCTTTAGTAGTTTTTTGGCTTCTTCATCTAAATCCCGATGTTCCACTTTCCATTGATTTCGAATACTGGAGATAAACGGATCTGACGTTGCCAATAATATATTAAATAGATCTTCATTTGTTGAATTTCTTGAAATTTTTCTAGTATTGTGCTCTCTATAGAATCTGTAATCCTTGTTCCTTTTTTCCTGAGCCTCCTCTGATAGATCTCCAAGTGGCACCAAATGATATTTAATGACATCTTCTCCATGATAAAGGATTTTGTGAACTGTTGCAGACATATTTCTCCATGGGTAGTTGGTTGTATAATCTCCAAATTTTCTAGAGTCAATTTCTTCATTGCACGCAAGTACTTCTAGGATTATTTTAAATCTGAAAATGAGGTTTAAATCCACTCCTGTTATTTCAGATGCTGTTTCTGGATCTGAAAAGAATCTTCTTGCGGTATTGCCATCATTTGTATTGCCTGACCCTTGTTTTGGCTGATCTATAATCAATCCTAATTTGCGATATTCATCTTGAACATGTTTCTTTTTTGAACTTCTTAACTCTTTGTTGGTTTCGTTGTTTCTTATTGATCCTGAAGACCCGAAATCCAAATCATAATTGATTTTTAGTATGTGTTCCACGAATTTAAGTTTAATTTTATTTTAACGTAGCTAAGAACATCTTCCTGGTTCTTGTTTCTAAAATACTCTTCGGCCAGTTCTTTATAACTGAAGCTCTCCATATTTTTCTGAATATTTTTATTTGCGTCTGTTATGTTTTATCCGTACACTTAGAGGATTAACTGAGTAATCCCTTATCGAATCCGTAGTTTTATACATTTTTAGATACATGTTATTCACACATTGATCTTTAATTTCATAGCAGGTAGTGCTTAAATTGCACAAAACTGCACATGTTGGCCAGACCTTAATATCAGGTAAAACTGATTAGTATCTCGCCAATATTTGTTGTTGTTGTTGGGTTATTTTTTTTTCTTTAGTGCTTTAATGTCGCGATTATTGTTATAAAATTGCTTATGACTTTGGTTGACCCTAACATTTGATAACAGGTAAATTTAGTAACAGATCATATGTTTACTGTAGAATTTTGTGATAATTTGTGATAATTTTATTACCAATTTTTGGCTGATCAAAACAAAGCCATTAAACCCTTTCGCAGGTATTATATTTAATTTTTTTAGTTTTACGTAGTCTAAAGTAAAAAACATAAACTTTTAGGCAAAAAAGTGAAAATTATATACACCATTGTATACGAGTACTTTGGAGTAATTTCATTAAAATGAAAAAAGTGTTCTACAGGCGGCTCGTGGCGGGTGCAAAAGTATATATAGCGTTAAAGAGGACACTTTCACCTTTCTCCGGGTGGTATACATTTCTTGTTCCCCTTTGTTCCCTAGAAGTTCTATTCCACTAAAGTTTAAATTTAGAAAAATATAGTAGTTTCATAAATATTCCGTAACCCCCCTAATATTAAAAGCTAGAGCTGTGACCACTTACAACAACTAAAGACTATAATCCTACCAACATTATAAAAAAGACCGCAGGCCATTATCGATGATAACTTGCGAGTAGTAACCATTTATTTTTTATAAAAAACAAAAGAAAAACACCTTTTTCTGAAATTAAAAAAACCGTTGAGTTTGACAGCATGCCACGCTCACAATTATCAATAGTTTAACCTAATTTTTTGGCTACCTTAATCTGGATATATTAGCTGCAAAAGGGCGTAAAAATTTTAAAAATCGGTGACAAAAAAAAATTTGAGTTTTGGCCAATGAAAAACGATTTTCAGCCACAGTGCGCCGGTGGTTGATGATCTGCAGGTGATCTGCATATGATCAGCATCATGAATGCACGTACGTTCAACTACTTGGCCACTTAGAGACTTATTTGCTCATTTATTAGTAGTAAGTAGTTATATAACTAGTATAAAGCAAGCTAGATGGAAAGTAGTTTCTTAGCAAAAGTACGTTGTTCTCAATAAAACTCGTTATCAAGTTTTTGCTGAGATGTCGTCGTTATAAAGTTTTGTCGGCATTCTTTTGCATAGTTTTCTAAAATTATATCTAGTTTTGTCTCTTTTTGTGTTTTCTATTGCAGGTTTTGTAGTTAAAAAATGAGCAACAAAATAAATTTATGCAATTTTATTCTACAAATCAAGTGATCAAAGTTAATAAAGACAAAATAAATATAATTAATTAAATTTTAAACACAAATTACATTTTACGGACTAAATAATTTTTGATTAAAGAAATATAATAAGTCAGACCCGCACATTTAGAACCTTCAGAATTTTCCGCCAGACTCAGTTTCCATAGACGCTTTAGGGAGCTTCACTAGGGTTAGCTTCGATATATTCTGCAGGGAAATTCCATACATAATCTTTGGTAGTAATACATTGCATTAAATCTTTGCTGGCTTGGGCTGTAGCAGCTGTCATTTTTGTTAGGGTGTCAGTGGTACAAACGGTTTTTCTCTTCTCACTTGAACGGATATTTTCACTGAGATCATCGTTAAATTTATTCGCATTTGTACTGACGGCATCCATTATCTGGGTAGCTGCAGAAGTCTGAGAAAATATAAATTATAATTCAATTAATGTGTCTAACGCATTTGATGAAAATACAAAGACATTTATGTCCGTAACGGCCAAGTTACAGAAGTAATCGGGACAATTGTTTAACTTACCTCTTTATTAAGACAGTTAAAAGCTTCTACAGCATCTCCAAGTGTATTGCAACGACTTATGGAGCTAAAAGTGGCAACAAGACGAGTGGCTAATTCGTCGCGCTTTCTCAATGCGTCAGTGTTGGCTTCTTGTTTATCTTCATCAAACACTTCAACGCAGCGTTGAGAACTGTTTTGAGATGAGACTAAACAATAGTTGTAGTATTTTCCGTATTTAATGAAACAATCATTCTCGTTGGAACGGGCCAATAATTTGTATAGCTCTTCCACGTCTTCTTGTCCGTTAACAACAATGGTTAGCGACAGCGTGGCCATTGCGAATAAAATAACACTTTGTTTGAAATTCATTGTAAATCTTAATAATTTATAATTTCTTTTCGTATTTTTGGGACTCTTTATCCTTTATTCACTTGTCGAAAGCTATTAAAGAACTACTGAGTTCGTTTGAAACATTCTTAATTTTTATACTTTTGGAAAAACATGGTTCCATGCATCTTTTATTAGACCTCGTAAAGTATAATGACGTTTTAAGAAGCTAAGATTGAGTTATCTTTAATATTTTAATTCAATTATTTAATTACTAATATAAATTAGCAGAAGGTACTTGGGCTTTTGCATACCCTACATATGACAAATCATACTGAAGAGTTCGTGTGAAGTAATCAAAAATTTGTAAAGCGTAATGTCATTTGAAAATTTAGAAATGTAAAAATATCTTTAAAAATATATTAATAATTTAATGCAATACACCGGAGTGTATAGATTTTTCTGAACCTAAAAAAACTGTAAAGGGAAATGTAAGACCACTTGAGGACACCTGGTTGCGACTGTGCTCACCTGCAATATGCTTATATATTTCATTAAAATTAATCTTCTATAGAACGTTTTAACATATTTTTTTATCTATTTATCATTGCACCAGTTTTATTTTCTGCCAACACTGGCAACGAACAAATAAAATATAAATTGAACTTCTCTATTTTTTTTAGTTCTTTTCCCTTCCCCTCATTCACAGCATGACACAAAGATGTTCTAAAATTTTAACATCGTATTTTATTATTTACTATAATAAACTGTAATGTTTCCAAGTTTTTTTTCCAATTTTTTCGTAAGTTTTCTTTTGCAAGCAGTTCGTATGTGAATGTGGACGAATTTAGCTTGTTTAAAAATATTGACTTATTTTTTTAAATTTGCGAAATTTTTACTCCAAATAAATCAACAGTGTTGTGGAAAATATTTTAAGATTTTGTGGAAAATTCAATTCAATCTACGCCAGCTTTGAAAACTTAATCATATCCTTACAAGTGTTGTAGGGCATGAGTTGCCACAGCTTGGCCGGCTTTATTTTCTTTACTGTTTTATTTCTTCTATATAAAATTCAGTTTGTGGTAATCATATCTATCATAATCGTGCTTATTAAGCTCATTCTTAAAGCACTTCCTAAGACATGGATGTTGGTCGTATCAATCTACAATAAAATAAATTTCATTTTGTCTAAAAGGAAAACTCGTGCTATATGATATAAAATTATTCTTGCGAAAACAAACCGACTTCAAACCAGAAGGAAGGACACTTAATCTCCAGTAAAAACTAAAAATCATGGAACCAATATGGAAGCAAGTTCTTGAAAATAAAACAAAAATATATTAAAATCGGCTTACGGCAGAGTTTTAAGAGAGACTATGTTAAGAAAAAATTAAACAAGGATAATTATAAAGCAACTGAGATAATCCATCCTACCAATTTTTAAATAAAATCGCAAATTTAAAAATGAATTTTAAAATATATTTGTATGGAGTTTTAATTTGATTATTTTTTTTATTAAATTGGTTGTCAATCCAAAGCGGTTGTTGCTCTGAAGTTCGTAACATTTCTAATCAGAAAGAATTAGATATGAGACAATATTCCAATGAAACAAGAGAAAAATTAATAATAATTTCTTTTAATTGGAAGTCGCTTTCAAGAAATTGCTTTTTCACTGCTTCTAAAGGAGCAGTAAGTGTACATATATTTTTGACATCTCAGGAAGTTAGTATTATTCAATACATGCAGTCAACTGTATAAACAATTATTTTAGGTCTACAAAATTAGAAATCATTTCTAAGTTTTGCAAATACTTACAATATTTTTTTAATATTTTCATAATATATTTTATATATTCATCCGGTAACAAAAGGCGACTTTTCGTAACATTAGTAATAAAAAATTAGTTTCCTTGCACTGATTTAAAATAATTTAAAAAAAATAGAAAAAAATTTCCTTAAAATTTTGAAGATTACTTGAGATCCATTCAATAGGCATAAAAAATTACGAGAAATTCATGAGGTGCTACTTCATGCCTCCAAATTAATCACTTCTATTTTTGTTTAAGCCGTTTAATTAGTTTTGAAGGTTGTTGGCTAAGGTTGTTGCTTAAAACATTTCTAAGAATATTCATCTTATCTGTATTATTTTCTTATATCAACATACATCTGAATAAATTTAATAATAAATTCATAAATAGCCTTGCAATCACAAGACAAAATCATAAGAAATTAAGTGACCTTCATGGGACAAATGAATTCATATCTATATAAATTTATTATACTGTCCCACAAATCTATTGTCATGTTTACGTATTTTTGTTTTGGCTTAATCCACCGAATGTTGCTGAGGCATCAATCAGTTTATGCACTTAAATTATGCAACCCCCTCCTGATGTGAATTACTGAACGCAAATTCGTTCGCTTGAAGTGCTATACATGCAAATAACATCTTCATAACAAAATCACTACTGGAAATATATTCTATTCTGAAAAAAAAACACAAAAAATACTTTCTTCAAAGAAAACGTAATTGAAATAAGCTTCCCCTGAAGTTCGCACGATTCTTTATGATTTTGTCTTGTGATATCAAGGTTCTTTCAAAATTTATTATTTGCATTATTCAGACGCATGTTGGTGTAATAAAATAATACAGATAAGTTTAATATTCCTATAAATGTTTTTAATAATAATCTTGACAAATTTCTTTCGAAACAAATTTTAGATTAAAATTAATACGTACTCGTATGTACGTACATATCTCTACATACCGAGTTTTGTTTTTAGACAAAATAAAAGGCACACACATATCTTTTAATTTCTATTTAATCTCTATATTTTATATAAAATGATACTACCAGCATTCATGGCTCAGGAAATGATGATAAAAAAGTGCTTAAAGAATGAGATTGATAAGAATGATTATGAAAGATATGATTACCACAAACTGAATTTTATATAGAAGAAATAAAACAGTAAAGAAAATAAAGCCGGCCAAGCTGTGGCAACTCATGCCCTACAACACTTGTAAGGATATGATTAAGTTTTCAAAGCTGGTGTAGATTGAATTGAATTTTCCACAAAATTTTAAAATATTTTCCAAAACACTGTTGACATATTTGGAGTGAAAATTTCGCAAACTTTTAAACAAGTTAAATTCGTCCATACTCACATACGACCTGTTTGCAAAAGAAAACTTACGAAAAAATTGGAAAAAAAAACTTTGAAACAATTACAGTTTATTATAGTAAATAATAAAATAACGATGTTAAAATTTTAGAACATCTTTATGACATGCTGTGAATGAGGGGAAGGGAAAAGAACTCAAAAAATAAATTGAGGAGTTCAATTTATATGTGTTGGCAGAAAATAAAACTGGTGCAATGATAAATAGATAAAAAAATATGTTAAAACGTTCTATAGAAGATTAATTTTAATGAAATATATAAGCATATTGCAGGAGAGCACAGTCGCAACCAGGTGTACTCAAGTGGTCTTACATTTCCCTTTACAGTTTTTTAGGTTCAGAAAAATCTATACACTCCGGTGTATTGCATTAAATTATTAATATATTTTTAAAAATATTTTTACATTTCTATATTTTCAAATGACTACGCTTTTCTTAAAAACTTTTTGATTACTTCACACGAACTCTTCAGTATGCTTTGTCATATGTAGGGTATGCAAAAGCCCAAGTACCTTCTGCTAATTTATATTAGTAATTAAATAATTGAATTAAAATATTAAATATAACTTTATCTTACGAGTAGCTTCTTAAAACGTCATTAAACTTTAGGAGGTCTAATAAAAGATGCATGGAACCATGTTTTTCCAAAAGTATAAAAATTGAGAATGTTTCAAACGAACTCAGTAGTTCTTTAATAGCTTTCGACAAGTGAATAAAGGATAAAGAGTCCCAAAAATACGAAAAGAAATTATAAGTTATTAACATTTACAATGAATTTCAAACAAAGTGTTATTTTATTCGCAATGGCCACGCTGTCGCTAACCATTGTTATTAACGGACAAGAAGACGTGGAAGATCTATACAAAATATTGGCCCGTTCCAACGAGAATGATTGTTTCATTAAATACGGAAAATACTACAACTATTGTTTAGTCTCATCTCAAAATAGTTCTCAACGCTGCGTTAAAGTGTTTGACGAAGAAAAACAAAAAGCCAACACTGACGCATTGAGAAAGCGCGACGAGTTATCTACTCGTCTTGTGTCCGCTTTTAGCTCCTTGAGTCGTTGCAATACACTCGGCGATGCTGTAGAAGCTTTCAACTGTCTTAATAGAGGGGTGAGTTAAACAAATGTCCCGATTACGTCTGTAACTTGGCCGTTACGGACATAAATGTCTTTGTATTTTCATCAAATGCGTTAAAGAAATTAATTGAATTATAATACAGAGTTAAAGAAATCTCATTTATATTTTATTAGACTTCTGAAGCTACCCAGATAATGGATGCCGTCGGTACAAATGCGAACAAATTCAACGATGATCTCAGTGAAAATATCCGTTCATGTGAGAAGAGAAAAGCCGTTTGTACCACTGACACCCTAACAAAAATGACAGCTGCTACAGCCCAAGCCAGCAAAGATTTAATGCAATGTATTACTACCAAAGATTATGTATGGAATTTCCCTGCAGAATATATCGAAGCTAACCCTAGTGAAGCTCCCTAAAGCGTCTATGGAAACTGAGTCTGGCGGAAAAATCTGAAGGTTCGGTTCTGGTTTATTATATTTCTTTAATAAAAAATTATTTAGTCGCTAAAATGTAGTTTGTTTTTGAAATTAAATGAACTATTTTTATTTTCTCTTTATTAACTTTGATCACTTGATTTGTATAATAAAATTGCTTAAATTTATTTTGCTGCTCGTTTTTCTTTAACTACAAAATCTACAATAGAAGACACAAAAAGACAAAACTGGATATAATTCTAGAAAACTATGCAAAAGAATGCCGACAAAACTTTATAACGACGACATCTCAGCAAAAACTTGATAACGAGTTTTATTGAGAACAACATTCTTTTGCTAAGAAACTACTTTCCATCTAGCTTGCTTTATACTAGTTATATAACTACTTACTACTAATAAATGAGCAAATAAGTCTCTAAGTGGCCAAGTAGTTGAACGTGCATTCATGATGCTGATCATATGCAGATCACCTGCAGATCATCAACCACCGGCGTAGGAATAATCTAAACTAGTTACGTGTTGCGTGAAAAAAATTCAATTTCCATGTGATCATATGAATCACATCCGTAAGACTTCACTGGAAACAAAAGTACAGAATAGGCGATCGCGAATAATTTGTAGGTTACAGTGATTTAAAATTGCTCACCTAATATGCTTATATAAATTTTGACTCATTCATTATTTGGCAATGAAAGTGGCTCACTTACTCCGTAGTAAGCTAATTGTCGCTAATGTCACATAAAAGTGATTATTTATATATTAATGCTCACCAAACACTTTTATGGTATCCTTATAATAATAGATCTTGGCCTGCATAACGTGTGATATGCAAAAGTGCGTCTTTAGAAGTTTCTATTGAACAACTTGTCAGTTCGTTTTTATTAACAAAATGTAATTTCCTTTGTGTGTGCTGTAGGAGATCTTAATGAAATTGAAGAGATGTTGAAAATTTTATTCTTTTCGTTTAGGAATTCAAAATTAGAAAAGTTAAAAAAAAGTCATATTTCTATGATATGCAAAAACTATACATTCAAATAAATTATGGGACTGTGAGCAAGTTTTTATACATACATAAGCGATCTTGTTTTTTAGCTCAAGCTCGTACACGTAAACGTGAAGAAAATTGTTTTTCTTTTGTTTTATTATAAGTAAGATTTGATGTAAGAATTCTTACAGGGCAGCTAAATAGTGATAATTCCTTATTACTGACGGATCTCTTTCATAAAAAGAGCTCGTTCCTTTTTACTTAAAAACTATTAACGTAGCAATTTATGCTTTAATTTCTTTCCCTCTAACTGTCTATGTTTTCATTGTTACTCTAATATCTTCAGTTTTATCAATTACAATGCAAAGCACCAATTCTACAATCTGGCGTTAATAACGCAAGGTTTGACATATTGAAGTCCTGTGAAAAAAATTTACACAATGCAAGTAAAAAAAAGTACAGGCAAGCTTGTCTATTAATCTGTCGACTTTGAATTCGGAGTCGCTGGCTATTACTGAGTCTTGCACTGAATTGACGAGGAGTACTAATGTAGATTTGGAGAACGTGCAGCGAAGGTGCCATAATAATATTATTTTTCTAAATATTTCTAAATCTAAAGCCATTAATTTTAGTTTTACTTTACTTCGTTTATTTATAATTTTTGATTAAATGAAAGAGAATCGATCTTATCTTGATAAATGTTTTATTCAATGTCGGTCATTATGTATGGAATACAATATCAGATAAATGTCCGCCTCTGTTAGCCTCACAAATGCGAGCCCTTTTGCGCACATTTTTAATTACATTCTCACACATTTCACGCGGTATTTCATTAATTTCATCACGAGTATTTTGTTTGAGTTACTCAAGCGTTTCTGGTTTGTTTGCATAAACTTTGCTTTTCAGATATCCCCACGAAAAGAAGTCTAGAGCAGTCAAATCAGGCGACCGTGGAAGCCAATCAACATCACCATTTCTTGAAATAACTTGCTGTGGAAAGAGGTCTCGCAGTAATTCCATTGTAATTCTGGCTGTATGCGATGTGGCACCGTGTTGTTGAACCACATGTTAATAAAGCCCAAAGCATGCAGTTATGGCGTTAAAAAGTTTTTAATTATATCAGGATATCGCTCCCCATTCACAGTTACCGTTACGCCGTTTTCATTTTCAAAGAAGTAAGGTCCAATGATTCCTCCTGACCAAATTGCACACCAGACTGTCACCAGATGC
Source organism: Gymnocheta viridis (assembly GCA_956483585.1). Classification (NCBI taxonomy): domain Eukaryota; kingdom Metazoa; phylum Arthropoda; class Insecta; order Diptera; family Tachinidae; genus Gymnocheta; species Gymnocheta viridis. The sequence goes on from OY101441.1 coordinate 44,393,891, forward strand.
AAAGGTGACTGATGAATAATTTGAGGGGTTTCCATTGCCCGGAACCGACTAATATAATTCACGTATCCATTCAAATGAAAATGTGCCTCATCACTCATTATGTTTTTTTTTTTCATGAAAATAGAGTTGTCATGGGCGAGCTGTAACATCCTAATGGCATATGTTCGGCGGCGTAAATGGTCTTGTGGAAGAAGCTCTTTTGTCAATTGAATCTTAAATGGAAACAAATGCAAATTCTTGTGCAAAATTGTGGCCAAAGTTGTTCTTTGAAGACCTGAGCACGGCGTCGAATAGAGGTTGATGGATTGTTTTGAACACTTTCTTGAGCAGCAGTAATGATTTAGCCGATCTCGCAATACGTTGTGGTCCATTCTTGGGGCTATCACCTACAGACCGTCTTTCTTCGAAATCATTCACTACACGATAAATAGTGCGTTTTGTTGGCACGTTGTTTCTCCCAAAAATTTCACGTAACTTTCTCATCGTCACAGTAATCGATGATTGATTTCAATAAAATGTTTTAACGATTAAAACACGTTGGTTTATCGAATATTTTTCCACAATAAATTTGCCACGTGTCTACTTCACGACTGACAAATACGAACTGTCAAGACTAATGTTTATCAAAATGGCGACAAAACAAAGTAGTATACCTTCCCGGCGAACACCCTGTACATATACCGAGCTAGCATTTGGAAGATTTTTTGACAAGCTCGATCATTTCGCGAATCTTTTTTAAATCGTTTAGACGATTGTTGGGCGAGTTAAACGTCGTTTACGTATTTTGGCTATGATTTTAATGATTGTGGGACGAGTATTTTTTATGTTATGCCACAATCCTCGTTTAATTATTCTTACGACCATTGACCATTAACAATTGTTATTTCACCGTGCTCGTATATTACTTTTGTAAATGATGTTTTCGCGAGTATTTTGTTGTTTCGAAATCTCCGTTTACGCAATCTGGCGACATTTAGGCGTGGGGAGTGATAATAAAAAGTGTTTGTTTGATTAAAATGTTTTTTTCTTTTAAATTTAAATGTTTTTTTTTTTAAATTAAAGTGATTTTTTAATTAAAATACATACATACATACATTATTAAAAAATAAAAACAAAAAATATTTTTATTAATTAAAAGAGTCTTACACGATCCTTTTCCACGCATCGTAGACGACTCATATAGAAGAGTCGCCGTCTTGACACTGTTTTTCCCGTTGTAATACACTCCCGGACGATTAATTTAATCGCCCGCTCCGAACGCGGAGGATTCTTCTACGATCGCAAATGCTAACTGGGTACATAGATAATAGAGATCTATATTTTAAAGTTGACACTACTACCCCACAGGTAATACCATATGAAATTAGATTAAATTTTTATCAAAAATAACACATGTTGTAATTTATATTATTTTCTATTAAAGAGGCCATAGAAATACATATATTGTCAACATATCCAATGTCTACCTATTCTGGTTCACGAGTGTAACAGACGGACAGACGGACAGACGGAAAAACATCTTAGGTTGGTTCCGTTTTTGCATTATAACAGTAGCACATTTCATAAATATGAATAACTGCAAGGGGGACAAATTACAGCATTCGATATCGAATAGCCTTTTAAATTCTATTTAAATTTCGATCGATATCGAATGCCGTCGTAGTTTTTGAAACATGAAAACCAAATTGTAAGTGAGAATTTATATATTATTATTTTCTCAATATTAATCCTCACTCAACATTTTGTATTCATTTTCTAAAAACAGGTAGCAAATGCATTATAGAAAATTAAAACTCATACTTCTGATTTGTCAACTAAATTTGCTTGTATGGGATATAAAATTATTGGCCGCTTGACTGGTTGTTTGCTCATGAAGTTGTTTGTTTGGTGTTTGGTGCAGCAACAAAATTTGTTGGCAGCTTCTGGTAACGAGTTTCTTTGTGTTTAAAAATAATTATATTTTTTATTTTTATTTATTTATCAAGCAGTCTACAAATCTTGCCTTAATCTGTAATGGTGTTTTCTTGACTCAAAAATAACAACTATAAAACATCATAAAACCATCAAAATGTCATATTTGTCTCATAGTTTAAGTGTTTGTTTTTTTCTGGTTTTTAATTTTATCTCAATTATCAAAAAACCATAATGCTGATGCTTTAGTGCTTTTTTTGTAATATTTTTTTGTAATATTTTTTTGTAATTTTAAAATTTTAATAAAAATTAATTTGGCTCTTATAAAATGTTTATTTGCAATAACTTACACCAATATGCTGGCCTTCTACATATAATTGAGGTACTTTTATTACATCTGAGTGCATGCGTTCTTTTATTTCTTGTTGATATTCCACGCTCATGAAGACGTCACGTTCTTCAAATTTCACCAGCAGCGTTCTCAAGATTTGCTTAACATTTGAACATTTTGCATAAGTATCACGTATGATTCCCATACTTGTTGTATACAACACAACTTTGCCTGAGTCTTTTTCTTTGTAATTCTGTAAATGGGAACGAGAAAAGAAAAAAGAAAAACAAATGAAAAATGTTAGACAATTTGATACGAGTTTTAAATTAACGGTGAGAATGGTAAATAAATTATTTATTCTCTTAAGTGTTTCAAATATTTTTTTTCGTAATTTCATTTGATATTTTCTTCTTTTTTTTATTGATTGCATAAAAATGACTGGTGATTTTGTTAAGACAAATTTTTTTATAATTCGTCAACCGATATATTTTAAGCTTATTTCAAATGCTTATGAATAAGTTGGAAAACAAATTATTCCTGCTGAAATAAACACTAATTGGAAAACCCTCTTCTTATTATTTTTCTTATTATTATTTTGAATTGGCGCACTGCAATTATCTTAAGAAATAGATAAATAGACAAAAATTCTTATCAATGTTTTCATTTTCCTTTAATATTTAATTAGCCTGCTCCTTTTGTCTGATTATTTAATTCTGTAACGACTTTTTGCTGGTCCCACGTCTCTTTAGCTTTCAACTTATCCCTCCTCTGTGCTCAACTTTATAAAATCTTTTTGATTTGAATTCAAACCTTGAGTTGACATTACTTACAATTTTTAGAATTTCCAATTTACAAAAATGTTCCCACGAAATTGTGCAACACCAGCTTTGACGATGGAGCTTAAATCTCTTCATGGTCAACAGCAGGTTTCTGTAAGTACACATATGTGTGTGTGTGTAAATCACAGATGTCCCAAAATTGACACAAGATTTGAAATAAATATAAAACACATCTTTTAGTTTTTTCATTATTAAAAAAAAAATAATTGTTGTAATTGTTGCACTAATAATTTCACCTGTTTAATATGCCTTGTTCAATAGTGAAATACGCACGTTGTTCTATAATTAGGGTATTCATTCGGTTGAACGTTAATCGGTAACCGATTAACGGATCGGTTAATTTAAAACTGGTGACTTTCGATTAACGCCTAAAACGTTTAAATTCACTAGATAAACCGATTAATCGATATAATAAAATTTTTAATTTTTTTCCAGTAATATAACATACATATTTTAGTGCTTTTAATTGTTTAATTCGTCTGATATACAAAAGGTATGTATTTAAAAAATATTTTTTTTAAATAAATAAAGAGGGTGTTCAGTGGTCTTCATGTGGCGTTTGCATGTACATATGTGTTTAGTTATTTGTCTCTTCTCATATACAATAGCTAAGTGTTGTGAAATTATTTTATATACACTCATACCCCGCTTAGCGTCGCTAATTGGGACCGGAAAAACGAGACGCAAACTAAAACGACGCAAACAGAATTACAGTTTTCCATACATTTGTATTAGTTTTCATTTAATTCGTTCCGAGACTCATAATTTTATTAAAAAAAATTATTTTTCAATAGAAAATACCAATTTTTTATTATTATATGTGTGATAATATTTTTTATTAAAATAAAACACTTCACTTTAGCGAATGTAGTTTGAAACTACCAACGAAGACAAACTTGTAGATAATTTCCACATACATATTTGCATTAGACTTCGACGGGAAATCTCCTCTTTCTACATGCTTTGTATATACAAACATTTATTAACAACGCAAATCGAACTACTAACCACACAACTTTGAAGCAATGTGACGCAAACTGAAGCAAAAACGACGCAACATCAACATAGCGGAAACTTTAAAAAGATGCAACTTCGAAACGACACAAACCGGGGTATGGGTGTACTTCATTTTAATCTACCAGTGTTTGCCTTTAAAAGTTTTCTTTTTGTTTATTTCCAACGATTTAATTAAAAATCTAAGGATTATATTTATTTGGAGACGAATTGAAGTTTCAAATAAGTTTCTTTTATACCTCCGCTCGGGCATATTCTTAAAATACAGTAAAAATACCGAAACTAAGGAATTCGGAAATAAACTTTTTTGAAGAATGTTCGATGCTCAGCTTTGCCAGAATGAGTCAGATGTTAACCTGAAAACAAAAGAAACTCTCGATAGTAGCACAAACAATATTTTAACAGAATTAACTGAAACAATTGGAAGTGTTAAAAATTAAAAAAAAAGTGGAAACAGGACTTTAATGGCATAATGGAAGATTTTTATATGTTTAGACTCTAATCTTTAGAGAAATTCAGGAAAATAATTGAGAAATTATAATACATAATGCTTCCGATTTCTCCAACATCTACGATAAGTGAAAGAATTTTTTCCAAGTCAAGCTTTATCAAAACTAAAGAAAAGAATAGCTTAAATTCTAAACATTTAAACCAAATGATTTTTCTAAAAGATTATTTTATAAGATCTCCTTAAACTATTGAAATAACTAATATTTATTAGTTTATTTTTTATTTTTTTCGTTATGTTTGTTATGTTATTATTTTATTTTTTTTACTAATAAACTCCAAATAATAAATAATTTATGAATTTTTATTTATTAATTAATTATTCAATTAAGTGATTAACCGATTAAAGCAAAAGGATTTCAGTAACCATAAGCTTTCAGCTCTCAAATTATTTTTATTTTGAGGACTGCCAACACTACTGCACAAATAGCAGCAATTTAAATCATGCATTAATTTTGTGGCACCCTTTATATTTTTCCTCTTTCTTGTCGGTAAAAACTCTCCATTCAATTAATCGTTTTTCGATTGAAGCAACTTTTTCATTAAGCTTCAAATAAGGTTGCATGCAATTTGTAAAAAGAGACGATTTGACTTTCGAACCTTTTCACTTCGCCTTAGCTTAAGAATCCGCAGAACCGTGAACTTAATTGTCAATATCTAATATATATAATTTTTTGTACTTAAACGATTTACGATGCCTGTTTTTTGTTTTCAATAATTTTTTTATACTCTTCGTCGCTTCTAAGCGAATCCGATTTTATCAATCACAACTATGACAACCACAATAAGGCTGATTGACTTCTCTTCTTATCAAACATTACCTAATATTTCGTTGCGTTAAGAGCACATTGAAGAATATAATTACCCCGCAACTTTTCAGTACATTGTGGAGAGTAAAATTTTAAAAAATTTCTTTTGTTAACAAATGACAATTTTACACAAAAACCCAAGCAAGCCTTCTCCTTTTTTATGTGTTTGAAAAAACAATCATTGCAATTTCATTGAACCTTTTAATAAAACTTAACATCTGTGTGACTTTCTCCAAACCAAAGAAACATACTAATTGAAGACGAAAAAAGATGAAGAAAAAATTTCTTTGTAGTTGCAGCACGAATTTGTGTCTACTATAAAAAACAATAAAAACAAATTAAATTTAAATGTAATATGAGCGTGCATGAATTTAATGAGCTTGTGTGTAATATGATTAATTATGATTTTAAGACTAGGCTCACAGGGTGTTCCAAAAACAACTCAAAATGAAATGAAATATGTTACACGGGCTTTAATTTAAAAGTTATAATGCTGATGACAACTAATTAGAAATGCTTTTTAGTTTACTAATAATGCTTAAGTTTTAATATATAACAAAATTAATATTCATTTATATCATGATATTTTTTTAAATATATTTAAAAGTTAACAAATAAACAAAAATAACTTAAAAAATTATTCAATCTTAAAAATTTATTACAAATTTATTATATTGCTTGAAATATGACTGCGACACCTAATTAGAAACGATTATACATTATTTAAAAGAAAAATTGTTATATTAAGTAATTTTTATTACTTTTTTATTAATATTTTGTTGCAAATCCCCTTTGCTTTATCACTGCCTCACATCGATTGCGCATTGATGTCACGAGACATTTTTTTTGACATCCTTGCCGTGTGCTTCGGATCATTATTTTGCTGAAATTGTGATATAAAAGGCAAATTCTCCTCAGCTTACGGGAGCATGACATTATTTAGTATATCAGTGTATTTCTCATTATTTAGGATTTAATCAATTTTATGAATTAGGCCGACACCGTTCCAGGAGAAACATCCCCATACCATTATTAACCATCCACCATGTTTCACTACCCATTAAACGTAGCTAGGGTTAAGTCCTTGGTTAATGGGGCGTCTAACATATCACCGACCATCAGGACGAAGGCGACTAATCTTTGTTTCATCACTCCAAAGCACATACTTCCAGTGATTTGAAACCAATTCCAATTGTACTTGACGAAATCCACACGACGTTTTCTTTGAATACTTCTCAAAAGTGGCTTCTTACGTGCTCCTCTTCCACGTAGCCCGACTTCCACAAAACGACGCACGGTGGCTGAAAATCGTTTTTCATTGGCCAAAAGTCTTTTTTTTTTTTGTCACCGATTTTTAAAATTTTTACGCCCTTTTGCAGCTAATATATGCAGATTAAGGTAGCCAAAAAATTAGGTTAAACTATTGATAATTGTGAGCGTGGCATGCTGTCAAACTCAACGGTTTTTTTTAATTTCAGAAAAAGGTGTTTTTCTTTTGTTTTTTATAAAAAATAAATGGTTACTACTCGCAAGCTATCATCGATAATGGCCTGCGGTCTTTTTTATAATGTTGGTAGGATTATAGTCTTTAGTTTTTGTAAGTGGTCAGAGCTCTAGCGTTTAATATTAGGGGCGTTACGGAATATTTATGAAACTGCTATATTTTTCTCAAATTTAAACTTTAGTGGAATAGAACTTCTAGGGAACAAAAGGGAACAACAAATGTATACCACCCGGAGAAAGGTGAAAGTGTCCTCTTTACCGCTATATATACTTTTGCACCCGTGACGAGCCGTGTGTAGAACACTTTTTTCATTTTAATGAAATTACTCCAAAGTACTCGTATACAATGGTGTATATAATTTTCACTTTTTTGCCTAAAAGTTTATATTTTTTTACTTTAGACTACGTAAAACTAAAAGAATTCAATATAATACTTGTGAAAGGGTTTAATGGCTTTCTTTTGATCAGCAAAAATAAGTCATAAAATTACCACAATACGTTCTACAGTAAACATATGATCTCTTTCTAAATTTACCTGTTATCAAATGTTAGGGTCAACCAAAGTCATAAACAATTTTATAACAATAATCGGGACATTAAACCACTAAAGAAAAAAAACAACCCAACAACAACAACAAATATTGGCGAGATACTAATCAGTTTTACCTGATATTAAGGTCTGGACAACATGTGCAGTTTTTTCAATTTAAGCACTACCTGTTATGAAATTAAAGATCAATGTGTGAATAACATGTATCTAAAAATGTATAAAACTACGGATTCGATAAGGGATTACTCAGTAATAAATTAATCCTTAAAGTGTATGGATAAAACATTCCAGACGCAAATAAAAATATTCAGAAAAATATGGAGAGCTTCAGTTATAAAGAACTGGCGGAAGAGTATTTTAGAAACAAAAACCAGGAAGATGTTCTTAGTTACGTTAAAATAAAATTAAACTTAAATTCGTGTAGCACCGAAATTCAAGAGCAATTATCTAATTTCGTCAAAGCACTAAAAAACGCTACAAAGAACTTCGCTACAGTAAACAAAACTTTTATATAAAAAGTGCAAACTGGTTAGAGGGCTGCAGAAAATCACACCAATTTCGGCAGAGGTACAACTACAATCTCTACTTGATCACACAGCCGAACGCTTGCTACAATCAATAACAGGAAATGAGTTAAAGAAATATGGAAACACAAAGTTAATTCTTTTTTGTAAATGGGGATGTGATAGTTCTTCGGGACAAAAACAATACAAACAAGTTGTATGTGAAAATATTTCGGACTCAGATATGTTCATGGTATCATTTGTAACATTGCGATTGAAAAAGATTTTAGAAGATTCAGAGCCTTCGACTAGTACAACTCAAACAATGGATATTTGGAAAAATGAGACACCATCTTCTACAAAATACTGCAGGCCAATCAAATTTGAATTCAAAAAAGAAACTCATGATGCCATTAACAAAGAAGTTATTGATATCAAGGCCCAAATTGCAACACTACAGCCACTACAATGACAGTTAGATGGACAGCAAATTGAAGTAAGCTACCAATTAGTGCTGACAATGATAGATGGAAAAGTAGGTCAGGCTTTGACTAACACGAAGGCTGCATCCAGCTGCATTATATGCCAAGCAACATCAACTCATTTAAACCAAGTCCCTACAAAATCATTAGATAATACCGATGCATATGAATTTGGATTATCACCACTACATGCAAGAATACGACTTATGGAACACATACTAAAAATCAGTTATGATTTGGATTTCGGGTCTTCAGGATCAATAAGAAACAACGAAACAAAGAGTTAAGAAGTTCAAAAAAGAAACATGTTCAAATGAATATCGCAAATTTGGATTGATTATAGATCAGCCAAAACAAGGGTCAAGCAATACAAATGATGGCAATACCGCAAGAAGATTCTTTTCAGATCCAGAAACAGCATCTGAAATAACAGGAGTGGATTTAAACCTTATTTTCAGATTTAAAATAATCCTAGAAGTACTTGCGTGCAATGAAGAAATTGACTCTAGAAAATTTGGAGATTATGCTAAGGAAACTGCAAAAATATATACAACCAACTACCCATGGAGAAATATGTCTGCAACAGTTCGCAAAATCCTTTATCATGGAGAAGATGTCATTAAATATCATTTGGTGCCACTTGGAGATCTATCAGAGGAGGCTCAGGAAAAAAGGAACAAGGATTACAGATTTTATAAAGAGCACAATACTAGAAAAATTTCACGAAATTCAACAAATGAAGATCTATTTAATATATTATTGGCAACGTCAGATCCGTTTATCTCCAGTATTCGAAATCAATGGAAAGTGGAACATCGGGATTTATATGAAGAAGCAAAAAAACTACTAAAGAACAGAGATAGCACAGAACTAAATATGGAATATTTGCAATCAATATTTGAGTCAAATGAATAATAATTATAATTGCCTTTCATTGTTATTTAAGTACGAAAAACATAGTATTAGTAAAAAATAATAATAAACAGAACCTACCATTGTTGCAAATGCTATTAAAATTTATTGCAGTTTTTATTTTTAAAATGTTTTTAAAATTATCAAATTTGACAGCAAAAAATAATAAATTTTTCTGTAGTAATAGCAATATTTTTAGATAATATTATTAACGTTTTTTTTTAAGTGTAACTATTCTTTGAGTGTAAACAAATTTGTAAATTTGTCAGCAAAAAATTTTTAATTTTTCTGTAATAGCAAAATCTCCAGTTGATTTTACTATTTTTTTCAGTGTAAAATTTTTTTTAAGTGTAACTTTAAAAAAATTCCATTATTAAAAAAATATTTATAATTATTATTAATTTCCAAATATTAAATTTTTTAATAAATAAAAAAATAATAAACCCATATTTCACTCTAAAAGTTAAAAAAATTCAAAAGTTCAACTTTGACCTAGAATTCCTTAGAAAGTCCTCAATCAATTTTAATGAAATTTAAAGTCAGTCAAGCTGAACTAAATATCTATCCAATAAAATAAAAATTACTTCAATATTTTGATCGGTTCAAAAGTTACACAATTTTGGCCAATGAAAAACGATTTTCAGCCACAGTGCGTCGCACAATGTCGTCAAATTTTTTTTTGTCACCGATTTTTAAAATTTTTACGCCCTTTTGCAGCTAATATATCCAGATTAAGGTAGCCAAAAAATTAGGTTAAACTATTGATAATTGTGAGCGTGGCATGCTGTCAAACTCAACGGTTTTTTTAATTTCAGAAAAACGTGTTTTTCTTTTGTTTTTTATAAAAAATAAATGGTTACTACTCGCAAGTTATCATCGATAATGGCCTGCGGTCTTTTTTATAATCTTGGTAGGATTATAGTCTTTAGTTTTTGTAAGTGGTCAGAGCTCTAGCGTTTAATATTAAGGGCGTTACGGAATATTTATGAAACTACTATATTTTTCTCAAATTTAAACTTTAGTGGAATAGAACTTCTAGGGAACAAAAGGGAACAAGAAATGTATACCACCCGGAGAAAGGTGAAAGTGTCCTCTTTAACGCTATATATACTTTTGCACCCGCCACGAGCCGCCTGTAGAACACTTTTTTCATTTTAATGAAATTACTCCAAAGTACTCGTATACAATGGTGTATATAATTTTCACTTTTTTGCCTAAAAGTTTATGTTTTTTACTTTAGACTACGTAAAACTAAAAAAATTAAATATAATACCTGCGAAAGGGTTTAATGGCTTTGTTTTGATCAGCCAAAAATTGGTAATAAAATTATCACAAATTATCACAAAATTCTACAGTAAACATATGATCTGTTACTAAATTTACCTGTTATCAAATGTTAGGGTCAACCAAAGTCATAAGCAATTTTATAACAATAATCGCGACATTAAAGCACTAAAGAAAAAAAAATAACCCAACAACAACAACAAATATTGGCGAGATACTAATCAGTTTTACCTGATATTAAGGTCTGGCCAACATGTGCAGTTTTGTGCAATTTAAGCACTACCTGCTATGAAATTAAAGATCAATGTGTGAATAACATGTATCTAAAAATGTATAAAACTACGGATTCGATAAGGGATTACTCAGTTAATCCTCTAAGTGTACGGATAAAACATAACAGACGCAAATAAAAATATTCAGAAAAATATGGAGAGCTTCAGTTATAAAGAACTGGCCGAAGAGTATTTTAGAAACAAGAACCAGGAAGATGTTCTTAGCTACGTTAAAATAAAATTAAACTTAAATTCGTGGAACACATACTAAAAATCAATTATGATTTGGATTTCGGGTCTTCAGGATCAATAAGAAACAACGAAACCAACAAAGAGTTAAGAAGTTCAAAAAAGAAACATGTTCAAGATGAATATCGCAAATTAGGATTGATTATAGATCAGCCAAAACAAGGGTCAGGCAATACAAATGATGGCAATACCGCAAGAAGATTCTTTTCAGATCCAGAAACAGCATCTGAAATAACAGGAGTGGATTTAAACCTCATTTTCAGATTTAAAATAATCCTAGAAGTACTTGCGTGCAATGAAGAAATTGACTCTAGAAAATTTGGAGATTATACAACCAACTACCCATGGAGAAATATGTCTGCAACAGTTCACAAAATCCTTTATCATGGAGAAGATGTCATTAAATATCATTTGGTGCCACTTGGAGATCTATCAGAGGAGGCTCAGGAAAAAAGGAACAAGGATTACAGATTTTATAGAGAGCACAATACTAGAAAAATTTCAAGAAATTCAACAAATGAAGATCTATTTAATATATTATTGGCAACGTCAGATCCGTTTATCTCCAGTATTCGAAATCAATGGAAAGTGGAACATCGGGATTTAGATGAAGAAGCCAAAAAACTACTAAAGAACAGAGATAGCACAGAACAAAATATGGAATATTTGCAATCAATATTTGAGTCAAATGAATAATAATTATAATTGCCTTTCATTGTTATTTAAGTACGAAAAACATAGTATTAGTAAAAAACAATAATAAACGAACCTACCATTGTTACAAATGCTATTAAAATTTATTGCAGTTTTTATTTTAAAATGTTTTTAAAATTATCAAATTTGACAGCAAAAAATAATAAATTTTTCTGTAGTAATAGTAATATTTTTAGATAATATTATTAACGTTTTTTTTAAGTGTAACTATTCTTTGAGTGTAAACAAATTTGCAAATTTGTCAGCAAAAAATTTTAAATTTTTCAGTAATAGCAAAATCTCCAGTTGATTTTACTATTTTTTTCAGTGTACAATTTTTTTAAGTGTAACATAAAAAAAATTCCATTATTACAAAAATTATTTATAATTATTATTAATTTCCAAATATTCAAATTTTTTAATAAATAAAAAAATAATAATTCCATATTTCACTCTAAAAGTTAAAAAAAATTCAAAAGTTCAACTTTGACCTAGAATTCCTTAAAAAGTCCTCAATCAATTTTAATAAAATTTAAACTGAGTCAAGCTGAACTAAATATCTATCCAATAAAAAAAAAATTACTTCAATATTTTGATCGGTTCAAAAGTTACAGAGTTTTGGCCAATGAAAAACGATTTTCAGCCACTGTGCGACGTACAATAGTCCGCTTGGATATCGTGATGTTTACATTTTCTTAAACAACAGGTTGGATATCAGTAGATGACTTTTTTGAGTCGGATTTGGAGATTCTCGTTATGATTCGGTCGGTATGCGTTGATTTTTTTGTCTCTTCGTGGAACGCTGGCTATAGTGTCATACTTGTTGATATGCTGTAAGGCACTAAAAACCTTTTTTTGGAACACTTTACCTGCTTTGTTATTTCTCTATAAGATTTTCCAGACTTCCAAAGAACTCAAATTGAGCTCCGTTTGTCAGGAGTGCAGTGCAACTTTTGCCTTTTCCCTTTATAAATCTTAAAAATTATTATTATTATTTATTTGTTATAATACAATAAATACAATACAATAAATAGAAAATAAATTACTGTAAAATAATATTTTCTTTAACAAAAAAGCACTTAACAAAGAAGATTTCAACAAAAAATTACGCATTTCTAATTACTTGTCGCTCTTATTGTGGGTGCTGTTTGCTGAATTAGTTAGCGGGTTGACTACATAACAAATAATGTCTAACAACGTGGGTTCAAGCCCAGTTTCAGGAAAGTCATAACATTATTTAATAAAAAAATGGCTAAAACAACTTAAATAAATTTATGCGCCTACTTGACAGCAGAGGCGCTGCAATATTGATCTACAAATGAAAATATCGCGCAATATCAGAGTTGTAAACAATTAAGCTTTCTCACTTTCTCTTAAAGAAGGTAACACACCTACTGGTTGGTTGGCATATTAATTGCCTCAGTCGTCGAAAGTTAAACAAAATAGACTTTCAGTGAAATAATATTACAAAAGATAAATAACACTTCATATGATATTTTGACTCTGAGAGATTTTTTCTATCCGAAATATTGGCTATCAGTCCGTGTCATAATTCCGCTATAAGCTTGAATAACGTTGGGAAATTTTTTAAACTTATTTCCAAAGCGAGTGCTGTGTTGCTCAAACTGTGCGTTTGTTAAAAAGAAGCCAATGCTTGGTAGTAGACAATCGTTATGGTCCACGTCTTTGTATGGCGTGTGCTGACAAAAGCATGATACTCAATCCATAAAGGTCGATAGACTATCGATATCACAACTCGGAATTTCATGCAACAGCATTTTGAGAATTTGGTTTAAATATCTTGCATTTCCTCTTACAATTTTCAATTCCACTTAGTTTGATCTCAAGAACCGGGAAGTCCACACACTATTTTGTTAAAAATTTGCACAAACATCTTGGAGTTTCGCTTATAAGTTCCAATTGAATAAGCCGTTGAAGGCAAACGATCATTCACTTCTTTACGGCTTCTCAGTTTGGGCCCTTCAGAAGCTGCAATCGAAAATCGCATTTTCAGCATCTTATCAAACCATCGATCTTTAGCGCCAATTGGCCTCCTCGGAGCTGCGATTTTGTCCCTTTTACACATTCTCTTGTGGGATGCTGTTCAAGACCGATACTAGGCGAATAATCCAGAAAAGATTCACACTCTTAAGATTAATATCAGAAACCAGAAACCGTCAACAAAGTCTTGGAAAATTTAAATAACATGATAAACCAGCAGCAGCAGTTACACAAATAAAATCGTGTTCCATAAATAATTGGAATATTTGTTATTTCTAATAATGTCATAATAAAGCCAATTTTACTTAAATTTTTAAAAAGTTCTTGTATTTGGACCACCCGATATTTACATGCATATTAAAAGGATACGTCTTAGGTGGCCTCTACGCACTTCTAGTAGTAGTAGTAGTAATATTTATTTATTTGTTTTAAATATACTTTTACAATATTTCAATGTATACCATGAATACACATATTACAAGTCAATTTTTAAGTAGTTAACAATTTTAGTTTTAAAATCATTTAAATTAAAGCGTAGACAGACGACAGCGTTAATTTGCATTAACAGTCTTAATTCAAATCAACTTGTGAATTATGTCTCCATCCAACTGTATATTGGATTTAAAGTAAATGCACGAAATCAAATTAAATTTATATTGAATTTAGCCTATTTCTGTGCGGCAACAATATCGGCAATCAGTCAGTTGTTGGAAAAAATTTATAAATTAAAAAAAAATTTAATTTATTTGACATAAAATTAAAATGAGTTGAAAGTCAGCAAAGATAAGTTATTCTCGTTGTTTTCAACAAAAAATCACAATTTTCTAATAAATAATTGTGATAGTCTAATGCATCCTCTTTTTTTAGTTGAATTTCGTGTGGAATACAAAGCCTCATATTGGTGTCGAACCTCTCCATATTTTTAACTTTTTCACAAACTTTTTGGAAAGTTTTCCAAAGTTTTCCTTAAATCTGTTATCGTCCATTGTAAGAACGTAATATTCTCAAAAAAGTGTTGGTACCGTCTTTTAAAAAATGCCATTCTACATATGAACTGTCGTCCATGAAAAGATAACATTAAACCAAAAAATTTTCCACAATTGCATTTCTCTTATTTCAGAGCGTACTACGGTAATATCAACTTGTAGCAACATGTTTAGATTTATGATTGCTAGTTCATGTACAATTTTGACATTATAGAGCAGTTTCAGTAAAAGTCTTTTCAGCTTTCTTTCAAATGAATAGTGATTTTTCACCAACAGCATAGCTGTTAATATTACTTTCCGCCTTCTATTCATTTGATCTCCAAGTGATTTCCAAAAATTTTTTTTTTTAATTTACTTAATTCAAAAACTCTCGTCTGTCAGGGTAAAATTTTAATTCACATTAGTGAACTTTTAATGTAAATCAACTGTGTCGTCTGTCCACCCTATTAGTTTCAACTTTAATGCTATTTGGAATACTGTTATATTTTTATATATATATTGTTATATGTATAATTGAAGTCCTAAACTGTGCACATCTGTAAGCAATTACCTTTAAAATGTTATAATTGCTGTCAAAATCTGCTACATAGTTTGCTAGTAAAAGGTATGACAATAACTCGTGTTGCCTTTTAATTATAAAGATGAGAAGATGGGCATTACAACAAAATATATATTTTTTATTTTTTTGCTGTCGAGTAGTGTTATAAATTAAAGCTAATGTCTTGTAATAAAAATTTATTTGATTATTATAATATAGAAACCATATATCGAATAAATTGTTGAATGTTAAAACTAATTATTATCATTAATTTTATTGCTGTAAAAGCTGTTAGCTGCAGCTGATTAACAATAATCATACCACACATGCATCAGGCAGCAACAACAACACAACAACGGCTTAACAACCAGCAAGTTTTCAATACCACGAGTAGGTATAAATATGCCTGATTGTCTATGCATAAATATAAAGGGTGATTTTGTAAGAGTTGGGTATTAAAATTGAGACAAAATATACTACATATAAAAGAAACAAATAGGATTTTTCAAAAGTATTCGTTGCGAATACAGAACGGTGTAACGATTTCCTGAGTGTTATGAAGCAGGTCTAGATCAGTGATCGGCAATGTATCCTTTTTTTTTGCTATTCATACTGACTCAAAATTTCAAGAATGCGAGTATAAGTGAGTAGGCATAATTTAAAATCAAATACTATGACTTATTTATACTCAATGTTGGTATTTTACGTCATCTATATACATCGAATTAAGGAGAGTCTAAATTAACAACGTCATAAAAGTTTGTTGAGTATGAGTTCGATGAGTACTTCAAACTTTCGAGTGAGTATAAAGTTGGACAACAGTGCCATAAGTATGAGTGCATATGAGTACAAGGAATTCTAAGTCATGATTCAACTCTACTCACTTTTTCACTACTCAGTGGTGTAGATCTAAAAATGTTTTAATTTTTATATGACACTGTCATTGGAGGCCTCAAAGCTCACCCGTACTGAAATCAAACCCAAGCGATGTTAAAAGTACTGTAATTCCAGATTTACTTAAATCAAGATTTAAGATCTTTCACGTTATTAAAGAATTTTAAGGAACTCCAGGATTGGTTATGTAAAGTAATTGCGTTTTCGGCTTGATTAAAGTACATTTTATTGTTATTTGTACTCAAAATTTGTACATTTGTTATTTGTATCAAGTAAATTAAATTGAAGAGAAGAGAACATCTACTTCAAAGATCGTCATTGCATCAACTAGTGCATCTTTGGGCCATAGATCATTCTATTATTCCAAGCTTTGAATGACTCTCATAATGAAAGCCAGCACAGAGCCTGGAGAAGCCCGCCTAATATTATTTGAAATCAGAACGAAAAAGGCGCCTTCCACTTTTACACAAAACAATATATTTAAAGAGATTCTGTGCCGCTGTTTCATCTACTTCACCACACATAAAGGACACAAAGATGAGAATTCCAAATTACTTTCCCACAAAGGATAATTTAGACTGAAATGACCAGAGGGGAAACCGGTAGACAGTCATAGGTTATTACTGCTTAATTAAAAAAGACCACTATAGGAAAATGGTTCCAAAACCATCATGCCAGGAGAAGCAATCTAAGCTCCTCCACGCTCTTGAGATGGAAATTTCACTAACCCTCAGTAGTAAGGTAGCCGTTGAACAATTGACGCTACGGAAAGGGTCTCAGATCAATGCGAGAGTAGCAGCGCGCCTGGCTAATGTATCTGCTACCTTGATAATGATGTCCAGTATGACGGGGCATCCATTGGATTAAAACCTTGTTGCCCACTGATAGTTCCTGTAGTGAGTCGAATCACTACAAAACTTGACTTTATGTGGATAACAATATTCAATTTATAAATTCAAAATTATTCTTCCAGTTCAAAGGTACAACTAGTAATAATTACTCGATACTCTATACGACACTATCTAAGCCAACATGTCAATACAACTAATTGAAATAGTGAAGGGACGAATGTGTTCGAAATAAATTTCTAAGCTGCGATTTTCGGGAGGTTTTATGGGCTACACAGATTCTAAAGGCTGCAACTGATACTGATTCATTGGGATTGGATTGAAAAACTCCTTAGGTTTTTCTCGGCAGTAAGTCTGACAATTACTACAAAACAACACAAAATCACCCTGTATATTTTCTTGCAAAACTATCCGTCTATATCTAGCTATTTGCTTGCCTTGAAGGTGTTGGTTGTTATGTTGTTATTTTTTGCAAATCATATCTTTTTTTTGGCATGAGCATTTTTTCCAATTCATATGTTTATTAATAGTTTATATTTGCAATTGGGCTGGTGGTAGTATGCAGGCTGGCTGGCTGGCTGGAAGGCAGGCACATTGAACCGGCCTTTTAAGTCACGAATCAAGATCATGGTTACATTGGCAAATAATGTTAAAACGTATTTATTTATTTATTAGCGAAACAAGTCGAATTTGTTGTTCAAGATATGTTAAATATTTAAGTACCGTGGTTAGTTTGACATGTTTTAATAAATTATTTTATTGTTTGGAATTGCATTATGCGGTCTGGTGGGATGCAACGAATGAACGGATTAATCACAATAACTACTATCAATAGTTAGCTACTAATTTTTCCTCATCTATCGAAAAATTTTAGAACTTTACTCGAACGAAGTTAGAAGTCAGTTTTTGATTTCTGCAAAAAAAATTATAGCGCTACATTGCTAAAACTGCTGCATTTGTCGCAACACTCAGTAGTCAGGAGAAAGTGCAAATATTCATGGAATACAGCGGCTGAGGCAAATGGCCCACATGCTCTTTAACAAGCTTTTTTTAACTTTTGCAAAATGAGGTCGAAAATTATCATGCAGAGTTTTTTTTACATCGTCAATAATATTTCTGTCAATTTTTTAAATTCATATCGCGAAATCGCCCACTCTATTCTACATATTTTGCTGTCATATAATGAAGTAAATATAAAGCAACAATAACCGAATTTGATGTTATATGTAACGAAATAGTTTTTCAATAATTTTCTCAAATATTTTATTAAAAAACTTATCCAAACTTAATGTCAACAATAACAAAATAAAATCTTTGTTTTTCGAAAAAGCTTCTGCAGGGATATAAATAAAATTAATAATAACAAGTGTTTAGTTTCTTAAAAAAATTTTATTCTAAATTATATTAAAAATAAAAATTGTCAAAAATGAAAATTAATTTTCAGTTTTAATAAATAATTTTTCGACCTTTTTTTTAAATATTATTCTTTAAAGTAAGCTTGAGGTCACGTTTTTCATAAAAATCATCCAAATTTATTTTATCTCGATTTGGGTAACTTCTTCAGGAGGAGAAAGTTAATAAACAATTTAAATAACAAAAATCTTCAAATATTAACAAATTAGTTACCAATTTCTTTTTCTGTTTTGGTTTAAACCAAATTTGGATGATTTTTTTAAGCTTAATTTAAAGAATAATACTAATATTAAAAAAAATAATTTCCAGTTTTTTATTGTTTTTTTTAAATAAACTAAAGATTGGTTATTACCGATTTTATTTATACCCCTGAAGAAGCTTTCCATAGAGAAAGCGAAATATTAGAAAAACTTAAATTTTTATTTTGTTGGAGAAGTTTTTTAATAAAATATCAAGAAAAAGGTCGAAAAATTAGAATGATTTCTAATTTTCTCAAATTTTTTTTCAATAATTTATTAATTGAAGCAACATGTTCGTATCGTTTTTTTTTACATTTATTCCAAGTGTTGACGAAAAACAGTTGATACGATCTGCCTCAGCTCTCAGATAATAACGTTTACATATCAAACGCCTTGAAAATATTTTACAATTTCGTGCTTTTTCTTCTACTTTTACTTCTACTACACCTTTCCCCACATTCCAACGCTATTTTCCAAAATTTAACAAATATTTTTTAGAAAATCGTATATTTTCAGGAAATTGGGACCAATGAGCTCTTTTTACAATATTTAGACTGGCGTTTTTTAAGGTTTTTTTTGTACACAAATTTTTTAATGAGACCTTTAAGAGTTTTTACCAGTCAGTCGATCATTGTCACTTTAATATTTTTTATTCAAATTAGTTTCACTATTCAGTTGTATTTTTCATATAAATTTCGTACTCAAGCACACTTGAATGTTTATAAAACAAACAAAAAAAAAAAACGGAAAACAAAAAATTATTTTATTACAAACACTACAAAAGAAACCCTAAATGATTATAAAATAAAAACCAAAGATATGCCTTTCTTTTCTTTTGTTTGTAAATTATTTTTTTTCAAAATTCATAAGTTACTTTTTTGGCCTACGAATTTTTTGTGCTTGCGCTCAGTGCTTTTATAGTTTTGTTAATAAGTACATTGCAGGAAAGCGCTATTTTGTAGGAGAGCGCCTTATCGGAAGATGTTATAATTTTTGCAAATGGCGTCGTACATCAATCATATTTGACATTTGTGAACCAGACAGCTGCATGTAAACAAGCAATCAATGGAGCGCTATAATCTGCAAGGCGTGGAATAATTGTGGATATTGCGAAGGAAGCGTTTAGCCATTCCAGACTTCTTTCTTTGGGGGTACTCGAAGTCGCAAGTTTATGTTTTCTAACAAGCCCCAGACAATCGCAGCCCTTAAGAAGAATATTATACAGAAATGAGAACAGTTATCATGGGAAATTTTGCGGAAAATGGATATACAAATGTGTATCAACACTGACGGCGGCCACTTGGTGGGCATCATCTTGTCCAGTCAATAGAAAAATTTTAAATACCCAAATAAAGATTTCCATCACTCAAAATCATTTTCTGTTTTTTTTTATTGAGTAAAAAGTTAAAAAAATTAGATGATTAATTTTGTGCCACTTTTTATTGTGATACGGTGCAACAATCATAAAGTTGATTTTGAATTTTATGTAACTTTAAGGCTTTTTTGATTTCATATAATGGAAATAAATCTGTATTAGTGTTGTAAAAAGCGGCTACTTTTGACTATTCAATACTACTCAGTACTTTTTCAATTGAATACTTGATACTACTGAATACCTTTAACGTTTTTTTTTTTTAATTCAAAGTAAATAATTTTAATCGGCTAAAATACGATTTATACTATACGTACTCCATAATAATTCAAGGATTAACAAATTTTATAATCCATTTAAAATATCTAATTAAGCGGCCAGGCTTATTAATTGTTGCAAATCATTTAAATCATTTGCGCTTAACTATCCTCAAAACCAAGTTGCATTATTGTAAATCATTTTGAAGCTAAATTTTCGTATTTGTATATAGAAATGCATCTCTGAAAGTATTGAGTACCGAGAAATATATACGGCATTGAGTACTCGGCACTCAAATACTCAATGGTTGGTTGGCTTCCCTCTACACGTAGGCATTCAAAAGGAATCTAGATGATTCCTTTTTGAAAGGACCATTACACTCGTCAGTGTCATACTATGCATGACCATATCTAAGTACTCGGATACGGTGATTGATACTAGATCCAACCCGTCGCATTGAGATATCTGACAAGATCACTCAGCCCTATCTCTGATAAATCTGAAAGGTCCTCTAGTACATAGCTGCCTAAAAACTTGTGTCTCGAGAGATGCAAAGCTGGACATTCGCAGAGAAAGTGGAAGATTGTCTCTTCTTTGCTTTCTACTTGACAACTCAAAACTTTTACAGTTCTAACCTGTATCTTATAATCAACTTATCCGATTACGGAAAAGTTGAACACAAAAATCATAAAATCGGACCTAAGCTTTCACAAATTCAAACACTTGACCACCCTATTGAAGTGCACGATGAGTTACGGGCTGCCAAAGTTGACCACTACGACCCAGCAAAGAAAATTTAATGTAATTTACCTTTTTATTTGCTTCCAAAATACATATCTCCAAGCGCACAGTTTCGACTTCTTCAGAAGTTATATTACAAAATTAGCGCCTAAAAATGTATTTTACTTTTGCAGAACTTTTTGATTCGATTATAGTTTTCCTAAATATTCGCGAAGCTATTAAAAATATATATATATTTATTAAAGAAATGTTATGAGCAATTTTTTACAATATAAAAATTTACATATTTAATCAGATTTATATGAAAACACCGTTTCCGCTTTCATTCACAAAAGAAGAAACCAGTTGAGAATATGGGTTTCTTAACTAAATATTTTTATAAACAGATGAAAATCCAACTATGGAACTTCAAAAGAGATTTCTCTTAACAAAGTCAACTCTGCTTACATTTCGGAGAATAGGAATCGAAAAAGAGAACTTTGAACCAAACAAAGCCAATATTATGAAAATTGCGATCGAGACTTAGCTTTTGCTACCAGATTTACAGAATGTGGCTGCTGGCCAGTGCTGCAAAGTAGTCATGTTGAAAAAGAAAGCTGCTGTAGTCACTAAAGTTCTTATTTAAGTCATACCATGTCCCACATGTTTGTTGTAGATATGCACCGACTATGAATCAATCAAGCTCAGACAATTAATTCATCCCATAGGTCCGCTTACAAAACAAGCTAAAAAATAAAAATATATCCGCACTATTCGTAACTACCCACTGTATATCAATAGAAATATGTTAACTCGTTTGGTTTCTAATGATTAATTAATGTAAAAACCACAAGAATCTTGATAGAAAATATTAACGAATACTGGTTTCAGTCTTGTCCTCTCATTGAATTCATTATTTACAGCTGATATTATTTTATTACAAACACTAACACTTGTTACAAAATAAAATCAGCTCTCATGCAAGCAAACCTTCTCAAATAAATACAAATGCCAACAAACAAGTTCTATTAAATTCCAACAAAATAAAACACTTTACAAAATGGTACACGACCCACAAACCCACAATTTAAATTTTGTAGATACAAATAAATGTTTTTATTTATTTATTTTTTCTTACAAAAGTCCCCTTCGAAAAAAGTTATGCTGTTAACAGCATAAAAAATATTAATAGAAATAAAATAGTCTACCAAAATCGAAAAGTTACAGCCGCGTCAACAACAACCTCAAGACAAAAATATACAAATATTATCTGTATTTTTTAAATACAAGTGCATTTGAGCCATGGTCAACATTAAATTAAATTACAATAACTTGGCTTTAACACAAACAAAAAAATATATTTAAAAAAAATGAATGAAAAAATAAAACTGTTTTAGCCAACTTCAGCTCAAGCTTCAATTCGTTCAAACTCATAATCAAAACTGAAATTAAAATTGTTGTAATTTGTGTGTTTACACAACCCAGACGTTATCTACATGCAACAACAGCAACAGTTTTTAACAAAATGAAAATAAAACTTTTTTTCTAAAACTACAAGCATATTTGAATTAAAAGTTTTAGTTTTTTTTATTTAGTTTTTATTTATTTGATTGTTGTAGGAAGTAAAGATTTTGTATGTACTGTCGTCGGGCTGTGTGTCTGTCAGTTACTGTTTCATTGTGTTTTCTACGACCTGACTCGTGTCGAATAATGTGGGGTCAAGCAAAAGTAAACGGGTTATTTAAACAAAATTATATTAATTGTTGTGGAAATTTACAACTATTTTTTAATGAGTAGTGAGTGTTAAATAGTTAATAGATTTAAAATGAGTTTAAATAATTTAAGAGTTTGACAGGGAAAGAAAATCGTTGAAAAGCATGTGATTTTTATTACTTTAGTTCTACTGCAGACGCTCTAAACTAGGAAAATTGTTTTGAAGCCTTGGGAATTGAGCTCTGAGGCATTTCAGAAATCCATGTTCAATGCTTAGTTAGCCAAATATAAATGAGGAGAGTCAATCAATCAATCAATACAAATACATCAATCGATCATTACAAATACATCAATTAAAAACATGATATAAAAGGTGATTTTTTAGCTACTTTCTTTTTGGCAACACTGTTTTGGGCCGCTCAGCTGTTTTTGGCCGCTCAGCTGTTTTCGTGTAACATTTTACTGTTAAACATGTTCAGTTTGGTCTATAATGTAACCATGAACCGAGTTACAAGTGAACAACGCTTGCAGATTATTGAATTTTATTATCAAAATTCATGCTCCCTCCGTTAAGAAAGTGCAAACAGAAAATTGTGTTCAGCGATGAAGCTCATTTCTGGTTGAATGGATACGAGAACAAGCCAAATCGCCATATTTGGTGTGAAGAATAGCCAGAAAGAAGTACTGCAAGGGTTATGGATTATGGGCCGGTGGCATCAGTGGACCGTAATTTTTCAAAGACGACGAAAGCAACAACATTTGCTGGAAATGGCGAGCGCTACCGTACGATGATTACAAGAATTTTTTGCCCAAATTGGAAGAGCTGGACTTGGCTGACACGTGGTTTCAACAACACGGTGGCACATGTCACGCAGCACGCAAAACAATCGCCCAATTGAGAGGCGAGTTCGGTGATCAATTTAAGGCCGGTCAGACTATTTTTTGTGGGGCTTTGTTAAGGCCCATGTCTAAAGGAACAAGCCCGCAACAGTTGACGCACTGGAAGCTAATATTAAAGAGTATATTCGTGAGATAACGGATGTTATGTTAGGCAGAGTACTCCAAAATTGGACCCAGCGTATGATTTATTTGAGACGTAGCCCCGGTCAACATTTCCATGAAATCATCATTAAACATTGAATTAAGTAGATCGTTAAATAAATCGTTGGTTTGATAAAGTTTTTAGTCAACATTTTTTTTGTCTTTGATTAAAATTTTAGTCAAGCTGACAAAAAGTATTGTTGGAAAACTATTCATAACTCAATAAATTTTTTTGCCAAATGATATTATTTTAGTCAAATAAAAATTGACAAATTACTTACAATTTTATTTATTAATATGACAAAAATATTTATAGGCTGGAAATTGACTGATTTTTTATTCAGATCTGCGATTTTTTCAGTCAAATACGATTTTTATTTTTTTTTTGTGTTCTATCGACTCTAAGATTACATATATTTCTACAAACTTTATGTGTTTTTTTTAAATCAAATCTGAAAGCTCTTAAAAAATCACCCGTTACAGTTAAATTCTTAAGGCTCTATTGCTTATACATACGTTCATTCTGCGAATAGCTATAAAATATGTCGGTTGCTTAATATGCGTAAAAGTTTAAAAACATTGTGTTCAAAAACCCTGTTTCTTTTAAAGCGCAATAAATTAGTATCTTTAATTAAGGAACTCCTATTTCGTAAAATTAAAAATTAATTTAAATTGAAGAAATTTGTAAAGCCTTAATAAGATCTTAGGAACATTTTTGTAATAGATAGCATAGTATGTATCTCAATGTTGAAGTAAAGAAAAAACAAATGAAATTAAAAAATTTTCGGGAAATTTTTCACTTTTGCGGCTACTTGAGCGCCGCCTAAACGGTATTAAGAATCATTCCTAGGAAGTTCATATTTTCAAAAGAGTTGTTTATTGAGATCTTAGATCACATTGTTGTAGTTGATTTTTTTCTTGAATTTTTAATGGTTTGATACCTATGGACCTAAACAGTGGAAAAAAGGTAAAAAAAACCGAATTTTTTTAAATTTTTTGCGATTTTCATCTTGAAGATTAAGATTTTTTGATTTATATGTTCATAATTTTTATTCCTTATGACAAGATCTACAACTTAGCCTCAGAGAGTAAATCAAAATTCTGAACGATTTGCAAAATATGAGGCTGAGAAAAAAATGACACCGAGGCCCCAAATCTTTGGGGGCCCAAAAAAAGTGCATGACTTTGGGCAAAACTGGGAGACACGGGTCTTCTTTTTTTTGTCTCTTATCACGTAGTGGTATCCGTATATGGTTATTTTTCCACTACTTAAAAAAATTACACACAGTGTATTTTAATAATTATTTTATTCTATGTTAAAATTGTCGTCATTCAGGTTTGATTTTATAGTAAATATTTGTTCCGAACAAACAGATAGAAAAGCACACACTACTTTTGTATACAAAGTCCCATGAAAAAAATATATCATACCATAGAATTGGCTATTTTATGCGACAAGCGAAAGATATTTCTAAACAATTTAAAATATTGCTAATATAAGTTTTTAGCTAAAAACCCTTAACAAACAAAACTTTTTTAAATAATTATAGTTAAAATTGACAAATAAAGAAAGCCCAAAATTTAAGGCAAGATTTGAAGTATCCGCCATTTGTGCACTAAAGTGTGAGTATCTCCAAAAAAAATAATTTGACAGCTGAAAGTTTAGGGATTGTAAAAATAAAGCGTTTCACGGCTGAACAACGTGCTTTCGTTTCATTGAAAAATCTCAAAAATAATTAAAAACTTTATATATATATATATTCACCGTAAAATAAAGAAAAATCTGAAATTAAAAAAAACTGTATGCTTTCAGTTTTGGCATTTTGTCATTGATACAAACATGATAAAAGGACATTTACATATAAATTAACGATTAATTTACAGGACGCTTAGATCATGTGATATCGCACTCATAGAACTTTTCTTCTGGTCAATACCTAATTTTTTTTTGGAAAGTATACAAAATGGACGAAAGTCTTGTGTACAAAAAATAAAAATGCTAAAAATGTTCGGAGTATGAGCTCACATTTCATGGCTTCGAACACAACTACTCTTCCCAATGAGCTAGCGCCCACTTATATTTTGCAGAGGCAACAATTATTTCAATGCACTTACACCTGAAAAATATGCGAATTCTTAAAATAATAAAAATTAAATTTATTTATTTGAAATCTTAACAAAGGATGAAATTACGAAGATTTTCGTTACTTTCGTAAAATGATAAAATTATAGCCATATTTTTTTATATTTACGTAGTTTTTGCATGTTCTGCAAAAGATTTTCTTTGTAAAATAGTGGATGGACTAATTTCAAACGATTCTTGCAGTAATTAAAATACTCATTGAAAATTACAAATTGGTTTCGTATCAGTTGAACTGCCTTAATAAATTACAAGTGATCGTAAAAGAACAGAAGTTCAGATTAATTTATATCCGATTTATATATTTCACAACCAAACCTACCTCCTCCTCCTCCTCCTCCTTCTTCGCCAGTTTTTTATTGGCACGTATTTTTCGAGTAAAGAGAGATTGGAAGAGTATTTTTTATTTTCACTTTTCAAGATCTTCCATGGAAAAACTAAAAATTGTTTATCTTAAAATTTTTAATAATTAATAACAAATTATTGTATCCATTCGCAAATACTTTTTACAACTTTCAATATTTTCAAGCGCACATACATACATGCATACAAACATCCATACATATGTTACTTAGAAACATAAAAAAAGAGAAGAGAAATAGAAATAAAATGACCGTAAAAACAAAAGAAAACGGAAACTATAAAAGAAAAAGCGTTTTTTCATAAACACCGTTTGTTTTAACGCTTTTCATAAATATTTTTTTTCTTTTTTAATTTAATGTTTGAAAATTTAATTTAATAAAAATAGCTTTTTTGCTATGGCTGGATAAATGAATGTGTCAGTTGGCTTGAATGGTGAGGAACATTTACGGTATGTAAAGAAATTTTATGGCCACAAGTTGACTTCAAGTCAATGTGACTTGAATGTTTTTCATTTTGTTTTCTTATGTTTTTCGTATTTCAGAATGATGACGTACAGACATGACGGTCGAGTAAACGGTGGCATAAAGAAAGTGTTTTTTTAGATCTATAACAAATTTAACAGATTCAATTTCAATTTCTATTTATAATCTGAACGACAAGATAACAATAGAGAAAAATATTGTTTTGTTAAGATTTTCCAATTTGCCTTATTTGAACTGTGAAGATTCTTCCATTTTCATTTTTGCCTGCATGCGCATGGACAAGTAATAAAATTTCTTTCTTTGATTTTTTATATTTAAACTAAACTTATTGTGTTTATTTTCATATGCGGTTTTAAGTTATCTCTTGATTTTTCAATTTGTATTATCTACTTTAATTTTACAATTCTTGGTTTGAAAAGAAATACCATCTTTAAGTTGCTTGCAAAGTTTTTTTAGTCTCGCTTGAAGTTTAGGTTGAAGAAAATGCAAAGAAAAGAGGTCAACAGAAGGCAAAAATGTAAAAAAAAGAAAAATGAAAATAATGATAAATTTAATTGCAAAGCAACAAGTTAATTACATTCTAAGTAAAAGAATAAATTCTCGTTTTTTATTTTCTTAAAAAAAAGTTGAAAATTTTTGATTTTTAAAGATTTTAAATACGAATATTGATTTGCAGCACGTTCCGGGAAAAGAAATCTTATTTTTTTTAATTTAATTTTGTCTGCAATTGTAGGAAATAAACTTTTGAATTTTAGACAAAGTAAAAAGGTTTCCTTCTTAAGTCCTTCGTTTTAACAAATTGCAGAACATGAACAAAATCATTTAAAAACCTTAAAATTAATCTGTAATTTCTTAGTACTTTATGCACATCGATCATGCCATTAATTTTTACTAATAAATTGATAGAGTCAGCTGCTGTTTTGCTTAGGTGTTTCCATTGTAAAGAGGCTAGTAAAGCTACCGGTAATCGCTGATAGAAATATAAAAACGTTAATGAAAATAACTGAATTTTCACTAATTCATCACTTTTCCTCTTAAGTCCGTGCAGTTCTGAGTTACTTGTAAAACTTAGTATTGCAAATTTATTATTTCTGTTCATGTTTGTAAGTTCAATAAACTCAACGGAAGACATTCTCTTTTCAATAACATAAATAATATAGACTGTTTCTTGAAACCCATCTTTTTTAACCATTTTGTTTGTCACCAACCAACGCATAATGACAATTGTAATAAAATGTCACCATTTAGTTATTTTACCAGCCTGATAATATCAATATAACCAGCTAAAATTAAATACAATAAATCAATTATGGTTGAAGCATTTGACTTTTTTACTATTTACTTATTTGTATTTAATAAAAGAAACATGTTATGCCAGTTGTTTGTTCAAATATTGCGGCAAAGTCTTCTTCAATGCCAAAGTAAACAACTTCCAAAGTTTGATAAATTTCATTTATTGTTGCTATATGGTGTCCATTTAACGGAAGTGGTTGATGAATATGGCCAAACATAAACGAGGAAAGTCAATCAATCAATCAATCATTACAAATATATAAATTAATTATTAAAAATAATATTTATTACATCATTTACATTATTTTGAGGATCATGGAATTCTTCAATGACCGGAAGAATTACCTTCACTTACACCATTTCCAATTCGTCTACAGTACGTTGTAACAGATCTTTCTTTTGTTTATTCGTTACCCTTCTGCATTGGGTCTTAATCAGCCGTCAATTGAGGCTGTCCATCAGAGCTTCCAGAGTGGTCTCACTTCTCACTAGACCTATTTCGAAGCGACTAGCAATCTTCGTGACGTCTAGGCTAGTCACTTATGAAGGTCGTCTAACAAGGTGGATGTCATCGTAACAGTTGAGTTAGCTCAGGACTTCCAGAGCTGCCATGCTGAGGACCCTTTATCGATCACTCCAGCTCTTGAGTGCTGCCCTCGCTTGTCATTCTGCAGAGGGGTTTTTATATATTTTCTCCTGATCTCCAACGACTCCGAACCTTCGTCGTAAGATCTATTTTTCTAACTTAGATATTAACCCCTCCGGTCTCTACGAAACGGGTTTTCCTTCTCACTTGTTTGCTCTGGTCAGGTATAGTTTGACTTGTTTAGTCAGCCAGAGACAAACTTACAAGGAGTATACTTGGCACCATGAGGCCGAAGAGAGCAATTTTGTCATGAGCAATTCTTCGCTTAACCGGTGTTAGAAATTTTTACATTCTTTCTCACCTTAAAAAAATAAGAACTTATGAACTAACGAACAACAACTACTAACGTTAAACAGAAGAAATGAATAAGTTGCACTTTTCGTATTCTCTTTCGTTAAATAACACGGTTAAATAGTTGATATTCCTAGTAACTAGTATCCACCGTCAAAAGTAGTAAAAATCGTACAAAAGAACGCTGACGAGATGGTGTAGCGACCTCGAAATCAGTACTGATCCGTTCTGCTAGTCTGATGAATAAATTGTTTCAAATAAAAAAGTACTCTCTTAATAAAATAATGAATTTTTACAAAAATAATTTCTTAAATTAGAAAGAAATGGAAAAACTCAGATTTGAACTCAAGCCATAAATTTTTATTTCAATATTTATCTTAAACAGTTCAACAATTATGTATAATATTTATCTTCGTAAACGATATTGTACTCTTGCCATTTCCTTAGATATTGAGAAATCATTTGATCATTCCTATCATAATGGAATTTTTCATAAAATTATTAAAATTGGCTTTAGTCCCATAAAGTTGTTCAAAAGTTTTTTCTCCAATAGATCTTTTCAAATTCTATTCAATAATAAATTATCCGTTCAGGGCGATGTTAAATGTGGAGATCCACAAGGTTCTATTTTGGCTCCACATCTTTTCAATATTTTTATGTATGACTTTCTCCACGTAATGGGGGAGTCAAACGGGTCTGTTATATGCCGATGATTCTTTAATATATGCACACGATGAGTCCCCAAATAGAGCTTTGCATAAATCTAATCTAATCATTTGCTAGTTGTCAAGGCTTTTTACGTTAACTGGGGAATAAAACACATCAAAGAATGAATCGATTTTTATTCGAAATTTTTCTGGGAAATGCAGAGGTTTTGTGGTTCCGGAAAGCAAATTGCTTCGGTTTTATCTTGATGGGGCAGAGATTTCAATAGGAAACCAAATTAAATACCATGTGACATGATAAAAAGATTTTTGCTTAGGGTTTTGGGCCATGATAATGTTTTGGTGAAAAGTCTCTTTAATTGGTCTAACGTAAATTACTTATCGGCTATAGGTAATATTAATGAACATCCCCCATCTTTTGATAGAAATACATGATAGAGCTACTCCTGCTACTCATGGGGGATAAGGATGTATATATTTATATTTTGTTTATTTTGTTTTTACAATACTAGATTTAAGTTTAGTTTTAAGTTATTTTTAAGAACATTTTGAAGTGATATTTAAAACTTCCTCTAAATATGAAACTTCGGGAGCAAGAGTGTGCTTACTTTTTATCACTTTTATCGTTTTATTAACTATTTTCTGTCAAGCTTGGTGCTGAATACTTTTCTGTAAATTAAGATATTACATTATAGTCTTAAGCATTTTTCCCTTCTAATATTGTAATAATTTTAAGTTTGTTTTCATAAAAGAATTATAAAAAATGCTCATTAAATATTAAAGTTAAACTTAAATTTGAATTGAGTTTTTAAAAATATTTCAATGAATGTTTTAATTCCATTTTTAACAAATTTTTAATTGGCTATTTATACGTAATTTCTTGAACTGTTAACATTTATATTGATATAAATTTTCGGCTTGAATTCAAATCTAAGTTTACCCATTTCTTCTTAATTTTTAAGAAATTATTTTTGGACAAATTCATTATTTCTATTAAGAAAAGTACCTTTTTTAATTGACATAATATTTTCTTCTACATTTTTTCAGTTCAAGCTACAATATTCGTGATTAGTTTGAAATGTTAATCTAATTTTTTAATCAATCCAATGTTATTTTTTTAAATTTAATCATATTTTTACTTTTTCTGTGCTAAAAATATTCAAAAGTGCGTTAAAAATTGTTTCCATAAAACTTATTTTCTGCTAATTTCAAAAATGAAAATGCATTGTTTGTGATTTATGATTTCTTTAAACAAAAAAAAAGTGATTTAATAAAGCATTTCGAAAATCTAAAATGCCAAAAGAAGCATTCAAGTTTTAAACACTCAATATTGTTGTTGTTCATGTTTTGAAGGAAATGTGTGTTTCTCTTGTCTCCTTTCAAATAAACAAAGTTTGCTTCTTCAGTCTTTTGTTTTGTAACCTTATGACAAGATGTTAAATGCGTAAGTTTTTAAATTTGTATAATGTTATACGATGCTTTTCTTACATAATTTACACAAAAATAAAAAATATATAAAAAAATTTGCTGTGTTTTTTTAGCACAAGCTACACGGCAACCATGTAATCTGATCATCATGCAATTATTCATGCATATGCAACAAAATTGCAAACAACAACAATATGAACTGTTGTCTAAAACACATATAAGAAATATGTATGCAGCTCTTGTGCATATCTTTTAAACAATTGTTATAAATTAAAAATAAAG
Organism: Gymnocheta viridis; assembly: GCA_956483585.1. Lineage (NCBI taxonomy): Eukaryota > Metazoa > Arthropoda > Insecta > Diptera > Tachinidae > Gymnocheta > Gymnocheta viridis. Next base: position 44,425,363 of record OY101441.1, read on the forward strand.
TTCATTAAACATGCACCAAAGAAGTTAAAGGAGAAAAAAAATACTTCAGCTTAAACATTAAAAACTAATTAAGTGGACGTTTTTCTTTTTTTTTTTTTTTAAAGAAACTCTTAAAGAAACCACCTGAAAGGTTAATCAACTTTGAAAGATGATACAATTATTTAATTTGCCACAGTTTTTTTTAGTTTTTCTTTCGTCACTTCTGTCTGTTTTCGTTTCATGCAAAATGCCATTAAAAATGCTTTAAATGGTAAGAAAAAATAAATTAAGAGGGAACCTAAAATAAGCAAAATGTCATAATAACATTTTATTTAATTACCAACGTTTAGACATGTAAACGGCTTAATGAAAAGTTGCAATAATTCGATTAACAAAACGAATGAAACTTGCAACTCGTTGGTAACAAAACAGCTTTAAGTTGCTATTGTTGCATACGACAAAATGTAACTGTTACTCATTAGATAAATAATTTTATTGGAAACTTTTTGTCATTTATTTCAAACATTCCAAAATTGTCTACTGATTCTTGTTTTATGTTTGATTTGTTTATTTGATAGTATGTGTTTATATGTGAATGTAACCAAAAACAAACTATTTTAACCATTTATTTATGCCACTTTATTTGAATTATTATTGCCATTAAGAGCTCCTTTATTTGATGTTAGCTGCTTAGTAATCATGGCCAAATAGTTGTAATTCCCACTGCATGCAGAGAGTCAGTCATCGTAGTTAAAATAAAAATCAAGCTGATACAACAAGCAGCAGTTAGTTCCATTTATTACAATTTGTAAAACTAGTTGCCATCATTCATCTTTCATTTTTCTAGTTAATGATGATTTTGAACTTTTTAGCAGCTCGTTTTAAATTTTTAAGAAAAGTTTATCTATTTTTTTTTTTTTTTTTTGAAAAATGAGAAGAATAAAAAACCGAGCTAAGTTTGGAAATGCATGGTATAGGCGTGAGTCAAATTTAATTGAATCATTTTTCTTTTGCTTCTTTTGTGACATTTTTCACTTATTCACATTGAAGACTTTCTTGATTTTTTTTCTTTTACAATTCGTTGATTGTTTTACCATTTTTATTAAACAAAGAAATATCAACTCAGAAACTGATATCAATCGTGCAATCAACCGCTTTAAGCTTTCAGCATTTTTTTCAAGCACCACATGTCGGAAAAGTGATCACTATCGAGCTTCTTTATATGGAGTAAAACAAACACGTATTTTGAATTTTGTTCAAACATTTAACTTAAACAAAACTTGTAACATTAATTTCAATTATAAAACTAATGATTCGAGGGATTACTATAAAAATAAGAAAACAGTTTATATTTTTGGTGACAGTTCCTTCGTTTGTTGGCAATTGATTTCACTTTTGTTATTTTAATTGCCTCCAAAAATAAAAACAAATTTTTAAGACAAAGAATTTTATAAAACACACTCGTACCAAAAAGGAAATAGCAAGTAATATCTTAGGTGACTTTGAGCAAAAAAAAAAAACGAAATAACTTTAGTAATAGTGAAGACAGGTGGCCTCATGGCAGGAAATGATTAACACAAAAGTGCTTGTTTGTTGGTGATTGTCTTTACGAGTTGGCAATGAATGAATCAATATAATTGAAAAATTTCAACAAATTTGCTTTCTTAAGTCATGTGTTTGTTTTGTTGCATTGTGGTGGAGTAACAATAAATTTAAAGGAAAGAAGAATATTTTGTATTCAACACCTTCAAGAGTATGACTCATTTACTAAATTTAAACAATAAAGTTTTATTTTTATTTAAAAAAAGTATGTATTCGAACTGTTTAGATTTTTCAAGAAACATATTAAAGAGTTACTAAAAGTCATTGTTTTTTTTATTGATATTAAATTTAAGTATTAACTTTGCAATTATTTTAATTAGCACACAAACTACTTTTTGTATTATTGTTCCGCAAATACCTTTTTAAAATGATCAAATTAATTACTCAGTTAGAGACTTTTATTCAAAAACCTTTATTATCTTGATATTGTATAACAAAGGCACAGAAATTTAAAATCAATTAGTACTGGGTTTTACGAGTAGATATAAAATTTTAATGATTTCGTTGCGTCGTTTGAAGGGGATTTTAAAAATTTTGATTTGATTAAGTAAGAGGTAACAAACTTAACCTAAAACAAGAACTACAAATCGGGAAACAATACAGCAAATACAAAAATAAATCTGAATCTACTAATAAAAATAACTAAAATAGCACAATAATTATTCTTCAATCCAGAACTAAAGATACAATTTCACAGAAGGAAAGAGCATAATTAGCTGTCATTAAACGGCCGATCACCTTGTATTAAGGCAACTTTGTGTATTAGTTGTTGACTTTTCTATCTATCTCGCTCCCTTTGTTTCTCTCTCGTTCTTTTCCACAATATAGCAATTTATAAAATTTTATTTATTATTCTTTTTTTATAAAAGTTGGGCCAAAAGCCTTTAGTTATAATTTATGTTTAACATTTCAGTTTAAGCATGATGAATGCTTAAAACTTCAGTTGTGATTGGTAGAAATTCTTGTTTTTTTACCAGAATATTTAAAAATAAATACAACGCAAAAAGATGCGATAAAAAGTATCGTTTACTTATATTGTTTGAAGAACAATTCACAATTCTCAATAAAGTTTTTTTAGTTTCTCTTTTTTTTATTCTTAACAATGAAATAAAGGTTAAAAGTTTTAAAAGCTTAAAAAAAGAAATAAAAAGGTGTAACTTGAAGGAACAAACAAATCTTAATTTTGTTAACTAAATAAGTTGTTCATAAATATAAATTACATCACTAATTTGAATTTTAAATAAAGAACACGAAATGTCACTAAGAGAACAATTTTATGCATAAACATTTTTTTTAATGATTAATATGATAGTTTTTCTTCAAGCTAAACTTCGAAACTTGTTCGGTAGCAATGACGGCTGATATGATGAATTTATATTTTGCTTTTGTAAAAGAAAAAAAAGAAAAAAATAATTTATACTTTTTATTTTAAATAAAATTCTCCATTATAGATATTTGTCGTTAATCTTGGCATTATACTTCAGTAATAAGAAGAAACTTGCGATAGGGCCCACTTATATTCCGTAAAGAAGTAGCAGCATTAACTGCTAAATAAATATATTTTATAGAGTTTGTTCAAGGACAAATAATAAATATATTAAAAATAATAAACCGGAAAAAGACACAAAAATCGAATCATACAAGCCAAATACCAATAATAAATAAAACTTATGGCTCTCTTGACGCCGATACTAAATAAGAAATTATATTTTCTGAGTCAGCGTTCTGATCGTGGATCACTGTCACTGGTGGACAAACGCAAGATAAATAATATTATCAACAGGAATTCCGTTGCACTCCCAATCAAATACGTGCTTATTTTTTATATATTCTATTCAAAACGAAAATATTTGAATGTTTGAATATTGATCATGGTGAAGTTGTGTTTGCTTTAAAAACAACGAAAAATACTTTCCACAATACAAATAAATCTCGTATCCTTTTTCGAGTCATAATTTTTACAAATACAAATTTGAAATCACATTCAACCGAGCCACCTAAACAGTGGCGGATACATGGAAACACACATGAACACTGATGATGGGAGTGTAGCGGCTCCCAAAAAAACAACGTTGTTTCTGTTCTGCCGTGTAAGTTGATATTAATTGATGTTAAATTGTTCCCTTGTTCCTTTAGAATATTGTCTAATGTCCAATTCTTTCTGACTAAAAATGTTACGAACTTTAGACAAAATAATAATGACTTTGGATTAAAAACCACTAACAACCAATTTGTTCGAAAAATAATTACATTAAATAAATAATTTAACAAGGTTGCAATTATAAATTGCAATCGTGTCTGTTTGGTGGTACAAAAGAAGAGTTATCGATGAGAAGTTAAACACCTGACAGTTCTTCAACTGAACGGCTTGAAACATTAATTTCAGCTGTTTGTATACGAATCCGTAATTTCTGCATTAACTTTATATACCAGTTTAACAAACACCAACTGATCTTTAATTGACTGAAAATTAAAAACAACTTTTGTTTTTCCATGACTACAGAATTTTATTCATTTAATGCTTCTTAGAACATCTGAGAACCCATTAAACCCATCGTCATAATAAACAACAAACAGCGTGTAATAATTTTTAGTTTGATTCAGCATAATATCACGAATCATTTCGGTCTAAAATACATTCAAATAGCACTGTCCAACACAAGAAATAAATAGAAAAGTTTTGAAAGACTGATTCTGGTAGAGGGGCACCAAACAAAAATATGCGTGTATCGGCGTTTTGAAAGTTTACATGTGGCATTCATTTAGTGGGGAAATAAAGTACTCCCTGCCCAACCAAACGTTTGCACACTGCTTAAGTGAATCGGCATAGCAAATCTTCTAATCTTTATGCTTAAGTTACAAAATGTGTCCAGAGGGCATATTACGGGACTCGTGATCGAAATAAATTCGCATCTAAATTAATTTCGATTGTACGAGGTTTTTCTGATGATTGGACTCGATACATTGCGCATCAATTTTTTAGTAAAGTGTAGTAAAAGATTAAAAAAAAAGACTAGCAACACCAGAAATAAGTAAACAAAAAACATATGCCAACAAAGCAAAAAAATAAATTATCAACAGAAGTGCTAATTTGATTTTTAATTTTGAAAGTTTTTCTTTTTGTTTAATCGGTGATATGGACGCAAATCTATGAATCGGATAATGAGTGTGACATAAATTCAATTAGAAGACAAATCCGAGACGCTAGTGACCCATTGGGTTTGCCTAACAATGAGTAAGTTTACTTCTATACATTTATTTTTATAGGTTTAAAAAACGTTTTAGAGTTTCAAATGAAGCTTTTAGTTATATTTTGGAGGAGTTGGGATTTGCTGCACATTTGACAACTGCCGTACCACCAAAAATACAGTTGGCCACCACTTTATTGCTTCTGACTTCCGGAGACTTTCAAAATACCGACGGAAATGATTTTCTTATCGGCATTCGTCAAAGCACACTATCAAAAATACTCGCAAGAGTGCTGGAAGAAATGGAAAAGAAGCTTTGTCTAAAATTTATAAAATTCAATCCCGATGGTTGGGATGAAACAAAAGAATTTTTAATGAAAAAGTACAAATTTCAGTCATAAAATCAGCAAGAATTTGTTTTTGCATGAAATTAATTTTTGTAGTATTTGACCTAATAATTAATAACGACCTAATGATCGATAACGAGTGACTGCAAGAATTAGCCCCCAGAACTTCAAAACAAATTTTTGAGCAAAATTTATTGCAAGTCGAAATGTAAGAACCCGAACTAACACGAAATTTTAAATCTCATTTTACAATAATTATTGTAATTGACATCAACTAATAAATATCACTATATCACAATTTTCAATCAAACTTATAATAAAATTAAAAAAATTTTTTTTAAACAAAATATGACAAGAAAATATGCGCTTATAGAAATAATGCATTTTCTATAAAATATTCCAAACTATGCACTCACTGTTTGATGGCATTTCAAAGCAAGTTCGTTGATCTACTGTTCAAATTAAAAAAGTAAAACTTAAAATCTGCTACTTTTGTTTATTGAAATATGTAAATTCAGCCCCATTAATTCATCAAGAGATTAGAATGATTCCTTTTTACTCCTTATTGTATATTATGTTTTATTTTTATTTTTATAGAAAAGAACATGGTAATATAATTTATCATTGTTGAAATGTTGTTTTGTAATATAAAGGCAGTAAAACACATTTCACTGCTTTTCGATTTACAATAATACATTACGGCAGTCCGTCAATTATTTTAGGCATCTTGTTTATTTATGGTTTGCAATCAAAAACTTTAGTAACTTTATGAGGTTTATATTTTTCATCTTTTAACTATTATTATAAAATAATTGTGTGACCAATTCAGCTTAGAAATAACTAAAACATAGATTTCAGTTTTCTTTAATTTAACTTTTTGTGCTTTACTGCCTTATACTTTACGGCAGTGTAGGAGGGCCTAGAAATAAATTTATTTTGAAAATAAAATAAATATGCATCAAATTTAGTAACAAAAATTGTAATGTCGTAGACCTCATAAAGACAAATTACAAAAGTGCGATATTAAAAACTTAAATAATGTTGGCAGCTTCCTAAGCCTCCACAAGTTAAACAAACAACGAAACAAATTTAAAACACACAAAAAATCTATAACAATTGAATACATTGTTGTAAACGGGTGACAGCGGCAACTTAAGCAAACATTTGCTGATCGAACAATTGAACAATACACGTTAAGCAGACTGCGTACGTCACTCCGTCACAGAGTTGGTTATACTTTTCAGTGCTTTAAGTTTTAAATGTGGCCTAAAGTTGTCATACAAGTGACCTGCTTTCTCTTTTATGTTGTATTCAACATTTTAACGTTTTTTTTTTCTTTTCTCAAAAAAATTGTATTTTCCAGTTGTTGTTTGCTCATACTACGATTGCTATATAACACGGTGTGATTGTGTGAGTTTAACTGTTAATACTGGAAACACTACTAATAATCATTAACAATCGAACTGTTTTTGTTTTTCTTTTTCTGCAGCTTCTTTTTAGTTCAGCTTCTTCCATTCAGTCGTTGTCAATGACTGGCAGGTTGGCTTAGACCATTTGCTCAGGGTGGTGGTGTGTAAAATGTTACCAAATTGGCAATCTTTGATCAGATTTCATTACCTGTAATCGTTCTTTAACTAGATCGATCTACTTCTACTGTTTACAATTACTTTTCATTGCAAGTTGCACTGACTCGAGCACGTTTATCTTTTAATGTTTATTTTTTCTTTACTTATTTGTATATTTGTTTTTACGAATCTTTAGTATTTTGTTTATTTTGATTTCATCTAACAAAATATTTGATTACTTGTGAAATGTAAAACACATACACACACACACACTCAAATAAATTTTTGTTGAGGTACGGCTTCAATGCATTTTTCTGACTTTGTTTTACTAATAAAATATTTCTAAATTTCTAGATGCTGTAATGCGATTCATGCAACTGTTACAGTTCATTCAACACTTGTCTAGTCGAATTTATTTTAGTGTTCAATTTTGTTCCTGCTGTTGAAAGTTCTGGCTGAATGAATATTAGTTGCGTGTAAAAGCTTTCTTTGGTTTTGGAATTGTGTCACAAATGCAAGTTTTTGTTAAGAAAATAAATAAAAATAATGAATAGATGGAATAATTAATATGGCCTACTTTGTTTATCTTAAATCTGGTTTTTTGTTCCGCACATTGGAGATTTTTTTAAACGAACTGTTTGTCCCCAAATAAACCGAAATAAATATTTATAGTCACGTTAATATAACAATCGGGTTATCACTTACTTAATTAGAGGGAAAACTTATTTTACTGTTAGTCAACCTTAAATGGACTTATTTTTTTTTTAAAGAGAAGTAACACTCAGGCAATTAATATGCCTACCAACTAGTAGTTGTGGTAACTTCCTTGGGGAAGGGATAGTGAAAGTGGGCAGATGGCACTAGTGACAGTGGTTTAACTAACGACTTTTCATATAAATGTCATTGGTTAAACGGCCATCATTAGATAACAAAAGGTTGCAAGTTTGGGCCTAAGTCTCATATTGGAACTCAGAATAAGTAAATAGAAAAAAATTTAAATTAATCGTTTTAAAATTTCCTTAGTAATCATTTTTTCTATCAAAAGAATTAAGGACAAGCTTTGTTCCAGAATATTTTTTTTATATAAATCCCATGAATAATGTTTTTAATTAGAAAAACGCTAAAAGACTTTTTATTATTTTTAATATGAAGCAACTATTCGAAAACCAGTAATCATTATTTTTTATCAAAAGAATTAACTATTCGAAAGCCATTTTCTTTGAAAATGTTGAATAATGGATCACATAAAATATTGTTACCTTAATATAGAAAGTCCTAAGTATTTTTTTAATCGAGTATTTAACCTATTTCGATAAGAGATCCTTGAATTTATTGAAATATGAAAAAAAAACTCGATTTTGAAAAAAAATAGTTAGGGCCTTTCTATATTAAGGTAACGATATGTATCTCTTAACGCCCCTGTGCTGTTAACCTTTAATTTTCTACTCGTCAGGCTTCTGTTTTAGTCAGCATTAAATTCAAAATATTTCAATATTTATTCAAAATCTAAATACCCATGTTAATTTATTGGCAATATAGTTCGTTTGCCATATTTTTGTCAATCAAGTTTATTTTTATTATTTGAGAAACTTGTTTGGCTATTCTGAAATTTATTTATAAAATATAAATTTTGTTGGAATGTTATCTGGTATTAAAATTTTAAAAGTTAGTATTTATTTTAAGATAATCATAAATTTTATGATTTCATTGAAGGTTAATAATTTAACAAATTTATTAGCAAAATTAAAATTTTCAATTTCAATGACTACAAACTATTATAAGCTTAAATAATGGCTACAAACTATTAAAAAAATTAAAACAAATTAAGAAAGTAACTAAGCAAATCCAGCCATAGACAAAACAAACAAAAACTTCAAATAAATTTAAATCTAAAACAAAAGATATTAATTATTTTTCCAGCTGATTCTTTTTAATCTAAATAATAAAAAAAAACATGAATAACTTAATTAAATTTAATCATAAATTTTATATTTTGTTTTTAAGAAAACTAAAATTTGTGCTTCGAGTTTTGAATAAAATCTTTTAGTTAACAACTTTTTTTATTTGTTTCTTAATTTTTAATTATTTGTAAACTTCGTTAAATTTCTCTTAATGAAAATGTATTTTTCGGAATTTTAAATCATTTATGATTACAGTGCTCACAAGTCACGTACAATGTATAATAATTATTGATATCTTGTTGCTTTACAGAAATCGTGCAGCATTAATGAAGGGCAAAAATTTTGTTATGTTGAAATAGTTTACAAAAGCATTAAAGAATTGTTTGTGAAAACTTAAAAAGTATAAAAATAAAAATACTGTGAATATATATGGATTTTAATAAATTGAATTAGATACAGTGGTAGATTGAAATCATTTTGCAACTGATTGCAATACAAAAAGTAATGAAAAATTTAACTTTTACTCTACTGATCAAATTCATTTAGAGGTTGGAGTAGCAAATGCGTTTGAATAAAGCTTTAATAACACAGTGCAACAGATAAAATGCAAATTCCTTCACATGTGAAATTTCTCATTTGGGTTTTGCTAGTTTTAGCTGCTATTCCATTTTTAAGGTCTCCGAAAAACATGTAATTTTGCTCTACGGCTATATCTCCGAAACCAATTAGAATTTTGAGTTCCCGTCCTCAGCACAATTGTAACTATAGACTACTAGAAAAAAATGTAAAACAAACTAAACCGAAAAAACTGCATTTAGAATCTCAAAATTGCTAAAGTAACGAAAGTTTTCATTTTTTTAATCTTTTTTTTCACAATTTTTGCTCTACAGCTCGATGAGTTCAAAAATGTTGCACTGTGGTGTAATTGCACAAATGTGCAAGTTAGCGAAATAAAACCAAAGCTTATAGAATGTAAGCAGGCAACCAAAAGATTCAAATGCAATTTTTTAAACCGCTACATACTTCTTCAGCTTCTTGTATGGCGCCTTGCAAATACACAATCTAGAGAAGCCTCTTAAAGTTTGGCGAGGTTGAGGGATTAAATACAGAAAACACTAACGCTGCATTAAAGGTGTTTATCGTTGTTGCTACCAGTACCATAATGCGGCTCGAAGCAATACTAAAGACTATACGAGTATGTTTGATGAAACCGCAGAAGAGTGTGGACTGCTGCAAGAAGAAAATACAACAAAACACTTTAACAGCATTCTTCGTCTCACTTTTTGAGGATATCGTAGAAGAATACGCGTTGCACTTTTGCAATTTTAAGGTGACCAAATCTCAGAAATGACGAATGAAACCAAGGCAGAGTTATTGATTTTCTCCAATCAGGATCCGATAAAAAATATTTTTCCTTATTGAAAAAACCTTAAATGAATATTACAGAAATAACGAACGGCAAAAACAAAATTTTTAGAGACTCCCTTCACCTCTTGAGTTGAGCATAAAAATTATTACATAGTCAACAGAAACAATCAGTAAAATAATATGCATTATTACAACAGGAAACCCTCATAGGGGCCACATATACATACAGTTTGTCAATTAAACATTTGCCCAACGATATTAAAAATTTTCTATTCAATTTGGAGATTTTTAAATTTTTTGCAGTTTTATTACACTCTCCGCACTTGACACTTAAAAATTTAATTTATTTAATTTAATGGGGGAAAATAAATTTTGCTAAGTTATGTTGAATACATTGATACACGCTTGTGTTTTATTTATTAGTTAGCTTTTAATGATTACTAAGTTGCAATTATTTCTACAGCTATGATTGATTACCAATTGCAGTTTGTGGAGACTAGTGAATGGTAAAAAAACGTAAAATCGACTTTCGACTTTTCGATCAACCGTTTTCTGTTCCGATTAATTAAACGATTAATCGTAGGTAAAAATCGATTATTTTATAGTCGATTTGGATTTTTTCTTTCCTTTAAATAAAATTTCTTGTTTTCCGTTTATTTAAAATTCTAAGTAAAACTTAAAATTGTATTTATTAACTGCCTGTCCCAGTTAATTCTAAAAAAAGTTTATTTTCGTAATTAATATTGAAAACAACAATAAAAACATTTATTGTTTGCTTTTGATATAAGAAGCAATATAATTTAACATAAAATTATAGTGGACCTTTTAAAACGGAATCAATTGCTTTTTTTGTTTTGTTCACACTCCTCATCCCATATTTCTTCAATATCAATGTTTGTTGTTTCTCCTTTTTTAGTAAAAGAAATTTTATGGCATTTTTGTAGATGATTGGCCGAAATGGATGTTCTCCCACAAAAACAGAACTCTTTAGTGCAAATAGAGTACCTGCACTTTTTTCCATTTTAATTTTTTTAAAGTAGTGTCAAACATTATTTATTATTATTATTTTTCTTTATTTTGTTTTCACAAGAATTGGAACAATTCCAGTTCAGTTTATGTTAGTCGACTATCAATTACGATTTGTTGCAGTGGGTTTATTTTAATAGTGTTACCCACAGCAAATTAATGCCAATTGGCCTTATTAGTGCAACTACAACTGACATGTTAATAATGTCACCTGGTATCAGTTCGCTTTGTTGTTAGCTATTACAAAAACAACAAATTTTTGGTGGGGGTATTGAAATAAATGTGTTTTTGTAATGTTTGTAGAGCAGTGCCACTCTTAATCTTTTTTATCAAATGAATTATTTGCATTAGTTTATGTATATTGTGCAATACAGCTTTATTTCTTAAACGTCATTCTTTGCTCGTTTTTCTTAATTCGATTAATCGGCGCAAAAATTCTATTTCAGTATAAAGTTGGTAATGAAAAATCGACTTCAAAAAAATCATTTTTTGCCATTGAAAATCGATTTTCGACTACAATCGAAATCAACTTACCATTCCCTAGTGGAGACTTATTCCAAGGGCCTTGAAAGTAGGGATGAATCACATGTATCAGCAAACCTGAAGTATTGCCGATATATCGGTATCAGCGATAATTTATCTGTCGACACAATGATTATTTAAAATTTTTTTTAGTTTTTTATGAACATTAAAAGTAGTTCCGTACTTGAAATTGCTTAACTGTTTTTCAATGCATATTTCGCTGCATAACAGCAACTTAGAGAAAATGAACATAAAAAAGCAGAGCATAAAATCAAAACAGAATAATTACGAGTAAATAACTTCCTTTACTCCTGCAGTCACTTCAACTGATTAAAAAAAACTACTTTCTCGTATGTCTTTTATTTAACTTTCTGGGTATTTGCTATAATTAGAGAATCCTAAGCTGTCATTCTGCTAAAGAACAAGTCGTCAGATATCTTAGATCCCCCAATATATCTGGAGAAGCAGATCCTCAATAAATGTAACTTCCTTGTATTTACTTAAAATTTTATATAACATTTTAATCGCATTATTTTCTGATAAATAAAACTAATTAATTTCTTAATTTTCAATAAACTAAATATCACTTTTTAAAACCCTCTCTCTCCGACAAAATAACAACTGCAGCGATAAAACTTAAACAATGTAAAGATATACAGACCTACAAAATCATCTTTCTCCACAAAATTTGAGAATACTTTGTTTTTTAAACAAAAATCTTATTCATATCCTTTGCAAACACAAATAATATATATTTTTTAAATTTTTACTTGAATTCAAATTCAATACACATATCGGTATCGGTATAGTATTGGCAAATCGATGCATCGTTACTTGAAGCATTAAGAATGATAAGATAAAATCAATTGTATGTATTTCTCTGAATATTTCGCAATTTTATTGCTAAAAAAAAAGTAGAAATTAAATTCTTGAGGATTTGATACACTAAATTATAATTATTTGTCCTTCCATCAAATTAAGTATATTCATAGGATACCAACTTAAGGGAATATGTAAAATAATATTAGAAACTAATTTTTAGTTGTAACTCTCTATTGAATGATAAACTTGCAAAATTGTTTTCTTTGTGCAAATAATTACTTGACAAGCTGTATGTGTTTGCGTGTGTTTTTCATAATTACTGTTGTTTTTTTACTTAAAAGTTTGAAAAAAAACCATGTTATGCATTTAATGAAGTCGACCAAAGTTGCCTCACACATAGTTTACTGCGTACGAATTTGTCTCAATTGCAGTAGAAGTTCGTATAATGGTTTTACTAGATGGATCAGTAGCTGTGGATTTAAAAATTTGACAGCTGTTTGAATTATTTTCAGAGTATGCAACCCACAGCTGCCTCTGGCTGGCTTGCCAAGTTTCTGTATGCCGTACAAATTATTACTAAAGTGTTGCTTAATATTTTTCTCTTATTTCTTATACAACACTCTGTGTATGAAACTATATTTGTATTATTTTTCTTTGGAAATAAAGTGTTTTTTTTTATTTAGTATAGATTTTACTTTGTAAAACAAAAATTACATTGTAAGGCCAACGTCGATTAAAAAATATGAACAACATAAATTATACATTACAATTGCAAATAATCTAAGTGGTATTTTTATTTTTTTATTCAAAACTAATACACATGTATTATGATTTGAAATAATTGTTTTGTTTGATTAAAGATGGGTTAGTGTGTCATAATGATTTGTCAGCTGGACAATGAGTAATTTTAATAAATTGTTTACGGAATGTATAGAATAAGTTAAGTTTTTCTGCTCAGTTTTAGTTTGATTTCAATATTTTTTATATTTTTCACTAATAGTTTTTTATGTGTGTTTTAGCGTCTAAACAAAAATTTGTTTTTTCGTTATTGCGTTTTTCGGTCTTACTTATTTTTGTGATCGATTTAATTAGTTAATAATTATTCTCTTTTTATTTGTAGTAGTTTTTAACCAAATTTTTCAAATTTATGCAGATTTTTGATTTTTGTAATTGTTTCAGAATTTAGAAAGTTATTTCCGTGTCCTGCATTTTTAAAAGTTTTTGCGGTCTTAAGCTTAGAGAAACGTTTCTTAACGTTTGAAATTTGTGTGGGAAAACTCAAATTAAAAAAATTTTTTTTGTTAATTTTTTTTATGAATACGACAGTTAGAAATTTGTATAAAAAATACAAAAAAGAACTCAAAATTAAAAAAAAAGTTTGGTTATTTTCATACATTTAGAAATTTTTAATTTTACAAAATGGGAACAATAATTGTATAACGCCATTTTCAATAAATTCAATTTTAAATTGCACAAAAGAATATTTGTTTTTAAAAAAATCAGCCATAACGGAAAAAAATGCACAATTTTGTAGGGGGGGGGGGGTAAATAGCCCCCAATACAACGAAAACGGCAACGGTGGCTCGAGCATTTGACATGTTAATTTGTAGCCAACATTGTTTAAAATTTCTTAAAAATCATCAGAAGAGCAAGTTAAAACAAAAGACTTAGGAAACAAACTTTCTAATTAAACTTGCATAACAAAAATAATGCTTCTCTCTTAAGTCTTTCGTTTTCCCCAGCTTTTATCTCAGGGGCTGTTCACATATTATGTAACGCTCTGTTCGTAACTCGTTTTAAAATTATTTCAATATGACTTGCTATTCTATAACGTTAGAATTGACCTTGCGGGTTTTGCAATTTTAAGCAAAAATTAATAAAAAAAAAAGAAATCAAACTGAGAATGTTGTTGATGGCTCAGGAAATGTTTTGTTTTCCAGACTATATGAATAATAAATTTAATTTCTAAGCTAACTATGGTTTGGAAATTACCGAAGAAAAACACACTCAAAATCGGCGGAACATTTTGTTGTTGGTCTCAAAAATTCAATTAAAGCAAAGCACACATTTTTAAAACATTTTTGAAAAGTTTAATGCGAGCTTTGATCTCAAATAAAGATGCTGTAAAGGCTTTAAAGCATCAGGACTCAATTGTATTAATAGCCGGCGGACACTGTTATTAAAACTTGGTACGATCAAGTTTAAAATAAAAATGCTAAATCAAACCCATCGAAATTCGGACAAATTATTAAATCGTTTTGAACGATAAGACTTACCTCAGCGGAAAGTAAACTATTTTTTTCAGTGCTGGGAATTCGGCAACATTAAGTGAAATGATTTGTCACATACTAAATATTTTTCAAAATAGTCTTTAAGAATTTCTCTATTCGATTTCTAAATTTTTGGTAACTCAATACTCCGTTTGCTTAAAATCACTTTAAAAACTTTAAATTTTTACTTTTTAATTCTAATTTTATTTTAACAAAACTCTGAGTTTTTTTGATAATTTTCAGTTGCTAAATCAACTTAATGTGGAAAATCCATGTATCCTGGGATTCCAGGGAATGCAAGTTTTTAATTCCTTAACAAAAATTATATGATACATACCAATTTGAATTAAATAATAAATGAACAAATTTGTATTATTTTGCATTAAATTAATACAAATTTGAATTCAATGGTAAATTCCACATCTTGGTTTCAAATTTCCAAAAGATGCAGAGCACGGAATGAGAGGCTTGAGGGATTACAAATCTTGAAGTAATAAATTATTTGGGCTGAATAATTTCCCGAGGAAATAAGGTGGGAGCTAGGAAGAAACCCTTTTTAATTTTACTACGGGAAAAGAATACTTATCTTGCCGCAGGAGGAAGTTCCTAGACTTTTAAATACATAAAAAAATAAATCACTTTAAGAATTCAACTTACATTTTACTTTTATTAAAGTGGAAAAAGGGGGAACAAGTGGGCAAAGAGTTCTTGCCTGGTTAAATGTTGTGGTGGGAATGAACTTAATTCGATTAAAAATACAAATCATTAAAAAATATTTAACGCAATCGCGCAATCGAAAAAATTATAATTCACAATAATTGTCATATAAAAACACGTATGGAACTACTTACAAGCAACTTTTTAGTTTAAAGTCATTATGTATAATAAAGTAAAAGAAGTATCATAAAGCCGTGTTTACATTCAATTGCAAAATAAAAAAGTTTTTGTTTAAAAAATATAAAGGTATTGGTTAAGACATATTTAAATGCAAAATATCAAAGGACTCGTTTAAACTCATTTAAACAATTCCCGTTCTTTGAGAATTTAAGAAGACCAAGAGACACCAAAAAAACAGTGGTATTTCTGAATTGTACTTTTTGTATTTCTTAATTTAACAAAAAAAAACCGTTGAAAGTTTTTAATGATTTCTAAGGAATTTTATCCACATTTCGACACATATTTCATTTTCGCTCATGCCATCTATAAACAAAATAAATCTACAGATACAATGTTCAGCGTTAATTTCAAAATGAGAGTATTATTTATGACCTCTTAGGAACTTCCTCAATCTCAATATTTAAATACATATTCCCAAATGCCAAAGATCTACCCATTTCTTAAGTTAAAAAAATGGAAAGTCGAACTAAGAAAGTTTTCATTACTATCAGACAATTTTTGGTCATGCTTGGACAGATCGTTGTTTGTCAGTTATTATTAGTAGATTATTGCTAAACCTAATAAATGTTATTATCAGCATTTAATTACGTAAATATCGTTCTTCTATCTCATTTATCAAATAGCTACAACAAAACCAAAGCCTACACTTGTAGTGACAATTAAAGTCTACATACAATTAGCGCACAATTAACAATTTACCATTTAGATGGCTTTAAAAGTTTTAAATATTTCTGACAAAATCAATTCAGCTATAAGAGAAAAATTAAAACTGAAACAAAAAAAAAAACCAATAAAAGAAGGTGTTTCACAAACTACATGAGTTAAACAGCCTACATGCTCAAATATATGTTTTTACAAGAAGGTACTCGTATTTGTAATATTGAATATTTTTTTCATAACACGAACATGACAATCTGTCTATCAAATTTGTTTGGTTTTTGGATTTCGAAATGAATCAATGTTAAACAAATAGTGTTCTTTGTATTTTATTATTTTTTTTTGTTTGTTTTTTAATGTATTGTAAATTTTTTAGTTCACATGATTATTTCTTTATTTATGCAAAAATGTTCGTCAACAAAAAACAAGATTTTTGTCAAATCTTTATCATAATTGCTATTGGGTGTTCTAAATTATGTGCTGTCACGCAATTGTTTACCAATTTGTTAAATATTTGTGTTTTTGACACAAATGCGTGGCAATCTTGGAATAAATTAAATGAATTTTTGGCATTAGAAATGTGCATATGAACAGTTTTTAACTTTAGCTTTGTTTGGGCATGTTTTTAATAGTAACATTTTTTAAATTTTATTTTTAACTGATAATTAAAAAAAACTGTGAATTTCATTGCGAAGTTTATGTATTTAAATTTACTTCGTTGGTAATGATTAATTGTAAACAAGTTGTTTATTTGTAACTTATGGCGTTTACTTTTCTAGAAAATAGTGCATTACAACCTTTATATTGAAAATTTACAATATGGATAATGAACTTTTTGAAGTAGTGAGTTTATTAGAAATTATTGTATCATCACTTACAACGCAAAATTTTTGTGTTAAGAAAACTTTGAGTTGCAATTTTTTTTTTTGATAAAAAGTAAAAGAAATGTTAAATTTTTTTAGAAAGGGAAACGACGTTAGAAATAAATGTCTTATATTTTTTAATTAAATAGGCGAAAATATCTTCAAAAAGCAAATATAACACATATGAAATAACAATATAAAATGTCAGAAAATTTTCCATTTTTTTGCATAAAACACGGCCAGTAACTTAATTAATTAATTTTTTAAAACAAAACTTTTCTAAACGTTTCAAATCTGCATGAATAATACAAAAAAAATATATTCTTATGTCTGAGTTTTTTGCCACTTACTGTCTGTTTTTAGAAAACGAAAACAAAATTGTGAGCGGAGAATTGATATAAAAAACAAAAACAAATTTTCTTATTTTATTGTTGTTTTTAATACTAATTCCCACTCATTTGTACGAACAGGCTGTACAATTTCAATCGTGTAGAAATGTTGCATTTTGCAAAATAGGGCAATAAGAAATCAAGCTTGTCTTTTTTATTAATTTTTTATAGAAATTCTTAAAAGAAAACTTAAATGTTTGAATATTTATTAAGTACTAAATTAATTTTAAATTGCGCAAAATTAAATTTTTTATAAACCGTGTGAAAGCAATTTTTTATAAGTAACAAACAGTAATCGTATCTGTATTTTTAAGTCAATAAGCAGTGATGCCAGTTTAGCCTTTTTTCTTGTTTTTTAGCCTCGAAATTTGTGTTTTAGCTTCGTTGCTTTTTTAACCTTTTTTGCATTATGAATTTAGCTTCGAAAAAACTCAATTTTTATTTTTAACTGAATTCACAAAATCATCATGAAACAAAATTACCTGATTGAAATCCAATGGCGAAATCTTTTAATTTAGAAATGGACAAATCATAAGTCAAAAGTTGGTGTAAAAATGCTTTAGTTTTGCGAATTGAGACCGCGAAATTTTCTGCATATTTTTAGTGAATTTTAATAATTTCAATGTAGTTACAGGATGAGTCAGGATAACATTTATAATAACGGGCTATTGAATGTGAAACATCTTATTGGATCACTCCGTAATATTACCTTCCACTAACGCTGTGTTTTTAAAAAAACATTTTAGTATAATGGAATTAATCTAAACTATAGAAAGAAGTCGCACGAGAATTAAAATGCTTAATTCTTTGTTATACAATGACTGATCTTCAAAAAATTTACAGAAATTTTGCCATAATTTTAAGTGATTTAATAAAATTATTAGACTCTCGTGATATTTATGCAAATGATTCTACTGGCGATGGGGAAGTTATAATGCCTGTTATATGCATGTTTTATGCATTTTTTATTGATAACAAATAAAACGTTGAATCAGGAATAAAAGTTTTTTTAGCCTTCTTTTAGCTTTTATTTGTGGGTGGTTTAACTTTTTCTGACCGATTTAGCCTCTTATTCCTCCAGCTCCTGGCAACACTGTCACTTAGTAAATTAATATAAAAGAATTAAGAAACAAACAAACCAATTTGTTGAATATATAGAGAACAAAAGTTGTCTCTTATGTCTTTTGTTTTTACAAATTAGCAACATAAATAATCCATGCTCATTGAACGACATTTTAATTGCTTTCTGAGTAGCTTCAATTTAAAATATTTCGTTTCCAAACAACATTATTATGTTACAAATTTTTTAAGATACTGTTTGTAATGAAATTTTATAAGTTTATATGAGCGTCAACCATAAGACACTTTTGAACCCAATAAAAGTGGAAAATCAATTTCATCGCTTAAAGTCGTAAATTCTTAGAAAATGTTTTTAAAGTTTATTGATTTTGTTTAATTGGAGGGCTCAGAGTTGAAGTGAACCAAGTCACAAAAAGACAATTCGGAGATATTTTGAGCTCCAGTAAATGAATTGCCATTAAAATGAGAGCAATTCATTGACTTGGGTTTTTATCTTAGGAACGAAACACTTTTTTACTTAGTCTACTACAGAGCTAAATAGAGTTAAACTTTGCGGAGAATTTCGCAAATTTTAATTTAATATTTTTTAATTTCACATGTTATGACTTGGTTCACTTCAGGCCTGAGCCCTCCAATTATTAAAAAATCACCTTTACCAGCTTTAAAATATTTCCGCATTTGTGATTAAGCAATTTCTTTCCTTCCTTCTTTATAAAATAATCAACAAAGAAAAATTTTTAAACATAAATAATTAGCAAACAATCAGCACATTTAACCTTTTCAAGATTTCTTTTATTACCAAAAAAAAGTAATCTAAATAAGGAGAACAAATAAAAAAAATAAACTTTCATTTCATGAAAAGTTACAAATTGTGCTGAATAAAAAGTTAAACATGATATTGATATAAAAACCAATACGGGCAATTTAGTATAAGTGTTCTCAAAATGTACAAGTATGACAGCAACAACAGCAATGCAACAAAAAAAACACACACAAAAGTGTGCAAAGAAAGTTTAGAAAAATTGATTATTATTTTTACTTAAATATTTTGATGTACAAGTTGTATGCGCTTTAAAGGGGATTGAACTTGCTTTTCTATTTTATTTCATTTTAAATTTATTTATTTTTGTAAAATCACTATTAACATTATTATTTTAGTATTTGGTTAAAACATAATATTAACTTTTACCAAAATTACATTTCATGAGTAAATTGCAGGGATGTAAAATACAAATTCTATTATAATTTCTCATGTACTTCTGGTTATGCATTATTTCGGCTCGGTGGCAATTTATTGCTTAAGAACATGATAATTCAAAACTATTTTGATAGAACTATTATTAAGTTAACAAAGTCTTCAGGATGTTTCCAATTTATTTATGTGTGAATAAGTACAATAATTTATTTATTCAGTTTATGTGTGATCACATGGAATAAATGAAGAAATGAGTTATTATTTTAATTTTTTATTTATTTTCTTAAATCTCATAAATAAAAAATAATTATGCGCTACGCCTTCACGAGCCAACTACTTTAACATGACATGAACATGATTCCGGGAGAGCAACGGTATTCATATGTCCATGTTTTTGTATGTGGCGATTGCTTGGAGGTGTTCATATTCTGTTCATTCATATCAATTTCAGGTTGTGCAATAAAGATAAAATTTCTTTTTTTTGCGCTGTGTCTTTTACACTCTTTGAAAATTACATTTGATGTCGAACACATGTAGTTGCTCAGCCATATGCTGGGACATCGATGTCAGAGCATGGATGGACATGAGCGGTCTATGCCTATGAGCCATATGTGATGTTCGACATAATGTTCATACCAAGTTGATGGCTAATAAATTTAAATTTCCATGGCTGAACAGAGAGTGAGAAAATAAGCACATGAAAAATGAGTACTTTTAAGACTTTTAACAGCCATTAAATAAAAATACAACAGCAGCAACAGCGATAGCAACAAAATAAATAACAAATTACAAACAAATCGTGTTGGTCGAATGAAAAAGAAAACAATTGTTTATTGTATTTGCACAAACAAATAATGGTAGCAAATGTAATCTCCATTTTTAAAAGGCTTTCACTTTAAATACAGAACAACAAAATTAAATGAGTTTAATAAATTAATTTAATAAATATATTTGCTCAATATACTCGTATTGCAATTAAATTGTTTATGAATATGGTTATAATATGGTTATTATCTTTTTATAGGTAATAGCAGCTGCATTAAAGCATAATAACGCTATTCACAGTCTTGTGCATTTGCAATTGCATATTTTTACAATTGCAAACATTTTCCATCAATCGTGAACGGCCTTTTTAGTTATGTTTGCAATACTTGTTGCAAAACATGAAATTCACAGCTGAGTGGCAAGTGAATGTGTTAAGTAACACTTGCTTTTGTCTCTCAAACATTTATAAAAAGTGACACAGAAATATTAAAACAGACATCCACATATATGAATGAGCGGTGGGGGAACATTTGGGTACTCTAGTTTGCAATCAAGTGTTGCATACGTAGAGTGTAAATATAAATTGGAGGCTTTAATTTGTGCATATTTACAAAAGATTAGCAAGTGCATTTCTGTATATTTTGTTAGTGTAGAGTAAAAATATGCTCTACCATTTTGCAAATGCTATGATGCAAGACGTTTTGCAAACGATGGTAAATAGGCCGAATGACAAATTGTCAGCCGTATTTTGAAATGAATAAAAAGATACAATAGATTGAATAATATCAAGATAAAAATTATGTACACTCTTCGTGACTTTCTTGTATGGTACACTCCGCTCAAAACGTAAAGAGTGTATAGATAAAATGTTTTATTTTAGACGCACGGATACATGTATTTTATGAACCGTATTAGACATGGGAAATTCTCCGAGAGTGTGTACTTGCTATCGGCGCTTTAGGGAAAAATAGAATTCAATGAAAAGAGTGTTTTCACCCAAATAGATACGGAGCCCTCTAAGTCGGACTTGCACTTGGCTGATTTATTTGATTTAACTTCAAGAACCATAACATACATGCATGCATAGGAGAGTCTGCGCTTAGACACGAAAACATTTCGATGGGAAATATTTAGTTTGGAAGCATATTAAGGGTGGGGAGGAGAGCATCGTTTTTGTGTTCGCTAGTTTGTAGACATTTACTTTGCTTCTTGTAAATAATAAGTAAATAATAACAATAATAATGGAATGTTGCCGACAACATGTTCGTCGGTGTGAACACGAATGAAAAAACAAAAGGGGAATTCCAGATGTTTTTCATCTAAATGTTCGGCCGCTCTGCGAGTATGTAGCACATTCAGAAGTTTGTCGGACAAGGGTGCATGCAATCCATCGAAATAGTGGAAGCAATAAACGCATGTTTTTTACGTCTGATTTGTCACCATTTTGACTCATATGTAATTGTGCACGTCTGTCAAAATTGTTATTTTACACTAGATTTACCATATTGGCTCACAAACGTTCATGTACAATTACTTCTGACATTGTCCATCTTTCTTTCTCACACAATACCCAAGTGATTCGATTCCAAAATAGCCTGTGGCCGTCATACAATATTATTGGCTGTGCCACATAAGCACTGACGACTCTGCCAATTTTTTAAGTT
This sequence comes from Gymnocheta viridis, assembly GCA_956483585.1. NCBI lineage: Eukaryota > Metazoa > Arthropoda > Insecta > Diptera > Tachinidae > Gymnocheta > Gymnocheta viridis. The sequence continues at coordinate 44,447,463 of OY101441.1, forward strand.
TTTTTCGAAATTCGAATATGTTGAGTTTGCACTAAACACTGATACATGATTTATATAATTCTGACTAAATAGACCAAGCTAGTTAAAAAAGTAGTCATATATTGCATTTGTAAAATATTAATTTCAGCCGGCTAATTCTAGCACCAAAAGCCAGCCGCCACTGACTGTTTTCTCATGGCATAGATTTCTGGTATCACAAAAACAGCTGATGTCTGAAAGTTTGTCAGATCGAAATAGAACACGTTCTAATTGAAATTTTGTCAGATGACTTTTCACACGGATTTTGCAGGTGCAATGTTTTAAAGGTAACATACGACATGTACGTATTTTAAGTGTTAAATTTGACAAGTCAGACGTAAAAACATGTCATCTTAAGCAGTTATTGGGCATGACAGTGATAGTTATTCAGTGCGTATGTGGTCTGTTGGCTGTATCCATTTATATATATTTATCTGTCCACGATTCCTAAGCTGAAGAGAAACCTTGCTTGAAATTTAAGCGTGTAGTATTAGGCCTGCCAACAGAAATTCCGTTTATGTTAGAACCTTTGTTTTAGTGAACGAGTGTGTAATTTTATTAAATTAGTTCTACTAGAACTCTGTCGGTTAGAAGAGATTCTTCGAACAATCAATATACATATGTATGTATGTAGTTTATTTGGAGTCTAGTACCTTTGCCACCCCGTAGCGCTTAGCCTCCTGGCGGTGCCATGGGAACGTTTGGGTCAATGGATCATGATGAAGTCCCTCACTCCTGGCCAACTGCAGTGCCAAAGTTTTTCATACTTACATACACACATACATATGTAAATACGAATGTATAACGCTTATATTTATATAATATGTAATATACTTATGTACGTATGCATCGTATTTATTTTGTATATGAATTAATTTTATCACTTTGTTGTTATTTGAATTCGTACATATGTATGTATGTATATTTAAAAATTTAATGAAATATCTGTTGTTTACAAAACCATTTACACTTGCGAAAGAGATTATGTCTGATCAATTTGAAAGTTGATGAAAAAAACTTCATGCATTTTATTTATAATTTTTAATTTATTAACACTCAAATGTTATAAAGAGAAAAAAGTGGCATAGAGAGAAAAAGAGCCCCGTCTACACCGTTATATGTACATCGATAACAGCAAATAGTAATAAAACACATGAATGTATGTATGAATGTGTGGCTACACTCAATAATTGCACTATTATGGTAAATATTAATCTTTACGAGATGCAGTTTGCTGTTGACAAGTCTCACCATAAAATTAACGAAACAAAAAACACAAAAATTATAGCGATTAAATTGCAAAAGTGTCTGTTGCAACAATTTTGATAAAATACTTGCAACTGAATTATCTGAATTGCATTTAACAAACAAAATCAACAATTTAATTTGTTTTTCTTTTGCGAAAATAAATTTTGTTTTTATTTTCTTTTTTGCTAAGAAAAATAATATGTGCATATGTGTACGTACGTACAGTGGGGAGCAAGACTGTCAACATCTTTAGGAAATACGATTTTGAGACGGAAAACGACCCTCAAAAATATAACAAGAGCAAAATCTTTTTGTGAATAGAAATACATTTTTTAATAGCATCAGAAATGATAACAGAAAATAGTTTTTCAATATTAGAAGTTAATCACAAGAATTTTGCAATTTAGTGAAAGAATTAAATATTGTGGACAGTTTTGCTTCACTTTACAAGAACACCGTATGCATTATTTCCTGGAAGTGGGTTTTATTAATAAATAATAATAGTATGAGAAACAATTTTATTAGTGTCGTAACTCATTCATCGGTTAGTGATTGCTGTTATTTTTACTTGAGGTAATAAAAAAATAAAGTAAAGTGTTTAATTGAAAAAATCTTAAACCACAAACAGTTATCTATATTATTAATAGGCAAACACGTGTTTTGAGATCTCTTTTACAACCGAAATACTAAACCGATGTCGGAAAGATTTATATGCTTTTAACGGGGATTTTAGATAGATGTGCACAATCTTAATTTTATTTAAATCGGTTAAGTATTTTGGGAGCTATAAGCGTTTGAAGTTGCTAACAATACTTGCATACTTATTACACATACAAAATAAGTTTTTTCTATATGTATTTTGTAAAAAGAGAGAGATAAGTAAGAGAATTTTAAGTTGTTTATTTAGATTGTGTTTTATTTTTGTATTTTACCGTATAAATTTATGTAAATGGTTAATATTTAGTTACTAGAATGTGGGCGATTCACCGCCGACCGCTTGATATTACTCGTCAATATAAAAATAGAAAAACAAAATGCTGAAGTCTTAGTGGCCGCCCTCAGTTGACTAATGAAGACACTCAAGCAATTGATCGTTTACTTTATATAAATGAATACATCAGCCTCCGGGAAGCTGGTACTACACTAAATTATCAAGTTAGTAAATGGGCCGCTTGTCGAGCACTAAATAATATTCGAATGATACCAAAAATAAAACCAAAAAAACCGACATTGACCCAACAAAATGTAAAAACGAGGCCGAAGCTGTGCAAAGAGCGAAATACTTGGACTCATCGTCAGATGAGACGTAAAAAAACCGCCGATGGTGTGGCTTTTTTTGGCACTGTAGCCACGAAATTCTCCTGTGTGGACAGAAAAAGGAAACTTTAAAATTCTTTGGAGGAAGTGTTTTACGTGGTTGAACACTGGCCCACTTGTGCCAATAAAGCAAATAATGAATATGGAAGTATATCTGAATATTCTAGTGCGAAACATGAATTATGCCCATCCCATCAATGAAATAATATTCCAGCAAGCTGGAGGCCCTAAACATACCGCTAACATCGTTTTAGAATGGCTTGCAAGTCATTAATTTCAAACTTTTCAATTGCCTGCTGAAACCCCGGTCCGAACTCAGACTGAGCTGGCAAATATACCGCAAAAATAATTGAAAATATAATTGAAAGTATATCCAAATGTATAAAAAGAATAAAGATTAAGTACTCAAAAATCAAACGGAGAACGGCAAGTGCTAAAGCTGTCAAAACTAAACAAGCACGAGTTCCACTAAAACGTCGTCAAAATAAGAAAACATGTTGACAGTTTTGCACCCCACTGTACGTATGCATATGCATTTATGTTGCGCTTAAACAAGCATGGGAATGTTTTTAATGTATGTTAGAGTTATTAAAAAATATTTATAATTAATTTTAAGAGTCTAGGAAATATATAGTATTAGGCAAATATAGCACAGCTATTATTTTTAAGCGCAAGCCGCTTGCGTTAATACATATTTATTAATTAATAAAAAAATAAGTACACACTTATATCACATTACTGTGTTTTCTTTTAATCCAAAGTAATTCACATTAGGCTAAAGCTCGTAACTTATTATTAAGAAAGATTTTAAATATCCAGCGAACAATAATAATTTCAAATAGTTCTAACCTAAACGGCAAAAAATAACAACTTTGTTTTCGGAGCTCCCCATCATTTTAGTTGTATGTAAATTAAAGCCTTCTCATGGTAGAATAATACAGGTAAAGGGTCCGCCATCTAACGTTTTTTTTCAACTAGTGCTTATTTCGTGAATGGTAACACTTAGCTCATGTCTGATTTGACAGATAATTAGTTTTATCCTTCCGCTGAGCGAATATAGTTGTGTATACGCTTGAACAACGCTTCGCTAAGTGGGCCTGCGATCGACTTACAGAAGATGCCGATTTTGCCAAAAAAATCATCTTTTCAGATGAAGCTCATTTTGATCTTGGCGGATATATAAACAAGCAAAATTGTCGCATTTGGGGCACAAATGTGTTCCAACATGACTGTCAGTCTGAAGAGTGCAGATTCAATTTCCACGAAAGACCCTGGGTGTCCCTGCATTTAGCAGAACAAATAATCGTATCTTATCAAAAAAAAAAAAAAAACAAAAGAAAAATCACAAACTCGCGAAACCATTTCGGCTTATCTGCAGAAACACCCAGGCTTTAGGCAGGAATCAAACCTGCGACCCCCAGCCTAATAGTCTAGTACGTTATCTATTAGTCTACGGGGGCTCCCCGTACTTTCGAAAAATCCTCTGGTCAGGCACTCTTATTATCTGTGAGATGTAAATTAATGAAAAACTTTGAATGTCACAGATCCCCAATCGCACGAAAGATTTATTTAGAAATCGGAACCAGTCTTCATTTTTATATTGTTTGGTGGAAGTTTAATTGCTGACTGTCAAAACAACAATGTAAAAGTTATATTATTGATAGTCAGTAACAAAAATCCCAGCAAACAATATACAAGTATTTTGTAGTGCAGCTACCTGGTAATAATTGTAAAGGGTGTCTCAGTAAGAATATATTTTTGAATTTAGTGTTTATTTTTGTTTTTGCATCTGGAAACTCTGAAATTTAGAAGCCGTGATATTATCCGGTTATTCAATATAAAGAGCTTTATGAAAGAACAAAGCGTTAATGGGTTATGAAGAAAAGTGAAGTCAATGCCAATTTTTCGAAAAAAAAGTCATCTTCTATCTGAATGGCTTTGGGAATTCACAAAATTATCAAATTTCAAGCTCAGAAAATCCTCCATGCAATATATGAGAAACAAATGCAGGCGTCATGATTGGGCCTAACTTTTTTGAAAATGAGGTCGAAATTGCAGTGACTGTGAAAGGCATTCACTACAGGAACATGATAAAGGAGTTTTTGTGGGCTCAACTGAAAGGCATGGATCTGGACGATATGTGGTTTCAGCAAGACGTAGCCACTTGCCATACCGCGCAAGAAATTCTGATGTCAATTGGCCACCAAAATCAGGCGATTTAACGCCGCGTGATTTTTTTCTTTGGGGTTTTGTGAAATCTTGGGTTTATTCAAATAAACCCAAAAACAATTCCTGAGCTCAGCCACATCTCTGTAAAAAAGTCCTGGAAAATTTCATGAGAAGAGTAATGCCCTTTAATCAAAGCCATGAAGGTCATTTGACGTATATTTTATTCCATCCTTAATCAGAACAAATACTCTTTACAATCCAATAAAAAAATACGTTGATGAAACGAAAATCAATCGAAACAACGGGTGGAAGCTGGTGGAAGTGCTCCGAAGAAGGCGAATACAGTGAAATCGGCTGACAGGGTTATGGCCACTGTATTTTGGGATGCACACGGAATATTGCTCATCCATTATCTTGAAAAAGGATCCACAATCACAGGAAAGTATTATCGTGCATTATTGGATCAATTGACTGATGCAAACAAGAAAAAACGACCACATTTAAAGAAGAAAAAAAGTGATCTTTCTTCAAGACAACGCACCGGTTCACACAGCATTAGATAAGATGCTAAAATTACGTGCAATACACTTCGAATTGATTGATCATCCACCTTATAGTCCAAATTTAGCTCCTAGTGACTTTTTTGTTTTGTTGACATTTTGCTTCATATTTTATTTAGAGTTAGACGTCGCCTAAAAGTTTTGAATACTTTAATACCGGAAACTTCCTAAAAGCGAGAATCTATATATAAATAGGCAAAGACAAATTTGTAGATCCCTTTTTCTGCTTTGTTTGCCCACCGATTTTCTTCATTATTTTACCAAATGGTAAACATTGTTGAGCTTTAGTGACCCGACTACAAAGCAATGAGAGGAATATATATGTATGAGTAATAAGATTTTTTATAAATGTGCGTGTTTGTATGCAATTCTATTTCGTTTATTGTTTTTTCCATGGGGAACGGAGTAAGTAATTAGGTAATTTTCTCTCTTTGATTAAATGCAACTAAAATAGGCATACGTTTAAGCTGGCGGTCGAATTTCGAGCACTAGGAGTATTCTAGTTTTATTAAATACTCTTCCATAGATGAAACATAGGAATTCGCCTCTCAATTATATGGTCGTCTATTCAATAACGAGGGTGACTTATGTAACTTCAGATACCTAACAAGAGATAGACTCTGAAGGCTCAAACAAAACTTTGGAGGACAATAAAAAAAGATTATTTTAAGCAACCTTTTTTTTGCAATTTTATTGTCATATTAGCAATCTTTTAAATTATATTTCGATTTAATGGGCTTATAAGTAAGCGCTTTACACCAAGTTTTCTTTGCAGGAGCACAAGCAAAACATTTTTATATATGAAAATGCAAAAATGTGTAGCATCAAAATTTCGATTCGAAAAGAAAATCATTGAAATTTGTATACCTCATGCGTTGTGCTTCGAAAGTGTTTTCTTTCGAATCGAAATTTATAGTAATCCTCACCAGCTGTTGATATTAATCCAAAGTACTTACTTATTAGTAAGTATTTATGATTAATATTAAAAGCTGATTTTAATAGTATACACATTTTTCTATATATATTCATATAGATTGATATTTTGTTTGTCCATCTTGTCCATAAATTCATAGGTACTCGTATGTATATAATTCGCAAATATGTACTTGTATATGAAGATAATTTTTATGTTTTACATATGATTTTTATATTATTTTATAGCATTTACATGAAATTCTTCTTTAATAAAGCAAATTAAAATCAAGACTTTTGTATAATAATTTTCTTAGTAAAAACCCGGTTGAGCGTTTTTTCTTGAATTTTAAAAACGTAACCGGGTTTTTAAAAATTTTAAATATTCGAACTATTCGAAAAGCGGTTTGAGGAAAATGGCGAATAATCTATCATATGTATTTCACTTCATTTCTGTTGGGTTAATAAAGAAAGCCCCATTATAATATGGAGAAACAAAATTAAAAAAAAAAAACATATCAAAACAATTTAGAGGCTGATGTCTTAGAAATTATGGTATGTTTTTGTTCAACCACAAATAATTTATTTTATCTCTGACCTCTAGTACCTTCCTAAAACTCCCAAAATTGTAGGGGCAATAAAAGAGTTATGATGAAAAAAATAAAGTTGAACCTCACAATTTTAACAAATGCGAGGACTGCCTTTTATATTTTGTGTGCAGGAAATAAATCTACATGCAGAAAAAACACATAGTTGGAAATGGTTATGCCAGCAATACTTTGTTTCTGCAACAATATTTCTGGGAAATAAGCATTTATTCCTTTAAAGTACTGTAAACATTAATTAGGCCTCAATAAACAATTTCATGTTTATATTTAATTATTATATTATTAATATTCATAAAAACTGCAATATGGTTATTAGGTAGGGTTGTCGTTCGAATATCGAATATAAATTATTCGAATAATTCCAAAAAAATTTTTTAATTTTTGTTTGAAAGATCAAACATTTTTCAATTTCGATTAAAGAAATATGGGTATAATTTTTTCGAATTATCGAACATTCAAACAATTAATGAACGACATATAAAATCATTAAATACTTTAATATTATTCCTGAACTCTGGGAATTTATGTCGAACAACAAAATCAAACCAGATATGGGAATTCTAATTTTACGCGAAATATTTAAAAACTTTTTCGCGACAAACAATTTTAATTACAATGGTTTGCAAATTTAATTGAAATTAATTAATTATATATTTATCGTTAAGAAGAATGTATTTTCTGGGTTTACTTATCACATATTTAAAAGATTTTTACAAATTAATCTAAAAAATAGAATTTTTCCATACCTGACCTCAATACAACCATTTATAAAACATATAAAATTCAAACGTATGACATTTTTGTATGAAAATTACCAACAACAAATATACAATAATTTATAATTACACGATTACACAACAACACATACGACGTTAATACGAGCCTGTGAATTTAACAATTGTTTTATTTTGTATAATAATCAATGTTTTATTTTTTTAACTGTCTGTTTTTGGAATGAAAACAAAATTGTGAGTGAGAATTTATATTGAAAAAAAAATAAAAAAATTTTCGTATTTCATTGTTTGCAATATACATAAATTCTGAGTTACAATTTTGTATTCGTTTTCTAAAAACAGGCAGTAAGTTTATTTGAAAATGTTTTCAAAAATTTTAAAAATGTTCTTTTTCAAAAATACTTAATTTTTAGCAATTACGGCGCGGGCTCAAGATGTGACTTTTTTAAACTTTTTTATAGCAATTTTTATATGTTTTAACGTAAGATAAAAAAGTATTGCTATTAGAATATGATTTGAGAACTTTTATTTTTTCTCAGACATCAGTGACACACCCTAATGGTTATATTTAACAATATATTTTTGTTAAAAAATCCCGACTACAAATAAAGTTTTATTACTATGCAAAAATTATATAATATCTCATTTGTAATCTTAAACTATATTAATCATGTAATATTGGCATCAAAACAGATTTTAATAAAGCTTAATCAAAGTATGATAACATTGAATAATGTTTTTGTTATGTATGACAAAATCATGTTTTTATTTCATTATAATGTTATTGGACATGACAAGCATGTGATAACATGTAACAATATGATAGTTACGCAATACAATATTATTAAAAAATTGGACAAAAACTAAATTTTTTCAGAATATAATTCAATCATACTATTTTACTCTTAGATTATTTTTGCCTCAGCCTCAGTTTTTCTTTTCGTTTATAATATTTACTTTAGTTTTATTAATTTCTAAAGCGCTTTGTGGGACATTCAATAAGTTTTTCCCCTTTTGATTTATTAAAGCCATTTTACACTGTAATACAAGTAGTACGTAAATTAACAAAAATGCAACCCTGATATAATAAATTGTTATTGTTTTTTTCTTATGTTTTTCAAAGAACAATATAATAAGCGATATTTTTATAGAAAATGTTTGAATATTGTTAAACTTACTAGTTTGTATTTAGTATAAAACATTGTTTTGCATAGAAATGTAATCCCATCCCTAAAAGTTACAATAGGCTAGATCATCTTGGCAATTCTTTAGCTTAACATCCTTTCTAATGAAATCTATGGAAAGATTCATTTATTTTCACATCAGAACATGAAATCCGAAAAGAAAAATTAATTCAAAAAGGAAAATATTAAGTAAGCGAAGATCGAGAAGGATCGCCGCTCATCAAAAACTGCACAATGTTTCTCTACTCGTATGATCATGGACGGTGCAATTGCAGATTTGTGACGAATGCGTCGTAAAATTATGGATTTCTCTGAAAACTGAAGAATTCTGCTTTTATTTTGTAACATCAATTTCACAAATGTTTCTTTTGCTGACAATAAAGAATATTCAAAGTGGTTTTGAAAAGAAAGTTTCCAGATTCAAAAACTCATGCTTATACACTGAAAAAATAGCTGCCACGCCTGTTCTACTTTTGCTTAATCCAAAAATATTTCCCGTTTTTTATTTTTTTTATTTATTTTTTAACTTCCAAAAAACCTTTCATGTTTGCATTAAAATTAAAACGAGTTCGTATTAAATCATATAATTATTTTCGATATAGGAAAAATGAAAGAAAACAATTCCTCGAATAAGGAAATTGAATTTGTCTTCAAATTACAACAATGTTTCAAATAAAACAATAAAAAATAAATAAATAAAACTATCACGAACCAGAAGCGAAAAATTTATTAAAATACATTTTAACAAAAATTACGCATAAAAGTATTGAAAAATTGTTTTAAATAAATATTAAGTAATGTTTGGGAACTTCAATTCGTAATTCAGAGCAGAAATCCCAACAATGGAAAGAAACGAAAAATCAAAGTACTTTCATTTTCTTCATGAAAAAAACACACACACACACACAATCGAATAAAGCCCAGAAAATAAATTCAAACACGTACTACCGCGTTAACTATGAAAAATATTTATTTTAAAGTGGGAAAAAAATTACAAACAAAAAACACTTATTTGGTCGGTAGTATTTCACCAATGAATAAATATAATTTAACAACAGATGAGACTTTTTTCATAATGAATAAATAAACGTTTTTGGGTGTCGTTTTTTTTTTTGCTTTAAATTGAAACTTTAACAACAAGATGGATGGTTGGTTCTTCATTTGGGGTGTCGATTTGGTTTGTATGTGATTGGCATTAAATTCAGTTTAAACTTTTTAAACTTTGTCTTGATTTTCTTCTTTTTTTATCTGATTGTTTTCGTTTATTTGGGAAAGAAATTTCACTTTCATTTCAAAATTTTAAGCTTGCTATTCGAAATAAATGTTAACAAAATGTTTGTTCATAATTTTGACATAAATTAAAATTTCATAGACACATAAATACATACATAAATATTTATTCATGCAGCCCTTTTACATTAAAACACTTTAACAAATTTACATTAAAATTACGAAAAAATGTCTTTCTATTTCAAAAATGTTTGTTTACTTTTTGAGAAACTTAAAACAAAAATTTTTAATTTCTTTTGAACAGAAATATGCGTGTTTGAATAATTAAATTGTGGTGCAACGGAAACAATAATATCTGGGATATCTATGTATATATATACCAGAGATATGTATGTATGTGTGGACATAATCTATAATTTTTGTTTATTTTTAACTCCAAAACATGGAGTTATGGCGTTTAGGTTGTCGTTCAACTCTTTATCATAAACTTCTATAATTGAAAGTTATTAATTCAAAGCTGGAGCTTATTAATTCAAATTATTGTTTAAACTTATCTTAATAAAAAATGTAATACAAAAACAGCTAATTAACACTACAATAGCAGAACGTAACAGTATATCTATTCACGGAAAAAAGTTTTTGGTTTCCCCTTAAAATTACACTGTACAACATAAAAAAATATTGAAAGATTCTGACGACTGATTCTGGTAAAGGGGATAACAAAATATGTTTTTATCGGCGCATTTTGTAAATTTACACCTGAGTATTATTTTAGGGGGAGCTAAAGTTCCATGCTTTTTGCACATCTTAAGTTTTTTTTCAATAAAAAATACATAAGCGAAGCTATTTTGGCTTGTCTGCAGAAACATCCAGGGTCTAGCCAGGAATCCAACCTGTGACACCCCGACTAATAGTCTAGTACGCTATCTACTAGTCTACGGGGGGCTCCCCATAGAAAATCTTATATTCCTTACTTTAAAGATATAAAGAGAGTTCTGCAGATTAATGTAAAACACAATGAGGGACATTTTAGTGAAACATTTTAATCCTCTAAAACTTCGCTGTGTGGGTCTTTTTCGCCCTTTTCTTAAAAAGGGCCTCTAAACATTATGGGAATCTTCATTAGGCAGGTCAAGCTTTAATTCCCAAAATGTTTTGGAAATCCTCATAAAATACACCGACCGTCAATGATATTATTTTTTGTGATTTTTGGAATTTTGGGAATCATAAAGCTTTTTGTAAAAATTAAAACTTCAAGTGAACACATACTTATTGGGTTTTCGTTTGTTCTAGTTAGTTTTAGATTTTCATTTTTATCTTATTTTCTTTTTTTTTTGCCGAGATTTCGTATTTTTTATGACTTCTACACTCAAAATATTCTGTACGTAAAATTAACTGAAATTTTAATTTAAAACAAATTAAAGTTCATTTAAAAACCGGTCTACTCATTTTTCATTTAAATTGAACCAAAAGTTCATTTAATTTTTAAGGCCAAAAAATTAATTGACTGAAGCCCGTAAAAATAAAAGATTTTTCCTTTGTTTTTGTAGGAGAGGAAATCTCTAACAATTCAAATAAAGAAAGCAATATTGAAAGTAACCGAAAATCCGTATTAATATGTTCTTAGTTTTTTGAATGAATGTTAGAATCAGTTAAAAATAAAATTGCTTACAATTCTAAATATTTATTCTTTTAAAAATTGCTGAACGGATTACTTCTTGAATAACGTACAGTCCGTTACTGTAATAATATTGTGAGTGTGCAGTTTTTAGTAAATTGTAAATTTTTTGGTGAAATTTAGAGTTCTGGGTAGAGTTTAAATTTGTATGTGAAATATCGAAATTTCAGGGAATAAAATGCTCTGTGTTTGAGCTGATTGATAATAGAAAATTTATGCCAACTACCCGGCAAAAGTTTGAGTATGACTTGCCCTTGATAATAACATACTGTTCAATAACAATCTATGTATATCGCTACTTTATTGCTACGTAGTCATATCACAAAGAAAATCGTTCTTTTTAATTTACTAAAATCTAAAATGCAAAAATAAAAAAATATTGTCCCCTCAAGAGGGATTAAACCAGATATTTGTATGAATTGTTCATACAAGATTAAGAACGATACGACAATTAATTCTGCATTGTTAACTCCAAAATCACTATTTTCGAGATATGACTACGTTGCAATAAAAGAGCGATATGACATCGGCATTACTTTAAGGTAATTGTGTAATCTAGGCGCACGGTAGGGCGTCAGGCCAAGTTCTGGCCACACAGTGTGTATTATTACACGAAACCAATCGAGCTCATAACTTTGCTCCATTTTATCATAAAATAATGAAACTTGATACATAAGGTCTCCCTATAGAGGTAACCTCATAGGTGAAATTTAAGCTTGGGAACATTTTTCCCATAATTCTTTCCCATATTAGAAAGGCAAAAAATATTGCCAAGCTTACAGGTTGTCTAGAAATGAGATGGTATTGTATCTATCAAGAACTTGGTTTTTATTTTGATCTGAGTACTTTTTACGGCCGAAATTTTTGGATAGGAACTTGGCCTTATTTTCACATTTATGTTTTTTGCGGATTGCAAGTACTAGTGAACAAAGAAGTAATTTCTTGTCTGACTATCATACAAGAAATTATCGGTTCAGCCCTTAGCACGGCTTCAAATCAAATTTCTATTGTATTTTGTATATTCATTGTCTCGTTAATAAATAACACAATTTTAAATTCATTATTTGCAAAAGAACACTAATAGATTTAAATACGCGCTTTGTGAAACTAGAACGAACCTCTTGCTTCTAGCCAGTTCATCGCTAGGAGATTCGGGTTAACATTGTTTTGCTCATAAAATTTCTTCCTCACACTTTAAGATGATGATATAAATATGTACTTAATACCAGCAAGTCATTACTACACACAGTTAATAATAAAGTAAATAAGTATCACTCATTACTTTGCAATCTACTTTTAATTGCCCAAACTTAAAAGTTTCACTGGGAAGCGATTATTTATTTTGGAGGCCTTTTGGACCTCTGTGAAAACATTAAATAAAATCAAAGATTGAAAGTATTTGTTTTTTTTTTGTCACCCGTTGCAAAAGTATCTACACTCAAAAGAAAAATCAATCCATCCGTACTTAAATCAATCCCAAGCGGTGTTAAAAGTACGGTAATCCTAGATTTACTAAAATCAAGTACAGAAAGATTGATTTAAGTACGAACGGATTCAAATGCCAAATTTAATTTAAGAATTTTTTAGTTAGTTCACGATTTTTCACGTGAGTAAAGAATTTTGTACTCATTTTATGAAACTCCGGGAATGGTTATCTAAAGTAACCCCGTTTTCGGCTTGATTAAAGTACATTTAATTATTATTTGTACTCAAAATTATTTTGAGTACGACTCGTACTCAAAGTAAGTAGAAAATACTTGTATTTAGTACGGTGTTTTTCTTTCTGTGTAACAAAAATATAATTTTTTTTAAATCAATGCAATAGAAAAACAAATTTAATGGAAAAGTTAAAAATATTTAAAATAAAAATTTATTATATTGTGTTGCGATATGAAAAAGCTGTAAAAAGCATGTTTCTTTACAATTATGTGTGACATGCAACATTAGCTTTTGTGATTGTTTTGAATAAATCCATTGGCCATTTGCTTTCGTCAGGTTTGGCATTCAATAATACTTTCAAATATTACAAAACGATTATTGTTTTGAAGTTCAAAGAAGCTAAGCTCGCATTTATCTTATCATATCTCAAGTGATTTGCGTGAATCGTGCGTTATCACGCATGAACGCGTGTAACTTCCCATGCAATGACTTGAGCTGGCACGAAGTTTAGTTCAAAAAAAAAATCAGCAAAAGTGAGTATGCATGAGTAGAAGTTTTGGCTGATTGAAATGTAATTTGAACTCTCACCCTTTGACACTGGTGCTCCAAATTTGACAAGTGATTTCTTTCAAATTTAAATTAAAGAAAAATCTTTATTTTTCTTTAAAGTTAGTTGCACCGCACGTAAAAATTAAAACGAATAATTCAATTTTATTTTCTGTAATTTGTAAAGTTGCTTTTCAGCTTTTTTCAGATGTTGTCTGACAAGTTTTTTGAATTTTCAGAACTTTCTTGTAAGAGATTTCGTGAGAATGGCAAATATAAATTGTGAATTAAGTGTTTTTTTTTTGTTTTCTTGTTTAAAGTGTTTTATTTGAAGTAAACAAAATAGGAAAATGTCGTCCTTTATGGCACATGCCGGGGTTTCTAATAATCTATGTACATTTTTGATTTTTTTTAATGCATTTAAAAATTCAATTCATACATATTAAAATTCAAAAAACTTTTGTGAAACAGTTTTGTGGGTGCTGAGTTTAAAAACCAAAATTCAAAAATGTTTAAATAAAAATACAAATTGTACAATATTGACCACAAGTCTTTATAAAAACGGTTTTGATAAGATATCATTGGCTAGTTCTTTTTTCGAGATTATTCCGTGAGCGTGAGTTGTCGCGATTGTGTTTAATTTTACTTCACACTTACGTGAGAATATTTGAGCATGAGAAGAGAAATTAAGATCATGCTTGAGCAACATTTCATTTTGTGTTGTGGTGAGCGCGGATGAGCTAGAGTGAAAAGTAGCTCAGGAACCCATCTTTAATTTATATATGTATATAATAAAATTGTTTTCGAAAATTGTCGACTTAGAAAACAAAATACCAATTTTTGGAATTGTTGTCGGTCCGTTTTTCTTTCAAAGCTGCTGGTGCATCTTCGTTTAGTGTGTATGTATATGTATAGAGAAAGAAAAACGACGTACTATATTCAAGTATTTTCTACTTACTTTGAGTACGAGGCGTACTCAAAATTTTGAGTACAAATAACAATTAAATGTACTTTAATCAAGCCGAAAGCGGGATTGCTTTAGATAACCATTCCCGGAATTTCATAAAATAAGTACAAAATTCTTTAATCATGTGAAAAATCTTGAATCAAATAAAAAATTCTTAAATTAAATTGAGAATTTAAATCCGTTCGTACTTAAATCAATCTTTCTGTACTTGATTTTAGTAAATCTGGGATTACCGTATTTTTAACACCGCTTGGGATTAATTTAAGTAAGAATGGACTGATTTTTCTTTTCGGTGTAGATTTGTATTTTGAATGTTCAAGGATAAATGAACTGAATTCAATCATTTCAATTTCCACAAGCTTAAAAAAAATTGCGAATATATTCAGAGAATAAGATTTCTGTTCTGACAAAAAACTGACTATATTTTCGAATATATCCGATAGCTTACAATTTTGATATCTGCAAAAACCAATATTATTGGGGGAGCACTGAAATATCTCCATTGTTTTATTATTAAAGTTTTGAACAATCAAGCTGTAGAGGCTTTGCATTACAGAATATTCTGATCTGTACATTAGATACAGATTGTCCAAGACTTTATGAATGAGAAAATGAAACGGTTTTATATCTTTTTCGCTCTGCTACAAAATTATATGTTTGCAAATAGCAAATTATGTGCACAAAAACAAACACTTCGAAATAATATTTAAATAAAGTAGAAAAACATATTGAACTCACCTTAATATTTGGTTGCTGCATTTGCAAGAATGTGGCTATTCCATTGCGCACACGATTCTTGACACCACGTACTGTGCCCTTGGACGAACGTATAGTTGATGTATTAGAACCACAGCGTATATCTTTATAGCCAGCAAACACATCATCATGCAAACTCCTTGTCTCATAATCCGAAATACTCAAGGAGTCACCATCGTTGTCGCCCTTACTTGCCGCCAAGGTGTCATTGTTGCCAAAAGTACGGAAGTTGTCATGTTCATTGACATGGAAATTGTAGTATTTATCAGCCTCGTAAGTACGTGGCATAGAGTTCATTTTCATATCAATGAAAGTGCCGTCTTCGGTATTCAACACAAACGTTTTGGAAGGCAGAGAGGCACGTTTCAAAGAGGACGATATGTTCGTGGGAAGGTTGTTGAGGTTTTTCCGTGACTGCATAAATTCGTGCGACTTGATGTAGTCTTGATTGCTCAGGGGTTCATAGTCCGTTTTCACGGTGGGTAAAATGTCATCCTCCTCTTCATTTTCGGCTTCATAGTCATTTGACGAGAATTTAAGATTTTTAATTTCCCTTAGAAGCGAATCGGGTAAGAACGATTGCATTTTCTTTTTCGAGCCGTTTACAGTGGACGATTTTATTTGTATGGGCGAGGCGGAAGATTGCCGCAGAAACTCATTGGAGTGCAGAGAGTCACAGCTTAGAGAGGAGGCTTCACTTTCTTCGCTGTCGGTAAAGGAGCACTGGCGTTGTTGCAGTTCCAAAGAGTTGCTAGAATTGGCTACAAGTATTTTAGTGCTTTTCAAATGCAATTCCAAGGGGGCTAGCGATGTTGTAGATGTGTTTGATGACGAAGAAGAATTGGAAGATTGTTTTATTTGTAAATTGGGTGAAGATTGCTGTTGTTGGCCATTGCTTTCCAAATCACTGCCGGTACCACTATCCAAGGTATCGCAGGGTGAAAATTGGCCACTAGACATCATGTAGTATAAATAATTGTTGGGACTTGAGACATTTAATTCCGTTACCGTGGTACCCGTTGCCACCGCCGTTACCGCACCGGAAGTATTTGACGCGTTACCGTTACCGTTTGTGTTGCTATTCGAAACTACCGTTACCGTGGTGGCACTATTGTTCGATGGTTTTTGCACCATTTTTGCTGCGTTCAATTGTGACTGGGAAACGCTTGTTTTCTTGGGGAGTGTGTTTTCCTTTTGATTTTCTTTGTTTTCAATAGTTTCACTTGTTCGGATTTCTACTTTATTGTCGTTGTTGTTATTTCTATTTTGTTTTGTTGTTCCGTTTTCAAGATCTTGCGAATTTTCTATTTTCACTACCGTTATTTGTTTCTCCGTTAACGTTTTACTTTTATTATTTGGTTTAATTTGTATTTTGACCACGTGATTTATTGATTTGTTGTTTGTCAAATTTTCAAAATTATTCAAATCTTTTTGTGCTGTCACTTTGTTAGATATTGCGTTTATGGTCAGCAGAGTTGTTGACTTAGTACAAGTTGATGCATCCGCTTGCGTTAAAAGACTGTTAGAGTTTTCTTCGTTTACTGAACGCTTACCATGACTCAAATCTATAACTTCTCTTTGAACCAGACCACAATCACTAATACCACTAATACTGCTGCTGACTTCATTATTATCTTCTCTATTAGGCTCTTCATTGTAAACATTAATTGTGGTATCTTCATTATCGTCATTATTAGCAAGATTATAAGATGGTTTTTCAATATCATCATCATCATCATTATTGTGCTCTTCATCGCTATGATCGTTGAGCTTAAGTTGCAGTTCGGTAGTCGAGTTTTGACCATTTTCTCTATTTTTACTGTTACCATTAACCTGCTGTTCTTGTTGTTGCTGTTGCTGTTTCTGTTGACTAGTTGTTTGGCCACTTTCTTCTTCATCTTTCTGTACTGTTTGTTGAGTAGAGTATTTGGTTGAAATTGTATATTTTGCTTCGTCTTTGTTGTTGCCGTCGTATTTAGCTAAAGTTACATTTTTCTCGCCATTACACTGAACTTCATTATTATCATTTCCCCTCTCTGTTAAGACGCCGTTGCATTCCAATTTTAAAGTTTCTGCTTTTGTATTTTCTAACATTTCTTTTACGAGTATTTCCCTGGAAACTTCACTGGAAGTCGATGAACAATTTATTTGTAAGACATGTTCATTTTTAGTTTCATTATCGTGCTGTAGATGACGCAGATCATCATTGTGACGGTTAATGTCGATTAACGTTTTGTTATTATTATTATTATTCAATGTTAAATGTTGTTGCAAACTTTGTTCATTAGAATGTTGTATTTTTATAACATTTGAATTTGAGAATGAATCGTAAACCTGTTGCGTCGTCTTCAATGGATGCTCAGTTGTCGTATGTTGGTCAATTATTATTGAGATTCCTTGATTGGGTTGTGTTATAGAATGTTCCATACAATTAATAACAGTTTTCGTGGCCATTTTGTATGTCGTTGAAGTGTATAATTTTCCTGTTATTTCTATATATATATATTTTTTTTTAATTTAAATAATTTCTTATGGAGATTTGTGTTTTTTATACTACTTTGGAAATCTTTAGCATTATATTTTTTCGTTTGTATTTGTTGTATAAGTTGTAGGTATGTACATATATGACTTAAGCCTTGTTGGAATAATTCTTTGGGTAAAATGTGTTATAATATTTGGTTTTATTTTGTAAAAAGCTTATTTGTTAACTTTAACAGTTTTGATTAGATGAAAGTTCACTGAAATTAGAAATATAAGAAGTTTGTTAAATTAAACAGTTTTGATTAGATTGACGAAAGTTCACTAAAATTGGAAATGTAAAATGTTTAAGAATAAATTATAAATACATTCATTTAGAAATATGTACATATCGTTGGCTTAATATAGAAAGCCATTTAACTTTGGTTTAGTTAATAGTTTAATTGGTCTGTATAGCTGTCGATCATTTTGACTACTTGTCTGCTTGCCTGTCTGCTTATATGTTTGTCATTATTTCTTTGTTTCTAAATAAGTTAGTCGGCTTCATCGTCGTCATTTTTATTGCACTTGTCTTGCTGTCCATCTCGAGTATCTTCTTGTAAATTGTTACGTGCCAAGTTGCAATTATTGTATTAAAAAAAGTTGTTGCTCAACACAAAGTGTTTTTTTGTTACAATCAGTTGCTTAAAAATCTTGTTATAAACAAATTGTTAGGTTTTTTTTTTATTAAATAATTTTTTTTTACATTTCGAACTTCTTGCACTTTTAAAAAACTTGGTTTTCATAATTTTCAATATATTTAAGTACATAATTAAAATTTAAACTTAATAGGTATTTCTTAACTTTGTTTTCGGTTTCTTCACGTCTAATTTAACAGACATGATTGCTAGGGTGGAAATTTTATTTCAAATTTGGTTTAATTTTCCATATAAGTTTTCAGTTCTTTAAAGAAAATTTTCTATTTCAATATTAATTTGAAATGTATTAAATTTTGTTTTTGTTGTGATATCGGTACAGTAATGGTATTTTACTTAAATATATCAGTATCGGTAAATGTACAGAGAAATCTCTCTTAAGCGGACACCTGAATGGCCATTGATATTTGTGTGTACAAGGGAGATGTTCTATCAAGAGAAAATTATAAATTAAAGCTAGTAAAATGTGTTTAAGATGTTGTGGATTTCAGATTGCAAATTTATGCAATTGTAAATATTTAAAATCAATTATGAACGCTGTTTTCTAAAAACATGTTGCAAAATATGAAATTCCTCTCTTCAATTTTTAGTTCGCTCAATCTTCTTTGAATTCTCTCAATTGTTTGTTCCGAAATGAAGTCTAAATATAAACTACAGGTTTTTGTGTTGTTTATTTATACAAGAGTTGCAAGTGCATATCTTTGTATTTTGTTAGTGTAGAGTAGAGTAAAAATATGCTACACCACTTTGCAAATGCTACAATGCAAGACCATTTACACAACATTGTGAATTGGGCTGGTGTGTTTTTTATTCAAAAATTATTTTATGCCAAAACAGAAATAAGCAAATATTTCAGATTATAAAAGGTAATTTTTTAGCAACTTTCTTTTTGGCAACACTGTTTGTGGCATCTCAGCTGTTTTCGTGCAACATTTTACTGTTAAACATGTTCAGTTTGGTGTATAATTTAACCGTGAATCGAGTTACAAACGAACAACGCTTGCAGATTATTGAATTTTATTATCAAAATTCATGCTCCATTAAGAAAGTGCCAACAGAAAATTGTGTTCAGCGACGAAGCTCATTTCTGGTTGAATGGATACGTTTACAAGCAAAATTGCCGTATTTGGTGTGAAGAGCAGCCAGAAGAAAGCAATGCAAGGACTGCCAATGAATGCATCGCAAAAAATGCACTGTTTGGTGTGGATTATGGGCCGTACTTTTTCAAAGACGACGAAGGCAGGAACGTTACTGGGAATGGTGATGAATACAAATTTTGTTTGCCCAAAATGGAAGAGCTGGACTTGGCTGATATGTGGTTCCATCAAGACGCTGCCACGTGCCACACAGCAAGCGAAACAATGGCCCAATTGAGAGGCGAGTTCGGTGAACAGTTTATTTCACGTTCGGGCCGGTCAATTGGTCGCCTAGATCGTGAGATTTAACGCCTTACGACAATTTTTTGTGGGGCTATGTTAAGGCTCTTTTAACAAGCCCGCAACGGCTGACGCACTGGAAGCCAATATTATAGAGTTTATTCGTGAGATACCGGCCGATATGTTGGAGAGAGAATGCCAAAATTGGACCAACGCATGATTCATATGAGGCGTAGCCGCGGTCAACATTTCCATGAAATCATCTTTAAAGAAGCTTTAAAAGCCAACACTGAAAGTAAGCAAAGAAAAGATGCTCTGTCTCAGTTTGTTGCGTGCTTTTTTTAACTTGAAGCTGATGCATTCATGTGCAGTAAGTGTGCATGTATTAGTAGCAACTTTAAATGCTTATAGCTTCGAAAATACCGAACCGATTTTAACAAAATGTAGAATGTGTACATTTTTTCAATAAATATTTTCAAAATGATATAAGTTTTGACAAAATCGGATGTATAATATAGGCGTAAAGGGATCTAAAAAACTTGTTTTCCTATTAGTTATACATATTAATTTAATGATGGTTAAATATAAATATCGAGCGTGGTGAACTTGTGTTTACTTTAAACAATTAACAATACATCGTTTTCATTTTTCCGTCATCATTTCATTGAAACACTTGAAATCAATTTCAGACAAGTCTCCTGAAATGTGGTGAATACATGAAAATTCATAATGATGGCGGAACATCATGAAATTGTTCCTTTGAAATACTGTCTCATGTCCAATTTTTTCTGACTAAAAATGTTAAAAGCCTTATCCTAATAATAATCAATTTGCATTATAATAAATCTATTTTTCATTCTATTTTTTTGTATTGTTTATTAAGAGAATAAAAATCTTTCAAATTACAAAATTCACTACGATATTTTAAGCGAACAATTTTTTATGAATACCAAATAAAACTAAAAGAAATATGAAAAATTAAGAAATTTTTAGATTATATAGTAGTATCGTCAGAGTCCTACCTTTCAATCGTGCAGATACTGCTTGTTGAAGAAAAAAACCATCTGGTCACGTTACTCATCCAAAAATATGTGCTGCTAGAATCTGAGTTCTTCTGTTATCGAGACGGATACATGAGTATAAGACTCGCAAACTCAAATTTCGCACCTTCGTTTGTTTTCTAACTACCAACTTAACTAATTAATAAAATTTTATGTTCTTTCAGCATCTTAAGTAAAAAAACATAAATATTCAATTAAAGTTCGGTTTCTCATTTCAATACTTTTACCACAAATTTGTCCCAGAAAACCACAAAAACATTTCGTCTGAAAAATGTGCGATGTGCAAAGTAACTGGCAGCGGCTTGGAATCAACAGCAATTCAACAGTAAACGTGTTACAAACAACATTTTTGTTGTTTATTGTCTTGTTAAGAATTGGCACAAGTTCTTCTGTCATTTCTTCTGCTTGTGGTTCTTTTTATTATTTTATTTATTGTTAAATAAATTGAAATTAAAACTTGTTATTGATTTAGATTTCGGTGGGGTTTTTATTTTATATAGGAAAACAAAAACATTTGATTTAAATACAAATGAGCAGAGTTGTAAAGGACTGTATTATAAAATTGGTCAGCGACATTTGAAATATACACAGTAGGGTTCTTGATAAAACAATGATTTCGATCAAAGCAACATCAAAAATATAATTTCTTATCATTAAAAGATTCTCTGACTACATTCCAGGTTTCGTGACTACATTCCAGTGGGTCTGAAAAACATTGTTTACAAAATTATTAAATATACATTTTTATATTGTACAAGTCCTTTAGCAAAGTGGAAAGGTATTCGCCAACAAATTACCCGAAATTTAAAATATTAGATATTAATAAATAAATTTATTGCTCGCTACTATACTTAAAGAGGACGAAAAAAGTTCATAAAGGGTCCGCAAACCAAAAAAAAACTGTGAAAAGGCCTGGTTGCAAAGGTTACTAAACACTTTTATTTATTGTAATTAACTTTACCAAGTAAAACAAAGAAAAAAACAGTAATTAATTACTTTAAAGCTCTATACAAAAGTTTCCATACACTACCATGTATTTTTCCGAGCGTATTGTTTGTGATGAATCTGAAAATGCGGCCAACATTTAAAGTTTAAACATTTTGTCGCTGCTGTTGCTTTAGGAAGGACGCGTTTACGAATAGTCCGTATTAACGATATAAAAACAACAAACATTTCAACAACAAAAACAACTTCAGCAGCAGGTTCAGAAAAAAGTGTCTTCAATTTTCAAGATGCCAAATAAACCTGTTCGGTACCATAAATTCATGTTTACATATTATTATGTCTTCTCTTTTTTATATTTTGTTTTATGACTTTTTTGTATTTTTTTATATATGCCGATCTCAATAACTAAAAAAAATATATTTAAAAATAAGGTGTATTTGGGTTTTTTGTTGTCGGTTTTGTGTCATAAACTAAAATTGAATGCCTTCAGCATAAAATAAAAGGCAAATAAATATTCAAACATATTTATTAGGGACGTAACGAATGTGGTTTTTGCAATTACGAAAACGAATAATATGTACGTAAATGTGAAAGCGCATAAAAATATATGAAAGCACACTCTGTGAACAAAAACTAATGATTTTTAAATTTGTGAAATTTATTTTTTTATTTATATAACTAATATTTTGATTAAAAAACAATTTATGTAAAGACAAATACAACATTTGTACAACATGTAAACAAAAGAAATATTAACTTCTTTATTTGCAATTAAACTAATTGATTTAGTCTGGAAAGGCGAGTCTTTTTAAAAATGTCCCTCAGTAGTGATGTAAAATTTCCGAAAAGGAGAACCTACGTTGTGGCACAAAGAAGACCAGAGGTGTCATGAAACGGCATGCTATTGTTGTTATTTTGCTATCTCTGTCACACAGAAAGTCGTAAACAAAGAATTTTTCATATTTTGTTTTGATCCATTTTCTGCCGCAAGAAATACGAGTATTTAACTCTTATTTCTTAAAAGCTTTCTTTTATTAACAGATAAATTATTGTTTTATTTGCAGGAAAATTTAAATTATTCATTTCACATATTTTTCTTGACTTCTGCATTTTTCTACAACAACTCTCAATAAGCATTTTCGTTGAGCAAACGCATACATGTAAAAAAACACACGCACTCTATTAAAATGGTTCATTTAGGCTTTTAATATTAAAATTTAATTTAAATTTAATAATTAAATACACTAAACAACTACCACCAAGTGCACGACACATTTCTCACTGCACATATTTCAATAAGAGAACAAATTAATAATTCCTCATTTTCATATTAATTATTTTATATATTAAATTGTAAAAAGTTTTATAATTTGTTATACTTCTCTCCTTTGTGATTTAGTTACTTGCAAATGCTTTAATTTTGTTTTGTTTATTTTCCCTTATTCATACATGATATTGCTGTCTCATTGTAACGAAAAGCTTATGGGGAAAAAAGCTGTTTTCGGCCAAAACATAACCTCAAAGTTTCATCTCTGGTCTACGGTGGTTGTGCTACGATCTGTCAAATATAGAACCGAAAAGTCTTAAAATGAGCGAAATCTGTTCGTAAATGGCTGCGACAGGGAGGGGTTTACACCACATCCATATAAAATAAAAAATAAAATATTGCCCCAAATTTTAACGATTTACTATTTTCTATTTCATAAGAAGTTGAAATATTTACCGATAAGCTGAAGTTCCAACAAAATATATTAAATTCAGCAAGAAATCAAATTTCTATATAATAAAATAATAATAAATTCCGCCAAACCATAATTAGAATTGCATAATAAAATTTAAAAATCGAATATTCACAAAAAAATCAAATTTTAATCCCAAAATCGAAGACCCAGGAAAAAATCGACATCTTAGAAAAGAATTGGATATATCACACTCTCGATAATTACACCAGAAATAATAGTTTTGCAAAAAAAGCTAATTTTAGCAAAAAAAATCCATCTATACCAAATATCGAAATTTTCACCATAAACTTGATAATTTAAAAAAAATTCCATAAACTCAACAAAAAATTTAAATTAATGTAGTAATAAAAACATGCCAAGGGTGGTTCAAACACAAGTATCTTTTAAATCATGTTATTTTAACACGGATAGATTTTGTTGTCCGAAATATTCTTTATCTACCTCCGCGGACCAAAATGATTCGCATTACGCTTTAACGGCGTAGGATATCGGATATGAAATTTGGCCGAAAAATCATCGAAAGTCGTGCTATAAGACGCCTTGGCGAAGTATATTTGCTGCCTCTGAGATGAGATTTAGCCCTTCAGTATTCTTTTAAAAAGTAATTTTATTTTGATACAAGTGAAAGTGGCACCTCTGAAATATGCAACAGCTTTCATTATAATTAATTAGGTGACTACAAAACGACAAATGCAGCCAATGGCATTTGTATTTGTGTAGCCGCAGTCTTCTATGTGTTTAAAGCATCAAGCTACTGCAAAGCTAGCCGCTGCAGTCAAATAATGAAATCGAGTTCAATAAAAAATAATAGGACTATTTATAATTTATAATAAAGTCAAAGCCAAAGTCAAAAAAAAATAATTGTATTTGAATCACCATAATTAAGGCAAAATAGTCTAAGATTCACAGAAAAGTCAAAATTTTCCACAAAAAGAAAACATATTATCCCAAAAACGACATCGAAATTTTTCAATGAAAATATGAAACTCAAAAAAATTAAAATTTAAATTTCACTGTAAAATTGAAAAATTACGAAAAATGTAAATTCGATAATAACGTAAAAAATCGATAATGTCACCAAGAATCAAGAATTTACGAAGAATCAAAATTTCAACAAAAGTATAATAAATAAAAAAAATTTAATATTATTAGTTTTTTTTGACACCCAACAAAATAGTTTCTGCAACAAATTTTGTGTTGTAGAAATGCTACCTGGTTGATATTCCTTGACACGCCCTAACTAAAAATTTGCCAGATGACTTTACGCATGAATTTGACAGTAACAATGTCTTAAAAGTATCACATGACATGTACGGACTCGTACGTATTTCGCAGATGTAAAAAACATGTCGTCCATTAGATGCTTTTATAAATCGAAAGTTTTTAGAAATTATAAGAAATTTCATGAAACAGGTATTGTAAAAGTCTAACATTTAAAAGGAAGACCCCAAATATACGAGTAAGACAGTCCAGTTTGTCGGTGGCAGTATTATGGGGAGGGGGAGGATCTGTTTTTCACTGAAAGGGAGTTTAATTCGTGTTATAAAACATACAATATTAGCAACATAGAGAGGAAGATATACCTGTCCACTGTCGTTGTGATGCATTTCACAACATATTGAATCACTGATAGGGACAGATAATGTTTTTAAGAATGTATTTCAAGTTTCCATTGTTTCGCCAATGCTACAAAAATTAATACTTTGACGCTTACTTTTCTACTTACGGAATTCCGTTAATTCTATAGTATTGCTTAATAATTATTTGGGAACGACCTTTGAAAACGATGAAAAAACTAAAATTTGGAAATGTTTCCATTAGTTTTTCGCCTACATTAGATTAAAAATCAAACATAAAATCGCTAAGATTTGAAAAAAACCAGTTTGGCCAAAAACATTCTACCAATTAGCAATACCAATTAAATTCTAAATAAATTTTGAATTTATCAACCAAAAAATATTATGAAAATTTAAAACCATAATCAAATACATTTAGGATCTTTAGAAATGTCGTTATCTAATAATGATAGTTTTATAAGTAAACACTTTAGATTTTTCTTAATTATGATGTGACATTATAACTATAATGATATTATCCAACCATAATATCTTGGCCTACGCTACAACTATATATTTTCTTTGATTTTAGTTACTACCTTAATGCGAATTTATATTTTTTAAAAGTGAGCCAAGTAATTGTTTGATGTCTACATGATTAGAATTGCTTTTATTAATACTTAAGGACTTTTTTGCTATTTAACAACACACGAATGTACTACATTATAGTTAACTTATATTTCGACGGACTGTTTCTTTTTCTTACACGTATTAAATATGACAGGTTTTTTGTGATCGTTACAACCTTGCAGTTGTTACAATGTTGCATCGTTATATACGAGTACTTAATTGTAAATATATAATTTTTTATCATTGTGAGAAGCTCTTTGTTTTTTTATTTTTTTATTTTTTTTTTCAACAATCTATGTTAGTTTTAAAGCAAAATTTTCAACTATAAGCACTACGTTTTATTAACGCTTGTTAAACGAAACTAATGTAAGGAATTTATTTTATTTATTAGAAATAAAAACTGCTCATAACAGCGGACAAAGACACACTTACATGGAAACCATCTATTCAATATTGTAAGCATTCGCTAAAGTATTAATTGTTATCATTAATATTAAAGAGTAATTCTTGTCAAATAATGTACAAGTACAAGAATTTCATGTCACGATTGAGGTTTTGTAACAAACTATGCCATGATGAGCACAGCATTATTAATCTACTAATATGATCTTACAAAAATTTCGTATTTTAATGTACTGAAGGCCAAACGGAATCTGCATATATTGGAGATATAAAATTTTCTAACCATTCCCCTATAAACCATGGTTAAATTTTTAAAAATATTATAAAACAAAACTAAACTTCGATAGTTTGAGAAATGCATGAATTTCATCATGATTACTTCCATCATTACATTAGGGTTTAATTTCGCCTTTTCTGAAGGCAATATTACCAACATCCAGAAATTGCTTAAAAATTCATAAAAATTTTATTTCTCTTTAGCAAACCTCTCCGCCAGCGTACTTTCAAAGTCATATTAAAGAGATGTTAACTTCATGCAGTCGATTATTTAGATGCTATGAAATAAACTGCGTTGGTTCGAATCCTAAGACTGCTGGCAATAAAAAAACTCTACTATGTAAATTAAATTACATATAGTTCTTGAAAAAAAAATACTTTAGACTATCTGACAGACGGACATTTAATTCGAAGTACAAAGTTTAAGAAACGGCCCTTATCCGAAAGTAAGCGGAAGAAACAAACATTAAAAAAACAAACGATTTCAGGTCGATAAAAATAAATAAAATAAGGTGAAATAAAATAAAACAAAAATAAAAATATAAAATTATATTAAAAAAATAAATTAAAATTAAAATAGAAAATAAAGGGAAATAAAATGAAACTAAATAAAAATAAGAAATTATTAAACATTATATTAAAAAATAAAATAAAATTAAGATATAAAATAAAGCAAATTAAAATAAATTAAAACTAAATAAAATTTACAAAAAATAAAACAAAACAAAATTAAAAAATAAAATAAAGCTTAAAAATAAAACTAAATTAAATAAATTAAAATAAAATAAAACAAAAAAATATATAAAATAAAATAAAGTAAAATAAAATAAAACGACAATTTCAAAATGGTAAAAAATTAAAAAAAATAAAATAAAATAATGTCAAATATAATGAAATTAAATTATTTTTAAGAATAAAATAAAGTAAACAAAACAAAATTTAATAATAAAAGAAAACAAAATTAAAAAACTAAATAAAATAAATCAAAATAAAATTAAAAAATAAATTTTAAAAAATAAAATAATAAAAAACAAAATTGTAAAATAAAACAAAATAAAATAAAGTAAAATAAAATTGAACAAAAGAAAATTATGAAATGAAACAAAACAAATTTTAAAAATAATACAAAGTAAAATAAAGTAAAATAAAACAAAACAAAATTACAAAATTAAAATAAAATAAATCAAAATAAAATAAAATTAAAAAAAAACTTAATACAAAATGAAATAAAACAAAACAAAATTAAAAAATAAAATTTAATAAAATAATAAATAATAAAAATAAAATAAAATAAAACAAATTAAAATTATTAAATAAAATAGAATAAAACAAAATTAAAAAGTAAAAGCAAAACAAAATAGAACTAAAAATAAAACAAAATAAAATAATATAAATTAAAAAATAAAATAAAACTAAATTAATTTAAAAAGTAAAATAAAACAAAGCTAAAAAATAAAATAAAATAAAACACACGATAATATAGGAAGTATAGAATTAATTCATGAGTCTAGAAAGTGGTTAGATGAAGTAGATAGAAAAAAATAATATTCAGTTAAACGAAATTTTGGCGAGTTAAAAAATCCTCAACTGCCAGGATTTTCTTTTCGAAAGTCGTACTATTCAAAAATAAATCAAATTAAGATATTTTTGCTACACCCATTATGCTCACATATTTGTTCTAATGATTTTACTATGACGAGAATTATTATTTATAAAAAATCATTAGTTTTTTTTATTTCAAAAATCTTGTTTCTAAAACTTGTTATTTTATATCGACTCATGTTGTTCAGCATGATTTCATTGAATAACAATAGAAACAAATAGTATAATTAATATAAAAGTAAACATAAAGGTTTTTTAGCTCTAAAGTATTTTGTATATATAAATAAAAAAAAAACAATAAATAAATAATATTAATGTTAATACTAATATAGTTAATGGTTTTAAATTGTCTATTAATAATTTTAAATGAAGATGATTTCTTTGCAAGCAATAAAATAGATTTTTAAAGCAAAACTAGTAAATTTTACGATCGATTTGCTCTCTCTGTCTCTCTTGAAGAAAGAGCCAGCTCACATATAAATTAAAAAGAAAAAATGTTCAAAAACTTAATTTATGAATCGAATCTCAGTGTTTTTATGTAGAGATAGTTAAAGAAAATCCTACTTAATATTATAAATGAGAAAGTTTATATGTTTACGAGTTTGGATGTTGATCCACTATGACGTGATAACCGCTTAATGGATTTGGATGAAATTCGGCAGACGGATAGAGCTGAGTCTAGAAGGACACATAGGTTATATATTTTTTGAAAAACAGGACCACGAGTGGGTTAAGGGACAATTTCTACCTCTCTGAAACTATCTAACCATTTTTAATGAAATTTTAAACATCGATAGATCTGTGATAGTTAGAACCATGAGGGTGGGGAGGGTAACTTCCTCTACTGAATTTCATGTGAACGAAGTCACGGGCAAAATCTAGTATATAATAGTCATAAAAGTTTTTATAAAAGGTGATTAAAGTTGAGTTGACACATGACAGTGGCAAATATTTTCCAAATGTAAAAATATTTTATGTTTTATTACAAAATTAGTCATGGAGCAATGCAGAACCAAAACACCTTAGTATACACACTAAAACCAGTCTTTTGTGAAATGAATTGGAAGTAGTGAACATCGGGAACCTCTGATTCCAATAAGTCAGTACCAACTACCACACATCAGGAGATGTTGATCTTAATAACTTAATATGGAAGGCCATATTGCATCACCCTTTACTAGAGGTAATTGTTGCTCTATTTAAATTTAGTTTTCTTATCGCCCATGTTGTCCTCAAATGTTTTAAAAATTAATTAATTTTCCTGTATTTCTTCTTAATGAAAGTAATTGGAATTAACGGACTCAAGATTAATGTAATTAACGTTTTTTTCCTGAGTTAAGTATATTAATGGTAAAAATTTTTAATTAATTTTAATTTAATTTTAATTATTAAATAAAACAAGTTTCTTAAAAAAATGTACGATTACGAATTGAAAATATGTAAAATAAGTCATTCCTTGCAGATAATATTGGACTACGTGGTCCATTATAGCTGAAGCAAGGTGGTCCAATGTAATGCAGTCATGGAGTATGTCATTTTCAAAGCAAAACTTATTGCTATACGACAATTGTTCGTGCTTTCACGAACTTACTGGTGCTTAATAAACTTATTCTAAGTAGTCCATTTTTAATGACATGGAGTAGTTGTTGGGTTATTCCGATGTAATGCAAACCTGGACCACATGGTCCAACCCTAGGACATCGCAATGTTAAATAGACCATGTTTTCTTCATACATATGGGTTACTTTTGGAGTAGTCCTAGTACTTTATGTAGTATACTTTACATGCGTGTTTGGACTAGTCGCGTTATCTGCAGGGTTCTAAAATTTAAATGGGAAGGATAAGCGATAATGAAAGTGTCATCTGCAATTTGATACTGATTCGATAACGAAATAATGCAAATCTTATAGATAAGGACCTAACTCCTGAGCGCCCTGTTAGAATACACGATGACTTACATACAAGGTATTCAATTCGATCAACTCGAGTATTAAAGAATTTTAGAGCTCGTAACTAGGCTTGTGTCCAGAAGCTCTTTTGAACTAAAATGTGCAAAGGGATTTCAAATGGACACAAGTGAAGCTAAAACGTCAATGTAAATTAAATTGGGTTGAAACAAGGTTTGATACGAACGTGAGCGCAACTAGTTTATACATTTACTTACATATATCTATCGCGAGTTAAATATACTTATGCTGCCTTTACACACTATGTATGTTACAGTGTGCTTGTCAACTTTCCCACTGCAAAATGCATACATTGTGCGTAAAAGCAAAAAAAATTTGCTTCTGTAAACGACAGGCCGTTTTTAAAGTGCAAACATTTTCAATTAGAGGGTGTTCTATTTTCAACTGACAAACCATCTGACATCAGCTGTTTTGCAAGTCAATTGTATATGGCGCCAAGAACATAATTTTTCTGATTCTGCAAATGATTAAAAATGTGTTAAAATATATATTAGAAAAAAGTTATTATACATATATTTTAAAAAACAACATACATAAGCCAGTAGCTGAATCGAAAAATCAAAAATAAAAAAGGAATTATACTTGGCCAACAATAATAACAACAACAACATTTTTAATTACTTAAATACAATTGTTCATACTGTTGTAATCAATTATAGGTTATGTCAGATGAAACCAAAAACTCATGTGTAAAAGCAAAAATTGTGAACCGTCTGTAAATGTACAATTTTGACAGACATGCGTAATTACAGATGCATTTTTAAGCTGACAAACACACTGTAAAATACATATTGTGTAAAGGCAGCATTAGCTGGAATACATTCAATAGTTCAGGTTAGAATTTGATTCAACTCATATAATTTAAATAGGTTTGATCAAAGGTTTTGTGTCAAACCTGAAACACTGAACGGGTTTAATCCAAGTATAGATTTTAATGAATTTTGATTTCTTGAAAAATATGTTTGGCTTTAAATTTTTAATTATATGTGAAAAGGTGGCTTATGACTCAAAAAAGAAATTGCGAGAAACAGCTGTTAAAGATAAACAATGCAGCGACGAAGAAAACTACTTAATACTGATAAATAAATATTTTTTGTGCAAAACAGCTTTTGTTTTGGTAAAATCGTTTTTGCAGCGTTCAATCCTGTTTTTAAATTTTTCAATTCCATATATTATCTTGATTCTGGATTTTCAATACAAATTCTATTTTTCTTTCATTTGTGCTCTTCTTTCTCTACATTTTTAGTACACTTCTAAGCAAGTTAGGACTTTCTAGTTTTCACCACGTGAAAGAGCGTCTCAAAAACTATCGAAACCAAAAAAAAAAATTTTTTAAATTTTTTTTGAGTCATAAGCCACCTTTTCATAGGCCAGGTCACATAGAAGTATTTGTAGCCTTAAATTTAATTTTTGTCTCTTTCGCAAATAGCTTTCAAAAAATCTTTATGAAAAATTTAGGTTTTTCTGTTTCGCGATATACGTTTTAAGTGATTTTATTTATTACTGATTTAATTTTTTTTATGTGTCGTTGGATAGGTAAAAAATCACTTTTAAATAAATAAGGGGCTGGCTAAAAAAAATAATTTAGCAAATTTATGAATTCATTAAAAATCTATCGCAATGATTTTTGAAACATGAAATAGTTTTTAATAAAAAATAATAAAGAAATGCAATTGAAAATTAGTTTTAGTAAAATTAATTTAATAATCTGGAAATTTTACCATATTCATAACATCTCCTCCATCTTAAAAACTCGGTGTTGCTTGTTTCCGATAAGTTTGAGATTTCGATCCAAAATTCACTATTTTCGGCCAATGCTTGAAGTAGCATGCATATATTAATTGATTTGAGCTGTTATTAGTACATAATCATTTTTCAAACATGTTCTTCTCAAATATCTATAAAAATGTTTCGGGTATCTTAATTATTTTTCAAACTCTACTTACAGACTTTTGACCTCTTTCTCGCAAAATATCCAACTGTGAGGCGTCCATTTAAACCATGTAACATTGCATTCATAATGTCACTGAAATGCCTTACAAACTGTTAAATAAAATAAAAATTCTTTGATATTTCACATGCCACATGGATTTAAATTTTTGGTCAAAGGTATGAAAATCGTTATTTCAAAAGCCGTTCCCATCGGTTAAACATGAATACGTATTCTGTTTTTGAAGCCAAAAATCTGCTATGGTTAACAAAAAATTTAAGTGACTTTTTTCTCATATAAAACTGGTTAACCGATCTTTCAACTGAAAAATCGCCATTTAGTAAGAAATTTTGAGAGATCACGAATTAAGCTTCTTTTACACGCTTAACGCATGTTTAATTTCTTGATTTAACGCTTATTCAAAGCTTTTTTTAGTTTTATGTGTAAAAAAACGATATTTGGTAGAGAATTTCTTGCTGATTATTAAATATTTGGTTGTTAACTGCTGCCTAGTATTTTATACTGGGCCTAAAACTGAATTAATTTAATTTTGTTTTAGCTTTACAATCCGACCAATGCTTTTTTAACGTAATCCAATTAAATTAAGTTTTTCCCACACACACTATTTGAATAAATTTTTAAATTCATGTCATAATTACCTGGTTAATGGGGCTTAAATATTAGATAATCCAATAGTGACAATCACAAGAAGCAGATACAAAGGCAGCACTAAGTTTGAAATATTTTAATGATCTCCCAATAACATGGTAAAGCAACCAATTGCCTTTAATATTAAATTGTTGTATTCGAAAATTCGAAATCGTTAACACTTTTACGTAACACACACATGTACTCCAATAGCAATTGTCTATTAGTAAATCTCTTTTTTATTTTATTTTACTTATTACACCGTATGTATGATCTTTTCTCTCTAATAAGTTATCAATTTCTATTTGTGTTTTTTATTTATATATATTTTTTAATTTTGTTTGTTTTTTATGGCGGCATGGGATTTCACATTTTATTCGTATGTGTTTTTTATATATTTTATAGATATTTTCACAATTTAATAATTCAAAAATAACAAGTGTATTTGAGGTTTACTACTTTGTGCTATTTTGTCATTAAAAGAGAATTTCTAAATTTACAAATATTTCTGGAATTTGAGATAAATCTTTTAAAAATATGCAATAGAAATTTTTCAGCGCGCATACACTCCGCTCGCTACACGCATACAAACACACAATTGTATTATTATTGTTTTTGCTAAATGAAAATCTGCACTCTACACATCCAATCATGCACACGTCCACACAGGTTACACGCAAAGGAGTTAAAGCAAGAAACAAATGGAACTTTTCCCATACTCACACAAACAGGTATTTTTTCTTGAAATTTATTTATTACGGTTAGGAAAAAATGTCTCTTCTTTTGTCCAGCAAAAAATTAGAATTAATTTAATATTTTTATTAAACAGTTTAAACTATAAACTCGGTTTTTGTTTTTAATTCAATTTTATTTATTTTTCGTGACTTTTTTATTGAAGGCGCGCGTTTTAACTCATTCAGTCAGTATCACGTCGGCAACTG
Organism: Gymnocheta viridis; assembly: GCA_956483585.1. Classification (NCBI taxonomy): domain Eukaryota; kingdom Metazoa; phylum Arthropoda; class Insecta; order Diptera; family Tachinidae; genus Gymnocheta; species Gymnocheta viridis. Next base: position 44,481,298 of record OY101441.1, read on the forward strand.
AAGAAACAGCATGTTGCTGGTTACCAAAATGTTCCACTGCTCCATTACTTTGACTGAGAAGACAACAACAAAAAATATCAGCGAAAACAAAAAGTTTTTCTTAAGCGTTATGTTGTTGTTTGTGTAGTACGTTACTTTAGAGTACAAGTGCTTCACAAAAATGCACAACAACAACAACACAAAACTACATTAACAAAATTTTAACTTTGCACACCGAATTACTACGGGCATGTTAAAGCCAAGACAAGCCATACATACAAATAAACAAACAAACAAGCGAACATTCATACATTTCAGCCAGTTAACAAAAACACTGATTGAGCCGAGCTTTTTAGCACTTTAAGTACCCAAGAAAAATATCACAACAACAGCAACATTAATAACTGAAATACCCAAGTGGATGTATGTATGAAGTAAATTTTCTGTTTACAATTTTAAATTTATGCTGAAACTTAAATAAATGTTTTCATTACCTTTCTCAAATATTTATTACAACCAGGGATGTGCGATTAATCAATTACTTAAACGGTCTTATTAATCGTAATTTTATTATTCTATTAATTTTCAAATTCATTATTAGTCAATTACTTCTGGTTTCTATAGTTCAATATCATGATTGAACAGAATTTCGAACTACATATTTGCATTTTGAATAATTGAACTGTTTGATTTTTAGTTTTTCAGTTTTGTTTTTGTACTAATTTTTATTTATTTTTGTATGTTTTCATGTATTAATTGAATTTTTGTAATTATTTTTGTTTCATATATTTTTATGCATAAATTATAGTATTGAAAATTTCAAAAAAAATAATTCCACAAAAATTATATAAATATCCAAAACTCATCAACAATTTTGGTATTCAGTTGCCGAAACCACGTCATGGAAGTGATAATTTCATGAAATTGGGAATAACTAAAATTATTTTTTTTCAATTTATTATTACTATTATTCATTTATTTATTGAAAATTTAATTTACAATAAATACAAAGGAATGAGAACTGGCATCAGTGGCCTTCGCCTCTCTTATTTACAAAATGAATGTTTGTAGATAAGATATAAGAAATTACAGATGTGATGTATTATTATGAAAAATATATAATATTTAAATTTTAGTTAGTATTTCTGGTGGTAGATGTTTCTTTAACAGCTTATAAGTAATCGAAGTTTTGTATTGCTTCTTTCAGAGTTGCTGGTAGGTTGGGTTTGTTATAGCATGACAAGATATGAGTTATAGTTAGCTGGTTGTTGCATTGTGGACATTTTGGTGGAGGTGAGTTTTTATTTAAAATGTATTCATGTGTTAGCTTTGAGTGCCCTAATCTTAGCCTGCTGAATAACTTTTGTTGTTGTTTTGTAGAGTTGATTGGGTAAATTGGTTTCTGTAAAGTGGGATTAATATTTTTGTAATATATGTTTGGAGAGTAATCGTTGTTATATTGTATATGAGATTTTTGTATGCTTTGCAGTTTTATTCTCAAATTCATTTCCAGGGATATTAATATGTGCGGGAGTGTACATGATCTTAGTTTTTTTACTGCGAATAAGGTTTCTTTGATTCTTTTAATTAGTGGATCTGAATGTTTAGATGATTTTAATGCATTTATGGATGATAGACTATCAGTACATATTAAAAGATTGCTACGTGGTGGTTTGGCTAAGATTGCTTCTTCAATGGCTGTAATTTCTGAAGTGAAGATAGATGAGAAAGAAGGTAGTATTCCTGTCTTAACTATTTGTATGTTGTCATCTACTATGGCATTTAAGTCAATATTGTTAGAAGTGTTTAGGAATGTGATATTAATTGATTAATCAAAATTATGTCAATACTGATCGATTGTTCAAGGGCTCTGATTACCAAAATGCTAATCAGTAGTATTATGCAAATTAAAAAAAAAGGTAAAACTAAAAAATTTTAAATTTGAAACACTTTTCTGAGGTTGATCTTGAACTAAATTTTGTTTTTTTAGATACTTCAATTGATACTCAAACAAGTGCCTAAAATCTTATAGCTCTGCGATACATGCGTAGACGGGTAAAAATATAGGCAATCGTCGTTTGTCTGTCTCACATACCTCAAACGAGTTTGCTGGGCTTCAGCAGCAAAAGCTTCAGAACTATATCTGTAAGATCGATCCGTAAAGTTCTTTTTGAGGTATTTTTAAATCGTTTTTAATTACTACACGAACTTATCCACAACACTAATAACAGACATGAAGAATTTGACAGTTGAAAATGCTCCAAATCATCTGAGTCGACGGTCAGCGTAGAGAGAGATAAATATAATATATATATTACATATTAATAGGCAAACACGTTCTTTTATGTCCTTCTTACGGCCTTAATACTGAACCGATTTTGGAAAGATTTATATGCTCTTAAACGGGGCTTTACATATTTGTGCACAGTTTTAATTTAGTTTAAATCGGTTCGATACTTAGGAAGCTATAAGCGTTTAAAGTTACTACTAACACATGCACACTTATCACACATGCTTGTATCAGCTCCAATTTTCTTTTGCATAGAAATTAGACAGAGCTTTTTCTACACATGTATGTATATGTACTTTGTAATAAGAGAGAGCTAATAAGTTTGAAGCTGTTTAGTTAGCATGTTTTTTGTGTTTTTATCCTATGTTTTTATGTAAATGTTTAATATTAATTTCTAGAATGCGATCGATTGAGTCGACCGCTGGATACGCTAGTATACATAATGCTACGAACAAAGGAATATAAGCAAAACAAAAATAAAACAATTGTACTTATATTAAAGAAAGTTGAGATTTTTTAAATACGAGTATGTACTAAAGTGAGAAGTCATTGATAAATTTATAGTGCGGCTACGTGTTGGTCTTTTATTTTATTAAACATAAAATATTAGATACTTTTCAAAAGTACACGAAAAATTGCAAGGAATGCAAAATAAATTTTTGCTTTGTCGCTCCTGCGGAGATGTTTTGTATTCTTTTCCAACGAAAAGTCAAATTATTGTTTGTGGTAAAAGTAAATGTGTAGCAAAGATGGCTTTCAAACTATTTTTAATTGAATTTATTGAAACTTTAAAAGAAGCAAATGCCATTTGGCAAAGTAAAAGTGAAAACTATAAAGAGAGCCTTTCGCGTGGCGTGATGGCATCACGTACTGGCGTCCATACGTAAAAAAAATTCTTTAGTGTTCTGGAGTTGTGATTTCTATATTTTTTAATAAAATTATGTCTGAACGCCTGTTTCTTCTCAAAAGCCAATAATTCATTTATTTTTTAATCTCTTTTTTTTGTACACAAATAAATTATCAAAAGCGCAATCAATTCGCTTCACAATTCATGATTTCTTTTTGACGTTTAAGTTTATTGTGATTTGTTCGTCGTATGTGGAGAAATGGTGCGCTAACAAATCAATCGTGTGTGTGGGCAGCTTTAATCTACATCTCTAGGCATAATGAGTTTTGTAGAGTCAAAATAGTTGATTTTTTTCGAAAATCAGAAAAAAACCATACAAATATATATCAAATCATAAATTTAAATAATTTCAGTCATTTTCTTTACTGAATACTCTAAGAATACATACATAGTACATACATATTATGTATATTCTCTAACAATGGTGAAGCGCCGTAATATAAATACCCATAAGTATAAATCTCAATTATCCTTAAATATAATATGAAAAATGTATACCAAAAAGTTTTGTTTGTTGGGGGTTTTTAGCTAGTCATACTACGCATTTTATTGGTGCTTATGATAAATCATCAGTTGACCTTAAAAACCATATTCTTTTGACATTTCTCGAATAATATTTAATAAATAATTGCATTTCATAGGTGATAACTGGTGATTTGGCATTAGCACCAATAAAATGCATGTATGTAGACTATTTAAAAACCATCAACAAACAAAACTTTTTGAATTCTTTGAAAAAAGATATCGAGACCTGTCTCGAATAATAAATTTAATAATTAAAGAATGTATACCTTTAAGTATATTACTATTTTAATAAACAACTTTACAATAAGAGAAATAACAACATGAAAAATGTTTATACATACATACATACTTGCATGTATGCATACAACTAGATAAATATATTCACGAAAGTGTATTCAAAAATTCCTCCAAAGAAAAGAGCTGTAATTTACTGAGAATTTTTTATCTTTATTTCTTCAACTAGCATCAGCGTTGCCACTTTCGGAATATTGACTCAGTACAACATTTTTCAGCTCATTGATTTAGCACTCATTTCTGAGAATCGCACGTGAAAGTAGCCCCAAAAATAAGAACTTCTACATCATTCGTTTTGTCTGCATTAATCTATATTATTAATAGGCAAACACGTTTTTTGAGATCCCTTTTACAGCCGTAATGATGAACTGATTTCGGAAATATTTATATGTATGTTTTTAATGGGCATTTTACATAGATGTGCACAATCTTAAATCGGTTAAGTATATTTGGAGCTATAAGCGTTTGAAGTTGCTAACAACACATGCACACTTATTACACATGCAAAGTGTGTATGTGTGTTTGTCCAATATCCTTGTGTATAAATGATATACAGTTTTTTCTATACGTATTTTGTAATAAGAGAGAGATATGTAAGGAATAATGTTTTAAGTTGTTTATTTATAATGTTTTTTTTATTTTTGTACTTTATCGTATATATCGATGTATAAATAGGCAAAGTCAAATTTTTATATCCTTTTTTCTCCTTTGTTTGCCGAATTTGTTCACTCTTTTACCAAATGATAAACATTGTTGAGCTTTAGTGACCCGACTATACATATATTCTTTAAATCGGTTAATTATTGAAGGAATAAAAGTCTCATAAAGTTGACACCACTACCACTACAAATGCTAAAAATACACACACACTCGCATTTACTTATGAAGGTAATTGGTTTAAGTAAAAATATAAGCAAAGCAATGAATGTTTAAGAATACCTACATTCATATTTATATGACATTATTGTTTATTCTGCGGAATCAATTTTTTATAAATGGGCCAATCATGTGACTGCAGTATATTTAATTGGGACAATATTATTATTGTGCACCAATTCAGCACAATAAAAATTTTGTCTGATTGGTGTATTTGCGGCAATCGTGTGATCCTACCTTAAGCATATAAACAAAACTTTTTGCAATTCTTTGAAAAAAGATATCGAATAATAAATTTAATAATTCATTTATAAAAAGATTTTTTCTTTAAAATAACATGTTTTATATGAAAAAAAACTTCTTACATTGTGCTCTATTTTGTAAATTATTTATTTGATGTTGATTATTAATACCACCTGACTATAGAGCTGAGGCAGTACTAGTAACCAGCAACTAATAGTAGCAACTGAACCACCTGCGGAAACTGGAGTTACATTAGTTATTGTGTAGTTGTCGGAATTAAAGAGGTAGGTGTAAGTAGTATTGGTGATACGAGTATAACTGTGGTGGTAGGTGCGACATACAGATGTGCCACGAACAAAGTTTTTCTTTGTATTTATACCTGTAAGTGTGGCTACAGTACCTGTGGCTGTGACCGACGCTGGTGTAGTCACTTGCAAGTAAGTCTACACCAACGCCCATCACTTGTTTGGCCTAATATTAGCACGGGGTAAATAAGGTGCTAACGTTGCTTTATTAAGCTTAGTACTCTGTTCAAATTTGCGAAAAATATTTAGCAACATTGATTATTTCGTTTGAAAATTTTGACAACTGATCAGTGGCGACAATACTACGATTTATAGCAAATTTATCGCTTTTACTGCATTGAAATGAGCAAAATTGTTTTTTATGAAAACAAAAAAATGTGTTCAAGGCAGATCGCCTTGAATGTGTTTATTAAAAAAAATAAAACAGATGGACAACAAAATAATTTAAGGAGCTTGTCATGGTAGAATAATACAGGTATTGTCGAAGCGTTAACGGATTTTTTTGGGTTCGAGTATGTCAAAATTTTATTATGTATTACTAACACATACCCACACTGCTAAAAAAGCAGACTTTATCACTTGTTTCAAATGCAAATAAGAAAAGAAAAAGAAACAAATTCTTTACAGAACAGAAATGCAACCATTTTCCCATTTTTCTTTTGTACTTTGTAGTACTTGTACTTTGTTGTTGTAGCTTCGACACCACCTGTATTATTCCACCATGGAGCTTGTACTGCAACGTATCAATTAATGCAAATCGCTGCTGTTGCGAAGGAGCTCATTGAAGACCCACGTTCTGCAAAAAGCACTCACCTTCATTTTATATTATATTTACATTATTTTCCATTATTTTTATTATTTCTGGGCAGCAAACTTAAAATTAAAACCACAACGCCAAGAAATATGTACCTATATGATCAGCTGTTGTTTGCAATTCCAGAGTACCATGCTTTAGTAACGTCAATCGAAGTATTTGACACTGATATAGCTATAACTGTAGGATGCTGTGATTTATGTTCGTATTGGTCCAGCATTTTGCAATCGTTTTATCATCGTAGCTCATCGCACAGCAAAGCTGCTTAGCCTATCGAAACTTTATTTGCATATATGTACATATTTTCTGCTGCAATTGCTGCTGCTGCTACCTGTGTGTTCAACCAGCTGACGTGAGAAATCCTTGGTAATAATCTTGGTAACACATTAAGCACTATTTGTGCCTTTGCTGGTACGTTTCGAGATGTGGCATCCGAAATACTTCCTATGTCCAGCTTTCCTTAATCATTTTTATTTCTACATCTTCCTTAGACATCTTTTATTTTTCTTCTCATTAATTTGCAAGGCAAATGCATACAGGTAGCCGCAATAGAATTTGTTTTGGGAAATATAATTCTTGAACGTCAAAATAAACTGTTAAAGGCGAAGGGTGCTGTTGGCTGAAGTAGTTAGCGCGTTGACTACAAAGCAAATAATGTCGAAGAACGTGGGTTCGAGCCCAGCTTCAGGCAAGTCATAAATAACATCCAGCATTTTTTCAGATGTGCAGTAGTATGCTATTGTATTTGTTGTTGTCGGAGTGTTTAAGTGATGAAGGCATACCACTGGTCACTGAACATTACTGGCAGCAATTGAAACTGATGTATTGTAGCGGACATCACAGCGCCCACCTTCGTCGGTATTGTAGCAAAATCGCTACAACAGATTAAAACACATTTAATGCGCCTACTTGACATCAAAGGCGCTGCAACACTGATCTAAAAACTAACACAACGCGCAATATCAGAGTTATAAAAATTAAGCTTTCTCTCTTTCACCATCTGTCCTCTCTCACTATCCCTTTCCCAAAGAAGGTAACACACCTACGGGTTGGTAGGCATACTAATTGCCTGAGGTTACTTCACTTTAAAAAAAAATTTGACACCAGAAAAATATGCCAAAAAACACATTTTGAGGATGAACAATAATGATACAACACAATGAGGCAGCTGTGCAGTCGAGTTCATCTGGTATGAATTCGCCTTGATAAATTTGTTAAACACTTTTGACACATCTAATCATATTCTTAAGACGAATTCGGATGCGACTACCAGATGTGAATCTGCCTTGTTTGCTGTCTTTTTTCCTGATATTTTATTTTACTGTGTCACCATAACGATTACTAACCTTTTTTAAACCTAAGCTGTCTCCGGCGTATTGATTACACATATCTAGTTCTCTATAAAGAAGCTGTCTTGTTGGAGATTTTTAGATTTTGATTTGTTTTTAAATCTTCAAGCTGTTGTGTCCGTATTCAACAAAAGAGTTATAAAAATGTGTCGAAAATTGTTACACCGGGAAAAAATTAGAATAAACTTATTATGCTAAAACAGTATTTAGCATTAGACAAAATAATATAGATAGATCTAGCAGAGAAAATCCTAAAATGGCAACGCTGGCGACTGCTCTTAGCCAAAATGTTTTCGGCAACGTAAGCGACTGTGCAGCGACTTCTTAAATGCTGCCGTTAAAGGTAGACTGCTTGCAGCCTTTAAGGTTGTCTGTTTGTATATAAGTTTGCATTGTTTTAAGACATTACATGGTTATCTACAACAAGATAATGTTGTGTTGTTGTTTCGGGATATAACTATGTATGTATGTATGTATGTATGTATGTGGTATGAATTGGTATTTTTTTTTTGGGAGGTTGGTTTTTGCTGTTTTTATTATTGTTGTCATTATACCCTTTGTCTTCTTTATATTTGTTAATCTGCTTGTTGTTGTTTATAGATGTTGCTGATTATCTTATAAATATAATTTTGCAATATTGCATGTTGTTGTTTGCGAATAACACAAAACACACACATGCATTCATACATTCATGTGCTGTTGGGCTGCTTACGAGTATGGGAGCGTATGAAGTATGCAATCATTTATTTATTTCCATTTCATTATCTTTAATTAATTGGGTGCATGTGTTGGTGTGTTTTTAAAACAAAACAAACATCATGCATGTATACATACATCCATCCATTCATCCATCCATCAATGTATCTAATGCCTGAGAATTTAATGATTCATGATGATATGAGAATCGCAAAAATCGGGGAAAAACACATAAAAACTTGCGTGTTGCCAAAGTCATAATAAAAGTGGCTAAGGCCTACAATTGTATTGTTTTTTGAGCCACAAATTTAATTTAGATTAAAATAAATTGTATATAGGTATGTATATATTTCTTAAAGTATTTTTAGTCTTTTACATACATGCATACATATTATAGGTTCCAATTTTTATTCCATACCTTTGGGTTACCTTTGAACTAGTTGCAGTCCTTAATAAAGTATACTTTGCAAGCGTATTTGGAATAGTCGCATTATCTGCAGAGAACTAACAATATCATGATGGTATTTACATAAAATACATAGATATGGATTTACTAGGCATATACATACATATGTATATATTTTTCTATTTTCTGCTTGCAGCTTTATTAAATATTTCCGGCTTAATGTTTAAGTTTGTATTTCTTAATTTTCGATTTTTAATAAATAATAAGTTTATATTGCTTTCCATGAAATTTCTTTATACTAAAATCACTTTTAATCATGAACACACTGCTGCTGTTTAATTTTATTAAATTTTAATTGAAATGAAATTGTAAGTACGAAAGATACTTGAAATGGGCAGGCAGTTGTTGTAATAAATAAGTAAAGAAACTGAGGCTTTATTTTTTTTTTTAATAAATATTTATTTTTAACAATCTTTGCAATTGTTTTAATTGCATCAAAGCAGCTGCAGCAAGAGCAACAGCTACATGACGCCTTCTCTTCTTACCTTTCAACGTGCATCTTTGCCAGCTCCAGCAATTAACAATAAGAAACAACAAAAACAACTAAAACATTAATAACAATAATTATTATTTTCTTACGTTTCCACTTTATGCTCTGATGCTTTAAAATAAACCTTAAAGAAATTATATTTCAACGTGAAATAAAATAAATAAAAGAAGCGGTATTATGAGTTTGAATGATTTTTATTGATCAACTGCTGAAATATCGTAGCTTAAGACATTTTTTCTGTTCAAAACGTTAGTTGTTTCAGTAATTAAATTTTATCATTTACGTAAACTCTCTTTGGAAATGTGTAAATAAAGCATAAGCTCAAATGTGAAAACTGTCAAATATTTCAATTAGAATTTGAAGCTCTTTATTCATAAAATTTAATCACACATGAAATAGCTCACACATGCATTCTAGTTTCAATTACTTTTTAACTTCCTGCCATGTGTGAACTTACCAATTTCACACCGATTTCTTAAAATCGGGTTTTGATCAGATCTCGACGTTTTGAAGTCCTGGAGCGCAATAATGCATATCGCAAATGAAAGTAATAATAGGAATAACTTTGCTGTGGCACTGTGTCCCTTATAGGAATTGGATGACATAACAGATTAGAACAAAATCTGTATTATTAAGAATTTAATTTCACTTGGACTTTGAAATAAATTTCAAACTAAAGGGTCCGCCATCTAACTTTTTTTTCAACTAGAGCTTATTTCGTGAATGGTAACACTTAGCTCATGCCTGATTTGACAGATAATTAGTTTAATCCTTCCGCTGAACGAATATGGTTGTGTATACGCTTGAACAACGCTGGGAAATATTGCGACATTACTTTGAAAATCATGATGCCGATTTTGCCAAAAAAATCATCTTTTCAAATGAAGCTCATTTTGATCTTGGCGGGTATGTAAAGAAGCAAAATTGTCGCATTTGGGTCACAGAAAACCCGCACGCATACATTGAAAAGCCGACGCACCCAAAACGAGTCACTGTTTGGTGCGGATTTTGGTCCAGAGGCATAATTGGGCCATTTTTCTTCGAAAATGAGCAAGGAGTGGCCGTTACAGTCAATGGCGATCGTTATCGGGCCACGTTGAACGAATTTTTGTTCACAAAAATTGAAGAGGAGGATATTGGCAACATCGAAGCTACACTCGATGTTTTGCGCCCTGTTTTTGAAGATCGCATTATCAGCCGCAGAGCTGATGTCGTTTGGCCACCTCGGAGCTGCGATTTGACACCGTTGGACTATTATTTGTGGGGTGCCGTCAAAGATAAGTGTTACGCCGACAAGCCAGAGACAATTGACGCTTTAAAGGACGATATTCGTGAAGCCATTGGTGAAATACAGCTGCACACAATCGATAATGTGCTTAAAAATTGGACCGATCGTGCAGGCTAGCCGAGGCAGCCATTTGAATGAAATTATTTTTCATTATTAACCGGGTTGTACTTTCAAATAAAAAAAGAAATTTGAGAAAATATTCTACTGAATATTTTTTTTATAGCATTTTCAAACAAAAAAAGTTATCTGGCGGACCCTTTACTATACCGGGAAAAATCTAATCAATAAACACGTCGATATCAGCGAAATTATCTTGGCACCTTTCTGCATCTAGAAAACTGCATCGAGTGGAACAATTTGATCTAAATCGGTTTGGTGGTTCGAGAGATATCTTTGTCGAAAATTTTCAACGAGTTTTTTTTATTAAAAGTGTCTTATCAATTATTATTTTAGAACGCTTGAGTTTTAAATTAACTCGAATATTCAGCAATGGCCTGCAATTTCAACAGTTTTTCATATTTTTGTATAGCATTTTTAATTTTACAGAATAAAAAAAGTATTTTTCGGGCATAACTGTGAGGTTATGTACATCGTTCTTATTGATCGAATATTAATTTTCAGGTATTTGCGAATAGAAATGAAATTCAGCGCAACTTGTCTTTAACTCGATTTTCAAAAAAGTTCACTTTCGCATCAATAACATTAAATCTATCCAAATTAGTTGAAAATAACATGAACGATCAAATTTCGAAATGGATCAATGATAGAAGTCTAATTAATGAGTGTCAGTTTGGTTTTCGTCGAGGACGTAATACGGGCCTACTTTTGACTGAACATACAGAAACTATAAGGGATAATCTTAACAGGGTTCGAGTGGGCGTATTAGTTTCTATTGATTTATCTAAATCATCTGATAAACTGAATCATTCATTATAGGTTACTAAACTTAATCAGGAGTTTGGGTTTTCTTTGTCTGCTTGTTGTTTTATCTGGTCTTACTTGCGAGATCGAAAGCAATTTGTTGCCTACAATGGCATTTCTTCGGATTTTTTAGGAGTAAGATCTGGGGTACCACAAGATTGGGTCATTGGAACTGTTCTGTTTACCCTATTTATGAATAACCTTTTTCGACACCTAGGTTTTGGTAAACCGTTCGCTTTCGCTGATGATATTCAGCTGTTTTGGTCTGGGGAAAGCCAATTTTGTGATGCCATGCAAGTTTCAATAAACTAGAGTACACCTAGTGGTCGAAATTCGACCGGCAGTTTAAACGAATACCTATTTTGATTGCATTCATTTAAACAGAAAAAACTACCTCCATAATTGCTCATTCCCTTCGCCATGGAAAAAACAATAAACGAAATAAAATTGCATACAAACACGCACTTTTATAAAAAATCTTATTACTCACTTGTACCAACACTTACATAAGTGAATGCATGTGTGTGTGTCTAATTTGGCTAATTTAAATAACTGGATGGAAATGAACTACCCCAAAGTTAATCCGGATAAGACGAAAGCTCTTATTTTTAGGCGTAATAGAAACTATAGCTAGCCCTGATTTTGAATTGAGGATATGTAGCTCATTGGTTGAGATTGTTAGTAGTATGAGGTGTCTTAGTGTAATTATTGATGTCAGATTCAGTTTCGACCCCCATATTGATAATATGAGCATATGTTCCAAGGTCTGCTTTACTTTACGCAGATTGTATCTATCACCTGAACGTGTATTTGCCGTTGCATGTTAGGAGATCTGTTGCGCATGCTTTGCCTTGAAGTCTACTCGAGCTGTAATTTGGGTAACAGAAACTAGAGTTGGGTCCAACTCGTTCAGCCGCTCGTTTTAGACAAAAACCTCTTATCAAACCTATTTAATTTATACGTGTTTGATCAAAGGTTTTTGTCTAAAGCGAGCGGCTGAACGAGTTGGACCCAACTCTAACAGAAACCAAATCAAATTAATTGTGCACAAAGTCATTATTGGTTTTTTTTAATCCAAAGTGATTATTATTTTTGGCTAAAGTTCGTAACATTTTTAGTCGGAAAGAATTGGACATGAGACAATATTCCAAAGCAACAAGGGAAAATTTTAACACCAATTAATTTCAACTTACACGGCAGAACAGAAACAACGTTGTTTTTCGAGAGCCGCTACACTCCCATCATCAGTGTTCATGTGTGTTTCCATGTATCCGCCACTGTTTAGGTGACTCGGTTGAATGTGATTTCAAATTTTATTTATACAAATAATGTCTAGAAAAAGCATACGAGAGTTATTTGTATTATTATTTGTTTTTACAGTAAACACTGTTTTACCACTATCAATATTAAAATTTTACCTTCACTAATTAACGTTAAATTAACCCATTGTTACATGTTGGTTTTATCTCATGTACCATTTTTCTTTCTAATTTTTGTTTTACTTAAGACAAACTTTTTTGGTTTGATTAATACTTAAGTGTTATTGCTTTTTTGTTTTTTTGTCAACTAGTTGATAGTGGGATTTGTTATAATGTTAGGTACATATGTTATTTATGACATTTCTTTAGTTTTTAATTTTTTATTGATTTTATTATTTAGCTAAATTGAATTAGAAATGCTTAGTCTCGGTTCGCACTATGAAATTTTATTTCATGAAACTGGCAGTTTGTTGGTGAGAGGGGAGAGAAGAATTGTGTCGGGTACACACTTTCATGTTCACTGAAATTCTGTTTTGTATTGTAATTCGTAATTGTCAACATGAAGTTGGCTGTACTATTATTTTTGATTTTACTTTATTTTTATATTCTTTTAATGGTAGTGACAGCAAAAATTTGTTTTAGAGTGCAAAATAGAAAAATAATGTGAAAGTAAACAAACTAAAATATTAAGTTTCATGAAATTAACTTTCAGTGTGCAGACACGAGTGAAATTTTAAAAGAGAATTTCAGAAATTTCATGAAAGAAACTTTCATAGTGCGAACCGAGACTTATAGATTAAATCAATACATATTTGTAATATTTTTTATTGGCCTTGGGGCTACTTGTATTACATACAATAAATAAATAAATAAATGAATAAACAATTAAATAAATAAATGAATAAACAAATAAATAAATAAATTAATTAATTAATTAATAATTAAATAAATAAATAAATAAATAATTAAATAAATAAATGAATAAACAAATAAATAAATAAATAAATGAATAAACAAATAAATAAATAAATAAATAAATAAATAAATAAATAAATAAATAAATAAATAAATAAATAAATAAATGAATAAATAAATAAATAAATAAATAAATAAATAAATAAATAAATAACTAAATAAATAAATGAATAAATAAACAAATAATTAAATAAATAAATAAATGAATAAATAAGTAAATAAATAAATAAATAAATGAATAAATAAATAAATAAATAAATAATTAAATAAATCAATGAATAAATAAATAAATTAATTAATTAATTAATAAATAAGTAAATAAATAGTTAAATAAATAAATGAATAAATAAATAAATATATAAATTTAAAAAAAATTATATTTTAAAAATAGTAAATCACTTTATTTTCTATCATAATCGGCATTAAGTTCGTTTTGTACACTGAATTTGAATCAATAAATTTCACACTTGCATTACTCTATAGAACATTTTTAATTAGAAATGCAAAATGTCGTTATATAGATGCAAATATTTGTAAGCAATTAAATTCAGAATAATTAGGTTTTGTTTCAAGTCTTATGTAGTTAACGATTGGCCGATATCTTTTATTTCACCGATATTAAAGGAGCGTACTGACGTTGTACAAATGCTGCAACATCCCATGAGTCGGGGGGTTTTCATATTTTTTATTTAATTTTAACTTAATTTTTCACAATGATTAGCAACTTTTCACTTTTAGAAAATTAATTATATTTTATCCTTCCATTGGGCCCTGATCTAAAGTCGAGTTGTTTAAAATTAATAAGGATTTGCCATCTTCAAGTCGAACATCTTTAAAGTTCTCATCGTCGAAATTTAAAACGGAACAGATTACACGAAACACGATGACTTTACTCATGAATACGAGTGGAAGAGACAATGAAGTTGGCATATCTCAACATAGTTTCCAAAATCCTGCTTTAATTCCAAAACCGATTGTGGAAATCATCACATCCATCAGCGTTTTATTAGGAAGCAATTTGTGCGATGATGCCCGTATGGCTGCACATACATAACTACAGATTTAAGTATGTATGTATTTATGAACAAGATACTCTTTTTTTATAGCCATTGGCCAATCCCGAATAAGCCTTAAAATAAAGGAAAGATCCGAATTCTTGAGTTATTATTTATTAACACTAATTTGAAAACATGAAATTTAAAGTAGATTTTTTTTAATAATCTGAAATAGTGCATAAACGTACAACAAATTGTGTAATTTATTATATTGTTTTCTGTGATCAACAACTTTTTGTATTTTCTTCAAAAACTGTGCAATTTCTCACTACTTTTTGTATCATAGCAATTCGTAAATAATACATCGCTTATATCGTCATATGATTTCAATAAAGCTCTAAGTTACAATAAATCAAAAACGTCTTCTTGGTAGATTTCGATCCAACATATCAAAATGCATGTCCCTGGAAAATTTTATTTATTAAAATTGTACTAATTCGTCAATAAGAAATAAATTTAAACTAAAAAAATGTTGAAAAATACTGCTAAATTTTCATATTAGAAATTTTTTTAATGTGAATTAGGGCTTTTATGAATTCATATGACGATATGCAATTCATAAAAGAATAGCAAAATTAAAAGAAAACAAAGAATTTGTGATATACATATATATTATTTAAAAAAAATAACTTGCCTGAGGTGTTAGGGCCCTACATTTCAACTTCGTCCAGCTGGACATTATTAAATAGACTTTACAAACGAAATAACAAATAAAAAAAATATATAATCCTTTTAAAGGTATATTTTTAAATTTCGGAAGCATATTATTAAGCTTTCATTGTATATATAAAGTGTTCGAGTACCAAAATGTTTTTAAATTTTTTTTTAATTATTTTATTTTTTTTATTCATTAATACACTGAAGCTTTTGTGGCCAATAATAAATGTATTATATGTCTAATAACCATGTAAGATAAATAAATATATAATACAAAAATTTTCAATTATTAAAAAAATAAAATAAACTAAAAACTAAGCATAAGTTATAAGTTGAAAGTTATAAGCGATGCCCCAGCCGCAAAATTATTAAAATTTTTTACAATATACTATGTATTATAAAAATAAAAAAGATATGCATAAGCGTATTATAGGGATCCTACTTTAACAGAGACTCCAAAAATAGGTGAGAGCTTGTTATATTAAGAAGAGAGAAAGAGTAGTAATTTTTTCTTAAATGTATGTAAGGAATATGAAAATAGTCTAAGGGAGTTTGGCAAGTTATTCCAAAACCGGCATACTCTTATGTGAAAAGAACGTTCTAAAAATGACAAATAGATTCTGGGTATCTCAATTTGTGTATTACGAGCAGAGTGACTAAATTTTTACTGATCTTTACTGCATTTTACTAAATTGCGTAAAGTGACAGTTCATGGCTGAGAATTTACAAATTTTTACTACAGAAATTTCTTGTTTTAAAATTTCCCAAAACAAAAAAAACATACATAAGTATGTACGAGTATGTATGATTCAAAAGGTAAAGAAACAAAAGTAAGAAAATACTAAGTATACAATTTGCGAAAAAAATTATTTAAAAAAAGAAAAACTGAAACTGAAAAAGGAAAATCAAATAAAATGAAAATAAACACATGGAAACGATTATAGAAAATAATTTGTTTATATTTTCTTAAAATAATAGTGTTATAATAAATATTGCATCGAGTACCAACAAGAAAAACAGCGGAGTAGTCCAAAGTATAAATATGTATATTTCAGCAATATATTTATTTGTAAAGCTTAGTACTCTGTTTGAATTTGCGAAAAATGTTGAGCAACATTAATTATTTCGTTTGAAAATTTTGACAACTGATCAGTGTTGACAATACCACGATTTACAACAAATTTATCGGTTTTATTGCCTTGAAGTAAGCACCATTGTTTTTCTTATGTAAACAAAAACCATATGTTTATATTTGAAGTGATTAATTAAAAAAAATTGGAAAATGGACAACAAAATAATATTAGAAGCTTGCACTGCAACGTGTCAATTAATTTTATTTAAAAGATTTTTGCGCAACAAACTTAAAATTAAAACCACAATGGCCAGAAATATCTGATCAGCTGTCGTTTGCAATTTCGCACGAAATAAGTGGTGCTTACATTATTTCGCATTATGTTGCTAGAAACATTTTGTGGTTGAAAAAATAATGCTGCCAGAAACATTTCGTATGTTTTCACAAGATGAACAGAGTACAACGTCGGCCATATTATTTTGCAATTATTTCGCATGAATTTTTTTTATATGGACTTTTGACAACAGTTCGCACGAAATGATGAACAGAGTACCCTGCTTAAGCAGCTGTTTTCTTAATCTTACTAATTGTTACAATTTTTCCGTTCGCGTACTTTTGTGGGCAACAGCTTTTTTGAGAGCAAATTTTTCAGTTTACTCAGTAATTACTCATTTACTGCATTTTACTGCAAATTTTGCAGTGTAAAAGCATTGAAACGCAGCTGTAATGAGCATAAAACACATGCTTAATAACATATGCATGTATTTTTGGTTTCCCTGGTTATATTCTGTTTGAAATTTATTGTTTTTTATAAACTAAAACGTATTATTGAAGGCACATCAATCAAGTACTAGCGGTTCTACAAGAATATACAATTTCCACAGATAAATCTTGAAAAAATAAATCATAATGTAAAGAGTATTTCACCTATGTACATCAATAAAATATCACGTAAATTGCGTGTACTCAGGTTAGACAACTGTTCTATTGGTACTAAATGGTTGAGCTGCCTTCATTGAATTTCACAAGAGTTTTATCCAACTTTTTCTTTAGATGCATTGTGTACCAACTAAACACAACCAACGGAATGTCAAAAGAGAGGAAACCGAACAAAAACAATTTTCTCCTTTATTAACAAATCAAGGGATATTTTGCACTTTACTGAAAAAAGTTTTCTCAGCTAAACAAAGAAAAATTAATCAAATCCATAAATATTCTAAAAGTATTAACAAAATTTTTTGGAAAATAAATATAAATAATTAATTAAATAAAGCTCAATCAACGAAGTTAATGTGAAAGATTAGAAAGTGTAAGAAATAAATAAAAATAAAAAGTTTTTAAATGGTAAAAATTGGATTAAAAACTAAAAAAGGTAAAATATAATACTCTTAAAAGAAAAATAATTAAAATAACAAAGATAATGAAACGATAACATTGAATTTTTAGCAAATTTACTGTGAAGTGCCGTCAAGAATAATTATTTGTCCGTTTTGTTTGTGTAATAAATAGAAGCCATATTAGAATACAAGGGGTTAAAAGATTTTGGGTGGTTTCTAATACCAACAAATGATATCACCAAGCAGCCCTCTTATGTCCCTTTCGTTAGAGGTCTTTGAAAATTCATCAAAATTGTGTTTGGTTTGCATTTGTGGACGCAATCCCAATTCAATCCGGCTACCACTGTCGCTCGCAGACGTAGCTGGTTTGGATTTGGATTTACTCCAGAACAACTACTAACAATAACACAGTACTTCCAAAGATTGTGTCGAGCTCATAGAACGATAAAAATGTCCTCCTCCGAATCTGTGGAGGAAAATTTGAGGTCAGAAGCTAACAATGCAGTACCCGTTGATACAATAGTAAATTTTTCCAGCCGAAGTGGAGATCCAATGGCCTCCTTAGGGTCTGATGATGAATATGATGTATCTGGGGCCTTGATAGATATAGAAGGCTACTGCTATGCCGACTATCGCGTGGAACAGTATGCTCATAGTGTATTGGATTTTAGTTCTCAATATGGCATAGATTTAAGTATATCCTATACGGCGCCAAATATTACGGGCAGACCTTCTAAGTATCCAGAATATGGAGATTTTCCTCAAACTTTTGCTATGGTATGTGCTTAGTTCTCTTATCGTTGAACAATTTTTTTAACAACTCATTTATTTTTTACTAGCGCACATACGGCGATTGGTGGGACAAGGCTCCGTCGCGTGTATATGAAATAGCATCACAAAATTTGCCGAAAGTACCCGCAGAAGATTTTATTGTTTTATATTTTGAAGACTATGTCATACCCGATGAAATTGCTATTTTTGAAACTTTTAATCCTGGTGCTGTAATACGTATTTGGGCGTATACAATTGCCAAGACTTGGATTTGCTTGTGGGAGGATTATGATTTCTACATTCGGCCACCGTGTATAGCAAACAGATCTAGACGTTTTGCGCCTCCTTTGAAACGTATACAATTACCAACCAAGTGAGTATTCTGTATGAAATACACTATCATTTAGGAATGTTCTTTTAAGTTTTAGTTGCAAACATTTGTTCTTGTCAGAAATTTGTCTGCATTAAATTTTGTTATTAAACAAATTAAAAAAATATAGGGTCCGCCATCTAACGTTTTTTTTTCAACTAGTGCTTATTTCGTGAATGGTAACACAGCTCATGTCTGATTTGACAGATAATTAGTTTTATCCTTCCGCTGAACGAATATGGTTGTGTATACGCTTGAACAACGCTGGGAAATATTGCCTGCGATCGACTTACAGAAGATGCCGATTTTGCCAAAAAAAATCATCTTTTCAGATGAAGCTCATTTTGATCTTGGCGGGTATGTAAACAAGCAAAATTGTCGCATTTGGTGCACAGAAAACCCGCACGCATATATTGAAAAGCCGACGCACCCAAAACGAATCACTGTTTGGTACTGATTTTGGTCCAGAGGCATAATTGGGCCATTTTTCTTCGAAAATGTGCAAGGAGTGGCCGTTACAGTTATTGGGCCATGTTGAACGAATTTTTGTTCACAAAAATTGAAGAGGAGGATATTGGTAACTGTTGTGTTTTTCTTCCGACGGGGTTTGATGCAATTTGGAATGAATTTCCGTCATCCCACGTCAAATTTGGTTGATAAACAGACCGGTTTCGGCTATGTGCCATCTTCAGTGTTCTCTCAGTAACTGAGAATATTGGTAACATTTGGTTTCAGCAGGGCGGCGCTACGTACCACACAGCCGAAGCTACACTCGATGTTTTGCGCCCTGTTTTAAAAAAAAATTTATCTGGCGGACCCTATATATCTGCTGGCATTTATGGGCACAAGAAATAGTTAAAATATATATATATTGAATGCATACAACAGGCTAGTCTAACTCACAGAAAAATTACTTCAAAATCCCTTTCAAATATGAACATATTTTTAATATAACTTGCTGTATTATTACGCTTGTCGAATTTTTGCATTCGACTTCGACAGTGTGTCCTAGATTAAATAATAATGTTGTTTGCTTCTTGGGAGAAAATACCTGAAAATGATGAAACTGCAAAAGAAATATTTTTCTCCTTGAGCATTTTATTAAAAAAAATCAAAACTTAAAATTATGAAACAAAGTGACATAAAAAGTGATTCAGCTCAAAAAGCCATAATAAACATTTTAATTTTCTTTTTTTCAACGTATTAATAAAAAAAAATTAATAATTTAAAAATTATCTGTGTGTAATAAATTTTAAGCAAAAGAAAATATACAAAAAAAATAAACATTTTTATCATTATCATGGCCACTAAACAGCATCTCAAAAAAATCATTGAAAATAGAGAATATACATTGAGGAAATTACTAGAAGATATTCGAAAATATGAAATGAAAATACCTCCCATTATGCGAAGTCATATAAAAGAATCGAAAAGTCTACAGCGCATTAAATGCAACATGCAAAAAAGAGAAAATGCTCTTGAAAAGGAAATGTTTCATAGTCGACAACTCTGTAAGAACCGCTATAAATATTTATTGCAAATGGTAGAAATATATATGAAAAACCAAGAGCAACGGAATGAAGAAAGCAATATGAATAAAAATAAAAGATTAGATGAATTACAAAAATGCCAACACCAACATGATGCCAAAATGTTTAAGGAAGGAAAAAATAGTGTTGCTCACAAAATATATCCCAAACATAAAACACATTGCACTCGCAAGGCCAGTTTTATATATAGTAAGAAAAATGTGATGTCTAATCCTGGATGTTGTATGAAAAAAAATCATTGAAAAATTTTGACTGCAAAAAGAAAACTTCAACTGATTAAACAATCTAAAAAGTATTTATATTTTAATGGAACTAATATAAAGAATATATGGACAGTGCCACAGTGTATATTTATCTTATAAACACCTAATAGATTTCAGTCAGCCTTGCATGACTTCTTTTATAGCAGAAATCGCTTCAATCGTGTAATATGAAAAACACCACATATGTTAAGAAAGTGAATAGTTTTTATATAAAAAAAAGTTAAACAAACCAGATACTAAAGACTTCTATTTCTAAAATTTTTGTTGTGTTCCTAACTAATGCTTGAAATAATACTTGGTTGCCAATTATTTGGAATTACAATTCTATTAAAACAACGTTTTATTTTCGAGCAAAGTTTAACAAGAATGAATTGAATAATGCATTTTGTGTAGAGCTGTTAGCTTGCTATACAAATACCTAGGTAACGATTAACGATGCAAGTGGGTATTTGGTATGTTGAACATATCAATTTTATTATAAAATTTTTGTTCAAGCTGCTTTTAAATAAAAATTGTTTATGAAAAAACACATGCATGCATGGTTTTAGATGGATATGCATACGTATTTTTAAAAAAGAAAATTAATAATTAGTCAATTTCTAAATCATGTACAGTTGGTTACAAAAATATTTTGAATTTATAGAATTCAGGGGGGGTTACTCTCTATTGCGATGCAAAAAAAAATTGGAACAAAATAAAACTAATTTTACACTGAAATCGCTTTCGCATCGCAATAGAGAGTAAACCCCCAGGTCACAAAAGTACTTTGCTTATGTTTTTACTTAAACCAATACTGTGAATGTACATGTGTATTTTTTGCATTTGTAGTGGTGTCAACTTTAGAAGCCTTTTATTCGTTTAATACTGCACCGACTTGAATAATATATAGTCGGGTCACTAAAGTTCAACAATGTCTACGATTTGGCAAAAGAATGAAGAAAATCGGTTGGCAAACAAGGGAGAAAAAGGTATCTAAAAATGTGACTTTGCCTATTTATATATAGATAATAAAGGCAAATATATGTATATTTAAATAAACATTGTTATACATAAACAAAAGATACATTTATTGTTTTCAGTTTCTAAAAAAAAAATCTATATATAGCCGAATTATAAACAGAAATTCCTTATAAAATTTTTCCCTTTTTCGTTTTCTCCTAATATAAAAATTCCCTCATTTTACTTATTAGTTCATTTTTATAAACCGTGTTTAAGGGAGAGAAAAATAAGAAGCTAAAAAGTAGTTATTCTAAATATATTTAAGTTTGGGTTTTCCCTAAAAAAAATTCCCTCGCAAAACAGAAGGGAGTTTAAATTAATTGAAGATTTTTTTTCGTATATATGTATATTGAAACTTACAAACATTAATTTTTTTTCGAGAAAACCCTTTCCTCATGAAACAAATTCCTTACGAATCTATATATAAATAGGCAAAGACAAATTTTAGATACCTTTTTCTACTTTATTTGCCAACCGATTTTCTTCATTCTTTTACCAAATGGTAAATATTGTTGAGCTTTAGTGATCCGACTATATATTATTTAAATCAGTTCAGTATTAAAGGAATAAAAGGCTTCTAAAGTTGACACCACTACAAATGTTAAAAATGCACGCGTACACGCATTTACTTATGTATTGGTTCAAGTAAAAACATAAATAAAGCAATGAGAGTAATGTATATGTATATGAGTAATACGATTTTTTATAAATGTGCGTGTTTGTATGCATGGGGAAGGGAATAAGTTAGGTAGTTTTTTCTCTTTAAATGAATGCAACTAAAACAGGTATACGTTCAAACTGGCGGTCGAATTTCGACCACTATGGGTACTCTAGTATTTAAAATTGGGATAATAGTTTATACAATGGTTTATACTTTTATAAATAACAAAATATAAAAAACTAAAAACATAATTCAGTTCTTACTTAAGTTCAAAAGTATTTATATATAAAAATAAAGCTTTCAATTATTATTATTTTTGAAAGTACAGCTAATTTACTTTATGAGAAGAGCCAATAGCCAATGCTGCTGGTGCTCTCTAATTAAATCTAGTCTTAGAATTATATTCCTCAAGATTAGACACATTAATAATAATAATAATACTTTATGAGAAATATTTTAATTAAAACAGCAACTGTCATTTGATTTTAATAGATCTTTAGCTTTGATCAAACTTGAAATAGTTTCTGCATGTAAGCGTTTTCTTTCTTTGCTTGTTGCAGCATTTTTTGTTGAAAATATGCATTTAACTGCTGCTGATGAATGTGGTATTAATAATACTCCAAAAGCAATACATGAAATGTCAGGAAACAGTGCATTCATTTCGTTCTGAGTTTTGGAAACTTTTTTCCAAAAATTTTAAACATTTCTGATTTAAAGTGCTTTATTCCTGGAAGATCCGCTAGTGCACGGAATTGGGAATTAATATTTTCATAGTTTTTTTTCTTCGTTAGGAAACAACGTTAACAGTAATGGTATTATACCATTGGTTGCACCAGAGAGAATGTATTATGGAGTAAAACTATTTATCATTTTTAATGTTTTATTTTCAAAACAAAACTTAGTTTTTAATGATTCGCAAAATTTTTAATAAAAATATGTTGCGGTTTCTTTAAATTTATAAACAATTTCTTTGTCAACTTTGAATGTTTCTACATACATATATGTAAAATTTAGTTCCACAAAAGACTTCATTTAAAAAAGCAAATGGTTTTCATTCAAATTTAAATTTTCCACTGACATATTATCCAAAGAATTTCATTTTATAAAATTTCTTGCCAAATTTCCGCAAAATTTAAAATATGTAGTAATGAAAAAGTACTGATCATGTTGTGGGGGTACCGAGGTATTTTTGAGATGAAAAAGTACTGAAAAAAGGACTAAAGTACTGAAGTTTTCAACACTGATATAAGTTATAAAATTTTTTCTCTTCAAATGAGTGAAGTAGAAAATGAAAAAGAGATCAGAATTGAAAGAGATTAAAATTAAATTTGGATGTGCATGTTCATTACGTATGGATGTGTTGGCTTCAAACAAAAATTTAAAAAAATGTGCATGTTTGTATGCAATTTTATTTTGTTTATTGTTTTTTTCATGGGGAAAGGAAAGAGTAATTAAATAATTTGTTTCTCTTTAAATAAATGCAACTAAAATAAGTACATGCCTAAACTGGTGGTCGAATTTCAACCACTATGCGAGCTCTAGTTTTGTTTGATTTTTATAAGACAAATACTATTTCTTGGCTTTAAAGTGACAAAGAAAAAAGGGGGAAAATAGGACAGCCGCATTAAAAATTTGTTTGATTAAGTAAATAAACGTAATTGGGTTATGATTGTACCCATAGTACAATTATTTCTAGGTACGTGCAGTACGAAAAAAACATGTATATTGTCTGCTGAGAGTTTTATTACTGACTGACCAAACCACAATGTAAAAGTTCTTTTTTTTTTTGACAGTCAGTAACAAAAGTCGCAGCAAACAATATATGTACATGTTTTTTTTTGTACTGGTAATAAATGTACTATGATTCTGCAATCAAAAATTGCCATAATAAAATAACTTGTTAAACTTACTTTTCACTTTTCTCAAAACGAAAAAAAAATTAATATTTTTCAGAACAATAAGACTGGAGTTCAATCACCAACGTCTCCACTATTACACCGAAATTGACGCAGTTCTTTTAAATGGCAAAAAATTTAACGTGGGAAATACCCAAACCCTACTAGACTACTACGAAGGACAGAGGAAAGGTAAAGAGAACTTAAATTATAACTAAAAGACTTCATTATAGCGTCAAATTAATTTGCACATTCTTAAGGAAAAATTTCGCTGCTGGAATTATTGGTGTGCTTTATTAAAACTTAATATACGTTTGATTTTTTGTTACAGGCTCTATTTTATGTAAATTACAAAATATGAAATTTCGTCCTGTTTGCAAGGACAATTATCACACACGTTTGCAACATTTTCTAATGCATGATTTGGATAAATTCATGTCTGCCTTAAACGATGTACAAATTACGGATGCAACTATTGAAAAAGACACTGAAACGACGCCACGCGCAGATCTTAATGATATGCCGGTAAAATATTGAAACATATATACTTTTTACAATATATTTAGCTCATTATGTTTTTATTGTGTTTTCAGTTCGATATAGTTTTAAAAATCTTTAGCTATTTAGATTTAGTTTCACTATTTCGTGTTGGTCAAGTGTCACGTTTCTTTTACGATGTTTCTACTCATCCTTTGCTCTATAGTGAATTAAATTTGAAACCTTATTGGCATTTAGCATCAACTGAACTACTTTCCACTTTGGCGAAAAGAGCCACGATATTAAAAAAGTTAGACATGTCCTGGTGTGGTTGTACAATACAAACAGTATCTCCTACGGAATTTAAAAAGTAAGTTTTGTTTTGGCTTACAAAGAACGAATTTACGTATTTTTTTTTATTTGAATATGTAATATATACTTAAAATTTTTAGATTTATACAACAACGTGGAGATTCGTTGACGCATATGCGTTTGAATTCCGCCAAGTTTTTAAATGCAAGCTGTATAGAAACTTTAGGAATTGTCTGTGATAATTTAAAAGGTATTTTTTTTATTTAAATATGTTAATTAAGATCGGTTGTTATTGCTACTTCTTTTTTTAAGAGCTTTCTTTGAGAAATTGCTCTACTAGTCCTCCTTTATTGAATTTTTCCTGTTTGGCAAACTTGAAAAACTTGGAACGCTTAGATTTATTTCAAACTGTCATCGAACCAGATTTGCTACTGACCATGTTGGAGAGTAATGCGAAATTGAAATATTTAAATTTGGGTAAGTTTTTGAAAAAAAAAATTCTAAATTTTTGGTGTATTTTTTCGAACGTCCCTTAATTTAATTTTAGCTTTTTGCAATGTGGCCACTAATATGGATGATATCGCCTTACATATTTCCCAGTATAATAAACAATTGGTATCATTGGATTTATGGAAAGCACATTTTCTGTCCGCACATGGTCTTCTGGCCTTAGCTGAATGTCATGATTTGGAAGAAGTTGATTTTGGTTGGTGGTAAGCTTCACTCTCATAACTTTGTTTAAAATTTTACATTTTATATTATTGACTGTCCTAGTTTACGTGAGGCTTCTCTGGGAGATTGCTTGAAAGAATTCCTAACAAAGTGTCCCAAAATAAAGAAATTGTTTTTGGCAGCGGTTCGTGGTTTAACCGATCGTGATTTAGAACATATTGCCAATCTATGTCCCAATTTGGAGCAATTAGATCTAATGGGTGTTTTGGGTATATCTAAGGAAAAGTATTATGAGTAAGTTAAAAAATACATACATACATACATATGTACAGGGTGGTGCAAAATTAACAGTATAGTATAAATGCTTTATTACTTATTTACTATTTAAAATGTGTTTCTTTCTTTTGTTTCGTGCAAAGAAGGCAAATTTAAAATTGAACAGTATACAATGGAACAACGATCAGAAATCATTGAAGTCAATTTATATCTTATTTTTCTGACGCAGTGTGCTTATCGTTGATATTTTAATGCGCGAAGTGTTAACAATAAATCAGCTGGTTGTCACTTTTCATCAGCACGGTTTGTTAAGGAGGATCCCTGAAGCCGGAAGACTACATACGGTACATACTGCTGTAAATATTCAACGTTTACGCAAGACTGTTAAAGAAACCCCAGAAACGTCATCCAGGAGACGTTCTGCACAACTTGTGCGCTGTTCCATCTTAAATTTCTTTACTGTTGCATTTTAAATTTCCGAAGCTTTCTTTCTACAAATCTTAAGAAGAAAACAAGAAATTTCAAATGCAAAATCTATAAAGCATTTAAACGTGAATTTTTCGCCACTTGGTACATTTAAAAAAAAGTATTTTTCATATTTTTGCTTAATTTTTTTCTTAGTATATTACAAAAATGTAGAAAACTGGAATTAATGGATTTGAGCTTTTGCGATAATATTATGGATTATGAGGTATTTCATCCTTTTAAATGTAAACTGTTGAGTTCGTTAAACTTTTTAATTTCGAATCTGTCTTAATGAGCCTTCTTACGATTCGCAAATTTCGCTTTCAAATGCAACATTTTGACATAGATTAAAGAAAAATGTGCGGTGATAGATGAATTTCGAAGTTTAAATTCGCCAACCGCAATAAGGCTCATTGATCCAAAGTTTTTACGTAAGCGTTTTTAAACTAGTGCCGAATAATAAGTTCATTGTTCAAACTGGCTTCGGTCGAACTCTAAACCATTTTATAGCCTTAATAAATTTGTATGTATTAAAAATATTGCTTATATTTATTTTCAGGTCGTTATGTGGTCTCGAAATTTTAAAGTGAATATCAAATGTTGTCATGTACCTAACGATTTTAGATAAGATTTTAACCTTTTGGTTGATTATATTTGTAACAAAATTACTTATTAATAATGAATTAATAAACAAGTGTTATATATGTAGATACATACATATATAGTTAAATAAATTTAAATTAAAACAGACAACATTGAGTTTGTGACTCTAAAGGCCGAGGCACTTAGAATCCGTCATACGTTATACGTCGCTTTTTTCAACTGACAACTAAGTTGAAATTAAATAAAAATTACAATTAAAAAAATTCAGAATATCCTCGAATTCCAATGAAAATGTGATTTAATGTCCATCAACAAAGTACTCATTGTGTCAACCTCCTCCAGTCAGTTGAAAAAAGCAACGTATAAAGTACGACGGATTCTATGTATCTCGGCCTTAAAGCAGAAACAACCGTTAGTGTACATTATTCTAAGTACAGTAAAACTCAGCTATAATGCTCCGTTGCAACGAAGAATTCCAAAGACCCGGCGTTTGAATGCCATCTTCATACAATTCATAACAATTTATTTATTCCAAAAATCAAAGACGAAATAAACAAGTTCAACGCAAATTATCGTAAACCATTAAGTTGGATTTTTTAAAGAGAAGTAACAAATCAGATAATTAATGCCAAAAACCATTTTGATAAGTTACCTTCTTTGGGAAAGGGATAGCGTAGAAAGGACAGTTGGTGAAAGTGAGAAAGCTTAATTAAATCTTTTTACAAATCTGCTATTGCGCGTTTTGTACATTTTTCATAGCAGTGTTGCAGCGCCCCCGGTGTATTATATTTGTTCAAGCTGTGTAGTCAATTTTATTCATCTGAACACTTATGTACATACATACATAAGTATGTAAGTAAAAAAGTCACAATTGGGTAAAGTGCCTGGGCTCCACCAAGGCGTATAAAACAAGTGAAATTAAGTGTGTTCGAGTACCCAAAAGTTTTTAAAATTTTTACTGAATTTTACTAAATTGCGTTCGTTTAATCAAGTTACATTAAATGAGAACACCAACTGAGAGCGTACAGTGACAGTTCATGACTGAGAATTTACAAATTTTTACTGCAGAAATTTCTTATAGTAAAATTTAGCAAAACCAAAAAAAACATGATTGAAAAGGTAAACAAAATAAGAAAACAAAAAGTATACAATTTGTGCAAAAGTAATTAAAAAAATATAATTTTAAATAATAATAAGTGAGTAATTTTTTAAACTATTCGTTCGTTAAACATGTATGTATGTCTTTTAAAAGGAAATACATGTTGTAGAAACCATTTACAGCCATTTTCGTTGTATTTTTTATTCTTTGGAGTTGTGAAAATGTAACCATTACTTAGCACTGCACTTGTTTTTAAGGTAGTCAATAGCAAAACGAAATAATCACATTTGAATAAATTCGATCAGACACAAATTAGCAAAATCAAATAAAATAAAAATAAACATATGGAAAATTTTACAGAAAATGATTTGTTTATATTTTCTTAAAATGTTCGTGTTATAATAAATATTGCACCGATTGCTAACAAGAAAAAGAATTGAGTAGAGTTTAAAGTGTACATACATATACATATATGTATGTACATATATTTCAACACTACATTCATTTGCAAGCAGCTGTTTCCTTAATCTTACTAAGTTTTACAATTTTCCCGTTCGCGAACTTTTTTGGGCAACAGCTTTTTTTGAGAGTAAATTTTTGAGTTTAGTCAGTAATTACTCATTTACTGCAAAAGTAGTCGAACGCAGCTATTATTAGTATAACAATACAAGAACAACAGGCATTTTGTATGGGCTCCTTTTTTGACATTCAAATTAGAAGGCATAAGCAAGGCAAAGAAATGAGCTAGCGAAATGCTATCACCTGGTTAATACGCCTTGAGCCCCACTACTTCCAATGATGTCATTTAAGAATCAGTCTGTTTAGATGGCTCATGTCTTGTTGACATGATTCTTACTTTTTCTTTGAATTTTCACACAAGTCTTATCTTGTTGACGACATTTGCTTGCAAATACCTTCAGGCTTAAAATTACGAATGAAAAAAGAAAACAATGACAGTACATGCATCTGAGTACACGTTTCCTTTCCCCTCGTCATTCACGCAGCAATTACACATGCAAGTTGTGGCATGCCATTGATGTATACATACGTATTATCAACGAAACATTGTTCGAAAAACTCGAGTTTTACCTCTTGCATTTACATTTTCAAAATGTCGTCGAACATTTTTTCAAATGCTTCCACTTTACCAAGGTGAATCTGCCTTGTACTTTACCTTTTTGTTTTGTTTACAAAACAGGGCTACCGAGTCAATCATATAGGCGCATTTTTGGGGAAACGGTTAACATATATTATTATTAGCAGTAGCAATCATTTCAATGAGACAAAACGTGTGTAAACGCAGACTTAACGGAATTATTGTCATATAAATTATATAACTAGTATATTTTAAGCAATTTCTTAAAAAATTAAATATACATATAAAGCCTATTCTAAATATATAGAATTGAAAAAAGTCCGTTAAAAATAGTAAAATATAAAATAAGCTAATTAGAAAATTTAAAATTCGCAATGTCAGTTTTGTTTGCAAATATTTGCGATTTTATACTAATCTTATCTGGCAACTATGATTGCATTCAACCACAAATTTTTGCAGCTCACATTTGTGCGAAGAACATATTTTTTTCACATAAATATTAAACTAAAAAAGTTGATACAAAAGAATTTAGCAGGAGTTTACCGATAAATAACACGTGAATCTGAAAAAGTGGCTATGACCCTTAAGAAATATTTTGAAAAAGAAATAAGTTTAGTGAAATTTTCTTAAAAGAACCAAAGAAATAATACAAGAGAGAATAAAAGGTGAAAATCACGGGTGAACCAAGTGGAAAACAAAATGTCAAAAGAATTTGTTATTGTTTTGTGTTTACAGTGTTGCCCGATGGCCCTACATTTAACTTATTATTTTTAAAGTGTAAAATTTCGTACGATTTTTAGCCCAATTATTTAGCGATCCATACATTTATTTTACCTAGAAATAGATTTATTTTTCGTCTTAAGTACATTTTACGGGGGAGGGGAAAATGAAAAAATAAAACGAAATTGTAAAATAAGATAATGTAAACGCATAGTTTTCGAGTTATGGCTTTCTGAAGATCCATATATATCTGAGATTTTCCACTACATTACTAAAGGCGTATTTTAAAGCTTATTAAATTTTTTGTAATTCTTAAGCCCTGTCGAAGACCGGCTATACAAAACGGATTTTGTTAGCGAAGCCGCCATTTGTCTAACCATAGAGGAGAAAATCCTTACGCCTGGTCGAAGGCCGGCTGTGTATAAAGAATTTAGTTAGCGAAGCCTGCGTTTGTTATACCATAGAGGAGAAAATCTCTTTATTTGAATAAACTGCATACTTTCCTATTGTACATTCGTAACATTTTCGTGAAAAATTTTGTTTAAACAGTATTTTTTACATTTTTAATATTCTAGGAGATCTATATATACGTGTATGTACATATACAGTGCAGACTCGGTTAACACAACCCTCGATATTCGCAACACCCAAATTCTTAACATTGGTGATTGTTAACGCAAGAATGACAAAGAATTTTTGCGTAGTGCTTCTCTTTTCGAAACCAATGTTTTTTAGGAAATTCTTTGCTTGCGAGTGGTTGTTTCAATACCAAACAGTCGAAAAATATGAATCTTCAACTTGATAACAACCATCAGTACAAATTTACATACATACATTAGAATGTGTGCTTTTTATTTATTTTAAATATGTATTTGTTTTTTATTCTTTATTTTAATTAAATGAATGCATTTATTTTGAAAGTTAATTTATGTTTCTTTAATACACCTTTTATTCAGTTGAAAATAAGATTTTTAGTGAATATTATTTACTCGGTTTTCACAACAAACTCAGTTTTCGCAACAAAATTTCTATTGGTTGCGTTATATATGGAAGCTTCAGATGCCCATAGCTCGAAAACTGCGTTTCCCCCCTTTTTGTATTTCACTTTTTCTTCTTACTTTCCATTTTTTACCCCTCCACATATAATTTAATTTTCTTGGAGCTGTCACTAAACTAGACATCTTCATTTTATTTGCAGTGCATTGGTAAACTAGATTTGTTCCAAATTTTATATATATGAAAATTCTTTTATTATATTTTAACTCTTTTTTTCTAGTACAAAATCAAGTAAATTTTGTTTTAAATGTTTTTATTAATAATAAAATTAGAGATGTATTGAATATTTTCTGATTTAAACTGATGTAAATAAGAATTATGAAATAAGAAACTTTTTAAAGGAGTGTTTACTAATTTGCAAATAAACTAGGTTTACCTACTTTCTACCTACTACGAAAATAATGCAGCTGTGCAAGGCCGACGAACGAATGACATCTTAATATAAATATCTACATTTTTTTTCTGTTGATTTCGTATGTCCTACCTTTTCTCATTACAATTCGTTTGTGGAATTTCGCTCAAATGCGTTGCAATTTCAATAAAATTTTAATGCAAAAAGTAGCTTACGAAAGCCGAGAAAAATTAATAAAATTAATGTATAAATTGTAACAATTGTAAATCGATATTAAGTTAACGCTCGACATAAAACAAAACGTGGTTGTACACCATAAAGAAAGACTCAAATAAATTTTTAGTAAAATTTGGTATAAAAAATAGAAGTGAGAAGGCAGAAAATCAGAATAAAGGAGAATTGAGTGAGCTAAATATCAGAAAAAATCCAGTGAAGTGCAAAAAAGAAATAAATTAAGTCGGAAGTGGAGTTAAAGAAATAGAACAAGTATAAAAATTATTTTGTTTGTAAGTTTTTATGCTCGCCAATTTTGTAAATATAAAATAAAATTCAATAAATTAACGGGTCAATTTAAGTGCGTATAAAAAGAAAATTCGGAACATAAAAATTAGTTAAAGAATATTTAAAAAAATTCCTGTTATTTCTGTATTTAAGCTTAATTCTGCTTTAAGAAGCAGCATGTATAAGTGAAATTGCGGCATGTTTTGAAAAAAATTATTCTTATATTTGTATATCATAGAACACGCCTTTTTAAATTTCGATAGTTAACGAATATCTCAATGCAGTGTTTAGATAATATTGTGTTAGCCAAAATCGTATTCATCATTCTTTTTATATATAAATCGAGAGATGTAATATGTTTTCACTAAATCAAAAACTTGTTTTTAACTAAACTTAAAATCAACAAACAGAATTAGTTTGACGTTCGCGTTAGCGCTGACGTTAGCCATCACCTTCATACACAGTAAAACTAACGACAACTACAATATACCATTGCAAAGCAGCAACAGTGTTATCAACACTACTACACAAAATAAAAAAAACAAATTCCAATAGCCCCTAAAAAACGTCATATTGACTACTCCAACAAACACAATACAATAAAATAATCACCTACAAAATATGGATGAAGATGAAAATATTTTGCCCAGCAATAGTGCATCAATAACTGCAGCAGGGGTACATGAAGATATCGATACTGACGATGACTTACTTGATACAATAGAAGTAACTGTCACTACAGATGGTGCACCTTTGCCCCGTAATGATGCGGAAGATATTGAAATAATTAATCTCACTCCTAATCAAGATCCACTTCAGCAGCAGCAAGCTGAAAACTCGGTTTCAGTTACGAATGATGTTAATGCCCCTCCCCCCGTTAATACAACAGAAAATATTCACACATGGCCTTGGAATAATGAAGAAATGAACGATCCCATCCTTGCAGGCGCTTTTTCTGGGCAACTTACTACAAATGTAGGATCTCCCAATCAACAGCAGCAACAAGCTGAAAATGTTGCTACTACGTCTAATACTCCCAATAGTGTAAATGCCACACCAACCCTTAATACAAGTGAAAACATTTCCATTTGGCCTTGGGAAAATGATGAAATTGATGATCCAATCATAGCAGGCTCATTTTCGGGACCATCTACTTCAAATGCTTTAATTCGCGCAAATGCTTTATTTTCGGCCATATCTTCATCAACTAATGCCGCTGATGAAGCAGCCAGTAGCAGTAGTGGCGGCGGTGCTGTGCCCAGCTATTGTTTTGATACTTCCTCAATTTGTTCTCGTACTCGCAAAGAAGTTGCTGCTCTCATTGTGGCAGAATGTTGTAGTGGTGGTCCTACTCCGGACTTGAACTATATTATGGATAGATTTTTTAATCCTAGTACACCCATAGACAACCCTGATAATATATCATGGATACGATGGCTGATTGCGGGTGGCAGAACTATAAGCAGTTTCGTCAAAATTGGTAAGTACATAATATACATATGTACATGAATTGATTTAAACATGTGCTAAAAATTATTCAAGTTCGATGATCGAAAGCTTTTATATATGTATGTATGTATAATCCCGTCGTTCCTATAAAGAGCATAGGGGGTTCTGTAAAACGCGTGATATGAAATCGTTTAATTTCTAGAAAAGAGCTTAGCGAAAAAAATATTTGTTAGTGCAGCTCTAAAATGCAATGTCTAAAAACGGAACCATTTTGTTTTCGCCCAGATGTCTGTCTGTCCTCCGACAGGCTTCTATCTCGTACAATGTAATAGGTAGACACTTGGAAAGTTTGATATATGTATGTACATTTAATATGGTATTATTTTTTTTTAATAAAATGTTTTATTCACGAATCTTATAAGCGAAATAATGTACAATGTTAAGAGATTTTACTTACTACTACAATTAAATCTAATAATTGAATAAGGAAACTTTCCTCAAGACGGTATTATTAAGTCTTGAGGAAAATTTTTCACAAGAACCTCTTACATACTTTGAAAATGTTATGATGAAATTTTGTACAAATTTTTGATATTTTTTGAATCTTTAGTAAGATTCTTTTTAACAAAAGATTCTCAGCGACTGTTTAGTAAATTTCTTATTGCTTCAAAATTAGACAATCTGCGTTTTTCATTAAATGACAACGTCAAATCATTGGCGAGTGTTTATCTTTTTGTATTTAAATCTATTGTGCAGTAAGTCCGTGGGGAATTCCCCCTAGATTCCTATGAATTATTTTTAAATTTTTGTTTTGAATAACCTGAAGTCTTTTTGTTTGTGTCTTAGCAGTTTTGTGAAAGCAGGCTGGACAGCCGTAAGCCAGAATCGGTCGAATACACATGTCATACAACAATAACTTATTTTTAAGGTTGAGCTTAGACCTTCTATTAAGTATGGGGTAAAGAGCACGTCCGCGCTTTATAACTTTATCACAAATGTAATTTACATGTTTGAATTTAAGTTTTTTATCTAAAGTGATACCTACTAGATATTTAATATCATCTTTGTTAGGATAACGTTTCCCCGACAGTACAGAACGGATTTTTGGTAGGAATACGTTTTTCTGCTTCCTGATTTCTGTGCACCTCAACATCAGACGTATATAAGGAGTAGAGTGTAGGTGACCAATACTGACCCTTGTGGCAATCCCGCTGGGATTGTTCTTTCTATTGAGAATTCCCCGTCAACAAACACAATAAATGTACGGTTCTTTAGAAAACTGTATAATTTTTTGCAAATGCTCCACCAAGCGAGTAGTAGTGGCAACCTAAATAGGGAGCGCTATTTACTATCAATATCTATACCAAGGCGATTTCATAACAGGTGGTCTAGACAGCTCAGGTGATTATTTTTTGCTCCTTGCATCTCCTTGAATTTTGATCTGTTTTGTTTGTCAAAATTTTTTTATATTTGGTTTATAAATAGTGTTTGACGTTTGCGGTGCAACTGATTTTGACAAAGAAAGCAGGTATTTTTCAAAGCGAATTGAGGCTAGTATACCCGTTACGAATTTGTCTTGGTTCCACCTTACATTTTTAGTGTCACCACTAAAAAAAAAATAGATTTTTTTTGTGCGATCACTAACTAGCAAACTGACATTGCAGAAAATAAACAAAATTAGGTGTGTTCGAGTACCCAAAAGTTTTTAAAAATTTTCACCGAACTTTACTACATTTTACACAATTGCGTTCGTTTACTCAAGTTACAGCAAATGAGACCACAAATTGAGAGCGTAAAGTGGCAGTTCATGGCTGAGAATTTACAAATTTTTACTGCAGAAATTTTGTAAAACAGAAAAACAAATGATTCCATTTGAGAAATTATTTTGAAAAAAAGAAAAACTGAAACAAAATACTAAGTGAACAATCATTTTAAACTATTCGTTCGTTAAACATGTAAATATGTACTTACATATGTATATGCCTTTTAAAAGAAAAAAATGTAGAAACCATTTACAGCCATTTTCGTTGTTATTTTGTTATATCTTTGGAGTTGTGAAAATGCTAAGTATATGGTTACTTAAGGTAGGATTGCCGCAAATACTCCAATCAAGCTCAATTTTTATTGTGCTGAATTGGTGCACACTAATAATATTGTCCCAATCAAATATACTGCAGTCACACGATTGCCCCATTTTATAAAAATTTAATTGCCGCAGATCGGCGAAGAATGATTTGGGGCAATAATTTCCGCAGCCCAGTCATACGATTGTTCTAACTAGCGGCTACGCCAACAAACAGCTGTTATGGTAGGTTTAAGTTTGTTTTGTTTTACGTGCAAATTTTTTTCATATTTGGGGTATTCACACTGTAGTCATAAGTCATATGTCATAAAATAATAGCACACCAAAATATGACAAGTGTGAACGAACAACCCCGTCATAATTTAGTGTGCTATGTCATAATTGTGCCAGCTGATACAAAAAAAACATTTAAAAATACAATTTCATATCAAAATGCCGAAATCAAGTGAAAAAAGTAAAATAATAGCTGGTTTGTGCGAAAATTACATGTTAAACGTGATAATGGCTACCTCAAGTAAATATGAACAAAAAAATTCATGTATGTATGTATTCAAATTTAAATGCACCCTTTTCTAGGTGATGAAGAGGAGGAAGAACAAACTAATGAGCCGAAATATTTTTTCTTACGGCGGCAAGTAGAAAAACATCCATAAGCTGCCAGGCAGATAGCTTACACAAACGCATAATTTTCATTCAAGGCGAATTAATTATAAGGTGGTTGCAGTGGCGAATTCACGTGAATTTATACATTACCTGCCCTTTCAAAATTGTTAAATATTTTCCGGCGCCATTTTAATGTAATTTTTTATGCATGGAGAATTTTGACAGCGTATATAATGAATTCACCGTTTACACAAACAAAATGCCTGTTGTTTGCTTTGTTGTTGATTTATTGTAGTCGTAATAAATTTGCCTTTTGCACGAAAATTACATTAAAATGGCGCCGGAAAATATCATGGTGTAATAATATCAGGTGTGCGCAACAAGGAATATGGTTTTTTGTAGGGTTGTGTTTTGACCGTTAAATAATCTGCAAAAAAATGGTAAGTTTCACGGTCTTGTCAAAAGTTGTTTAAATTTTTGGCCGCCATTATGAATATTTTTGTTTACGTTATGCTTTTTGTTTTTGCATAACCACTAAATACATACAAACCACATTTTGTTATGTTTTGTATACAGCTTTTTTTTGACAATATTGTTATAATTTTACACAAACAAAATGCATGTTGTTTTTTATTGTTGTTTGATAAGAGCACCTTATATTATTACACCATGGAAAATATGTAACAAATTTGACAGGACAGTTAATGTATAAATTCACGTGAATTCGCCACTGCAACCACATTATAATTAATTCGCCTCCTGGTAATGAATTTGCCTTGTTTTCATTTTGTGTTATTTGTAGCGGCGGCTTGTTAATATTATTGCCGGCTCGAATAAGGAG
Organism: Gymnocheta viridis; assembly: GCA_956483585.1. Lineage (NCBI taxonomy): Eukaryota > Metazoa > Arthropoda > Insecta > Diptera > Tachinidae > Gymnocheta > Gymnocheta viridis. Next base: position 44,518,210 of record OY101441.1, read on the forward strand.
TTACAGCTGCTCGACTAAGATTTCTACTGTTATTTTATGACAAACCAAAAACATACCTTAAAAAGTCTTATTATTTTATGACTTTTTTGCTTGAAGCACAACAACAACTTTTTTAAACCATTGTAAAATAATAACACATTATGACAATATGACTGATATGACCACAGTGTGAACACCCCAATTGATTTACATACATAATTCTGCGTCGTAGCTTTAATTGGCCTCTAAATTATTATTAATCGCTCACTGCTTATTAATAATCTGGTTGAAATATTAACAATAATAATTATTCCCAACTATTGCCAAATATGTATATTCTTTACGTGATAGTATTGGTAACTCTAATGAGGTAGTAGGCAAATTCAAATCATCGAAGTAGAATTAGCTATTTTTGCAACTCTTCGCTTCTACGTCATTTTCAAAATAAACTTTCAATTTCTTATGAAAACGAACAAGAAATTTTCATGAAAGTCAATTATTTCGCTAAAAGAAAGTAATTTCATGTGTAAAAGCTGCGTAAAGAACAAAAACAAACCGCGAAGCCATTTCGTCTTGTTAAAGCCCATTTCCACGTTCAAAGTTTACTTTGCAAAGTCTTGTGTTTGTTGGGGATGAGGGAAAGAAGAAAGGGGGTGAGTACACACTTTGCTGTACTCGCAAAGTTGCTTTCTACTTCGTTCGTCATTTACACATACTGGTATTTGATTGCATGTATGTGTATCGCTTGCATGTTCATCTACCAAACGAACACAAAATTTTCCAAAGTAAACTTTGCGTGTGGAAAAGCGAAACAAAGTTTTAAAAGAAAACTGAAAAGACTTTGTCAAAGTAAACTTTGATCGTGGAAAAGGGCTCTTAGTTTTCAGATCAGTGTTGTTGCGCCTCTGATGTCAAGTAGGCGCGTTAAATGTGTTTTAAGCTGTTGTAGCCATGTTTTTATTAAATATTTTACTTCGCCGGCGATTTTGCTACAATATCGACGAAGGAGGGCGCTGTGATGTCCGCTAGCATACACCAGTATCAATTGCTGTCGGTACTCTTCAGTGACCAGTGCTATGCCTTCATCACTTAAACAGTCCAACAAATACAGTGGCATACTAATGCACATCTGAAAAAATGCTGGATGTTATGATTTGCCTAAAGCTGGGCTCGAACCCACGTTCTTAGACATTATTTACTTTGTAGTCAACGCGCTAACTTCTTCAGCCAACAGCACCCTTGCCAAATATTTGCCGAAAAAACCGTGACCAACAGATAAGCTAAATTTGCATTTTCTTTAATTCTAATATTTTATTAAATATGGGTTCGCATTTATTAAATAAAAATAGCATTTTGCGGACTAATTGACTTCATTTTGTAACATAAAAACTAAGTTAAATCACACTAACCTTAAGCAAATGTTGTGGTTACGTTTTTTTGGACAAATATTTGCCAAGTGCGACCGTACCTTTATTCAAAACATTAACATGAGGTAAACCCATGCGTAGCAATAACGCCGGCAGAATTGTGGTGTCAAATTGATAATATTCAACCTTGTATCTCGAGTGGCGAACACATAAATATTCTTACAAAATTTAAATGTAGATTCAAATTTAACGGATATAGAAATACAGCGGTGATTAAGAACAGTATAATCAACCGTGTGTATGCAAATTTGAGCACGTAAGTTCAAACTAACGGAAACATAACATTCAAGAAAATTCTAGAAACAGCAACGTGAATCTACCAGATTGTTTAACAAATCTGTATGAAAAATCTTCATAGTAATTGTAAACAAAGACTAACGCCCTTGTTTGGATTACGGATAAACTTTACATAAAATTGATTAATTGATTTGCCATACACATTTTTTTACGTTTGCTACTGCCATCTCCACGCCGCTTTCATAACATAGCTGAATAACAACAAAAGCTTACACAAGCAAACTTATTGTCATGGTGAAGTTTTTTCTACTACGTTCGAGAACCGTACCAAATTAAATGCTATATAATGCCAGGCACAAAAAAGTCATTCTTGTCTAAGCTACGGCATTGTGAACATCGTGCATATATCAGTTGTCAAAAAGCTTTTGCAGTGTTAACTAAACAAAGTACTTCGTGTATTTTATAAAACAGTGGTATTAAAGGAAATAAAATATTAAGTTCAAAATCGATTTCCGCTGTGTTTTTATTTTATTTTTGACTAATTAAAAGAACTCAAACAAGTAAACGTTATCGAAAAGGTCGAAACGTAACAATATCTTAGAGCACAAACTTAAAAATTTTGTTGAAGAAGGTTGTGCGTTATTTTTATTGTATGTAAAAAAAAGTTAGTCGTAAAGACACAAATTCAACAAAATTAGTCGTAAAGACACAAATTCAACACTCTTAGTTTTGGTTTAAATTTTAAAGCAAATTGTAAATATTGTGAATCCTCCGAAAGAAGTTTTTTTTTATAATTACAGGTTTAATTTAAATAATTTTGCTTTTTTTTTGCAGTCACAACGTTAATTTTAATGTTTTTTACTATTGTTTATAATTACGATTTGAATTTTAATAATTTTTATCTTTTATTCGTACATTAGTGTTGTTAAATTAGTTTTCTATTTGCATAAAATATATATTTTAAGCAAATACCATTTGATTTTGACGGCTTGTGTTAAAAGATTATTGCTCAGCAGTATCTTCTAGCAATTATTGCTAGACATGTCTTCGAACATATATTTGTGCGGTCGATACGCAAATATCTTGTATCGATCAATCGATTTTGGCAGTTACCACGGCAATAATTGCCAATCAGATTGCACGTGTGGACGGGTAATAAAGTCAGGAAAGTGAAGAAAATTAAACGCGCTTTTAACGTTTTTTTCCGTTTCAAGATATGTGATATTTTTTTATGGCTAAACGAATATATTGATTTTTTTTCACTGTAAGACTTGATCAAAAGATATTTTTGATTAAAAAAAATATCATGAACATTAATGTTGAAACAATTCGTTTAAAAATTAAGAAAAAATAATAATAAATTTATAACCTTTTTTAAAGTGAAGGTATCAAATGTAGAAATTTGAAATCTCTAATTTTAGACCCGAAAAAAGTTTGCGCTAGTTTGCGCCATAATTTTTAACGATTTTTTTTTTTAATTTTCAAATTAATTTTTTTTGCTTATCAGGCACTTTTTCAAATACATACTTTTTCGACGTCATGTCTTTTGAGTTGATTTTAAATCTTATTCACATATTGATTTTAAATCTTATTAAATAGTTATAATGGAATGTCCCATACCCCAATAAAAGACTTTTTATTTACCTGCGCTCTATATAATATTATTTGTTAATAAAATATATGTACGTAACTAACTAGAGTAATTTTTAAAAACATTTATTAATCACAAACATTAGATTAAAAAAAGTAAACATAAAAAACAAATGGATCCCCAGGTACCAGACTACTCACTCACTAACGAATAAAAACATATGTATAATAATATATATGGGTTATTTTATCAGAACCATTTGTAACTTCGAGAGATGTCGTGGAATATAAGTTGTTATTACTGAAAACTATTTGAACAAACTTAAAAGTTGTTTTAAGCACAAAAAAATCGAAATTGGCCCATTCGGAACCAAATACTTTTTTACCGGTTTTGGCTCTTAAAAAAATAACCGGTTTCGAAAAACATTATAATTATAATTATTTTAAATTAATAATTTAAAGCTTAAAAAAAATTTATGAAATATTTCTCTCAATTAGAACAATTTAAAATCATTTTATTCTTTTAACTCTATTTATGTTTACAAAATGCGTTTCTTATTTTGGAAATATGACATAATTAAAGAAATATTTCAAGTAGTAACACCAAAATATTTGAAAAAGGAAACAGTAAAATCAAACAACAAACAACAACTGCTTATCAGTAAATAAATAAAATAAACAAGTAAAAGGTAGATAATTGCATTTTATTTATTTTTTTTTAAAGGCCGTGTTCTGATTAAAGTAACGAAATGGATTTAAATAAACAATAACAATAAAACAAGAATAAGGGAGGTTATTATAATCCTCTAACATAAAAGAAAATGCTAAAATACTGTAAATTTTGTTAAAAACGCAAGAACTTGCTTTTCTGACGGACATATAAGAAAAAATCGAGGACTGTATTATTTTCTCCACTTTTTTCATATAAATTTTTTTTTTATATTTATAATTTTTTCATGTTATTTAAATTTTTTCTTTGTAATTTAAAATCACTGAAACTCTTACTAAGGTCCAAAACTTGGAAAATAGACTTCTAAGGTAAAAAGAAATCCCAAAGGATAATAAAATTGTAAAACATTGTAAAATGGTTTAAAAACTTAAAACAATTCATTGTATCACATTCATGGTCAAAACTTGTAAAAGATTTGAAAATATAAAAAATATTTATTTTTAAAATCCTTTAAACTAAATAAAGCTTAGTTCCAATCAAAAGTAACATAAATTCGGAACAAAACCATAAAATCGGAAAAAGTATTGAACATATTTTAATAACGACAAAAAATAAGGAACAAGAAAAAGAAGAATGAATCACTTAAATCAAAACATGATCCAATAATACAGGTCTGTTTAATAGTCCAGCTGATTTTTTGAAGCGTTGTGTTTTTTAATAGTCGAAAATTCTTAAGCTGTCAAAAGTTTTGTGTTGAATTCAGTAATGAAAAATCACATTTTTCTTCGATTCAAAAAACATTTTAGATAGCACTTTTTTGACCAGTTTTTTCAGTACTTTCAAACTAATTTGACTTCTACGTGTTCAACAATCACTTTCCAGTGTATCTCAACATATTTATATAACATAGTGAAAGTATTTTAAAAGAGTACAACGTCTTAAGCTACATATTCAAGTAACAAACAATTTCGATCTCTAATTAAGAACGATTTGCAATAACAGCTCGCAAATGAAATAATATCCAACCAAAATGAAAAAAGGGCCAACGGGAAAAAATGGAATAACAACTAAAGTGCAAAATTTCTAATACAATAATCCCAAAAGAAATTAAATATCTCTCAATGAAAGAAGTCCTAACAAGAGTGAAAGAATTCCTTAAACAGAAAGTCTCAATAGAAATGAAATAAGAAATTATATGAACCGCGATTTCAGGACAAATAAAATAACTCGCAAAGAAATTAAATAAATAAGTCCCAATGAAATTAAAGAAGTCCCAGGCAAAAATTAATTAACTGTCAATTCCAATATTTCCCCAATTTAAAAAGCCTCACAAAAATTAAATAACTCCCCATAACAGACATAAAAATGTCACAACTCCCAACTATATTTCTTTGGGTGTTATATCATTTGAACGTAACTTCTGAAAAATTGGATTTTGCATAAAAGTTTTCGTTTTTCTCAACATGAGAAATGTGTTAGTTCTTTATATGTAATTGAAGTGAAATTATTCCATTATGGTTAAATTTTTCATACTTTTAATTAATAAATCTTTGGATTAATTATTTACGATACTCTAAGTTACTTTAACACTTATAGTTTTTTCTGTCCGAAATATTTACTATCGGCCAGTATCACAAAAACAAAAAACCAAGATTAGTCGAATTACGTACGCATGACACAACGTTTTGAAATATTGTAAACTTATTAGCACACAAACATCAAATTTTTACTTGTAATTAATTTTTAGTTTGAGAAACACTAAAATTTAGGAAAATACACTTTTTTTTAATATTCGCAGTCTTAAAGAAGATCAATGTAGTTTAACATTAATTTTAGCACAAAACATTTACTCTCAACTGTGAACGTCAATTTGATTTCAAACTTTAATCTCAAACGTTTATCTTGGTGTACAAAGGAATTAAAAATAACGTGTGATATCAGAAAAACCATTAGCCAAATTCACATTGTGTTGTGTATTTGAGATGGCAAATTTATGCAATTGTAAATATTTACAATCAATTACGAACGCTGTTTTCTAAAAACATGTTGCAAAACATGAAACTTCTTCCTCTCTTCATTTTTTAGTTCGCTCAATCTCCTTTGAATTCTCTCATCAGGGGTGCCAAACGTGACGATTTTACGTAATTTCGCGATTTTTTATATCGAATTTCACAAAATTACGTTTGGCGATTTTTGTTTATTATCCTTCTGTCCGATTTTCTGATTTCGCTACTTTTTGCTCAACGTAACCTCTACATATCGGAAAATTTCAAGCTCTAAAAATATATTTTTGTTTTGCGGCCAATATCGATGATATTGATACTGCTAGAGAAATATTTAAAAATTGCAATTACGTTAACGAGCTTTACTTTTACTTTTTAAAATATGTGCTTAATTTGATGAGTAATCTAAACAAAATTGAAGGAATTCAAATTCACAACATGCATTATGAAATGACGAAACTTTTTTAAAATGTTTTAATAAATTTTTTAATAGATCAAATTCGATCAATCAAATTGGTTTCCATAACCGTGTACATTTAAAAAAAAGGAAGAAAAGCATATTGTGTGGCACTCGGGGACTGCCGCGGCAAAGCTGTTGCATAGTATTTTTTTTATCAACTTATACAATTTTATTTTGTTTTATTTTATGACCAAATCGTCTTTATGTTATGTGTTTTTTTTTTTATACAATTTTATTTTTTTTTTATTTATGCAGTGTTTTTTTTTTCTTTGATAATAATTCAAGTTTTTTTCTTTGAAATTAATTCAAGTTTCACTTTTTGAGCGTGGTGACCGAGAAGAAAACGATTTTTTTTTCTTTTATTGAATAAATAAGAAGTTAATATCGTTTAAAATATTTTTATTATCTTACAATACATGTAGGTTATTCAGAAATTTTTATCATTGAAACTATAGGTTTATGGTAACTGAAATAAGAAACATAAGTTTGAGACTTGATATCCTCTAAATATCTGGAAAATACTGCTTCAAAACCTACGAATTGTCTGTTTGTTTGTGTATATAATTTTTTGTCAAACACGATTGCTCGTAAGTACGCCATTTTGTGTTTTCCTACATGTAAAAATCTGTTCTGGCAATACTGTATGTTAATGAAATCAATAGCATACTTTAGGGGTTAACATACGTTAGGCGATTCAAATATTAAAAAAAGAAAAGACTTAAGAAACATACTTAGTGTTAGGTTTTATTTTCGTTACGGAATTTCTTGATTCGGTCGCCGCGCTCAAAGCCCGCGATAAAAGCTATGCAATAGCTTAAAAAGATTTGATTTAAATATAATTACACCATCTGTGATTTTGAAAAAAAAAATCTGTAATTCTTCCTTTATTAAAAGGTTTTCCTAATCTAGTCTCTATAGAAAAATATCAAGATATGGAGACAGCGCATTAAATATAGATATATTTTTGAAAAGAGGAAAGTCAATTAATCTACCAAACAATAAAACTCTTTTTCCAAATTTATATAAATTTGTAAGTTACTTAATGACTTTGCCAAAATCTACAGCTAATGTTGAAAGAAGATTTAGCAAAATTAATCTTAATAAAACCAAGATAAGATACTCATTGCCAACAGCAACCCTTGAGGGGTTTCTTTATTTAAAAAATAATTCCTCTGAATGTTACAATATTAGCATTACAAAAAATATTATAAAAAACATAACTATGAGATAAGATATGTATAGTATTTTTATTTTGTAATTACCCAATTTAAATCAATATCATTTGTCCTTCTTTCGTACTTTATATGTACATATGATTGATTGTACGAGTATAAAATCGAATTAATAAAAAAAAAAAATTTTACTCTTCACATGAATTGCCAGTTTATGAAAAACTGTATAATAGTATATTCTATGAAATTTCTATTTAAATTAAAATATAAAACATATATAAAAATTAAAGTTTATTTTGGAAAGTGTTTCGACACAAAATCTCTTCAAATTTTGATTTGAATTGAATAAAATGTTTAAAGTTTTTATAGTTTTTAAGAAATCTGGTGAATTGTTAATTTTTAAATGAAAGATTGTTGTATACAACAGAACATTTTTGAGTGCAAATTTTTTTACGACTTTTTTTTAAATACTGACGATTTTATTTACAAAAGTTGACGATTTTTCTAAAAATTTTACTTTCAGCCCTGCTTTCAATTGGTTGTTGCAAAATGAAGTGTAAATATAAACTATAGGTTTTTGTGTTGTTTATTTATGCAAGAGTTGCAAGTGCATATCTTTGTATTTTGTTAGTGTAGAGTAAAAATATGCTACACTACTTTGCAAATGCTACGCTGCAAGACCATTTGCACAACATTGTGATTGGGCTAATATATTTTTTTATTACTGTGGCGGTCAAAAAAGTACTATGTGAAATATTTTTTTGTACCGAAGAAAAATTTAATTTATTGCGATTTTATTTTATTATTTTTTTATTGTTGTTATTAGATCATGAGTCAAAATAATGAATGATATCTGTAAAAAATTTAAATCGTAAATAAAAAATAAGAAAAGAGAAAAGGATTAAATAAACAGAGAAAACTATTTAAATTAAATCGGAAAAATGAATAAAATTAAAATTATTTAATTTCATTAATACATGAATACATAATTAAAAAATTCAACATGTTTCATGAAGTTTTCCTCAGAATTTCATTGTTTTGATCTTTACTTTATGCCTTGCATGAGGGTATACATCTACGAGGGCGGATAAATATTGAAGCTGCCTAGCGCTATATGGCAGCACAAACACAAAATTTTTAGAAATTGCGATCTGTCATACGTCAGCTGTTAAAATTTCACTCAAATTCATCAATTAGTTTATTTGTTGTAGTCGTTTAAAGTAAGCAACTTTTGTATTTCTTGAAAAATGGATAAAAGTGAAATTCGTGCAGTGATTAAACACTATTATTTAAAAGGGAAAACGGCGAAAGAGACAAAAGAAAAGCTCGATAAACATTAGGGTGAGTCTGCTCCGTTAGAATACATGGTAAAATATTGGATTGCTGAATTTCTACGCGGCCGAACAAGCACTGCAACAATACCATCAACAGGAAGGCCAAAATAGGTGGTTACTGAAGAAAATATCAAGAAAATCCTCGATATCGTTATGAATGATCGCCGAGTAAAGTTACGTGAGATTGTTGGAATGGTAAACATATCATATGAACGTCTGTTCAACATTTTCCATGAACATTTGCATATGAAAAAGCTATCAGACCACTTCACAGCGGTGTTTGGACATGATAAAGCGTAATCCTGTTGATTTTTGGCGTCGATTAATAACTGTTGATAAAACGTGGGTTCACCACTACACACCTGAAACCAAAAATCAATCGAAACAATGGGTGGAAGCTGCTGGAAGTGCTCCGAAGAAGGCGAAGACAGTGAAATCGGCTGACACAAGGTATTTTGGGATGCACACGGAATATTGCTCATCGATTATCTTGGAAAAGGATCCACAATCACAGGAAAGTATTATCGTGCATTATTGGATCAATTGACTGATGCAAACAAGAAAAAACGACCACATTTAAAGAAGAAAAAAAGTGATCTTTCTTCAAGACAACGCACCGGTTCACACATCATTAGATACGATGCTAAAGTTACGTGAAATACACTTCGAATTGGTTGATCATCCACTTTATATTCCAGATTTAGTTCCTAGTGACTTTTTCGTGTTTCCAAACTTGAAAAAATGGCTTGCAGGAAAAAGATTCATCTCAAACGAAGAAGTGGTTACCTAAACTAACACGTATTTTGAGGGGTTCCCAAAATCGTATTATTCAGATGGTATAAAAAAGTTGGAATATCGTCTTACTAAGTGTATTGAGCTAAAAGGAGACTATGTTGAGAAATAAATAAATGGTTTTTGAAAAAAAAAATGTTTTTTTCCTACTTAGGTAGCTTCAATATCAATTCGCCTCGTAATTGATGTGATTTATATGAAATAAATTTATTTAAAATACAATTAAAAAATATCCATTTATATTTTCTATTTTGAATAATTTCTTCAAAATGTATTTTATATTTTATTTATCAAATTTTACATAATTGTACATATAAACATAAGTATGCATCTATTTACGTACATACCGCAAAATTAAGAAAGCTGCTCAAATCGACATCAAGTTCTGAAATTGATTGGAAATAGCTCGAATAATTATAAGTTTAAAAAATTACACCACGCCGAAGATTTGCAAATACATTTGTATTTAATTCGGTTAGACTGTTAAGGTTGTTAATAAGTTGAAAAATCGCAAATATTATGAAAATTCGTAAAAATTGTGATGTTGAAAATCAACCTTAAAATTTCTTAAAAATCTATAAAATTTTACAGAATGCAAAAAAGCTAAAATATCGAAAATTCGCAATAACCTTATAACATCGGAAAAATAACCAAGTTCAATATTATTTTAAAAAATCGGTTTTGATGCAATAAAACCGTTAAAATGGAAATTTAAATATGAAATTAATTTTTTATTTCACTTTTATTTACTAAAAAAAAAAAGATCAAAAGAATAGGAAGTTCGGAAGTTTGGCATCCGCGCACCAAAAACTGTGATAACTTCTATTATAGAGCATATTCTTACCATTTTAAGAGCATATTATCAATATTGTAGAACTTTTTTATGCGCATATTTTTGGTTGCCTTGGTAAAAAGATGTTTTTATTTTGAAACAAAAAGAAGATATTGTGTAAATATGGAGTTGTATTTGAGTAGCCAAAATTTTTGCAAATATTTTCAACACTACTGGAATTACTAAGTTTTACTAAAAGTAAAATACATTTTTACATTTTTTTCTGGCAAAATATGTACCTGCATAACTTTCGATAAAAATATGATTACTTAAGAATGACTTCAACATTTATTTTACTAAGCAATAAATTAAGGAAATGTAATTGCTGTAGTTTAAAATGTTATAATTTTTTGTGCGTGTTGCTTTATTTTACAATATTATATGTATGTGCATACGTATTTATGTACAAATGTGTGCTGAACATTTAATTAATTTTAAAACATTAGTGTGTTTTTTAAGAATAAATCATTGAAGCTGATTTAATTTTTTTTGCCAACAAATAAATATCAGCAACAGTTTTTAATTTTTCTTTAAAATCTAAACAAACAAATCTGATCACAAGCGGAAATTGAACAAAGTTTCCGCTGAGTTGATTTTCGATCCAATTCATTAAATTTTCAACTTTTTTTCTCTTTATCTCTCATTTATTTTATGCACTGCAAACACTTTAAGCTGTAGTAGTTTTGAGCTTTTTTTCCTTTAAATTTTGATAATTTTTTTTTTTTAATTTAGCTTGTTGGTTAGCATTTTTTGCTGCACACAAACACAAATTTGTCTATACTTTGTCACTAATTTGCTGCAGTAAGTACATGTATAATTGTACGAGGAGTAAACTGAGAGTATATTGAAGTTAAAAGAGTTGGTACTCGTATATGCTGCCTTAAGATTTTTCCCGTAGACCCATACAACTATTCTACATTCGTTTAGTCACACAATCAAGTTAATCTTAGTTATCAAATAATAGAGAACAACAATGACAATAACGGCAGATTTGTCAATATTCGAAACCAAAAAAAAAAAAAAATAAAAAAAAAATAATATATATTTTCTATAACGACTTGTATTGTTGGCCTCGTATGCGAATGCATGTGCTTGCTGAACATGACAATTGTTTAAAAGCAACAGCAAGAAAAACGCAACTTTTCAATGTTACAGTTTTATTTTTAATTATTTTTTTTCTTTTCTAATCTAATTTCACCTAAAGAATATTGTTGTTTTACTTTTTTATATGCACGAGTACATCATACATACACATATGTTACTTTAATAGCAAATATTATCAAAAATATTATTTATCTCCTGTTGGGAAAAGGACATATCATAGAAATTTTATTTTTACAATGGTTATGAATGAAGTGGGCGAATGTTCAATATGCCAACGAAAAATCTCAAGTCATTAAACATTTTCGAAATATGTTTTTAAAGTTTTGACATGTTTGTGACAAAATTTAAGAATAGTTTTATAGAAATATTTTACATAGTATATACTATAAAAATTATTACGGAGTGAAACATATTTCAAATTGAATGTAATTTATTTCTTTTCCGTATTCCCCAAAGGAGTTTTTAACAAAACTAAATTGTGTTTAACTAAAAAGTTTATTTGCCGAACTCGTTTCTTGATTCTGGGAGGAATATTTTACCTTGTGGGCCAACGTCAAATAATGTATAATTGGCAATTCTTTCGTAATCCCCAAAGAATTTTATACCAAAATTTAGTTTTGTTTAACTAAAAAGCTTAATTACCGAACTCATGATTCTGGGATAATTTTTCATCCTAGAATCGAGAAGCAATAGTTCGGTAATAGAGATTTTTTAAACAAAATTTATTTCAAAGATTTAAAAAACTTTTGTTTGTTGAGGGTTTTTAGCTAGTCTATATACACGCATTTCATTGGTGCTAAAGCCAAATCATCAGTAGACCTTAAACCTAATTTTTAAATGTTTCAAACCTCTTTACTTATACAAAAACTCTTTAAAAACTCAATGATCAATCGAATATAATAATTTGTTTGTTGGGATTTTTGAATAAGTTTCAAAGCATACTATGCTTATACTATTGTAATTTTTATAACTCTCTTTTATGTATAATGTAATTTTTTTCTTTTTAATTCTAAACTTGCAAAATATTCAACCTCATTTTCCGTATCTTTTTTTAGTCTTATAAAGGATCGGAAGGCCTATTTAGTATTCTAATACATATTATCAAGTTGTTGCTTTTGCAGAATAAACAATAATACGGAACAACAAACGCAAACGCAAACTTACACAACTAATATAAATATTTATATGTACGTACATACGTATGCATATATTTGTACATTAGGAATGGCCCTATATTTTATGGGGGAAATGGTGATGCAAATTTAACTTTGAGCAATGGTGACGCCGGTCTCACGCACCACGGTTTCTAAACTGAAAATTTTTCGAAACGTGTTACTAATAGTTCGTGTTTTTTTAAGCTATTGCATAGCTTTTATCGCGGGCTTTGAGCGCGGCGACCGAATCAAGAAATTCCGTAACTAAAATAAAACAGAACAGAACAGATTTTTACATGTAGGAAAACACAAAATGGCGTACTTACGAGCAATCGTGGTTGACAAAAAATGATATACACAAACAAACAGACAATTCGTAGGACTTTAAACAGTATTTTCCAGATATTTAGAGGATATCAAGTCTCAAACTTATGTTTCTTATTTCAGTTACCATAAACCTATAGTTTCAATGATAAAAATTCCTAAATAACCTACATGTATTGTAAGATAATAAAAATATTTTAAACAATATTAACTTCTTATTTATACAATAAAAGAAAAAAAATTGTTTTCTTATCGGTCACCACGCTCAAAAAGTGTAACTTGAATTAATATCAAAGAAAAAACTCGAATTATTATCAAAGAAAAAAAAATACTGCATAAATAAAAAATAAATAAATAATTATAATTGCATAAGTTGATAAAAAATGCTACGCAGTCCCCGAGTGCCACACGTCTTTTTTAATTTATACTGTTTGTCAATCAAGCAATTTAGGCTCTTCTTTTATTTAAAAATATTAAAATGCACAAAATAAGAGAATTTAAAATAACATTAATTTTAGGAATAAACTCACATATTCTTAAAGGAAAATAGCGATTTTATTCTTTCAACATTCGAAACTTTTAACAAAATAACCAAAAATCGGTAACCTTAGATAATAAACCTTGATAAATTATTCCTTGATTATTTTACTTTCATACACGGTGATACACGGTTTCACACACCGGGTAAGTAAAAAAAACCGCAACGTGTGCAGTTTCGCCGTGATCTGACAGATAGCGGATGTGCATTGCGGCAGCTATTCCAAATTGCAACGAAAAAGAATTACGGAAAATAAGGTTGTTAGAATTTTCTAGCACACCTGGTTCCACAGACCAGTAGGTCACCATTGGCGAGTTAAATTCAAGAAATATGTATGCGAATAGTTTAGAATGCAACGCCACGTAGTAGCATCAAATCTCGTAAACATGGAAATGTTTATATGGGCGGTGAACAATTTTGATGCAGTTTGCCTTTGGTTGTCTTACACACAAATATTATGGAATATATAAGAACAATACAAAACCAAAGAGCATTATCATGGGTCTGGAAAAATTTATATTCAGTGGATATATCCATTAGTTTGCAAATTACTGACCCAACAGAATCATTATCGAGACACTCAACAAGAAGGTGTACTCGTCTTGATCTCGCTGTAAATTCGCTGCTCGTGTGACTGCATTCCATGATGTTTAAAAATGGCGTATGCTGACAACATTGCGATGTCAGTGTATGATAATGCATACCTGCATATACTTTCATCGTATCGAAAGTGGTCTCAGGGTAAATCTCCATTTCCAGTCCTAAACGCAGTGAAACTTAGGTTGTCTAACAGTGCGTAGTATCTGGGTACCAAAAATGACTTTAACTTGGTCTCAATAGCAACTACGCTCACTTGTGCCATTAATGACAGATGCAGATGCTATGATATTAAATATATCGTATGTGTTGTCAAAATGTGTAGGAGTAAGAGACTGTAAAGCACTTTCTCTGTCGTTGCCCTGGTCTCTCTGAGAAAAGTTGGGCAGCCGGTTAGATCCGGTCCACATTTGCAATTTTTGCTGCACCGATTTTTGAATATATACATTTTGTGTTCCGCTCTCGCTCTTTCTTACTAAAAAATAAAAAGTTGTTGCAACAAAAATTGCAACTCTGGACCGGGACTAACTTCAAGACTTAGCACTGAACGCAATAGAGAGGTGTAGATGGGGCATTAACCTATCTTGACATCCTTCTAATTAAGACAAAGGCACCAATTATGCCCCAAGTAGGCCGGCTCTTAATGACTGGCATCTTGTGCAACCTAACCTAATCGAGTCACCTCTAAATTTTTTCACTTAATCACCCTTATTCGAGTTGTCAACATGAATACAAAACGATATTGTGTTGCCTTGTTTACTTCAAATTGTTATTCCAGTTGTCGTTATCGGATATTATCGATGACTGTCAACATAGAATTTGTATTCTACAACAAAATTTGACGGCAATATTGTTTTGAAACGACTTTGAACTTGTCGTCGCCATTTTTCATAATGACTTGACTTTGTTTGAAATATATTTAAATTGAAAAATGGAAAAAACTGAAAAATTTAAAATAACAACTGCAACTCAGTTTGAAAAATTATTGGAAGAGTTGCAGAAGAATCCCTCTCTTGCAGTGGGATTTTGCAGAGGTACTCTTCCAAGTAATTTTAGAGAACAATTGGAAGGAATCGCAAGAGTTTTAAATTCTCTTGGCTCGCCGATACGTTTAGGAGATGGATGACAAAAGGTAAGGAAATAATGAGCGAAAATAGTGAAACATAAAAATAAAATTTGTGTTCACTTGCTGTCCGGTAGGATAAATATGTCGAATTTCTGTCTCAGAAGCTTTCGTTCTAATATGAGATTTTGTTTTCTTGTATTTCTGAATTTATATCACAAGTAAAAACCATTTCAACTTTTAATAAAATTTCTGTGCAAAATTAACTAAAAAAAGCTGTTTCAAATATTTAGAGATGTGTGATTGATATGTTGACATAAACGATAAATCGTCAAAGTCGTCGTCATCCTGTTATAGAATGCAAAAATGTTATTGAATTGATGACGACGTTGAAATAAAATGATATTGACAATACAATGACGGCGACGTTGACGACGACAATTGGAATAAGGATGAATAACTGCTATACAAGTATGTTACTTTTTGGACTCTTCTCATCTATCTATGTATATTATGAGGATGAAAACAAGAATTTTAAAACGTTTTTCAAGAGCTACCCTAATGTACAGACACGAACTCCGAAAAGTGCAAACATAGAACATGCACGTGTTGTTACAATAATCGTCCTACTTAACGTTTTACAAAGCGAACAAAGGCAACTTTGTGTAGAAGAAGAAGAGACAAAATGAGAACCGCATAAAGTTACGCGGTAACTAAGAACTTCCTGCTATATTGCTGCTCAAAGCTAATTAAGCAACCAGCTAGTCAACGAGCAAACCAACCAACCAACTTGCAAATCAATGAACCAGGTTGCCAACCAAACCCTACTTTAGAATCTAAAGTTTAGATACTCTTCGAAACTATGCGCGTACATAATACATACACACCTTTACTTTACCAGGCCAATTTGTTCAAGAGTGTAGTAGAATGATTCTCGCTCATAATTGTGCTGCCAACATGTTAACGTTCTGTTATGATGTTAATTGTTGTTGGTTTTATATTTTTATAATTTTTTGTTTGCTTCCATGTGTCTTTATTTGTAAAGAGTTTAATTAGTTTTTATTTATTTTTATAATATTAAAGTCAGTCAGCTTTTCATTACTGCTTTTTGTTATATTATAGTACAAATTTCGCTATATTCTTAATAAATCTAAAAAAAATTGTGTACAATTTTTAAAATATTATGGTACAATTTTACAATTCCTGATGTCATTCCTGTCTTGTATATCTCTTTTTTATGTGGTGTGTTGGTGTAAATTTTGCTTTCATGGAGTTGTGGAGCATTGAACTTTAATGTGTGTTAATGTATGTTTGCATTTTTTATTTATTTATTGGTCGTTGGTTATTTTTTATTTCGTTTACATACATATAGTGTTCTTGATTTCAATATTATATATTTTTGGCATTTTATTTGAATTTTTCTTAAAAATTGATTTTTTAAATACATATGTACGAGGGCGGATTGATATTGAAGCTACCTAAGTAGGAAAATTTTTTTTTAAAACCATTTATTTATTTCTCAACATAGTCTCCTTTTAGCTCAATACACTTAGTAAGACGATATTCCAACTTTTTTGTACCATCTGAATAATACGATTTTGGGAACCCCTCAAAATACGTGTTAGTTTCGGTAATCACTTCTTCGTTTGAGATGAATCTTTTTCCTGCAAGCCATTTTTTAAAGTTTGGAAACAGGAAAAAGTCACTAAGAGCTAAATCTGGACTATAAAGTGGATGATCGACCAATTCGAAGTGTATATCACGTAATTTTAGCATCGTATCTAATGCTGTATGAACCGGTGCGTTGTCTTGAAGAAAGAGCACTTTTTTCTTCTTTAAATGTGATCGTTTTTTCTTGATTGCATCAATCAATTGATCCAATAATGCACGATAATACTTTCCTGTGATTGTCGATCCTTTTCCAAGATAATCGATGAGCAATATTATGTGTGCATCCCAAAATACAGTGGCCATAAACTTGGCAGCCGATTCACTGTCTTCGCCTTCTTCGGAGCATTTCCACCAGCTTCCACCCATTGTTTCGATTGATTTTTGGTTTCAGGTGTGTAGTGGTGGACCCACGTTTTATCAACAGTTATTAATCGACGCCAAAAATCAACAGGATTACGCTTTATCATGTCCAAATACCGCTGTCGAGTGGTCAGTCGAACTCGTTTTTGTTCGACACTGAGCAAACGCGGCACTCATCTTGCCGATAGCTTTTTCATATGCAAATGTTCATGCAAAATGTTGCACAGACGTTCTCGGCGATCATTCATAACGATATCGAGGATTTTCTTGATATTTTCTTCAGTAACCACCTATTTTGGCCTTCCTGTTGATGGTATTGTTGCAGTGCTTGTTCGGCAGCGTTCCAATATTTTACCATGTAATCTGACGGAGCAGACTCACCGTAATGTTTATCGAGCTTTTCTTTTGTCTCTTTCGGCGTTTTTCCTTTCAAATAATAGTGTTTAATCACTGCACGAAATTCACTTTTTTCCATTTTTCAAGAAACACAAAAGTTTCTTATTTCAAACGACTACAACAAATTTTTGGGTTTGTGCTGCCATCTAGCGCTAGTTAGCTTCAATATCAATCCGCCCTCGTATGTATGTGTGTAACATGTCGACGGCATTTATTCCAAATGGTTTATTTGCAAAACCCTGATTGTTCAGAAGAAGAAGTGAGTATTTAACAAATCGATATTCTACAATATAATTGATAATTCCCTAAAATATAAATTATAAAATAAAACTCGTGATTCGCGTTTTTTCGGTAGATAAACAATTTTGTCTTAGAAAATTTTCGGTGTAAACATTAAAATGAGTAGATAAACCATTTTCTTTGACACAAATTTTAATGTGTGTGAAGTTAAATTTTAAAATATAACTCCCTAGACACAAACCACAGAGTTCAACAGAGCTCTGTTAGCATGCTAACAGGACTCTGTACACATACAAAATCTTATTTAATCCATTAGAAATGGAATTATTTTCGGAAGGAGTCAACGTGGGCAGAAAAAGTTGAATGGGTTTTAAAGACAAAGTGCTCCTCTATTATTGTTCATAAATGGATTCTTAAAAAGTTGGATTTTCAACGAATTATTTCCAGTTTTCCAAATTAGGTTGCTCTAAGGGATGGCCACATTTTTTTTTGGGAAGGAGTCAACGTGGGCAGAAAAAGTTGAATGGGTCCCTTAGAGCAACCTAATTTGGAAAACTGGAAATAATTCGTTGAAAATCCAACTTTTTAAGAATCCATTTATGAACAATAATAGAGGAACACTTTGTCTTTAAAACCCATTCAACTTTTTCTGCCCACGTTGACTCCTTCCGAAAATAATTCCATTTCTAATGGATTAAATAAGATTTTATATATGTACAGAGTCCTGTTAGCATGCTAACAGAGCTCTGTTAAACTCTGTGGTTTGTGTCTAGGGAGTTATATTTTAAAATTTAACTTCACACACATCAAATTTTAAATACTTAGTATGAAGTAAAATTTTAAGAATGTGTAGTGTTGTAAACCATTTATTTTTAACTCATAAAATTGTAAGTTTAAATTTTAAATTTTGTTGTTTTTCACTTTAAAATAGTTTTAGGATCAATAAAAATAGAAGACGATACTTTCTTCAGGTCTAAATTATTATCTGTATGGTTAATGTTAGGATTTTTATTATTATTTATTAAATAAATTACATACATTTATTCTGAATGAAGATTATCATAGAAAGAATGATATTCATTAGGTATCACTGATTTCAATTCCTGTAGATGTCTCCATTTACTGGTGGATATTGTAAGATATTCTTGATCCTGTACTCATCATTGAAACCGGTTGCACTTGCTTATTATTACATTTTAAGACATAGTCTCTGTAAATATCGGACTTCGTTTTAAATGCAGTAGTGACTCTCCATTTTTTCCAAATTGTCAATAAATTCTTAGAGGTGTATATTTACATGAGATGGCCGTCGCCAATCAGATTTCGTTTGGAACTTCTTGATCATTATCCAACATCTAAGCGTTGAAAAAGGGATGGCACGAGTCGACTTATAATATTTGTGGCCAAAGTAAAACTCCCAACCCAATTATCGATCTCTTCCCCCGTTAAACTGTGTGAAGATAGAAACATTTTCAACACATATTTCAAATCAGCGTATTAATATTCATCAGAAAAGTTGAATTCGTTTTAAAATAATTACGTTCTTACTGATTTTTAATATACGACTGCTATGAAAATCTCGCAAATATATTGTAGATAAACTATTTCGCCTTAAAAAAAAGTGTGTATGTACTCGTATATAAACCAAACAAAAAATGTGAATAAGTCGCAAATAAATCAACGTTTTGATCATAAATTCATACCATAGGAAATGTGCATCACAGGGAATAGTTTGACATCAAAAACTCATTTTTACAAAATCTGCAGATAAACCATTTTGGATAAACGCCGTCGATGTGTCATTTTATTATTAATTGTTAGAGATCTGCACAAGGTATGTATCTTGAGAACGTGCTTGAGATATTTGATTTCTTTTTAATACTTTCGCAACGGAAATGTTCCAACGAACATTACGAATTTTGGGGGAGTGATTTCAGAATCGTCAAAAGTGGCGCTACGGAGTATGTGAATACCCCCTACACGAAGAATGTAACAAGCTGAACAAATGTTTTTCCACTTTCATCGTCACTTTTGATGACATACGGATAAATGGTCCATTGCGAACATTCTGTTTGTACAAATAAATCATCTTTTTGAAAGAAAAAAATTTGACAAATCGCAAATGTTCGTTCCGATATGATCGACAACTCTGTAATCGGCTCTCACAGAAAACAATGTTACCAATTTAAAGTTCTAAGCAATGCAATAAAATTGCTATACAGTAGTTTCCGCTTAATTGTGCCCCGTATTATTTATTTACCCGCTTAAATATTAAGAAAAAATAAAAATTTCAACATACTAACATTTATCAAAATATAACCGTTTAAATGAGTTCGTTTAATTGCGGTACCCTTTTAATTGGCTCATGAAATAAAATCCCTTTTTGCAAATCACGTACAAAAAGTCCGGTTAATTGTCATTTGAAAATTCAGAAAAATAGTACACATTTGGAATATCTACATAAAAGTATGTACATATATGTAACATTGTACCTTATTTAGCTTTTAAGATTCGGTAATAAAACATTTTAATAATAAAAAAAAAGATCTCAGAGGAAATCTCCTAAACCGGCAACTTTGAGTAAAACAAGAGTATGACAACGAATAAAATCAATCCTGAAACTGTTTATTTTTTTTTATTCTAAATATTAAGAATCAGAAGCCGAGTAAAACCGTATTGTTGTATGACAAGTTTAACAAAAATTCAACACTAGTTTAGCTCTATTATTATTATTTTCTTTTTTTAAGTTTAAACTTTCTATTCATTAAGAGAATTAATATTTAATTAAAAATATTTTTATTTTTTATTAAACCTGAGAAGCATCTTCTGCACATGTTGCAATATTTGAACCAAAGTGTCCCAAATAGCGTTTGAAATTAGACATAGCATTTTTTACACAGACATTGCCACTATAAGGCTCTTGTAAACCATTATTTATGTCCATCTCAGTTTGGAGAAAAGATGTTAACAATTCGGCCATATGACTTTTAAGGTTTGAAGAGCATTTAATAGAAGGTACAGTGTCAGCATCATCATCATTGTATCCAGCATTATTACATACGTTATCGTTGATATTAATTACTTTTGTGGTGTATTTCATAAGCTCTTTTGCATCAGATAGTTCTTTTGCTAATTTAGCTCCTTGGCCACACTTTTTTCTAATATGATAAGAAAAATCATCAGCGACATCCTCTAAATTGAGCACGTACTCTACCATGCAGTTGACACCAAGTAAATTTTGTACGCTTGTTTCAACATTATTATTGAAATTGTCTTCAAAGGAAGATCCTTGCACTAATTCACTTAGAGAAACTGATAAAAGTACAAATGCGAGCTTAATAAACATTTTACTGCCTTCTTCAAATATATTTGAAACGCTCTCAAAGAACTGGTATTACTTGTAGACTTCTTCCATTCTTTATATAGTGAAATTTTATTTGCATTTTAAACAAGTGTTTGCATTTTAATGAGTACATATTTGCCTTTTAATTAATTGTTGGCAAAATTATTGCTATTTATTCTAAATTAGAGAAACTAAGAAAAAAAAGTAATCAATTTTTCAATGAAATTTATAATAAACAATTGAGTTCTTGTAAACTTTTATAGTTGAATTAATTAAGAAAGTTCTTACTTAATTGCCATCATTTCATTATTATCTTGATAAAAAAATGTTTATATTTGTTGCAAATTGTAAATAATTATTAAAGCTATTTATCAAGTCGATTAAAAACAATGTTTGGTATTTCAACTGCAGTCAATTAAAAATAACAGGGGAATAAAATTAAAGGAAGTAAAAAAAGAAACAAGTCGTTGAAATCTTAAGGAGCTGCTAATATTTAATTTCCAGAAAGCTTAATGTATAAAAATAACTGTTGATAGTTGAAAAAAGGCAACTCCAGTGATATACCTATACCAACGTGGGCAAAAAATTTAATGGTATATGAAGACAAAGTATTCCTCTATAAGATAAGATTTTATATGTGTACAGGAGTCATGTTAACATGGTAACAGAACTCTGGTAAACTTGGTGGTTTGTGTCTAGGATGTTATATTTTAAAATTTAACTTCACACACATAATAAAATATGTCTGTCTGCACACGCCTGAATATAATTTCGAATTATATTACACATTTTTTTTGTTTCTCTAATCTTTATTTTTTACTTTGTATGTTTAGCAATATAATTTTTTTAGGCCCGAACTCGAACTTCGGTAGATTTTTCGGACCGAATATATTAATATTTTATAGGGTTGCATTTTTGAGTATTTTTGCTGATATACAAATATGTATAATATAATACAATGTTCGGTGTTCGTCGAAAATTTTACAGACTACCGTACATCATGCGACACCGAACCCGAACGTGCGGTGGAATACTAGCTATTGGATTCGAAAGCAAAATCATTGTAGATTTTAGAACTATTTATTGAACTTACATTCATAATCAGTATAGGTTTTGAGAAACCTACTAACTAATGTCGCAACTTTAATATCACTAATGTGAAGTTTTAAATAAATATAGATACGTATACCATACTGTGGCTATAAAACGCTCCGAAGGCGCTTGAAAGGTCTCGTCAAAATTTATCTAAATCTGCCAATCTGCCCATCGTTGACATTTTGTCAGAAAATTTTATGTCATTTTTAAAAACAAATGGCCTTATTCATAAACGTTTAATAAAGTTATAGTAGGTTTAATGTTGGATTTTTGTATGAGAAACCCGGTTTTAATGCAGACATTAACTTTATTAATCATTTGTGAATAAGGCCAAAAGTCTTTAAAAATTTCTAGAATTTTGGAAAAGAATCATGATGGGTAAAACGCAGCGTTTTCAAATACAGTACATACATACATACAGTTTTGAAAACGCAAAACGCATTTCGACCTGTTCTGAAATCGCTACGATTTGCTAGCGTTTTGCTATTTTTCGAAGCTTTGTTCGAACAATTAAAACAGATGTTTTGTCATAAAACAACGTAAACAAATAAATAAATTTCAAATTAAAATGTCGACAGCGTTCTTACTTTCTATATTAGCTTTAAAAAAGTTACAATCAAAAGAAGTTTTAATAAAAAGAAAAACACAAAGAGATTCTTCCAATCCAATGGACATTCCAGACCAAGCATACAATATTAGCATAAATACATTGACAAAAAATGTAAGTCTCATAGTATGTTTTTGTGCTTAAAGTTTCATAGCTCTGTACAGGTTAAACAAGTCTGCGTTTTTAATGATTTTGGAAGAGACTTCAGGGCTTATGAGCAAAAGTTCAATTCCAGAAATATTGCGTTTGGCTGGCGCTTTACGATTTTTGACAGTCGGGTCTTTCCAAGCTGTGATTGCCAATGACCTTAATATATATATAAGTGTGGGTCGTAGCACTTTCTGCAAAGTTTTATGGGACCTACTTAATATTCTTGAGGAGAAGTTGTGCCCGCTTTGGATCAAGTTGAAGCTTACGGAATCGGAAGCAAGATTAGTGATTACCAAATGATTACCAAATGATTACCAAAATGGAAAAATGTTACAAGCTTTAGCTTAAATAAAAAGGAAAAATATTAAATTTAAATTGTGCATAATTTCATTTTGTGTTTAAAGTGCGGTTTCAATAGAATAAGCCAGACCGCTTCAGTATACACTAGCGGTTTGAAAAAATTTCTAGCGTTTTCGTTTGTCGGCGGTTTTCAAAACACTAGCTAGCGTTTTCAAATCTAAAACGCCACTTTTAAGCGTTATGCGTTTTTCAGAACATGGGCGAAAGTTTAATAAATATTATATGTACATGAAATGATTTCGAAAGTAGCAGAAATAGCATACTTCTTGTTCTGCAGAGAAGTTCAATATTAAGGGGTGTATATGTGACGATTTTACGTTATTTCATCGATTTTTTAAAACGAATACACCAAAATGACAATTGATTATTTGTTGATTCTCACTATTATTATTTTAATGTTTGGTAAACATTTGTATTTCATATAATACATACATTTACTATTAAAAATGTTCTGTAAATTGAGTGATTTAATATCTAAGCATTTCCAAAAACATTTTGAATGTTCGATTTAAAAGAAAACAATTTTTACAACTAAAGTTGAACTTCTATAACTAGAATTTCTATAACTTGAAGTTTCTATAAATTGAAGCAAATCGCATGACAACAGCGGCAAGTAGGTAAATTCCTTTAGATTTTGTTTCTACAACTTGAACTCCCATAACTTGAATTTTTCTCTAACTTGAAGAAAAGTATTGGTACAAAGCTTTTACAACGTTTCTAGAAATTGCATTTTTTATGCTGACATTAATTTTTCGTTAAGCAAAAATTCCCAGATCAGCCCATAGTAGTCAACGCATTTTTTTTCTAATTTGCTTTAGAAACGCTAGTTTAATTTGGGAAATTTTTTTATTTATTTATTTATTTTGTCTATAGATATAATATCTTTACAGACAGTTAAACAATATAATTAATATAGTAAATTCCAATAAAAATACAAAATTATTGATTATTTAATAGAACGATAATTTTAAGATTAATAACATTTACATTTAAAGAAAAATCTCTAATTTTATAAAATTTATTAAATTAGATGCACATTCTTCTAAATGGATCAGCATTTGCGTAATTTGATCTGAAGAATTTAATTGCTAGCAATTCAAAGTGTCGAGATGGACGATGAGGAACATTAAACGAAATGTTATCGAGCAGGAAATTAGAACAAATATCACAATTAATTAAATTTAATATAAACGACACATTCAACATAGTCCGTCGGCTTTTAAGAATTGGAAGTTTGATTAGAGCAAGACGGCTGATGTGTGACGGGAGATCTAATGGGTTCCACTGAAGACCACGGAGGCAGAATAACAAAAATTGCTTTTGTACTGATTCAATGTAATTGTTGTAAGTCACGTATATGGGATCCCAAACTATAGATGCATATTATAAGACAGGTCTGACGAGGGAAACATAAAGTTGTTTTGTAACATATGGGTCCTTAAATTCTTTTGCCCATCTTTTGATAAAACCAAGAATACAACGTGCTTTATTTACAGTTATGGAAATATGATTAATAAAGTTCAACTTAGCATCCAACAAAACGCCAAGATCCAACACTGTAACACAATTTTCTAGCTGGTGGTTCCCCAAAGAATAATTTACTTTAATATGATTTTCTCTGTAGAAGGACATACGTTTGAATTTTTTCAAGTTAAGCACCATCAAATTTAAATCACACCATGACTCAAATGAGTCCAAATCTTGTTGAAGTAGACTGTGATCTGCATATTGATTAAAACTTAGGAAAATCTTTACATCATCCGCATACATTATTAAAACGTTGGAAAATTTAATCACGGTAGGAAGATCATTTATAAAAAGAGTAAACAGCAATGGTCCAAGATGGCTTCCTTGTGGCACTCCAGAATCTAAATCTATCGATTTAGATGTGACGTTTTTAAAACGGACACATTGCTTCCGATTAAATAAATATGACTCAATCCATTTATAAGAGTTATATGAAAACCCCATTGTGTTAAGTTTCTTCAAGAGCAGTTTATGGTTTACCTTATCAAACGCTTTGCTAAAATCGGTGTACACGATGTCAGTTTGTTTCCGTTGCACAAAACCCCGATTTATAATGGTTTTTAGTTGTAAAAGATTTGTTGTAGTAGAACAGCCTTTTCGAAAGCCATGTTGAGCAGATGACAATAGAGATGATACATGATGAGAAATGCATTCAGTTACCATCTTTTCAAAAAGTTTGGGAATAATACTTATTTTAGAAATTCCTCGATAATTTCCAATGTCAGACTTAGTACCAGATTTGTAAAAAGAAATGATAAAAGACTTTTTCCAGATACTAGGGAAGTATCCATATTTAATTGACATATTAAAGATGCGTGTCAATGGTACGGCGAAAAATTCAGCACAGTTTATCAATATACAGCTAGGAATGTTGTCAGGACGAAAATTTAAGTTTTTTTAAGTTATATAAAGGAATGGGATTGAAATCATTTGATTAACTGATTGAGAACATGAAGAAATACAAGAACCATTAAAATCGGCATCAGAATAGGTCGTAGAAAAGAAGTCTGCAAACATGTTACTTATGTTAAGGTCATCGCAGGATTCACAGTCCTTAAACTTCATTACTGTGGGAAATACAATCGATTTTCTTTTAGAGTTTACAAAATTGTAGAATGATTTAGGATTATTTTTGAAATCAATTCTCAATTTACGTAAGTAGTTAGTGTAACAATATTTATTTAACGCATTATACTCAGCACGAGTCGTTACATATTTAGTATAATCGATAAGTCGGCCAGTTTTTTTTTGAAATTTTTATACAGCTTATTTTTCTTATTTTTGACTGAAGACAGGTGTTTTGTGCACCAGGGAGGGCCACTAGGTTTGCGAAGAGACTGCTTAGGGAAACACAATTCCATAAGAGAATAATTTTTTTTATAAAAACGTTTTATTATTTCATCCAAAATAATACTTGAGGGCAAAAATAACTCATCCCAGTTTATATCATCCAAAAGGCTTTTAAATAAATGGTAGTTTGTCTTTTTAAAGCAGAGTACCTTATCGTTTAACTCAGTAAGTTGCGAGTAAGATGAAAAAAATTTGTAAGTTTACTTCTATAGTCGATTTTCCGGAGTGGTAATTGGATCAGAGCACTTAACAACGATATCCACATGTTCATTTACAAATATTAAGTCTAATAATTTCCCATAGTCATCAAATATACCGTTCAACTGATAAATCGATAAATCCATAAAAGAGTTTAGAAACTCTATACATATTAAATTATATGTTGACGTAATTGGTGTAAAGAAGCCATCATCGGGCGAATAAATACATACGAATTTTCGAAAAAGAGAAAAAATTTAAATTTGGGCGCCTCGAAAATAATTTTTTTTGATATGACGTAGTGGAACTTTTTTCTTCATGCCAAGAGTTATCGAAAACTTTAACCACTCTAATACATACATATGTATACATATATGTATGTTATTTAAAAAATTAAGCAATATTTTATATATATCTTGGTTATAAAACACGTATGTTTTAAGCTTTTTAAAAGTATTACAGTGAACTCGTGATAACGTGAACTAATTTTTATCAAGGCAGTTCACATTTTCCAGTTTGTTCACATTATCGAGTACCCAAATTTAAAATAAAAAAATATATTTTAATAAGTAAAAATGCTAAACACTCTTTGAAATTAATTATTTTATTGATTCTTAATAACAAAAAATAAATTACCATATATTCAGTTAACTTTGCATTCGATAAATAACAAAATAAAAATAAAATATAGGATATAAAAAATTGATATTTAATTAACAAAAACAGCAAAAAATAAACTAAAACTAATAGGAATATTTTTTTGGTTGGATAATTAAGAATCAGTTAAACAAAGTTTAAAGGAAAAAATCAGTAATTTTTTTTTTTAAGTTTTTTGGTTTACCATCTTTAAAAGAGCTTTTTCTTAAAGATTACTCAGTACTCTAATGTCACTTTGGTCTAGCATCTCCTTTTCAGCTCATATTAAAGCCATATCCAAAGCTCCCTTGGATTTAATTGTAACTTCTGGCTGGAATATAATCGAATCATCATCATCGTCGGTATCCACAAGAATTTCAATACTTCCCACTTCTGTGCAATTTTCTTCAGGATTGTTGTTCCAATCTTTAACCGTGGAAAGAATAATATCCATCTGTAATTAAATTTTAATTAAATTTTCTAAAAACACTAAAGCTACAATAAAACAAACCTGAGAATTCAGCGCCTGAAAAAGTAGAGCCG
The DNA here is from genome assembly GCA_956483585.1 of Gymnocheta viridis. Taxonomy (NCBI): domain Eukaryota; kingdom Metazoa; phylum Arthropoda; class Insecta; order Diptera; family Tachinidae; genus Gymnocheta; species Gymnocheta viridis. The sequence goes on from OY101441.1 coordinate 44,545,962, forward strand.
CACTATTTTCTAGCTGTCTTATTTCTAGAGAATTATTTTCTCTTTTTTTTACTACACTTACACGAATTAAAATTTTTGAAATAACCTGTAATTCAGGGATTTCGCAATTGAAAAACTGTGTTCACGTTTTAGAGCTTTCAGATTTTGTTTACGTTTTAGAATACTCTATGGAAAAATAAATTTGTTCACGTTTCTGAGACGTTCACACTTTCGAGTGTTCACGTTTTCGCGAGTTCACTGTATTTCAAAACTGGATCTCTTAGTGTGAAAATAATTTATTTCCATAATCTTTTTTTTTTGTTATTTTTTATGTAAAAATTTTACTATAAAAACTATTTTTAACGAATATAAATACTTTTAAATAAACTTTGATGTATTATTTATTTACATCATACGAATAAGAACTTAATAATTTTCTGTCACTGGACGTGATTTTTGAAATCGCGTCAGTGTGAACGTGGGAATCAGAAAGCCTACTGAAAAATACTCTAAGAAGAGTCAAATACGTTTAAAAACACGACTGATAAATGACTCAAATTACAGTCATAAATGACATAAAAAAGTGTTAAATGACAATAAAAAGGCTCCTAAATAAACGGATAAATTACTCACAAAATACTCGTATGCGATTAAAAATATGACTGAAGGACGACACGAAAAAGAGTCACAAATGAAGTGAAATAAGACTAATAAATGATCAGAAAACGATTCGAAAAAGCCTTTTAATACTATTAAAAAAGGGGTCGAAAATGACTCTAAACTAATATAGAAAAAGACTAATAAGTGACTTATCAAGAACAGTCGCGGATAGTCACGTTTTTCTCCCGACAAAAGTGTCTTTTATGTTCAGAAAATAAGCGCATATTCCGACTTTTTAATCGCGCAGTAGAGTCGAAAAAGAATCGTATTTGATAAAAAAAATTCAAAAAATGCTTGTAAGTTTTTTTGCTTGTAGTTAGATGTATACCGTAGGATCTTTTAGTATATTTCTTTACCTCCTGGTAGTGGGGTCTTTGAACTGAACCAAATATAAAAGTCTGTCATGGTCTTGTATATTAATTTTTTTTTAGAAATTTCGTATGGATCATGTCGCTCTTTTATTGCAACGTAGTCATATCTCAAAAACCTTTGTTTTTGAGTTAAGAATATCGTTCGTTATCTTGTGCAAAAAATTCATACAAATATCTCGTTTCCTCACCTCTTGAGAATATTTTTTTATTTTTCCATTGCGATGTGTGTAATTTAAAAACTTTAAGCTCGTTTTCTAAAGAACGACTTTTTTTATATATGACTATGTTGCAATAAAGGAGCGATGTGTTATCTCGTCCAGTTAAATTGATCACTTTTTTTTTCTTTTTGCATAATTATTAAGTTTTGGGATCGTTTCTGGTGCATTTAAGTTCATATTTAGTCGGAAATGTTGTATTTTGCTATATCGTCGGTATCCTGCAAAAAAAGTTGTAAGTCCATTTTTTGGCGAAATAGAGTTAATGATGTAGAAGTGTCCCAAAAGTCATATCCTACGTGCTGCAAAAAAAATCCCATGCCTTTTTAGAATATTTTTGTAGCTATTGTATTAAAACAAATTATTCTATATCCAAAGCACCCAAACATGTCCCAAGTGAACTTAGAAGAAAAGGAAATCCTTATAATATAACTCAAATGCAGTTTTCCGATTTTCTGGATTTATCAAAGCTATCAGAGATTTATTAAAAACAAAAATTTAGACGAAAATGGGGATAAAATAAACTGGTTGAGGGTAAAATCTTTTAGGTACCAAAAGATTAAACCTGATGTAATAGAGTATAAATGCGCCCATAGTGAAACCTATAAAGAAATACGTGTTTTTGGTAAAGGTCGGCCCGGCCCATGAATTTGAAAAAAGTCAACATTGAAAAGATGTATAAAAGCAACCTTCCTATAAGTATCGAAAAGAAGAAAGATTTACTTTACAAAACCGTCAAAAATAAGGCCCCAGAACCGGATATATATGATAAATTAGAATCAGATCAAGATGTACCAATTTACTTACCGAAAATCCATACTTACCGTACTTTTGACACCACAGTTCGCATTGCATAAAAGCAAAACTAAAAAAATTAATGCTCAATATTTATTTATAATTAATGAAAGAATACATTTTCAATAATAATTTAATATTTATGTGATTTGGCACATTTATCAACTGAATCCGCAAAAGTGGGTAAATTCACCTTTAGTTTGTTTGCAGCAACTTTGCTGCAGGAGTCCTTAAACTGACCCGCATTAGAGTTAATGTAATTAGAAATTTTGCCAACAACCGTATTGAGTTTATCCATGCGGCTCATTATTGAACTGGCGCAGAGAGCAGGAGCAGGTTTCTTAGCATGTACTGACTTATCATATGCGGCATTTTTGCAAATATAGTTATTTGAATCAATAACATTTTCAGTTTTAGTGGAAAGAGTTTCACAATATTCCACTAGATTAGATACCACATCAGATTCCTTAACATTACACACTTGAATGTCGTAGATAAAATCACTGGCAGCGTTCTCCACATCAAATACGGTGTCGATCAAACAATTTATACCACCCAAGTTTTTTGTTGCAGCTTTAACATTATTTTGGAAGTAGGTACAATGAACTTTCCCATTAGCCAATAATAGGATTGAACCGAAAAGTAGTAAAGTTGCATTAGAATTCATGCTGTTAAAATTCTTTGGTAAATGTCTGCGATTGCAATACTGGAGTAAATAAAATATTCGAATGCTTATATACTGCAAGATTTGATGTATTGTTTACATATTCTTCATGTCGTTTAATAATTAAAACAAATAAATGTACATAGAATTAATTAAAAGATAAAAAATATTTTAATTTAAATACGAATTGTATTAAAAACTTAAAAAAAAATAAAATATTCAAATGGTTTTTTTAAATTAATATTTATACGTAATTTCTTTAAACTGTGTGGGGCTTAAGTGCAAACTTCTTGTTTTGGCTCGATTTCAATATATGAATTTACAAATGACTTTATATTAAAGATGAATTCACTCACCAATTTATTTAGAACAAAACGTTTTTGACTTCAAAGTTTTCTGCAGCATAATTAACTCCATTTGAAACAAATTTCGGAAAATCAAAGCTACCACATGAAATATGTAAATTAAAAAGAAACATGTGATAAATTGTGTAATAAAATAAGCAACAGACAAGTGTTTCAGTTAATAACTAATGAACTAGATAAAGGGAATTACTTACACTGTGCACTTATAGAAAAGATCTTAAAAATAAAATCATATTGTAAATTTTTAAGACTTTATGTTGCGATTTGTAGCTCTGAAACGCTGCTAAATTCAGAAAAGTGATGAAAATTACAATTCGTTTTTAATGTTCTTTTTTTCGGTTTCAAGATGTTTTATGAGATTTTTTGTGGTGTTTTTTCACTGAACTTTTTCTATTTTTTTTTTGTTTCATCGACTTTTTAATGATATTAAACATTTTAATTTTCCCAATGATTGGAAGTTATTGCGAATTTACATAATTTTTTAAGTTTTTTGCGAGTTTTTCACATTCCATGCATTCGCAGCTCGTTTTAGAAGATTTTACGACTTTTTCTAAATTTTGCAACTTTTTGTGGAATTTTGCGTTTTTTTTGCAATGTGGGTGACTTTCAGTTTTTTTTATTTCATTCAGGGTTGTCACAGAATCCAATGTAGTCGGAATTGGATTTAAAAATATTTTTGTGTGATGAATTTCAATGTTATCGGTTTTATGTTCAAAATAGATAGTAATTCAAGATTGAAAATAAAACCGATAACATTGAAATTCATCACACAAAAGTACTTTTTGTCGTCTTTTCAAATCCTATTCCGACTACATTGGATGCTGTGACAACCCTGATTGACTTTTAAATGATATTAAATATTAAACATTTACGGTCTAATTCATAAAATTTTCTTATTTCAGTGTTAAGCTATGTTGTAGTTATTAAACAAAATTTGAGTTATAAGCGTTTAATAAAAATGCATATTCATAAATGTTTAATAACGTTAGATTAGCAATGAAACACATTTACCAATTTTTTCTTTTCTATTGGCAACCTTGTTGTAAATAACCTGCCATATTTTATTTAGTGATGTACACAATATGATTCTATTGTATAAGTAATGGGTTTAAATTAGAGATGGGCATCGCTCACGTGATTAGCGTGAATCATACGCGTGATCATGCATGATTGTGAGCAGTTTTTTATATCAATCACGTGAGCGTGCATGAGCGCGGATATAAAAAAACTTAACGTGAGTGAGCATGCATGAGTAGTTTTTTTTTGCGTGATTGTTTCGTGAATTTTTCGATTTTGGAATTTTTTTTTCATATTTTTAATATGTACGTGGTATTAATGTACTGATGTGAATGAAAGAGGCGAACTAGCAGTATAAGTCCGAGTTTCGACTGGCGAACACTTGGAAGAAAAACATCTGCAATTATCTTTCACTTTTTCACGCGTTCACACTGACGAACAAGACCTAGAAATTGTAAGTTTTTAGAAAAAGCTAAAGATCTTCCAATTCTGCAAAAATTGGCTAAAGAAATGTGTACCATCCAGCTCAGCTACAAGCGAAGAACACTTGAAGAGATGTGAAACAGACTTCACGGGAAAAATGTTGACAATGATGTTACGTTATTTTCCATTTTATATGACGATATGTACATACATATGTATAAATCCTGCGTGACGAACCCTATATTCGTAAGCGTTTTCACATTAATATATGGCTGACATTATATTTTTTCTATTCTGAAATTTCATACCTAATTTTAATGTTTCGAAAATAGTAAATACAAAATTTTTTTACTAAAATTGAAGTGAATTCAATGTATAAAAATATGGCTTTCGATCGGGTTAGGTCATCTTCATTAACACTAAAGTAATGATATGAATACCTAAAAATGGTTAATTTCTGGTATGAAATTAGAAGATCTGAGGTAGGGTAGGATTTGATAATAATTTGTGCATTAATGATCGTCGAAATACATTTATTTTATTTATAAAATTATATATCCAGTCTAATAATCCATAAAAAAAATAAGTTGGATCACTTAAAAAAAATTTTGTTTGGTGGACTGTTTCTAGGACTTACCCATATACCAAAACTGAAAAATTGTATTTCAAAACTAACAAATTATTTCAGAAAAGTATATTTCTCAAAACATAATTTTCCCCTTCTATTGTAGAATTGTCTAATTGTATATTAGATTTTTCTATTTGCATTCAGAAATTTTAATGTATAAAAATACTTATAGGTGAGTTTTCGTGATTGTGACTAACATTTTTTCCACCTCTAGTTTAAAAACTCATAAAAGAATTTCATTAAATTGCTAAGTAAAGAATTAAAGCAAAGCTTTTGTACTAATTATTAAAAATAAATTAATAATTAGCGAAAAGTATACTTAAAACCTACGTTTGTTGTTCTTGAAGTTCGAAAAGTATTTGAATACTCAACTGTTAACATTTGTTTGTGCATCACTAAATAACATCAACTCATTTAAGTTTCTCTGTTTAGTTTTTAACTGTAAAATCAAAATATTTGCGCGTTAATGAAAATAAAATATGTTCTTATGTGGAGCATTATATTTAAACTCTTTTTAATTTTGTGAGGTGAATATATATGGACAAAGTTTGTATCCACTATCTCCTAGCAAACGGCCTTTGAACTCTCTGTTTTCGAATCGTTGTTTGATTGCTGATTCGTTGAAAATACGACAGGAGTTGAGTGCTCCCTCGCCACCTTGCGACTATATCACTTATATTTAACTTTGTATCGCAAATAATCTAAAACACATGCGCGAATGTATAAAGAAATTTGCCTGAGATAACCCGTGAAGATTGGCAATATGATCTGAACCTTAAATTTTATATTATGCATAATGATAAGTTAGACACAACGAATATTACACATATGCCTCTCTTCGACCTCAGCATCATAATGACACTAAAACCTGCAAATCGACAGAGGTGCCACAACCCCTTGAGTCTAATTGAATTTCCGGATTAACCATTTCAATAATTTTTTCAAACGGTAGATTTATTGAACCGGTATCTAGATTTTATGTTATTATCCGACATTTCGAACGGATTGATCCTCTTTCTAAAAGTTTTTCGAATGCGGGCAGCTGATATATCGGCGATCGTCTCTATAGTTTTAAATTAAAAACAAATCTGTTCGCACTATTTATTTATTTATTATATCCATTTTTATTTACACACTTTTATTAATTAAAATTTTTAAAAGAATTGGCAAAATTTTTTAACAAACACGAAAAAACAAGAAATTAATAGCAAAATGTCGTTAAATCAATCGCTTAAACTAGGACATTGGCTACAATAAAATTTTTATATTTTTCAGCGACTTAATAACGCTTTAATAGGCTATTATACATTTATGAATACACATTTAGCGATTTTTGACTATTAATGTATATATTCAACTGATAATGATCATTTATGAATTTGGGGCTTAAATTTTCCCAATGATGGGACTTAGTCATGAGGTGCATATGCATACGAATTTGGCATATGTTGAAGAGCTTGCATACGCTTTTCAACAAATAACATATATGTCAGCTTACGCAGGAAATTTGTTAAGCACTAATGATATGCTAAAATTGCCATTATACGTTTGTTGGTATTGTTAAGAAATAGTTAGCAAATGTTCTTAAACATACGTATGCTGAAAAAATTTTGCGTTCACACGATATGCAAGCACTTGTAACAAATTTTTCAGCAGCAATATGCTGATTCAACATATCGCTCTTTTATTGCAACGTAGATATATCTCAAGAAACGTGATTTTTGAGTTAAGAATATGTGTAAATTAAGAACTTTAAACTCGTTTTCTGAAGAACGAAATTTTTAGAGATATGACTACGTTGCAATAAAGGAGCGATATCGTCTAAACTTAACTATAGATATTCGGGTAACTAAAGGTCAACAATGTTTACCATTTAATAAAAGAATGAAGAAAATCGACTGGCAAACAAAGTAGAAAAAGGGATCTAAAAATGTATCTTTGCTTATTTATATAATAGATGACTTAATTTTCATTATACGGCATTTTTTCAATAAAATAAATAAATAAAAAGATCAAATTTCTATGCAAACTTAAAAAAATCGAAAGTTTAAATTAAACTATAAATTTATCAACAACCACACTGTACTGCACTCATTTTAATGAAACCTATATTGAATAAAAGCTTAAGAAAAAGAAAAAAGACGTGTGGCACTCGGGGACTGCCGCGGCAAAGCTATTGCATAGCATTTTTTATCAACTTATGCAATTATAATTATTTATTTATTTTTTATTTATGCAGTATTTTTTCTTCTTTGATAATAATTCAAGTTTTTTCTTTCATATTAATTCAAGTTTCACTTTTTGAGCGTGGTGACCGATAAGAAAACAAATTTTTGTCTTTTATTGTATAAATAAGAAGTTAATATCGTTCAAAATATTTTTATTATATTACAATACATGTAGGTTATTCAGGAATTTTTATCATTGAAACTATAGGTTTATGGTAACTGAAATAAGAAACATAAATTTGGGACTTGATATCCTCTAAATATCTCGAAAATACCGTTTAAAGTCCTACGAATTGTCTGTTTGTGTATATAATTTTTTGTCAACCACGATTGCTCGTAAGTACGCCATTTTGTGTTTTCCTACATGTAAAAATCTCTTCTGGCAATACTGTATGTTAATGATCTCAATAGCATACTTTAGGGGTTAACATACGTTAGGCGATTCAAATATTTAAAAAAAAAAAGACTTAAGAAACATACTTAGTGTTAGGTTTTATTTTAGTTACGGAATTTCTTGATTCGGTCGGCGCGCTCAAAGCCCGCGATAAAGCTATGCAATAGCTTAAAAAAAGTGCGATATTTTTTGCCCTTTCTATTGAAAATTTGCAATATATTGATTTTTTTTTAAATAGTGAGTTCATTAGAAATTATTTTATTATCACTTACGAAGCAAAATTTTTGTCTTAAAAAAACTTCAAATAGCAATTTTTTTGATACTGTCGTATCAATTTAATGCATTCTACATATATACCCAAGATGTGGAGATCTAGTTTAAAGGCTGGTATGTACATATTATTGCGACAATTTAATAGAAATAAGCAGCGATTTAAATGAGCTTTCTGATGATGAGGCAGAGTCGATATTTAATGTACAGGCTTTATTTAAGAACTCATCGGTAAAAACAGATTTAGTATACATTAAAGATAATTTTGATTGTATTTTCCACAGTATAAACAAGTTTTAAACCAAAGGATTTCCTTCGTTTACATGAAATTTTAGCCGTCATAGGAGTCGTAAAAGAATTACTTTAAAATATTAAGAATAAAATATTTATTGAAAAATTTAACAAAGTTTTTAATCGAAGTGTTGACCTTCAAACGTCGACCAAGATTAAAAACAACATTACAGTATTCGACCGTTTGCTGCGACAATCGAATATCCTTTCAATTTGAATACACGAAAAAACATATGATTATACTTTGTAATAAACATTTGTTTAAATAAAACTGATTAAAAATGATTAGTCTTTGTTTTTTTCGGCTGCATATTTTTTTACATATTTCAAAGTTTTTTTTTAGGAATGTTTGCATGCTTATTCGTATTTTAATAATTTTTGTGCATATTTACACTTGAGCTGATAATTAAATAAAACATAATTAATTTATTTGTTATTTTTAAATATTTAATAATTTTATATTATAACTTCAAAAAGTTTTCTTTGTTGAGGGTTGAGATAGTCTATATCCATGCATTTCAATGGTTTTTATACCAAATCATCAGTAGACATTTCATTATACACAAACATAACAGAACTACACTCCCATCACTAGTCGGGTCATAATTTGTATAACTACAAATTTTAAATCACATTTAACCGAACTGCAAAAACAGTGGCGGATACATAGAAACACACATAAACCCTGATAATGGGAGTGCAGCGGGTACCGAAAAAGAACGTTGTTTCCGTTCTGCCGTGTAAGTTGAAATTAATTGATGTTGATTCACCCCTTGTGCCGTTGAAATATTGTCGCATATTCAATTCTTTCTACAAAAATGTTACGAACTTTAGCCAGAATAATAATCACTTTGGATTACAAGTACTAACAATAATTATTAATTTGGGGAAAAAGTGCGAATAAAAATTTAAAATACTTAAATTTGAGAGATTCCCATAAAAAGCAGCAATTATTAACTTGACAAGCACCCGGTCGCAAAATTTTGTTTGACATCACTCTATACAAATGTATAGCAGTTGTTGTTTTACATTTTCTACAAACCTCTTACAACTACAATTGGAGTTGAAAAATAGTCAGCCTAGGTAGTAATGGTAAAGTAAGAAAACAAAAACAATTGGTTGATTATTGAGTTCTTGTTACAACTTTGATATTTTTTAAACTTTTCATTTGGTTTAATGAAGGTTTATTATAATATCTCCAGTTGTTCTAAGAAATATTTGGGTAAAGTTCCCTGATAATCTGCATTAGCAACTGTGAAATGCGCATAGGAACAAGCTATACCCCTCAATAATCAATTGCAATTTGTTTTTAACAAAATTGTTAATGTTTTACTGAATAAGTAAAACATTAATTTTGGGAAAAAGTGCGAACAAAAATTTAAAATACTTAATAATTATTTAATTTTATTAAGACAGTAATATGTTATATTTTTACTTTTCAACTGAAACCTAAACAGTTCAAAGAAATTACATATAAATATTAATGATTTTGATGATGAATATATTTTCAATATTTGTGCTTCCAAGATCATTTAATACAAGATTTTTTTCTTATTTATAAAAAAAATTAACATATATGACACAAAAGCATGAGATAATGCTCGTAGTTTCGAGTATAAAAATATTTTAGTTCTTATTAAAACTGTCAAACAAAGATTGTAGTGGTTAAAAAATACCAAACTTCATTTCACGTTTATAAATCTGAAAAATGCAACAACTTACTTTGAAACTACTTAATGTCTATTAGATGTAATGCATTTTCAATTAATATAATATAATATAAAAATAATCAATTTCTGTTTCCTTTTTTTCAGTTCGAAGTTACGATAATCACGCCAAATGTGGTTTAGTTTGGGTACCACACGTTGTGGCTTATCGATGCCGCACCTGTGGCATATCGCCATGTATGTCCATATGTCGGGACTGTTTTAAAAAGGGCGATCATACAAATCATGATTTCAATATGTTTCTATCACAAGCAGGTGGTGCCTGTGATTGTGGTGATACATCTGTGATGAAAGCTGAAGGTTTCTGTAGTGATCATGGCATCAATAATCGCGTCAACAAAGAACCGGTACCGGCCAATCTATTGGCTGTTGCTGAAGCAATAATGCCAAAATTGTTATTTCGTTTATTGCAACATTTTCGCGAACATAGTGATGCAACGTCACAGTCATTTGTTGTGGTCGCACAATTGTGCGAACTATTCACAAATATGCTTATTGATTTAAATAATATGGGCGAAATAATGCGTAAAGTAATGACAAGAGCACTCATCAGCCAGGAGGTATATAAACAGTTTGCTGATGTCAACTGCTTCAGTACTCGCCATGCCCGAGTCTTGAAAAAGAATCGTGAAAAATATGAAGAAGCTGTTAATCGTTTTCCCAGACCTGAACCTCCTGATGAATATAAGCATTTGCCTGCGTTGGGAGAGAAACTAGTACACACAACTCTACTGGAGGAGTTTATCTTTTGGACTTTCAAATTTGAGTTCCCTCAGAATTTGGTATGCTTTCTGCTCAATATGTTACCGGATCAAGACTACAAAGTACATCTTACCAGAACTTTTGTTATGCACTACAGTCGCATACCATCGGTGTTGGAAATGTCAAGAGACCCGGATACTTTAAGTAATCGAGTTGTACACATGAGTGTTCAATTGTTTTCCAATGAAAGTTTAGCTTTAAAAATGGTCAATGAACTATCACTGCTTCATGTTATGATTATAAGTTTAAAATTAATGATGTCTAAAATACTTATACAAAATACTTTACACGGCAAGTTTCTTAATACACAATCATGTTGATATTTTTATCTAAATTTGTGTTTTCTACCTAACAGATCCTAAGAAAAATTTCCATTTTGTTATTGACTGCACCCGCCAAGTTATGAAAGATCATTGTTATTGGCCTTTAGTGTCTGATTTCAACAACGTTCTTTCCCATGAATCAGTGGCTTTGGTCTTCCTTCGTGATGACAATCTCATTGATATGTGGTTTCAATTTCTTTCTATGCTTCAGGGCATGAATGTGAATGTTCGTGAGACAGCCTCACATGTAGAATTTGAACCCAACTCATATTATGCTGCTTTTTCATGTGAATTGGAAGCCAGTGCCTATCCAATGTGGTCAATTATCTCACACTTACAAGATGGCAAACATGCTCATTTGGCTAAAAAGATTATAACCTATTGTGTTAATATGCTGCATGAATGGCTAGATGGCATTTATTTTCCAGAACCAAAAATTTCTCAAGTAAGTTTTGTTTCTAAAATTGTGATGTCTTTGTAAACAATTTTTGTGCCCTTAATTTCTTTTTAGGATGAAATGTTGCAAGCGTCTTTTCATTTTCCTTTGCATCGTTACTTGGCCGCTTTTGTTTGTCAAGCGGTTACTAAAATGGGCATGTCTTTGTCAGAAGTTTTACCAACGAGATCGTATATTTTACCATTACTAATGATGCATCCGTTAAGAGTTCAGGTGAGTTTTTTTTTAATTTAATATATAGAAATCACGTGTTCCTTGGTTGGTTGAGAAATAGTACTTTTTGGAAACAGGCATCCTACACATTCCGATCGGAATGATTTTAATTCCGTACTTACCATTTCAAATTTTAATTTTTTAATTTTCAAATCCCTGCTTAAGAACAATAAAATTTGCTGGTCACTCCTGATTTTATACATTTTACTGCACGCAATCTAATAAAAAAAAGTTTTCTTGATTTCAATGAATTTTTTCGATTTTCGTTTTTTGTAACATTGTTGTTCTAAGACCAACTGTGGCTCGAAAATGTGCTCGGTCCTCTAGTTTAATATACATTTTTAACGAATCTCAATATGTTTTTATTGTATATCATTACATACAATATAATAAAAGATGCTTGAAAAAATTGAAATAAGAAGATCGGTGGTTATTCGACATTTTCAAAAAAAAAACAGAGTATTTAATTAGTGAAAACACTCGTTTGAAAAATTAAGAAAATCCTCTTTGACGCATTTTTAACAAACGGATGGTTTTGCAAAAGCGGCATATGGGTGCATAAGATCATATAAAATGGTTCGGTTTGCAAATGTTCTTCCAGCACTCTAAAAGTCATTAAAAAACAAGGAGGGATTCCATCTTGTTTTGACCATTTTGTGTGTTCTTTTTGCACAGGCCGTTAGCAACCGGCCCACTTGGGTCCAGAAATATATGTCCCATTGTGATACCTGGTGTGGACAGTGAAAATATTATCCCACTATCCTATGTTGTAGTCGGTGTTGAACCAACCCGTTTTCGAATAAATTTGTTTATTCTTTTTAGATTGCATTTCGTAAGATCTGCGAGTTCGGGTAAAAACGAGTTACCTAGATAAATGGCCTCTGTGATAGGACAGAGCTGGCCATTGACAGTTTCTTCCTCCTGGTTTTGACAGCTTCTACAGAAGTCATTGAAAGGGAGATTCAATCTATTTGCATGGGCACCTATGAAACAGTGCCCTGTTAGGGCTGCCACGAGTATACGTAGCTGATGTCGAAGGATCCCCAGTATGTTGGCAGATTTATATCGGTTATATTGGGGCCAAGTTGATCTGGAGACTGCACATGTGGATTCATTGGCCCGTCTAGATTGTGCTATCCCTATTAGGTTCTGCTGTATGAGGATTTTACAGCTCTTTAGTGTTACTCCTACTAGCCGGTCGTTGTACCGTTCTTGCAAACAAAAGCCTTCCTTGGCTAGCTTGTCCGCGATTTTGTTGCCAGGCACGTCTGCGTGTCCTGGTATCCAGATTAGCTCCAGGTTGGAATGTGAAGCCATCTCGTTTAAGGATGTCCGGCATTCCTTTATCAGTTCAGATGTTTTATAAGCACCCGATAGAGCGTTCAGTGCAGCCTTACTATCGGTACATATTCGAATATCCTGTCTATATACCCTATTGTATCTTAACCAGTTAACTGCGTTTTTAATGGCCGATATTTCGGCTTGAGTTATACTACAATGATCTAATAGTTTAAAGCGCATCCTCCTCCTCCTCCTAGCCCTAAATCTGATTTGGATCCGTCACGTCCGTGTATACCTCAAGTACTCCTCCTCGATGTTCATCTTGTGAAAACATACGAAATATTTCTGGCAGCATTTTTTCAACCACATACATATTTCTGGTAACACAATTTCCATCTGCGAAATAATGTAAGCACCACGTACTTCGTACGGAATTGCAAAAAGGCGCTGATCAGATTTTTCTTGGCGTAAATGTAATGTCTTACCGATGACAAGTAAATTCAAATAGGATATATTTTTTTTTTAGTTTGGGGGGATGTGGCACCGCCCATGCAAAGCAATTTTTAATTTCCCTATATCTGTGTACAACAGTGACTCTCGAAATTTACTATGAGCGGATCTTAAAAGAAGGTAAAACTTCCAGAAAAATCTCGAAGGTATCGGAGTGGAGAAACGAGCCATTTAGGAGTTAACTATTCATTTTCTCATATCTGTGCAACTGAAAATTTTATGAGGATTACTCTTAGAACAAATTAACATTTCTAGCAAAATTTTGAATAGTTATTAACTTTCCGATATCTATCCGGCATTGCGGCCACACTTTTGGATGGTGGAAGAACTATGCATTCAGCACTTAAATTCCATTTCAATGAAGACTACACGTGCAATATTTACAAAAAAATATCCATGGGCAAAGTGCTGCAAATATGTAAGATTATAGTAAGTGATAAATGTACTGTGGCATACAAAATCTTTAGACGCTCTAATCAGTACCTTACAGGATTTCAGAAGCAATTCCAACTTATTTGGAGGTGCACTTATTCTATTACCTGGTGACTTTCGACAAACACTTCCTGTTATTCCTAGCTCAACATCGGCTGATGAACATGCCTTAAATCTTCATTTCTTTGGCGATATGTTCACGTATTAACATTAAGTACCAATATGCGTGCTCAATTGCAAAATGATGCATTGCTTCTCAATTTTCCTACCAAAACAAATATCCACCTGATTTTTATTTCCACCTGACTTTTACCGAATCACACAATCTGTTGACGACTCATCCACTCTGTGTACCTAAATATCGATCAAATTTTCAGAAACACGCAGTGGTTATCTGAACGGTTTTTACTATCGGCTAAGAATATTAACGTAAATATGATTAATAGTGAAATTTTGAATAAAATTGGCGGTAATGCCAGAACTTATAAATCCATCAATTCTGCAACGAATGTTGAGGATGATGCTTTCGAGTTCTTGGAAAAAATTTGTGAAAAACGAAAAATTATGGAGTCGTCCCCTTTCTTTATATTGAAGGCGTTTTTATAAAGCTGCAGAATGTAATTTTTATCAACATGTTTTAAGATTGTTGTTGATTTGATTCAAAAGGAAATTTTTTTTTAATTTCTTGAACGCTTCGTAAATCAAATTTTTTGCATTCGGTTTTAAATTCAACTAATTTGTGTGTCGAAATATTCATACTTGAAAGCCTTGCGATTACTTTACCGCCTAGCTATATTTTGTCTAGCGGTACGTAATTATTATCATCCGTCTAAGTTCAATAAAATAAAATAAGTCAATAAAATTGCTTAGGATTGTTTCAAATGTCAAAGATATGAGATTTTAGTATTTTCACTTTGCATTTCTAAAATTAAATAATGTCAACACAAACTCAAAAAATTCCAAAAGCAATTTGTTTAAGGGATCATCAAATCATTCAACTAGCTTTACAAAAATGTATTAAATGAATATTTTACAAAGGAATATTTTACAGAACTGTTGGCTTTTACTTTTTAGTTACTTCAATAAATTTATAAGGCGGCATAAGTTAGTGATGCCAAAATTGTTTCATACATTTATGGCACTTATAAAATTGAACTTCAATTAGCGTTATTTCAAATAGTTGTAAGGACACTTTGATTTGTTAGTCGAGAAATATGTACATATGTATGTATATGATGTGTAGACATATAGAAAAAAAATCTTTTGGGATCTATCACTTAAAACTTTTTAGGTTACCGTACAAATATAGAAATATAGTTCGGAGGTCTAACATAACTCATACATACATATATCGAATATAGTACACCTATTACATACTTATGCACATATGTATGTATATGACACCGCCGATTAAATTATTTATTGTTTCTTCAAAAAATTTTATTGCGGAATTGAAAGAGTAGTGCTATAGAAATTGAAATAGTGTCATAAAATGAAAATAAAAGTTGATTGAATCTAAGTAAGAAACACTCCATGTAATCTACAAATTAGCAAATTAAGATTGACGAGATGTATCGATTTAGGAAGCCAAATCATAAGTTATAAGTTTTGGTGCTATAAATTCACCAAAACCTGCACTTCTTTTGTAATAGATCCCAATGCCTGCCAAAGGTGCAGAAGGCATTGATACCACTTCTTAAATGTCTATAAACGGTAGTGTGGTTTGAGCGGCATCAAGCTCATGGCTTGAAGGGGAAAATTCCAAATATTGATTGTGGTTAGAAATTGGGATGGCTTTAAGCGTGGTGCGAGTGGGTACATCGAGGTCCTTCAAATGAATTTTGGTTCTAAAATCAAATAATGAGAAAAAAGTTAAGAGAATTTTTAAATTTCTGTAAAATATTTACCTTTCGTCTTCACTGACATCGTGAGATTTCCAGAAATTATTATACATGGGATTAATTAATTTGCCTGATTCAAAACTAAACGTACTAAATCTTGCCTGCAGATTCAAATGTCCTCCCACTACCCGAAAGCGTACACCCGTTATCACAAGCGTATTATCATCGGTTTGTATTTCATCCAAATCAATTGAACGAGCATCATAAGTCAAAGTAAAATAATCCTGGTTATATTATTAACACCGCTTTCATATAAACTATAGTCGTCAACTGCCTTCCAAGCAAGTGTAGATCCGTTTATCATACCTCTAGGCAATAGTTGACCTTCTTGTATTTGCAAGTGGAATATACGATTTTTTTTAATAAAACGTAAACCGGTCACAACCCTTATTTAAATTAAACTTTAATAGGTCTATTGTTTCAGATAAATGCTTGAATTCAACTCATTTGTTGTAATTGACATTTGAAAGAGTGTTATGTAAATTGAAATAACGATCCGTTTTGATGCTGTCCTGATCATCACACAAACAGAAACAATAGTTGCACTCAAAAATTAATTGATTAATTTAATGAACCTTAAAAATATTTTTAAGAAAATTTAGCATTTAAAGTCGCATTTGTAAAGCTCAAAATAAAAAATTAAAAAGTGAACATGTGTTATAAGCAGATTAAATATACTATAAAAAGAAAGAGTTTTATGCGCATAAAAAGTGTTCGGAAATGTGAATGATTTTTTCGAAAATATCGAATTTGTGTTATGTTTGCCCGCAACTGGGTTTTTCCTCCGAACTTTGCTTTTATTTACAGCTTAAAGGATTTCGAACATTGTATTTTTGTAATATTAAAAAATTTATATAGAATGACAACTTTTCGGTTGCAAACATGAAAGTGTAAAGAACAAAATACGAAAAATACACAATTATTTTTTGAAGCCGGTTAAAAAGGAATAAAAATAAAATCTCCAACCGCTTAGGAGCTACAATGTCACGAACAGATACACAAGTTAAACTTATAAAAAAAATCTTTAAAATAAGCGCCAGTAGAATGTTTTAAAGAAAACTTACATTGTATTCACCTCGAGTACAACTGTCTATACCTCCCACACTTTTACCATCAAAATTAACGTATTCATAACGACGCCTGCTCCGAAATCCCTTTAATATTGGAGTAGCATAATTTGAAATAGTTAATACAAAAATATATTCATTTTCTATACATACCGAGTGACATGCTTTCATAGGACCCGCATCATAGCAATCATTTATTTGACCTGAACAAGGTTCTTGTGTTGAACAGAACTTGTCCATATAGCAACCCTCATTCCTAGCCCGTCCATAATCAGCACATGTTTGCGTACAATCTTTTGAATAACTCATATCGATTTCATTTTCAATGTAACCTTGTAATAGACGTGTTATCTCTTCGTATGTCTTTCCTTCAATATGTTTCACGGGATCGCAACGCCAAACAAGGCCATCAGCTTTTTCCATTACCTCATGTTTTCTCAGTTCGTTTTATATAACTATTGCGTCTAAGTGCAACTTCTTGTGTGAAATTTCCTTTAAAAAAATATTATTATAATTTTTCAATCGCATCAATTGCCGCACTCACCCTTGCCATACGATTTTAAGATCATATATGAGAACTCTATCATTGTATAAGCTTTAAGTTCCGATAATGCAACATTTGTGTATAACGAGTAGATGAATTGTTGTGTAGACTGTTGATTCAAACACCTTTCTTCTTCCTTTATTTGTTTTTAAAACAAAAGAAAATTGGTTAATGCCGTGTTCTTTTCTAAAAAAAATTTAACATTTCTTTTAGTTTTTATAAAAAAAATGTTATTTAAAGTTTTCTTAAGACAAAAATTTTGTCTCGTAAATGACGATACAATAATCATTATATTGCAAATTTTCAATAAAAAGGACAAAAAATGTTGCAGGTTTTTCTAGAAAAGAAAACGCCATAAGTTTAAATAAAATTTCATATTATTGACAGATATTGATTTATTCCATATATCAACGTCTCCAAATTATAATTTGCTAAGTCAACATAGATCTACATTCTTTATTATATGTACAAGGTGATCCAAATGCAAGTATATTTGTAAATTTGACAAATACATTTTATTCTGTCCGAAATACTGACTGACTGTCAGTCAATATCTCCTCGCTCCAAATTGGTCCCTTTACACTTCAATAACGTTGGGAAATATTAGAAACTTATTATCAGCGATCGAATATGGTCAAAAAATCTCCGAACCCCGTGTTTTCAGCCGTCTTGGTAATCTCAATAAAGTCTTAGAAAATTGGACTGAGATTTCCAATAATATACCAAAAGAAATTAAGTTGAGTTCATATTATTTAATTTTTAAAAAGATACTTGTATTTGAAACCTTCGGTATATGCTGTCAAATTTTAGACGTCAAACCTCCCAAAAGTTACAAGCAAAAATACATACTGATCCCTAAAGATTTCACGTGATTCCTTAATTTCTACAAATTTCTACCAGTTTTTGTGCAAAAACTTCTATTATTTTGCAGTAACTGCTTTTGTTAGTTGGCCATATAATTAAACCATTTTTGCAGTTTTGAAATTTATGTGAGATATTCACAACATGTTTGGTTAGTATTTTTGAGGCGATTTGTATAAAGTTTTAACAAAAGAAAATAGCCAAGTTCTTTCGAAGATATCGTATTTAGTTTGAAAGCATTAAGAAGTGACGGGATGACTATAAGATTAATTTTGTATTTTGTTACACGTTTTCTGTTTTCGTGACTTTTTTTAATTTTTCTTTACTCAAATGTTTTTATATGGTTTTGATAGAATTTTTAATTTTAAATAAAATAAAGAAAATTTAAAAGGAAAGACTTAAATCAAAAACTCATCTTTGGAGGCAACTCAACTTTGGAGGCAACTTTAAAAGTGAATTAAAAAAAAATACGTGTCAAAGTCGTCGTATGAATTGGGTGCTACACACGGTAAAATACAAATACTTCTATAAGATAAATCCAAGATATTGGAAGATAAATTAAATGCATATCGCACTTGTTTAACAATACTGTATTAACTCGAGATTTCAAAACTTTCAGTAGAAGCAAAAAACTTTTAATTTTATGAAAAAACGTTTATGAAATTACTAAAAAAAATAGAAAAAACAATGCGAAATTTTTACTCCATATACTCGTAGATATGAATATTACATATCGATTTTGGGCAAAAAAGTGAAAAGTACAAATTTTGTGGGATATGTACAGTTTTGTTCGTAAAAATAGGAGAGACGGTGGTATTAAATTTTCCAAAGCAACAAATTGAACAAAGTAAAATGTGAGATAGCCCCACTCCTATTATTATTCACACAGCTTTATCTTTAAAAAACAAATTTATTCTTTTTCAACTTTCGTTTTACTAAATTTGTCCTCTAGAGAATTGTTTCCGCGTTAATTTTTTATATTCAGAGATATATATGTGCATATTTACTCGTAGTATGTATGTATGTATTTATTATGTATGTACTATGCCCGTTTTATTTAAATGACATTATTATGCTGCCGAAATTTCTCAAAAATTATTATAGATATGTTTTTTTTCTATATGATAATTTGGAAATACATATTGAAAATTGGGGAATACATTTGCTTAAGGAATATCTTCCGATTGTTTGCTGGGATATGAATGTGATTTGTGATTTCATGATTGCTTGAAAGTTGCTTTTACAAAATCACGCACTCATTTGTGATTGTTTTTAAATTTAATCACGACCACCCTTGACATGAACAAATCACGACATTTGCACATCTCTATAAATAAACTTCATTGCAAGTGTCTATTGTTACTTAATTAATTTAGTAATATTAGTGACCAGTGATTTTCAAATATTAGTTATAAGATAACTGATACAGAAATATCACCCATCTCTAATACATTTATATGAGCCGTTTGTTTTGAGAGTGAGGAAAGACCTTTCGTCAAAAAAATCACGTCACTCATTTAAATTCTTAAGTATTTTAGCAGCGTATGTATGTTTTGTAGCAAATTATAAATATTACACCACGTAATAGTATCATTTATGTAATAGCAAGGTCTATTAATACAGGTCACGTTGTAAGCGTTGTGAGCACAGTTGATACAATAATAAATGTAAACTCCTTAGAACAGCTAATTGTTTATGTTATATTTCTGACTGTCAATCTCCATATTAAACAAAATTAAATTTTTTATACATGGATTTTTTTATCAGTACTAACGGGTTTACCTTGTGTATTGCATCATGGTATAATTCATTTAATTGTAGGTTCTTATGTTAATAGTTGTTTCTTTTTAAATAATTGTTGACATAAAAACCAACCAACAATAGCAATTAAAAAATGTTGTTGTAATATTGACTATACCTGTATTATTCTGTCATCTGTCATCTAGATATTTAACTAGCCAACTTAAAAAGTCTTTAATCTAAATGGCAGAAATTATATTTTTATAGGAGGAACTTGCCTCAAGTTCAAAATAAGCGTCTCATGTAAATGTGTACGTTCGTAACAACGAATATAAACTTTTGGAGCGACTCCTAAAAAATTCGAATTATCTTCCTTAACTTAAATATTGTCAATATTTTGTAAATCCAATAAAAAGCCATAAGCAAAAATGTATAGAATCCAAAATATCGCACGTAAACTTTGAGAGTTTCTCACTAAACACGTCATTTTTAGGCATAACACTTTAATTTGCAGGCGTGGATATACTTATATATACATACATACATACATACGTACATATGTATATTTATGATAAGCAAAAAATGTAAATTTTAGAGGATTTCAAATATTTTTAAACACGTATTATATTTTACCCCATAACTTAACGCCATTGTCTCAAAAATATTTGAACCAATCTTATTAGTCTCATCATCCGAACCGAACATAGTCAAATGCAAAAGATCCATTAAATGATTCACTGAGATTCCTTTAGGCGAAACAATCCATTCAGCAAAAGTCAATAATGTCGATGGCTCCAAGTTATCTTTATGAATTAAATATTCTTCTATTTCCTTATAACGTGTCACTATATTGTTTATTATATCAGTGATATCATTACGTTTCGCTAGCAATTGTATATTGATGAAATTAAGTGGTTGGGCGTGCTGCAAAATTCAAATCGATCAAATGGCTTTAAAATTTATGTGAATTTTTAACATACCTGATTCTGGATAAGAGAAATTTGATTAGTAATATCCTGCAAGCGTGTTAAAATTAAACCAATATTATTCGATTCGGTGATATCATCCCATGTGGCTAAAGCGAGCGATGTCACCTCTATACCGATAGATATTATATCAAGGACTATAAGTAAAGGGCCGATCGCAAAAACCGATGAGTATAAACCAGTATAACGAAAAATAGTGTTAGACATGGCCATAAAACGCCTTTAACTTTCATTTTTTCGATTTTTTTTAAGAATCCGAATACGTGTCTTCTTGTAGGTGCTGTGAGAAAAACTAGTTCTTATTGGATCATCATGAACTTATTCTACTCTATTATTTACTTTATATACAGTGTTTTTATTTACTGTATACTCAGTGTTGCTACTACACACAGTGTCGTTACCAAAGTATACATATTTATTCAAGTACACGCAATTCGGCAGCTGATTAGAAACTTACATTTTTCAACCGGATTGTCAAACTTTGTTTTCTTTTTTAAGTTTATTTACATAAATTTGTTTTCAAATTAAAATTTTCAAGAATTGAGAAAATAACAAAACAGAAAGAAAAAGAAATAATTTATATAATTTTATTTGTGCGGCAATTTTTAAAATAGAAAAAATTATGAAACTAACTGCTTGTGTGTGCTCCATGTAGTCATGACGTGGATAATTTTTTAGCTTAGTTCGATGTAATGCAAACCTGAACTACATACATAGTCCAGCCCAAGGAAATCGCAAAGAAAAACGAATGGACTATGCGGACACATGCATGTCATCAATATTGTGCAATTTTATTTGTTTATATATGTATATGTAATTAGTTTTCAAATATACATACATGCATATGTATGTGTATGCACGAACATACACAAGTGTGGGTTCATAAATGATTTTTTTTTAATTTCTTTTGTTTTGCTTTGTTTATGAAAATATTTAATAGCCGTGTTCATTTACTTTTCCATCAAAAACCATCAACGAGAGATTGAAAAGAATTTTTTTAATTGCTCTCAAAAATAAAAAATTAGATAATAAATGAACACTTTACCATCTACAGCGTAAAGTACCGAGTATACCCAGATACTCAAGTGTACCTCGGTAATCATAATAAATACAATACTAAACCTATCAGTTGATCTGTGAAAAAATTCTTGATTTTTTTTTAATAGAAAATAGAAAATTAGGTTACAGAAATCACCAACATTTGCTGCAACATCCTCTATACATGGTGTTCCATATCCTTAATTCAATTGCTTTAGACATTTTATTTTCGTCCTGTTGATTCTAAGTTAAAATATGATGGGTTTTCTATCTCAAAAATACATTTTATTATTTTAACAATTTACATTTACTTAAAATTTCTTAAATTTCGCCTAATATTTTTATTTTCCACTTCTTTTAGAAAATTTGATTTGTAAACTCAAACACAAAACAGCTGTTTGAAAAATTATTAAAAGTAAAAGTTTTACTAATAAGAATGCGAAAGAATTTTTTGTATCCCAATTTATTGCTCTCTTTGGGAGTTAATAAACAAACACTCTATTAACAATTCTTACAAATTCTTAACAATTTTAAGTAAACGAACAGACCTATTTCTTCTTTATGTTTCTGCCGGATGTTTTCGACAATCAGGGTGAAAATAACAAAGTACTTGTACTTGTTTAAATATACTTTGGTTGTTACTACACATAGTGTCAGGGATGGCACTACAGCTCCGTCCGCCAACCGTTGAGTGGAGTGAGTAGGTTGTCAATACAGAGTGTTTGTATTGAAAAGGAACATAATTGGGGGATTCATACGGTGTCCTATCGTGTCATATTTTAAAAATTTTAAACTAGCTTAAAAATATTTTTATTTTATTTATAGTACAACTCTTCATGCTATACTTCTGTTACTTTGCTTTTGTTTTTCAAAGAACTGTTGCTTCTTACTTTAAAATACGACAGATTTTTTAACAATATTAACTGAAAAAATTATGTATAGCAAAAATTACCAAAATTGGGGAAAAATTGTTAAAATAAAATAAATTTGTAGACGTTATTAGATATTACTAAAAAACAAAAATTTTTATAAATATGTAGTCCGAAATCACAAAAACTTTAAACAAGAATGAAAAAAACATTAAAATTTTCTTAAAAGCAAACAATTCCCAAAGTCTCAAAACCGATTTGAAATGTTTAAAAATGTAGAAATGGTTAAAACTCGGAAATTTCGTCCTTATCGTGGATAATTGCAAACAAATTGCGAATATCAGGGAACAACAACAAAAGAGATTGCAAATCACATACATACACCGCGAAAATGACGAAAGCTCGCGAATAATCGCATAATTGGAAACGAATCTCAAAATTGATAAGAAAAAGTGCTAAAACTGCAAGGAATGCCAAAACCTCAAAAAAGCGCGAAAATTCATAAAATCTTGTCAGCATGGGAAATATATCAATATCGTCTAATATTGATTAAAAATCACTAATACTGTAAGAAGATAAATAAATTGCAAAAAAGAGACAGCAGACATAGGGAAGTCCATACATGTAGATATAGTAAAGAAGCATTTTTTTAAACTGTTTAATTACAATAAAAAACCTTAGCCTAATATAAAGTACTTTCGATTAAACAACTAAATAGAGTGCGAAATAAATATCGCAGATTGGCTTTTAGATGGTAAAGTTCTGAGGTAACAAATATAAAAATGAAATAAAAACAACGAATAATCCTATTCTAAAGATAATTTCCATTTTTATTTTAAATCGTACAACAGTAAAAATATTTTATATACACACAAATTTATTTAATATGCAATTAATTTCGAAATTCTACCCACTGTCCGTGTAAACTTAATTATTACATGTTTTGGAAAACCCTTAGTAAGAATTAAGAAAACATAAAAATGTCTGTATTTGAGGTAGTGTCGACATTAATCAATTAATTTTTTAAGCGATTACTTAGTTTGATTAACATGTAATCAGATATTTTGAAACAAACACAAAATGCTTAAACCTTTCGGGCTTGTTTGCAAATACATTTTTGACTATACGTATATTTGAAAGCAATCATAATCCCAGGATTAGCCTACGACTGAATGTTGGCGAGACAAGTAATTTTAAGACACTTCAAACATGAAGTTAAACAACTTTAAATAATTTGACCTGTTTAAGAAGTCAACCACAGCAAAAAATTTCGTGGGAGCTGCCTTCGAGGAACTTAATAGTTTATACGGCAATTTACAGAGAAGCGAAAATATAAAAAAATAAACTTTTCATGATGCCTGCGAGTCTAAACTCGAAATGGACTGAGAGATTCTACTCCAAATACCATTACTGGCTTATTAATGTTACCATCCTGGATACATTGACAGAAGATGATTCCGAGGAAGGCCAAGAAAAAACATGGAGGAGTGTTCAAATTCCGCAAGAAAGAAGAAACTGGCTGATTCCACAAATTATTTGACCACGGAACATTTATCGGAAGCGCTGTCTATTAGATATACAAAAATATGAATATGATGAAAAAAATAGGTTGCAGATTACAAAATCTGATGCTATTGCAACTAACAAGGATTAAGGAAGGCATTCTCACGCCCCCAAACGAAAACCTTAAAAAGTATAGTTCCGAAGAAACTTTGGCTTTATTTATGAACTTAGAACTTTCTAACGAGAAATACGTATGAGATGCTACGGGCATCTTTAAGGTAAGATAGATCTGACATTTTACCCGGATACAAGCATGTTTCGAAAACCAAAATAGACTCCCGACCACTGCATACGGAAAACCAATATGCAGGATCTAATGGACCATACAGCAAAACGGCTGTTGGAGAGTTTTCCTGAAAATGTGGTAGAAATTCTTTTCAAGAAACTGACATTGATCAGTAAACGGGGCTGCGATGGATCATCCGGACAAAGCGTTTATAAGCAAAAGATATCTTCCAATGACGCTACAATATCCGATGGAAATATGTTTATGGCTTCTGTTGTTCCTTTGCGCCTAAAATCTGATGTTTTCTTACAATGGAATAATCGACGGACAGTCATCAACACATTATCATTATCACATTATCATTATCGACCAATAATGTTTCAGTTTGCAAGGGAATCGCTGGGACTCATAAGGACCACAGTGAAGGACATTCAAGAACAAATAAACAAAAATGAAACCCACAAAGTTTGAAATCAGTGAAGGAAAATACATTGAATTTAGTTACGAGTTCTACGTCACCATGATTGACGGAAAAGTCGTTAACGAACTGACAAATACAACCTCAACATTTTCGTCGACAGTTTGCAAAAAGACGCAAAAGGACTTCGACAAATTAAACGATTCTACAAACGAAGAGAATTATGAATATGGAATCTCACCATTGCACACAACAAAAAGTTGTATGGGGAAACACTTTGATGAAAATATATCAAGCAAAGGTATGGAAAGGATAAAAAAGAAGGGAATACAGGATGCGTTTTTCAAACAAGTTGGACTAAAAGTAGAATACCCCAAGAACGGATGCGAATAGTCATACGCTGGAAACACTTCGAGGAGATTTTTCGAAAATGATGACGCTGTAACTCAAACCACTGGAATAAACAATAAGATCGTTAAGAGATTGGTAACGATCCTGATTGTTTTAAACTGCAAGGAAAAAGGTGATTCTGTAAAATATGGAGAATATGCTTTTATATCCACAGGAAAATTTTACCCCGAGAGTTCATAAAATATTGTCGCATGGCAAAGATATAATTGAATATCGGACTTTGCCAATTGGAGAGCTTTCTGAAAGAAGCACAGGAGTCCCTAAACAAATTTATAAAAAAATATAGATTGCTGAACACTTTCAAATTATCAAGGGTGAGACAAAAGTTTGCAGCATCTTCCGATGCACTTATTTCATCACTGCGACGTGTAAAGACACGAAAAGTGTTACAAAATAATTATAGTTCAGAAATGATTAGTCTTTTAGATATACCTTCTTTTACGGATTGTG
The DNA here is from genome assembly GCA_956483585.1 of Gymnocheta viridis. Taxonomy (NCBI): domain Eukaryota; kingdom Metazoa; phylum Arthropoda; class Insecta; order Diptera; family Tachinidae; genus Gymnocheta; species Gymnocheta viridis. The sequence continues at coordinate 44,572,041 of OY101441.1, forward strand.
TGCAATATTTTACAAAAAATAAATTCCAAAAAAAAAATTTTTAATCTTTTGTGGAATAGTTTTAAATCATAAAAGACTTAAAAAAGAAACACAAAGGATAAAAAATTTTATAAAATAATTTATTTTACTTCTCATAAAATTGATTTTTGCACAAATTTTAACTTTGCTAACCCATAAGTAGGCACCTAAAAGGCGTAGAACCCTTTTCATAGGTTGATCAATTATCTACCATATGCCTTTTTGATTATCTCATTTGGTTCAAAAATTATGATTTTTGCAATGAAAAAACTCAAATGGCACCACTGTGCGTTTCTATTTTCGTTGGCAGGTCTAGTGCTAGCAATGCAATAAGATAGGTAAAATAAATGAGAACTTAAAAGTCCTTTATTTTATTTAAACGAAATACCATTACAAAGTGAAAATATTATAAACACATTAACAATTAAGAGGTGGTTTTAAAATAAATTGATTTGGTCTTACATTTTTACCTGATACAAGTACACCCAGTCCTTTTTTTACACTGTACATATGTTCCAGAGACCAGCATATAAAAAAAATCGTGCAAAATAAATTATATATGATTATTTCAAACCTTGAAGGTGGTCTAAAAGATTAATATTTCTATGAAACACAAATATTTTACTTCTTTTTCTTCATACAGTGTTGCTTTTATTTAATTTTATGATTTTTTTTATGATGAGACATAAAAACAAAGAAATAATTCACAAGTTATTTTAAAATATTTTTTTAATAAAGAATTACATTTTTAAGAAACTGAATAACTCTGTAGAAATAATATTTTGAAAAACTAACAAAAAAATCATATATGTATGTATAAGGAAAATCAAAATGTTTTATTCGGTGTGAGTGTCTGATAGTAAACACCGTCTTTTGCGTCGCGCTTTTTCAATATCAGTTCCGTCCGAAGATATGCTAAGTACGTCTGCGAATTCAGCTATGGAACGTATCTATCCTACATTGGAGATCTCTTTGTGCAGCTCCTTGTATAGAGCCATACATTCACATACATACATATACTATTTGTTAATTAATTATTATTTTGATTGTTAAACGATTTTTCATCCTGAGGAAGCTATCAAAGTAGTAGCGAAATATCGATAATAAAATTATAAGTTTTTTTATTATATAAAAGTGGCCTCAAGCTCATTAATTAATTAGAAATAGAAAATTAATCTTAAACTGGAACTGTCAACATACACATGCTTAACATAAACAGTTATTGAACCAATGAAAACAGAACAAAAATTACAGAATTTTAAGAAAACTAAATAAAAATGGATTATTCTAGTGGAGAGGAAGATTTTAGTGATCCCGAAATATATAAAAACCTTATTCCATCTCAATAGTTGTGAAATTCGCCGATATTCTTGAATCCACCCACATTCATATCAATTGTAAAAATAGTTAACTCATTCAACACTCTAAGATTGTAAATATGATAAAACTCGCGCATTTTCTTCTTCTGCAAAAAAACGTGTTGCTTTGATAACAAATTTGAGAGCTGCAAGAAAATGTTGCCATTTAATATGGTAATACTACAGGGTTTAAACCACCACCAGTGAAGCCATATTATCTTTTTTCGAGTTAAATTTAGCTTTATTTTTTAATGTTTAGCTTGAAATATTTCATTTAGCTTTTAGCTTTCTTTTTAGCTTTTTTCCACGATGCATTTGGCTTTTACTAGCTCTTTCTTTAATTTAAATTTCGTGTTAATAATTCTTATTTCAAAATAAATAACACAGTATGTGAAAATAAATTTAATCTACATACATAATCTTATGAAGATAAGGAAAATCTTTGTGATGAAATCGTTTTGAAGTCCGAAATTTTTGACCCATTAAAATCAGATTCAAATAATTTTATAATTCCAACACCGTATTTCTTTAACAGATAGAAAAAATTAGATACACTTACCGCAATTTTGTTAAACAATTAATTTGTCAACTTCGACAACGTTTGCCAAATAATTTTTTAACTTTACAAAACAACATCTTTTCATTAGAAAACAGAGTAAGCCATACAATAGGCAAATTGTATGAACATTTTAAAGAAAAAATGTAAAATTTTATCATGACCACATTCAATTTGACATAAAATTATGCCAGAGAATGTGGTCGGGAAATATAATCTATTTTATTTTTACAGCGTTTTTTCTTATGCTCTCATCTTTAGACACTCATTCTCTCAACAATGTTACCGTGTTTTCATGAAATCACATACATTTTTCATACGAAAAATGCAAGCAAAAGAAAATAAAACAATAATAAGAGAGTATTTGAAGTTACTGCCGTCGATTTTGTTATGGGCCACCAAGCGATTGTTCCTGAAGTTGCAGACTTGATCTGTTTAATCATTTAGTGTGACAGACTTGTAGTATGTGTACTACAATATTGGTTTTTACATTTGCTTATATGTTTAATAGGGCAAGTTAACCAGGTGGTTGCCATAGTTCTTATTGAACACAGCAAAAAGCTGTGTGTAATGAGATCACATTTATACTGCATACATTTTCATAGTATATGAACCATCTGTATAACATTTTGTTTGATGGCTTAATTGTAGTTTAGTTTGACACACATATAGTATACCGTACTATTGTAGTATACAAATCCTATGTCTGTCTGGGCTATTAGAGGAAAAAATTAGAGGAACTGAAAATATCAAAAATATATTTGTTCAATTCACAAGCTCGTATTAACATCGTATGTGTTGTTTAATCGTTTAATTATACATTATTGTATTTTAATTGTTGGTAATTTTTAGTTGTTGGTAAACCCCCTGGGAGTTTGCTGTGTAATTCGATTCGAAAAAAATTGTACGAATTCGAACAAAAGAAACTGTGCAATAAGATTATCACAAATTTATTTCCGAACGTACGTACATTCTTTTTGCCCTTTTCGTATTCGCAAATCTTTTCGAAAATGCAACTGTGTAATACGAAAACGAATGTCAAAAACGTTTCAACTGTTCGTATTTCATTCGAAAGACATTTTGGCAGTGAAAGTGTAGAAAACTAAACCGTGTAATTCGCAGCAATCTAAACCTTGCAAAAGGAAAGTTTGAATTAAAAAAAAATATAGAATTGGAAAAAACTAAGAGGAAAATGGCTCAACTTAAAATTAAAATTAGAAATCCCATATCTGGTTTAATTTCATGGTATCAACTGAATTGAGTATCGAATATTGTGGAAGATTTTAATGAAAAGAAAATTTAAGAAGAAGTATATTGGTGGCATAAGGCATTAATTAATTTATTTTTTTTCAGATTCACTTTTTATGTTTTTTTATTTGGCAAAAAGAAATTTGTTGTTCGACATAAATTATTTACTCAGAATGAATTGACTACATTGAATTGACATTTAAAATGCGACAAAATGACGATACAACAAATTTGTCTGTTCACAAGCACATAAACAAATATCGTCTTTTTTAACGATAAGCCATACGACTGAGATTGTGAATTGAACAGTTGTATTATCTTTTGAAATATTGAATATACGATGGGAAGGAAGTCAATATGTTTTTGGAATTACATAAAGGAACTCTATTTTTTATTAATATTTGTTCAGCATACACATACATATTCTCATTTTGTGTCGATAGACTTTGTCTAGCGATTTGCCGAGCTTTTAAGTCCGCCGTAAAATCAAATTTCAGAGTTTGCTGACATACTCATTCTATTCTAATCTTTTCTGGCCGAGCGATTTCTTTGAATTTTTAAACAGCAAAAAGTAACTGGGGTCCAGATCTGGCGGCAAAAGCTCAAACGTCAAATCATGTATTTTTTGCAAGGAAACTACTCAAATGTACAATTCAGCATAATCTTGAAAGTATACACGTTTTTTGAGATCCCTTTTACACCCGTATTACTGAACCGATTTCGGAAAAAATTATATGTTTTTAATGGGGATACAATCTTAATTTATTTAAATCGGTTTAGTATTTTTGGAGTCATAAGCGTTTGAAGTTGCTAACAATACATACATACTTATTACACATACTAAGTGTGTGTGTGTGTGTGTTTGCCCTATTTGCTTTGTGTAGAAATGAGGCAGAGTTTTTTCTATATGTATTTTTAAGTTGTTTATTTATAATGTTTTTTGTATTTTACCGTATATATATATATATATATATATATATATATATATATATATATATATATATATATATATATATATATATGTAACCATTTACATATACCATATAATTACTAGAATGCGGGCGATTCGCCGTCGACCGCTGGATACTACTCGTATGTATAAATCGTGATTAAAAGTCAGTTGTATTGTAGTCGATTTTCTCTTTGAAATTTATTATAGACCTTTTTTATAATGATATTAAACTCAAAAACCAAGGTCGACTGCCGCAAATTTAGTTAACTCCAAAAGTCCTTGTCAAACCGTTTTTCAGTATTTATTTCTTAAATTTTTTCTACAAATTTAACGCATATTAGTGTTGTTTATGATTTCTGATTACTTCTCTAATTTACTTATGGGTTACACGATCAAGTTTTGTTTTTCAAGTTTCCATATACTCACATTTTTTTACTAATACACTCATACTTTTAAAACTTGAATCGAACTTTTGAAATTCTTTTTCCATAGGGTATTTAAATTTACTGTCAAGAAAACATTTTTGGTTTTGTTTATTACAAATATTCTGCCGTAATTCAAAACTACAAATTAAAATCAAATATTCTTGTGAATAAATTTAATAAGTGTAATCATGTTGTGTGATGTATAGAGCAACCATTTGGAGCTGTTTTCTTGACGATGACATCTAGAAGATTGAAATTGCTTTAAAATTGCATGCAGCCTACGTCACAGCTATCAATTTAAATGGCTTTTGATAAGCAGTATTTGTGAAAAACTTGATCGTGTGGTTGCTGTGTTAGTTGTTTTATTTACTTATTTGTTTTCGACCATTTTTGGCAAAATGAATTTACCATTTTTTTCAAACTTGACGATTTTTCAAAACATTAATTCAGTAGTATTTATATTTTAAAGAAACATGTTCAAGAATTCTGAAGAAATATCTTTAATTTTTGTTGAAAAAAATGTGTTAATACTTTTTATTGAAAGTGTTTAAAATTTTTTTATTTTCTACAAACTTATTTCATAAATATACAAATATAGTGTTCAAGATTTTAGCAAAATCATTAAATGTATGCGTATTTCCAATATAATTTAATTTCTATATTTGGCATTTTTTAATGCTTTTAATTGTTTTATATGCATTCTCACATTATGCTTTATTGTGTTTTTAATTATTAGCGGTTTTAATTCTTTGTGTCTTAAGTTTAAATAGAACAGAGTTGTATTTAGTATGATTGTATTTTACGTACATGTATGTATTGTAAATTAATGAAACATGAAACAGATGTTTTTTAATTTGTTTTTCGTCAGTGTTTCTGGAAAAATTCATCAAATTCATTTACTACAACATATTGTTCTTGTAGTTTTGCTAATACAGTGGAAACTATCGTAAGCGGACACTTACCACGGAAAAGGATTTTGCCCAGTTACGGAAGATTTCCGTCACGGGAATCGTTTCTACACATGCTCTGTCTGAATCTGTCGGTTTATGGGACCGTCCGATAGAAGAAAGTTCACTGTGTTAGCGTTTTCTACTTTAACGAGGTCTACAAGGATACTTCCCAGAGTGAAATCCGCTATTATGTATTAAATTATATTTTTCTTAAAAAAAATCATTATGAAAACTAAAATAATTTTGTTCGTTCTACTGGAATACTAAAACTATCGGAAAAGTATTTTGTAATGAAATAAAGTGGGAAAAATATTATTTATATTGTATATAACTTTATGTTTTACGAGGTGTATGAATATGATGAGTAAAATCATAAGTCATTAGTTTTGGAGCTAAAAATCCGCCAAATCCGGGTCTGCCCTTGTGGTAGATTCCAATACCAGCCAATGGCACTGATGGCTTTGATATAACATCTTGAATGTCTATGAACGGAACGGTTGATTGTGAAGCATCCTTATAAAAACCAGAAGGGGAAAATTCCATATATTGATTATGACGAGAATCGGGTACTGATTTGGCAATAGTGCGTATTGGTAGATCAGGATCTTTGAGTTCGATTTTAGCTCTAAATAAAAGTTAAACTTATTACATTGAAAAGAAATAAAAAGTTACATCTCTATAATCACCTTCTATCGCCACTAACATCTGTATTGTCGTTAGATTTCCAGAAACTATTTTCTTTGGGATTAACCAGTTTCCCAGTTTCATAACTAAACTCACTCAATCTAGCCTCTAAATTTAAATGAGCTCCTACTAGACGAAAACGCACACCTGTTACGACAAACGTATTGTCGTCAGTGTGTACATCATCCAAATCGATCGAACGTGCACCATAAGTTAACGTATAGTAGTCTCGATTATTATGAATGCCCTTCTCATTTAGAGTATAATTATCAACTGGTTTCCATTCTAGCGTAGATTCGTTAATCTTACCTCTGGGCAAAAGTTTTCCTTCTTGAATTTGCAAGTGAAATACACGATTTGTTTTTGTAAAACGTAAACCAGTTACAACCCTTGCAGGAAAGAAAACGTTTGTTACTTTGCTTTTAAACATTTTAAAGTCATAATTTAATATCAACTTACTTGTTGTCATTGACATTTGCTAAAGTTTCGCGTAAATTGAAATAACGATCCGTTTTGGTGCTGTATTGATCATCACACAAACAAAAACAATAGGAACAATGCCAAAGCAGGTAACGCCACCATGAATCAACCTTTCAAAGAAACATGATCATATAAATTATTAAAGTTTTGAAATAAAAACTTATAACTGGCATACATTTGTTTTACCGCGTGGACAGCTCGTGGGCTTTCCCAAAGTAATACCATTTTCATATTCAATGAATTCATAACGGCGAACACTATCGCGGGTCTTAAAAATATATTAATTAAAACATATAAATTTTAAGTAACAAAATTAACTTCTACATACCGAAGAGCATATGGTCATATCCGAATCCACATAACGGCAACTGTGTATTTTACCCGAACAACGTTCCTGCCGGGCACAGAATTTATCTTTGAAACATCCCTCATTCTTGCTGCTTTCATAATCATCGCAAGTTTTCCAACAATCACGATCGCGGTTCATATCAACTTCATTCTCAATGTAGCCCTGTGTTAGACGTGTTACCTCCTCATAGGTCTTACCCAGTACATATTTCTCGGGATCACAGCGCCAGACAATGCGATCGGCACGTTGCATAATTTCTCGTAAAAGGATCATAGTTTTCTCAGTACGTTTCTTATAATCATTACGCATAAGTTCAGCTTCTTGTGTGAAATTTCCTAAAACAATATCAATTGAATTTTTTTAAAGAAATTTTAACCATTTTGCGCAATACTGATACTGACCCTTGCCATAGAGTTTCAACATCATCCATGAGAACTCAATCATTGTGTAACCTTTCAGTTCCGTACATGCAATATCCGTGTATAATGAGTAAATGAATTGTTGTGTAGACTGTTGATTCAAACATCTTTCTTCTTTTGAGGCCTTGAATTTAAAAATTAAAAAGAAAAAATTTCATAAAAGTGTATTTAATAATCCGTAAAACTGCGAGTAAAAAACTTTGTAATAATATGTGTACTGTGTACATACTATATAGATACAGACATATGTATTTATTTATGGATGTATGTACATATTATACATATTTTTGTAAACTATTGCTAAGTTTTGAATAATGATAATAATAATGTTATCGATTATTTTATTCTTTTTTTTGTTGTTTTAGAAACAATTGTGTAAATATTCACAGATGTTTTAACAATTATAGTGTTTTACAATACTGTATCGCTATTTTTCGAAGTACATATGTACATACATACATATTTAGTTTATAAGCTCTGGATAAATAATAATAATAATTATAAATGTGTTCACATATCTTGGGTATCCGTTGTATGTGCTAAAGTTTATGTCAAATTCTTGACATTGACATTAAAAAATATACAGTTAGCGAATTCACAAAGTGTTCTATTGCGTCCTATTTCCACGTACTATTGCGTAAAATTTTATGACTATCATAAAAATGTTCATATAATTCATATAAAAATATTAACTGTCTGTTTTAAGAAAATGAAAACAAAATTTTGAGTGAGAATTTATTATGAAAACAAAAACAAATTTTCGTATTTTATTTTTATTTTCAATATTAATTCTCACTTACTCACAATTTTGTTTTGATTTTCTAAAAACAGGCAGTATATGACAATACTATTGTGTTACAAAGTCGAAACTAAATTTTATTTTCAATATTATTTTATTTTACTTTTAAAAATTAAAATAATTCTGATGAAAAAAGTATTCAAGAAAAATATAAAAATATTAAAAGCAATAAAAAAATGAAAACAGAAATAAAGAATGAGGTTAGCGACTGGATCAGTTAGTAATAATTTGTGACCTTTTTGTCTGTTTTGCTGGACATTGTTTTTCTTTAATTTACATATATTTTTTCTGTCATTTGAGTTTAACCTTTATGACAATTTTTATAAGGCAATACAACAGGCAGTTCATAATAGTGCTATTTGGCTTTAAATAGTACTTTATTACATATCATTTTAGAAGATTTTGAGAATTGGCTAAGTATGTAAGTATGTATGTACGTATAACAACTAAATATCAACAAAAACATGGAACATTTAGAACACTATTTTGTAAAGCCCTTTAATATTTTTGGAGAATCAGTAATTTAGCGTTTTGAAAAGTATTTGACTCAGACTTAGACTTCTTTGAAATTCATGCTTTTAATTAAAATTACTCCACTCCGGCATTCCGATTATTCGAAGTTGTAACAATGTTAAAATAATATAAAGATAGAAAGAACCACTTTCGATTTGAAAACAAAATTTTAACTCAAATGCCGATTATTTGATTACTTAATTTTTGAAAACAGAGCGAACAATATTAAGATGAACAAGTAAAGGAAATATTTATTTTTAATATGGAATCAATTTTTTTTTAATTTTTACCTTTTCGTTCCATTTTTTTTAAATTATTTTTTCATACATATAGAAAATAAAAAGTAAACAAACTCGGACCTTTAAAATATAAACAATAGAAAAATGTTTGAGTATATTATAATCAGTAAAATCTGTGGCGGCGAAAAAAGAGAGTGATTCTATTATATACATATATTTTAGCCATGGTAGAATAATAAAGGTAGTGTTGAAGCGTTAACGGACTTTTTTTGGGTTCGAGTCTGTTAAAATTTGATTATGTATTACTAACACACACCCACACAGAAACAAAATTCTTTATAGAACAGAAAATGCAACCATTTTGCCATTTTTCTTTTGTGCTTTTTGACAGCTTCGAACATAGAAGCAGTGTTGTTGTAGCTTCGACACTACCTGTATTATTCTACTATGATTGAAGCGCATTATTATAACAACATAGAATTGAAGAACTGGGTCTTCACGTAGCAATATCCATTGCGGCAATCGTCAAATTTGATTGCGTTCATGAAATTTGCTACGTGTGGACTACGATTGCCATAAGTGGCAATCCATTGCGCAATGATTGCTCAACTGATTGCTTAAGCAATTATTGCCTATCAATCTGCTGTCATTTCTCTTTTCTGTAGTCAATGCATTTGCGAATTTGATTTTAGAAAACTTAAAACTGCATATTTATTAAAAAAAAAACACCCAATGGAGTGGAAACCCGAAAAAATATATAATATAATGAAATTTTATCAACAATTCCCATCTTTATGTACATAAAATTATAACATATTTGTACAACCTCTCACTATGAAAATTTTGAATTTGAGTGTTTGTGACGTTTTTGCTTGTTCTCAGCAATGAAATTGCCACGTGAAGAACCAGTGTTATAGAAAGGTTAAAAATAGCCTGGAACAGAAATCGAGTCAATCAGGCTGACAAAAACGGATGCATTTTTTTTAATATTATAACCAAAACAGTATTCTGTTCCTCTTTTGAACTCCCAAAATGGATTTCTTCGGATGTGATTTTTACAATTCAATAACTTCAAATATTCATCGAATTGGCATTATTTAAAAGATAATTTTATGGAATTAATGTTTGAATATATTTTCTGGCATGTCGCTGCTGGTGTTTCGTAGTAAATCAGTCAGTGATTGGGCATGAAATTCGCCCTTCGTGGAATTTCGTCCTTCTGGTCTACCCTTCAAATATATCTGGTCTGAGCTGCAGATCAGCACTCAATTGCAACCCCATCTGTCAAACTTATTATAAATAAAAAATCAAGCCTTTTAACCTCTGTCAAATTCAATGAAGAAAACAATTTTATGTGTGCTTCACTGTTGGAACAATGAGCACAAAAGATTTTATTTAATATAAATTTATAACGAAGACATAAAATGAAAATAAGCATCTCTAAAGAATGCTTTGAAAGTTTTCAACAAAATATTATAATAAATAATAACAACTAGAACAGGAATGCATCACACCGCTACTGGTAAAAGTGTTGGTTTTTAATGTTACGCGCTTTTTTTAACCCTCACTCACAACGTGCTATAAAGAATAAAGTGCTAAAAAATATTTGTTTCTTTGAACTTAACTTAAAAATCATCAGTACCAATTGCAAGATTTGTTTTTTAAGTAAATAAAATGTGGCCGTATTTGCAGTAATTTCTGTATCAGCAGTGTCAATTGTTTGCATAAAAAACTTTTGGCAAAAAATATGCAACTGTGAAGAAATTGTGCTTTATAACGCTAAACTTTCATTATTGCGCAGTTACTAAATTTGCGAATAAAACCAAGCTTCATATAAAAATAAATTTAAAAAAAAAATAAAAAAAAACTCTGGGAACAATAGTTTGCTTAAATTAAATTGTAATATAACACGCTATTTGCTTACTCCTTATCTCACGCGTTCACTCAATTAATAATATACTTATACGTAAGTAAATAATATACATGTGTATATACATATATTTTATAAATTTTATTCTAATACAAGTTTCAACTAACCATCATGGCACGATAATACATTGCCTGCTTCACCATTATCAATTCAGTGTCCTGAAATATCCGTGGCATTGAAAAAGTTCTGTCGTTACGTAAAATACTATCCATTAAATCATCCATATCTTGGGAATGTGACAAATCAATATTATTCTCTTGTACATTTAGAAGTCGCATAAAGGCCCCAAATAATGTTTCAATTTGCTGTAGATCACGTTCCAAAATGCTCCATTCATAATGATTTAATATTTCATATTTTTCCAAGGGCCATGTTGAGTTCATGTGTTCATTTATAAAATTGCGATGAGTATCGACAATTTTACGTATCTGTTGCTCAATATTACGATTGTTATGTGAACGATTCAAATGCTGCCATAAGGACTGTTCCAAATTAAAATATTGATCGCGTATAGCGTCGATTTCAATGGCTGGAGGAGTTGAGGATCTCGGATGAAATGACGAGGCAGAAGTTTCTGCTATATTTAAATTAAAGCAAACAAGCATAGTTGAAAATGTTGTAACCAACGCTATTTTTCTACTTAACGCGCCCATAATTATAAGTTCACCGACTTTTTGGAATGTTACCGTCTTTTAGACGTGGTTGGTTGTGTGCTTGTTAGTTAAATATATTTTTCAACGTATTTTTTCACTATTTCGAGTTTCTCTCTTATGTAGTTTTTTTTTGTCTTTTAGTTGGTTCGAATTCTTTTCTGAATATTTATTGCTTTATAAGCTAAATTTAAACAATTGCTTAAACTTATTTATTTGTTTTTTTTGTGAGCTACCTATGTATGTATTTACATATGTATATAAAAATCCAAGAACATGAATGTTTGGTTTGTATGTATAGTAGTTATTTTGAATTTTTATTTTTTAAAATTGTTTTAAATGTGTTTATAGGTATAATTTTTTATTTCAAAACACTATAGAATTTTCTATTTTTAGTTTTTTTTTAAAAATTTTGTGCCTTTTTAGAAAAAAACCGATAACATTATCGATCACTGATTGATAGTCAAATAAAATAATTAAATGAAATTTTCACTTTTATATTCGCTAAGATTATGATCGTTAATGTACCAAGAAAAAAGTCTTGTTCAAAAATATGATACCTAGTCAATGTTATGACATTATGGATCATCTGATAGGATCATGTTTTAGACACTACATTTTAGCTATAATGGACCGACTAGGTGGTTCCGTTGAAATTATAAAAGAATCTAAACCGGGTTTTATTGCACTACATTCATACATAGTTTGAATTCAATGAATATGTACATACATATGTATATGTAATAAACTGTTAATATCCCTTGAGTGAATTCTTATATCCTGTGTTCTTCTTTTTGTTTCGAAAACTAAACTCAATCAGCAAAGAGAATCATAAATATTTTGTGTATATCTTATTTGTACTATCATATTATCGTGAAATATTGCAAGCTTTGCGAAAATTTGCTGAATATTTTTTTAAATAAACAATTGTACAAATGTATCTGCATTTTTTGTATATGTATATGTACATGTATGTATGACTAAAAACAAAAAATGCTTGCTTTATAATTTTTATGACTTCCTCAACTTAAATGAAAGAAAATATATTAAAATACAACAATAACAACACACTAAACTGTGAAAATATAACGAACGAACAAACCACTGCTTTCTAATCATGTATTCCATCCATTCCATTCATTTTAAAAAGCCTGTAAAATTAATTTTTTTTTTATTTTTTGTTTAAACAAAATTTGTATTATTCTATGTTGGGTGGTGACCTTTAACGGCGAACAAAGATTTTAAATCATTTTGTTTTGTTATTTATTCATTTATAATTGAAAAAGAAATCTCTAAATTTTCTTTTTTTTATTCTGTATTAATTTGATTATTTTCACTTGCTCTTTATATAAAAGTGATTCTTTAAAAGCAATTAAATTAGTTAATTTAGTTTTTGTTGTTTTTTGCGATTTAGTTTTATTTTTTTTTTTAATATCTCTTATATGATTTACTAACTAGTTGGCTCTCGTTTAGTTTTCGAACGGTTATCAACCGTACAGAACGCGTTCCAAATCTATAATAAAAATGTATCTCAATAAAAACACAACTCAAACGAGCTGTATTGCTTTTATTGTTCTACAAAACAGAGTTGCCATATGTATGGATTAAATAAAAAATAAAAATGTTTTTTTTAATAAAATACAAAATTTAAAAAAATAATAAATGCACTTATTAGATACAAAGCAAAAGTTTTCTTTTATATACCTATAATTTTTTTTAAATAAAATATAAAATGACATTGGTCATCTCTTCTATTTATCTTTGTATTTCTACCTTTTACTCTCTTATTTGATTAATACTTTGGCTTCCACTTTTATGCATTCCACTTTTTCCCTCAAGGTGGCTTGATTCAGTTTTATGCAAGGTGGCCTCACATTTTATAGATTATTTGTTAGACCCGACAACTTAAAACAACATAATGCTTTTATAAAAGAGATGGCAAACTTTAATGTTTAGCTATCTCTCGTTTTATGGCGGTAATTGGTATTTTTGTTTGTGGTTGTTGCATTGCACATGACAATGCGCGATTGCTTTTTAAAATCAAAATTCAAAAATGGGAGTTCTGTTGCATATTAAGTGCTTTATATGACATGTACATTAGGGTGGAGCGTCTAATTGGGCTTATGCTCTCAATTTTGCTTTACATTGTCAGTTAAATAAATAAAATAATCAAGTTATGGAATGTTCTGTGCTTTAAAATTATGTAAAATCATCAAATCGTGATATTTAGTAACTTAAATTTGCAACCACGTTTGCACACATTCTAAAAAATTTTACTAAACTGAGATATATGTATATTCTGTTGTACTTACGACTTCCAAGGATAGAAGAAATATGCTCTACCAAATGAGTTTTATCCGCATTGAATATGCATTTACGTTGCAACAGCTCCACATTGAAGTGGGAAAGATAACCGTTTAAAAGTTAAAAGTATGTAAATGCTAAAATAATTTAATTTTCTTTGGCTGAGAAGTAAAAAAAGACGTGTGGCACTCGGAGGCTGCCACGGCAAAGCTATTGCATAGCATTTTTATCAACGTATGCAATTATAATTATTTATTTATTTTATGCAGTATTTTTTTTCTCTTTGATATTAAATCAAGTTTTTTCTTTCATATTTTCAAGTTACACTTTTTGAGTGACCGATAAGAAAACAATTTTTTTTCTTTTATTGAATAATATCGTTTAAAATATTTTTATTATCTTACAATACATGTAGGTTATTCAGGAATTTTTATCATTGAAACTATAGGTTTATGGTAACTGAAATAAGAAACATAAATTTGAGACTTGATATCCTCTAAATATCTAAAATACCGCTTAAAGACCTACGAATTGTCTGTTTATTTGTGTATATAATTTTTTGTCAACCACGATTGCTCGTAAGTACGCCATTTTGTGTTTTCCTACATGTAAAAATCTCTTCTGGCAATACTGTATGTTAATGAAATCGATAGCCTACTGTAGGGGTTAACATACGATAGACGATCAAATACTTAAAAAACAAAAGACTTAAGAAACAAACTTAGTGTTACTTTAGGAGTTAACATATGGTAGTCGATTCAAATACTTAGAAAAACAAAAGATTTAAGAAACAAACATAGTGTTAGGTTTTTTTAGTTACGGAATTTCTTGATTCGGTCGCTGCGCTGAAAGCCCGCGATAAAAGCTATGCAATAGCTTAGATTCCAAAAATTGCAAAATAATATTCTACAAGTCACGGTAATAAACCTATTATATGACTCACTCTATCTGTCAGTTGAAGTTCAAAGCATGTATTTTTTTAATTTTGTAAAAATTTTATTTCAAATACTCTCATCTACAAAAAAATATATATGTACATACATATGAAAATATGTACAACAACTTATTTGGATTTACTACAAATTAGATAATTCAGCAAACTACATCTTTCTGCAGCGACATATTCAAAATCGATTCAACCGTTTTCTTCATACATGTATGCTTCACCGTAATGTATATAAGTATTTATAGCAATGTAGAAATATCTACGGAAACCAGTGTGCCCATTTTGGCACTTTCGGTGCTAGATTTAGCACTTATTTTGTTGATTTAGCGGCAAAAATTTCGATTTAGCACTTAACACTCTCCAATTGTTCATTTATGTATGTATACGTGTGCACAGGATCGCAAATTTACCCATAATTTTAGATTAAAAAGTTACAATGTTATCTAAATGACTTATTTTATACTGATGAAAAAGAACATGAGGTACACTTTCATTGCTTGCTTTTCAGCAATTTGGATGACTTCCTTCTAATGTCAACCATGTGTAAAATTCATCAGTGTTTCAGTAAATTGTTCACTACTTTTTTTTTGCTGGAAGATAATAGCACCTGAAAATGAATGCTTTTTGTTTGTGTAAAGTTTCCTACAATTGTCAAAACTTACTATATATTTAATTTTTTGTAGAGTACAATGCCTAATAATTTATTTTCAACCTCTTTAAGCATTTTTTGATATTTCCGAATTAAAAAGTTGTAAATTCAAATCCTACTGCGGCTACCTAGAATAAATTTGCCTAAGCACATAATATACGCGTATGAACATATGTGTATTTTATATTTTTTTAAAGACTGAATTATTATTTTTTTATTGTGTTTAAAACTTTTTATGTTCAAAAAATAATTTTAAAATATTTTTAGGCAACAGAAGCATAAATGATAAAACTATGAACTCTCAAAGAAAATATTTGCTTAAAATTAAGACATTTAAATTTTAGCACTATGTTTTAGAGCTTAAAATTTTTGTTGCATTTTTTAGCACTATTTTGGTGTCAACTTAGCTCCATATTTTTTTTGGGTCTGGTCACACTGACTACAACAATGGTGTACATATGTAATTGTTTGCAACATAACTCTTTAAATTATAAAATGAGAATATTTTTCGTATTGCTTTAGCTCCCTTTTTCTCTCTTTCTTAAAGTTGCCTTGAACAAGAAATTATTTTATTTTGCTGCAAAAATTAAAAAAAAAACATCTGTTTGAGTTCTTTAACCACCCGCTACGCAAAGTAGGCAGACATACAGACTGATATGTACTTAGGCTTTGGAAAGACAATATAAATATGTATGTAGGTGTAAGTGGTAAATGTGTGATTGTTCACCACAACAAAATGTGTACTATATCGTCATCCGAAACTCAAAACCATGTAACTAACTAAAAAAAATTTGAAATCGCAATTTTTTGTATTAATTATTCTGCCTTTTTCTGTAACTTTTGTATTAACAGCTTCTTACTATTCTCTAATACATAGAAAATAGTAAGATGGTGTAAAAATAGTCGATTAATTGATTAAGTTGGGTTGACTTGATGTTGACAAAAAATCTTACAGAATGGGTAGGATTGTGTATTAAATTGATAATTTTTATATAAACCAGCAATATTATAAACCTAAATAAAGAGACGCTACACCACTTGAACTACATATTTGGTTTGGAATGGGGGTCCTGTACATTAATAAAAATGTAGACACATGGCTACATTTAATCTGACGATATGTAATTTGTTCTTTGTTTTAGAATGTACTATGGTTCAGTAAAGGCTTTTTTGGTAGACAATTTCTCATAAAAATGTAATTGTTAAATGTAACAGTTAAAGCAATTTTATTGAAGACAGAAAATTACTTACATATAAATAAATATGCCTGTACAAAGGTTATCGCTCATTTAATGTAACGTAATAAATAAAAAAAAGGTCAAACTTATAATAATTGGATTAAAGTTTTCAAAATGATAGCTGCATAGTCTGACTGGATTGACGCCTTTTTATATAAAGAACTTTTTTTTCAGTTGTTTTAAATTTTTGATTTATAGAGAAAATATGCTCTGAAAACTTTTTCATGTTCTTAAACAGATATACAACTGTATATATGTACATATAAAAAATAAATTATATAAATTGTAAAATTGCAAAATGAACAGGGAATTATTGCCAACTAATAGAGTTTTTATCATTAAAAATTGTGGAAATTAGCAGAAATTATGAAATTAGGTTTATTACGACATATAAAAAATAAATACTCTTTAAAAAAAGTTGAAATTACACAACCGAAAAATGAAAAATCCGTAGGGCTCAGAAATATTACTTAATTGATAATACAATTTTTAAATAGCTTTAGGACTTCAAATTTATCATGTTCAGAAATTAATAATTAATAATAACTACCATGATATAATTTCTAGCATTAAATGAATGAAAATATCTGCTACAATTTAATTATGAAGTCAAAATATTTTTATAAGGGTTGAGGAAACAGATACGTTTTATAACATTGGCAAAATAATTATTGACAAATTTTTAAAAATTAATAAATTTTTTATTTGTAATTAGATGTATGTATATTTTTGCCCATAGTGCTGATTCTGATGATAAAGCGACGTATTGATGTGTATTACGATAATTGTTCATTTAAATGGGTCACTGACACTTAAATTTTCTTTTACATACATATGTTTGTACATATACATATGTGATGCAAATATCGAAGTAAATATGTACATACTTATGTACATAAAAATACCAAATAGTACCTACTTTTTTCTTTAAATTCGATGATTCATATGTACATAAATTGCATACTTATTATTTAATATATATTTTTTTTATATATGTACATATGTATATTTTTTTATTAAACTAGTTTTTCTACTTAAATTTTATTGTTAAATTTATTAACATTTGTATGGTGTGCCTTTGCAAGTCGACATACAAGATTAGTCGTTGTTCTCTTTTTTATGTTAATACTTCTTACTCTTCTTTGAGAAAGATATGTATACTGTACAAATATAAAGAGAAGCAATTACTTTGGAACTTGCAGTTTTTATTTCTTAGAGAAATGTCGAAATTTTTTTGTATACATACTTATGTATGAAGCTCATTTTTTCGATGATTCACGGTATTGTTCCAAAAAAACTTTCTTTGTTATATAAGTAAATCTTGTAATGAAGTCTTGCTCTGTTGCCTTTCTTTCTAACCATCGTTTAATAAATAATAATTTAGGAAGATATGTACCTATTTCATGACTTTCTATTTCTTTTTTAACTGGGTTTAAAGTATGTATTTAAATTTCGGAAAACTTCAAATAAATGTTAAGTGCGGGTTTTTGTATTAGAAATCGTAAAATTTGCGGTTTTCATAAAAAAGAGTACCTATATCTCAAACTTTTTTTTAAAAGGGAAACCCATTCTCGGCTCCGCTCTTTCACCTGAATTTACATATCTATATATACATAAATGTATGTACTTATATGTATGGCATAAAACTTTGTATATAAATTTGGTTGTTAAAAGCAGAGTGGTAAAACAAACAAAACTTTTCGCAAACGTTTCCTATGAAAACACAAACTTTTAAAATTTTTTCAATCGTTTTGTACATGAGCAAAACCAAAACAAATACCTTTTAAATGATAAAGAGCGCAAACAAAACTATTGGCTTTTCACTCATCTGCTTGTTTTAATATCCCGTTACAGTCGTACAATTGAGAATAAAACAAATGCTCAAACGTATTTTTTGAGTGTTTCACTTCGTTTGTCATTTTATAATGAGCAAATCAATCAGCAAACGCTTGCAAACATTTCTTCTTGAAACTTTTTAATTTTGCTCCCATTATTTTCTTTTCTAGCTGCATACGTTTAAATTAATGTACATTTAGTGCTCACAAACAAAAACAGTACAAAACTAAATGGGACAATAGTTCTCATTGTTTTCGTTTTGTTTTTGTTTTACTCATTGGAAAGAACAAAACAAAACGAACGCAAACGTTTCGTTTTATTTATTTTTCTACTCTGGTTAAAAGTGGTAAAGTTTTAATGAAGAACTTTGTAAAATTTTATGAAAGTGTATTAGTAAAAGAGAGCTCTTAAATTTGTTGTAAATTGTAGAACTCGAAAATCTAGTTTGTGCAAATAATTTTTTTATAAAATTTAATTTGAAACACACACACGTTGGCATTAAGATATGGTACCTATTTATATTTTTAAATATAACAAATTACACAGTGTTTAAAGTGGGTTGAGTTCTTGATCCTTTTAACAAATTAATTTAGTTTGATCGCGCCAAAGTATATTCTCATTTTCTGGTTCCGTCTGTGTCCCACCATATGGCGATTTTAAAAATCTTTCCTCTTGTGCAAATTAATTTTTGTTAAACAATGAAACTTCTCCAATTATTTGTGCGGCACAGTTATTGCCGAAATTTAATTATGTATTTATATAGGTATTTCAGCGGCAATGACCTTAGATGACTTAATAAGGTTTGCTTTTTTCACAGCAACACGCATTTCTGTTTTGTGTTAGCACTTAAGAACATTGAGAACATCTGGTATAAATTTATAGGACTTATTCTATTCCCGAAGCCTTTTATAAATGTCTTCGTTGATATTGAATTATTATTAAATAACGAACTTATTCAGCAAAGTACTGGTTTTATTGGCTACAATTTCCTTATTGTTAACGCTAATAAAATACTATAGGTATTATGCGAAAATAAAACTTTGCTGAAAAAATTAATTTTGTTAAACAATTTTTCCACTTTTGGGGAAAAGCAGAGAAATTGTAAAAGTTAAGCGGGTACTACCTATTTTAATGGCCACATACATATGTATTTCAAACTGCTATTTTTATTTTTATGCAAACGAAGATTTGTTTACAAAAAATCGTATGACCACGATTACTTGTAAATATTATCGCAATTCGGTTCATTTTAGCACATTTTATGATATAAAATCGATAATCTGTTCGACTATACATTTTAAGTTATGTATGTATGTAGTTGAAATGATCATTTTCAACACTTCGTTTAATTTGTTTACCTCGTAACTTGTGGCCAACATTTGCAGCATATTTGATCCAGTTTTGCTGGCGTAATCATCCGAACCGAACATTGTCAAATGCAAACGATCCATTAAATGGTGGATTGAGTAGGCATTTGGCGAAACGGTCCATTCAGCAAATGTCAACAACGTCGTAGCCTCCAATTTGTCCTGATGTATCGCATACTGTTGCATTTGCTGAAAACGTGAAGTTATACGATTCATTGTGTCGCTGATATCATTACGTTTTGCTAGCAAATGTATATTTCCCTCAATGAAATTATCAACAGATTGTGTGGCCCAAGCTACTTGTTCAGCATTCTAAAAAAAATACAAATGGTTTAAAATCTTGCAAAAAGTTTTAGATTTATTTTAACTTGCCTGATCCTCTGTATATTGTATTTGCCTACTAACTTCTTTGAGTCGTGATAAAACTTTGCGCTGCTTTTCACGCATTAAGGGAAAATGTATATTTGAACCAATTGAGGAACTTTGTACAATATCCCAGGTCTTTAAGACAGCCGTTGTGATTTCTTTCACTACATGGAACACATCTAGGGCATCTTCGATTAAAGCTGAGGAGCTTCTAGGTGACGATATTATTAAAACTACAAATAGCATAAAGCCCAAAAATGGCGATACTACACTTTTCAGTTTCATTTTGTTTTGAGATATAGTTTATTTGCTATAAAATATTTGATCCAAGTTTGCAATAGACACTCTTAGAAAGAACACTTTTGTACACATTTAAAAACTAGTTATGTATTATTTATCTACATACATACATATATACATTCATAAGTATGTACAATGTATGTACATACATATGTATATCTTTTTAGTGATTTTTTATAAATTCAAACTTTTTTGTAAATGACTAGTGGATAAACAAAACTCAAGCTCAGCAAATACTTATGTATGTATGTATCTACATGTGCATTTATGTAATGTGAGTGTGTTTTCTTTTGTTTCTTATTTATTTATTGTTAAAAACGCATGTCTATTCACCGGACGTATCACTAGACCCCGACTGCTGTGTATGTGACTGGTTTTAACGTCACCTCAGCTCGAGTGTTAAAAACCATTTGATTTGTTGTCTTTAACGGTTTATACTCCAAAGCGGTGATAATACGTTCATTTAATTCGCATTTTTCTCTCTTATGTCCCATTACTCATTCTCTCTTATCATATTAAATGTTATACAAAATCTCTTACAATCAGTGATGGTATTTTGGTGTGTTTTTATATTGTATTCAAACTCTCCCAATTTTTTACAAAGTGCATACGTAATGCATTAAAAATAAATTTAAAAAATTTTGGTGCGTTTTTACCCTACTTTAGATTTTTTTTTTTTTCGTTTTTACAGTTTTTGGAACAGCTAACTGCGCTTTTGCTCTTTCTAGAGATACCATCATTATTATAACTATCAACATGGCATAGAAAGTATTATTTTCCAGTCTGAAACGTTAAAACAAATACAGTGCAGTCGGGAAAACGTCAACAATAGTTTACGTCAACATCCCAAAACGTCAACCCTTAATGTTTTACATTGTCTACTCTAAAACGTCAACCGAACCACAAAGCTCTAAAACGTCAACTTTAAATAAATAAAAATTTTGAATTTAGCAAGAGTTAAGTTCAAGTTAAGTTAAGAGTTAGTTCAGAATTTAGCTCAATGCGAGAATGTTGAGCAAAATTACCTAAATGTATTAAGAAGTTTACGAGAGAAAGCGCTCCTCCAAGTATTGGAAAGGAAAAAACAACAGAAAAAAACAGATTTTTTTAGATGCATAAGTATGTACATATGTATGTGAAATGTGATCTCTTTTTAAAATGTATTCCTTCAGTTTCAGTTAGGCTGAAAGCCTTTTTTGGTATTTTTTTGTATTTTTTATGTTTCGTTTTAGTTTATAATCAATAAAAACGTTTTAAAGCACACTATCAATATATTTTTTATTAAAAGTTTTTACATTCATAAACGTCAACAATTTGTTAAACGACAACACTCGCGGTTTTAATTAGTTGACGTTTTCCCGAGCGCACTGTATAAACTAAATATGCTATATGCAAAATTATATTAAAATTAAATAGCACAATGTATATATGTACTTATGTACATGGAAGTGATGTAACGAATCCTCGCATTAGTATTCGCGAATATTTTTGTATTCATATTCTCCAAAATATCGCAAATTAACATTCCAAAAAATACATACATACATAAATTCCAAATAAACATTAGGTAAATGAAACAAAAATTATTGTTGCTAAATTTAAATGAAGATTAAAACTTAACGAGCAAATAACTTAGCAAAACAGCAGCTGAAATTCAAAATTACGGAAACGGAACTTCATAAAAACAGTTACCAGATATTGCCAGGCTAATCGAGAATGACAAGTATAAAATGCTGGTTGTGTTTTGTATTTGGATGAATCGAATACAGAGTCATGTGGAATAAATATTGCCTTCAGTAAGTAAATCAGTATTGTGTGAAACTTTGAGGTTTTAAGCGTGTTTAAGAAAATTATTAAAAAGCTGGTCAAAGTCGGTCAGATTATGTTTGAGTAGAGTTATCAGACATTCGACATATTTAAAAAACAGTTTTTTTTATTAAAAATCGGTTTGAACAACAGTTTTTTTTTCTATTAAAAACCGGTTCCTATAGTTTTCTCGCAAAGAAAAAATAAAGTTCAATACATGGTATAAACATGTCAAATAAATTCGATATTTTCATATTGAGTTTGGCATTCAAGAAATACCTACATATATCTTAAGATGCTTTAACGGGTTTAAGAATCGAATTGTTCTCTTTAAATCGACACTTACAAAAAATCACAAATTGTAGGTTATCGAGATGTGCAGCAGGGATGCAAAAGTTGGTAAAATTGTACTTTTTTTAGCACTATTTGAAAGTAAAAAGTACAATAGCACCCCCTATAGCATGCCTAATTTAGCACTATTTCATAATTTTCCTAATTTTATTTCATTACAG
The DNA here is from genome assembly GCA_956483585.1 of Gymnocheta viridis. Lineage (NCBI taxonomy): Eukaryota > Metazoa > Arthropoda > Insecta > Diptera > Tachinidae > Gymnocheta > Gymnocheta viridis. The sequence continues at coordinate 44,594,935 of OY101441.1, forward strand.
GAAAGTATTTTAAATCATTATCCTATTTTTTATTTGGCAACTCCGTTTTAACCATTCGTTGTGAATTGTTTTATACCCAAGGCAGAATAAGTCCCGTTTCACATATGCGCCATTTTTTGCCGCACATTTTGTCAATTCTCTCTTGTTCTTGCATGAAACTTTCACATATTGGAAATTAATAGACAGACAGAAATTTTTTCATATTCGTTTTTCATCTATTTTCGCAGTTTATTTACTTATTATTACATATGTATTTATTTTATTCTGTGGTTTACTTAAATTACCAAAAACTTATAAAACAATTTTTATAAAAATGAAATTTGATTAAAAAAAGGAAAACATTGTTTATTGCATAAAATTGGCATTAGAAGACTCCCGAAGAAGACGTCTTGGGCTTGAGAAATATGATATAAAGCAACAAGGTGAAATTTACGAAAACAACAAAAGAGAAACCAAAAAATGTCCGGTCAAAGGGTCCTGTACTACACACTCTGCATCTTCGCCCTTTCTTCTACAAACTTCGTCTGTCTGTCTTTCAATTGCCGATATGTGAAAGGGGACTTATACAGATGGTGGCGATTTGACAACTGGTATAAAATTACAATGACAACTAACATCTCAACCCCTATGTTGACATACAAAAATTTTGACATACAGGCCTCTAATTTGTGGAAAAACGTAGAACACCTGTTTAAATATGCCTTGTTTTGGACGAAAGTATCAGATATGAAAAACGAACTAAACGAACCAATGGTTACTGATATTCCAATAATTGCTAGAGGAATATTATCCATCCTATATTCTTCTGCAAATGTGGAAAGATTTATTTTCGTTTCAAAATATCATAAAAACAAAAGAGAGGAACAGGTTGTTTTTTTCTACTGTCTCTAATGTAATCCAAACAAAGGATTTGCTGAAGTCATCTAATTCGTGCTGCTACAATTTAGATTTGACTAAGAGTTTGTTAGCAAGAAGTCTATCATAAAGTATAATTTCATATTTCGCTCTCAACAACTGACAGTCTTTTGTGTACCTTTTGGAATTAAGTATTAAATTTAATTGTTGACTTTGTCTACATAATATATAAGTACTTAGTAAAAATGAATTTCAATGATATATGTACAAATGAATTTTTATGTCCGTTTTTAGTTAACTGTTAATAAAAAATAAAAAGTACAATCAGACTGAAAAAAGTACACTTTTACTTAAAACTTAGTACAATTTTAAAATTTCATTTTGCATCCCTGATGTGCAGTGAACAGCACATTGCTCAACTCAAATTATGGCTCGCATTAGTTCTCTCTTTAAATTATTTAATACTTTTACGTGTCCCCTTTGAATTAATTTCTTATTTTTAATTTCATGTTCATTTGGTTGTACTCTTCAATTATTATAATTTTTGTTGCTCTTCAATTTCGTGTTTGCTATATACACAGATAAATACATACATACATATCGTTACCTTCATATAGAAAGGGACTAACTTATTTATTTTCAAAATCCAGTTTTATGCACATTTTAACCTTCCAGACTATTTTCGTTTTTGTGAAACACACTTCCATTTTTCGGTCTCTCAGACTAATTTTAATCTAAGCTGAAGTATTTTCGTTTTACTTTGAGTACAAGTCGTACTTGAAATTTTGACTACAAATAACGTTGAAATGTACTTTAATCGATCCGAAAACGAAATTACTTTAGATAACCAATCCTGGAGTTTCTTAAAGTGAGTACAAAACTTTTTTATCAAGTGAAAAATCTTAAATTGACTAAAAACTTCTTTAAAATATTGAGCATTTAAATCCGTCCGTACTTAAATTAATCTTTCTATATTTGATTTTAGTAAATCTGGGATTACCCCGCTTCGGATTGGTTTAAGAACGGATATATTGATTTTTCTTTTGAGTGTAGAGTTTAAGAATCTTAAGATATTCAAAAATTGTAATGGGCCATATTTAACACACTAAACTGAAGTAACTAATGCTAAAAAAACAACATCAAACTCTTTTCCCGCTTACTTCATATTTACATCACAAACATTGACACATTTTTGATAGAAATAAAAAAATATTTATTTTTTTGAAACAATAAATAAATAATGAATAAAAAAATAATTGTTTCGAAAACCTTATATGCTTTAAGCATCCCATACACGTTTCAATCCAATAGGCAACTGAGTCAGTCGTTGTCGGCAGATGTCGAGTTGGTTGAAAAAAAATCGAAAGATTGATTTTTTCATGTTGGCTAGCAAGTCTTTCAATTCGATTGTGCTACGTATGTTCGCGTCTCTTGATCAGCAGTAAAAATTTATGTTTGTAGTTTTCTTTTGCAAAGAAAATGTAAAGTATTTCTTTAACTTCATTGAATTTTAAATGAAAAATATAAAAATGACATTGGTGGCAAACGTGGATACTTAGAGAGAAATTTTCCAGTTGCTCGAAGAAATTCCAGCACTTTGCAAAATAAAAATTTATCGTCACTTTTCTCTTTTTTTCATCATCAATGTATTCTGCAGTAACCATTATTGAAATTATTTTTTTTTCGGCCATTTGCAATAGAAGTTTTTAATTTTTAAATTTGTAATTGCAAAAAACATAAATTTGACAATTGAATGAAAATTTTTAAATCAGTTTATGAAAGTGTGTGGTCAAGAATCAATTAAATTGAAAGACTAAATTGACTATTGAATTGAAATGTGTATGGGGTGCTTCAGATATACCTCTTTTCGAGGTATGTGTTTTTTTTTAATTTTCAATCAGTCATTAGAGGATTCAGCAAAAACCAGTACTGCGTTTTCTAAACAAAAGTATTTGCACCATTTCTTACAAAAGTAGTGAGTTTTTAGAATTTTTTAGACCCACGATACACGTAGTGACCCGTGATGGACCTTCAAGGTGCTGGTATTACAGCATGTAGCCTCCATATTTGATGAATTATTTTTTGAGTAAAATTCCGGAATCGGATAAACAATAAAAATTGGCCGTGCTCGATACATTTTCATTATGCGATTTCGTAATTGACAAAACCATCTTACCTGATGATATAAGTCGGTCTTACAGACAACTTGATCAGCCAGCACTGATACGCCACTTCAATTCAAACGCACTTGTAACACTAAACGGTGAGAAATGAGTAACCGCGAAGACTCTGAGAGACTGGGGAAGTTGCTACTTTTCATTTTTATGCGATCAACAAAAAAGTGATGCGTTGGTCTTACAGACAACGAAAATGGTCAGCAGGGTTAAATGATTAGTGGAATGATCGCATTTATCGAAATGTGCAAAAAAAAAACAAACAGGCATGTTCTACAAAAGTAGTGAAAGTGAAATATGAAAAGTAAACTAATATTTGATGTTCTGGAAAAGTAGAGTATATTTGTATTGAATATTGAAATTCAATTGTAAAAAGAAGAACGCAGAACACAAAAAATTTAAACTGAAGTGATTTTAAATGAATTCCACTTCAAAGTGGAATGTAGAACATACAGGAAAATCATTGAAAATCCAATCATTGAAAATACGTCATTCCAGAGGTTTTCTATAGGGCTAAGATCGGTAATCTGTGCCGTCTGTGAAAGCACCTCTACCGCCTGCTCCTCTAAAAATACATTTCAATAAAAACGCTAGCTCTACACATTGAAATACAAAAACACTTTTTATTCGGAAATCGAGAAACTATGAAATTTTTTGTTTCACACCCCATATGAGAACTTTCACGTTGACAGAAATGCAGAAACGAGCTACAATTACGAAAATTTAAAAATAAAAGCTGGGATGGTTTCAAAAAGCTAAAAAAATGTAAAAAAAAATTAAGCCGCGGAAAAATAAATTTTTAAAGCAAAGACAAAAAAATTTCAAAAAAAGTTTCTTAAATCGGAATCTGAATCTTAAAATTAATTTAAATTTGCTATAATTACGTGTAAGACCGAAAGGTTGGAAAAATCAGTTCCATAAAAAAAATTACTAAAATTTGCAAAAAAAAAAATATTTTAAAATTGAAGGATAACATAAAAATGTTGTCACTTTTATCGCAAAAATTACGAAAATTCACAATTCGGTTACCTATTTTCACTTAAATTTACATTTTCATATTAAATATTACTTTACTTTTATAATTTTTTTTTAATTTAATTTATGTATAATTTAATTTTTTTTATATATTCACTTAAGTCAAACGTCCAAAATGTACTTTTCACACAAACTGGCTAACACATATGTATGTATGTATGTATTTTTTGCATTCTGATAACAATGTTTTTTACTTAAACTGAGTTAAATTTGAAATATCACACTAAATTATTCAAAGAAATCATATAACTCTATGTTATTTTGTTAAAACATATGACTTTAATGACACTTTGTGAATCCCCAAATTATATATGTATGTATATTCCAAAATACAAGATATCATATTACTATAGAATATCATGAAGAGAACTAACTTTATAGTGAGTAACTTTCTAGGCTGAAAAGAAAATATATTTGAAGTTATTTGTCTTTCGTTGATAAATATTCTTAAAGTTAGCTAGCTGCTTTACACGATATGTGGTTTATTTTTAAATGAATTCAAATGGGTGAAGTCAATGAAAGAGAAAAGAGCAAAAAATGTTAATTAAAAAAAAGTGTTAAACTAGCACTTAGACCTTTTTTAAACACTCTCCGGCAATTCTTCAAAAATTTATAATGCGTGGTTTTTTTAATCAAAAATTAACTCAAATTACAATAGGAAAGAATATCCGAATTGAAAAAGAGTCATATTTCATTTTCTCATGAAATATTTAGAATTTCATGAATGAATTATGTACATTTATATATTTTCAAACTGGACAACTTAACCCTAAATTCCGTAACGTCACATCAAGGCAACACCAATAAATAAGCTCTTTAAGAGTCCATTTTTATTCAAACATCTTACAACCATACCTAAATCAGAGCATTGAGCGTCGCGTTAGCAACAGGACTTCTAGACTATATACAGGACTTCTAGACTAGATACAATTTAGAAATGCACGTGCAAACAACATTCATATACATACATACATACACATACATATTTGTATGTTCTGAGAAAAAGCGGTAAAAAATAGTTAACCCATATCGGACTGCCCTAAGATTCCATCGAGTTACAATGAAGAGAGTTTTAGAAAATGTTTATTTATGCCCAACTAAGAAAAAAAAAATTTTTGGTCCAAATTGAATCACTGGGCGTGGCGCCACCCCTTGTTGCGAAAACGCAACGCTAGTCTTAAACAATATAGAAAAATGGAAAAAAATAAAATTTATGTTTTTTTATTTAGACTTATTTATTATAAGAAATTTAGCTTAAGAATGATAGTTTTCAAAGCATTTAGGATGCAACCCAACATTGCATTTTTTACATGTAAAAATTGTCTGACTTTTACATTTGCCACAACGACGACGTTTGTTAGCGCGAATGATTTCGTGATCCACTCGGTCCATACGAATACAGGAACGTGCTGATTTGACACCCAGTTTGTATGAAATTGTAGAAGCATTTTCCTTCCGCAACAAGCAATCAATAACAAAGGCTCGGAAATCGCATTGATGCATAATTTTTTTTGTGCTACTTTGGAACAAATACAATGAATTTTCCAAGCATTGACCATTGCAGAATCAAGGGCATTTGTGAAAAGTGGCCAGTACCACTTTTTACCTCGCATTCGGATGCGATAATTGTTGACTCCATTATCAAATAAATCCACACCACCCATTGTTTTATTATAATATTGAATTGCATTTGGCATTGGCACATTTATCATCTTCTTCTTTTTTCGGTCATAACGTTTTGTTTGCTGCTCTAAAGTCTGATGTTCTACAACAATGTAGAAAACAAAACGTGGACATCAATATGCTCATACATATGGTCACCTAAAACACAAACTGACACAACTAACATTTTATTAATTTTGCAGGAGAATTCTGCAATAAAATCCATTTTTTTTTAGAAGATTAAAGTTTTGCAGAGCCAGGAAGTTCACTGATGTACATCATAATCAATGAAATTTTTTTTAATTTTTACAGTAAAACCAAATTGTTTTGGACAACAACAAGGCTAATATTTTGTATGTAAAATCCTTATTTTTGAACCTAGAAGACTAAAATTGTGTAAAGATATGTATGTAGTTAATGCAATGAAATAAAAATTTGATTTAGATTTTTTTTTCTAATTGGGACGGTTTGCGTTTTAGCTAACTATATTCACATTAAGTGTTTACCATTATATTTTTACTGCTAATTTTTTTAATATTATAAACTCAAGTAAACTAGCACAAAATATATAAAGTAAACAAACTGGCAGCAAAAAATATACTAAAGGTGTATTCAATGAAAATACACTACAATGCAAAATATCTGAAAATTTATACTGTTTAGGACTAGCGTTGCGTTTTCGCAACACCCACATTATCCTGTATCAGGACAATAGGCGTTGTGTTTTTTGGTTCCAAATCTTATATAAATGCATAGATATATGTATAATCTTCATACTATCACAGCTGTCCGTCGATATATTAAATATTATTACTAATTTTATAACAATTCATAAAAAATCGAAAAAAGTTGGAAAATCCTTTTTTTTTGTGATCTGATTGCAATATGAAAAAATCATTTCTGAGAAAAATCTCAATTCATGTTGCTTAGATATTTAACCAAATTTACATATTGCATATCGGGTTTAAGAAAAAGATAGCCAAACTGAGAAACACACATACCTAAAGTGAGTGTTGCGTTTTCGCAACCATAGTTCGATATGGGTTAAGAAAAAAACAAACAACCTGACGGCAAAATTTAAAAGTTGCATTTACTGAGTCACAAATTTTTGCCAAGTTGCATACACTGAGTCTATAATGTAAATATTTTAGTTGTTGCAATAATCGAGGAGTTGCGCTCATCGAAGGTTAAAACTTTCGAATTTTATAATGAAATTTGGTAAAATCATCACTAGCAAGATTCTTTTTAACAAAAGATTATCAGTGACTGTTTTGTAAATTTCTTATTGTTGCAAAACCAGAGAATCTGCATTTTTCACTAAATGCCAGGCGTCAAATCATTCAATATTGTTACGTTTCGACCTTTTCGATAACGTTTACTTGTTTGAGTTCTTTTAATTAGTCAAAAATAAAATAAAAACACAACGGAAATTGATTTTGAACTTAATGATGTTTTATTTCCTTTAATACCACTGTTTAATAAAATACACAAAGTAATTTGTTTAGTTAACACTGCAAGAGCTTTTTGACAACTGATATATGCACGATGTTCACCATTCTGTAGCTTAGACAAGACTGACTTCTTTGTGCCTGGCAGTGTCGGCTTATACAGCATTTGACTTGCTACAGTTCTCGAACGTAGTAGAAAAATCCTCACCATGACAATAAGTTTGCTTGTTGTTATTCAGCTGTATTATGATAGCGGCGTGGAGATGGCAGTAGCAAATTTATGTGAAGTTTATCCGTAATCCAATCGGGGGCGTTCGTTAGTTTTTGTTTACAATTGCTATGAAGATTTTTCATACAGATTTCTTAAACAATCTGAATGTTCTGTTTCTGTTAGTTTGAATTTGAGTGCTCAAATTTGCATACACGGTTGATTATACTATGCTTAATCACTGCGGTATTTTTATGTTCTTTAAATTTGAATCTACATTTAAATTTTGTAACAATATGTTATACTCATACTTATAATTAAGTCGCATGAGAAAAAAGATGGTTATCTCAAGAACACCGATCTACAAACTATGTAACTTAACGCGCAATATCAGAGTTGTAAAGCAATTAAGCTTTCTCACCAGTTGTTCACTCTTGCTATCCCTTTCCCAAAGCAGGTAACACACACAGTAGGTAACTGTACTGGTTGGATATATAAAATATATATATATATACATATTGTACATATTTACCGTATTTTTTGCCAATTTTAACAATTGGACCAACTCTTGATGACATAAAGCAATCCCACACAAAAACTTCCACACAATTTTATTATTTTTTGCTTATTGCTTGAGGCGGAGAACACGTGCAATAGATTTCTGCACAAATTTTGCACATTCATTGGGACGGATAGTGTGTAACATATATATATATATATATATATATATATATTATTTTTTAATGTTTGCGAGTATATTGAAAAGAAACATTATATATTTTTAATGTATAAAAATTCAAAAATTACAACTTTTTCCAAATTGTTGGAAAAAAAAATAATTGCTCAAGAGAGAACCTGAGCAATCATTGTGCAATGAATTGGAGGCAATTGTTACACTCAATCAGACATGACAATTGTGTAAAAAAAATATTGCTACCTGGAGACCGCACGTAAATATATTTTAGTACATGATATAAACTTGTCAGAAAAATTCCATACATAAAAAATATTGGATGTGTTTTTTTTCATAATGAGTTTGGCATTCAGGAAATAGGAAATATGTATATCATAAGCGATCAGCTGCTTTAGTAGAAATATGTTATATCCAAAAATCGTTGGCAATTATTGTTTAAGTGCAACCAGTTTATTAGCCTTCGAGAGTTTTGCGTCTCACTCTCTCCTGTGCGATTGGTGTATATCTATTGTAAAGTGGTGAAGTACCAAACAAAACTGAAATCAATACCTTCTAATCAAATTTTGGTGGCGGTATACCCCATTAAATCAGTCAAGAAAATCTGATATTCTTTGAATCATCGAAGGGGAATGCAGTAATCCCAAAGCAGCAACAAAAAAACTCGTTCTGTAGAAAACGAGTTTAAAGTTTTTACTTTACTTACACTTCAGTGGAAAAATCAGAAAATATCCTCCACTGAAGATGATAGCAAATAAGATATTTGTATACACTTTTTGCAGAAAATGGAGAACGACGAGACGAATAATTCTGCGATCTTAATTCAAAATGCAGAAAATGCGTTTCATTAAGAATGGGGCACGGGAAACAGCTTCCTCTCCCTACTACGTTGCAGTAAATGAGACAAATTTTGACATTGCTCATTTACTTAAACAAAGTTATAACTCAAAAAGCATGATTTTTGTTAGGTAACTATTTATCTTATCGTTATCCATGTTGTGTTTAAAAATTCTTTTACTCACTTTCTGATAGAAGAATACTTCCTTCATTTTTAATTGAACACTTTAAACTCGTTTTGTGGAGAACGAAAACATCAAATTTCTATACTAACGCTTTCTATTTGTAATTTTTATATTTGCAGAGTTTTTTCTACGAAATTTTAGCTGGTATTTGGGTTCGAAATGGACTTCAGATTAAAGGTCAAGCAATGACCTATATTCAAGCCAACTTCTGTAATTCGATGGCTGATATGGATTTATTCTTTCTACAGATTTGTGCCACAAATCTACCGCAATATTTTTTCTTACAAAACACAATTGAAATATTTGGCGTATCACAATGGCTGGAGACGGCACCGCTGAAACAAGCACAGAAAATGGAGCAAACTTCAATGCTTGAGGGTTTTCTAACATTCCTTGCAACATTGGTAACCAGTCGTACAAATTTGGGCAATGATGAGGCCACACAGTGTATCATTGAAATAAGTGCTCTATTGGCCACAGAGAATAAGACTCACTCGCAATTGTTGGAATTGATGCCCGAGAGGTCAGGCAATGTTCACACAAAGAATTTCGAAACATTCTTAAAAAAACTGTCTGTGTATAAAGCTCCGTCTGCTGGATCGGAAAATTTAGAGCAGGGCCTATTTACACCTATCGATGAGGTGTGGGAACAATACTATGACCCACTACACGTTCTATTAAGAGCTGTACATAGAAGAGATTTCCAGTCGTCGCTGGACCGTTTCACAAACTATGTTAAGTCGAAGAACAAGATGCCCGCAAGTGGTAATTTGTGGCCACCATTTAGACTTCCAAGGCCGGTGGGGCCATCGTTTAGTGATCCATGTCGTATATTAAGTTCCCGAGTCTTCCATTCAACCATATTATCAATATTGTACCGAGCTGTACATTCACGCGATGTATCAGAACATTTATTGGCCTTAGCGATATTTCTGTTGGAAATTGCCATCGAAACTAGTGAAGATACCAAGCCCATGGGCGGTGATAATGCAGCTATCGTTGAATGTGAAGATCAGCCGAAGCCTTGCTATCGTTTTGGTTTGCGCAGAGATCCTCCGAAGCTGTTTAAATGTTATCCTACAGATAATCTAAGTTGTAATTTAAGGCATACAGTAGCAAAAATATCATTAAAGTCTCAAGAACCGCAGGTGACTCCAGCTCACTATAGATCCAATCCATTCTATCCGGATGTAGACTATGACTTAGATGATAATACTGCTTCAGCTATGGAAATTTCTCCAGCTTGGCTTGAAAATATGGGTCGCAATTTAAGTGTTGTTCATAGTTCATCGGCTCCGAATTCAACTACAACTTCAACCGCTATAGTGCCTATGCGTTTGCAAAATATGGAAGTGGCTTTACCAGCTGACCTATCAGTGGTACCCGAAACTGGTCTTGTATCGCAGGATAGTCAAGACGAAGATTTGATAGATGATGTTTCCAATGCCATTGAAAACACTGGAGCTAATTCTCCAATGGAATACCGGTTTTCGTTACAACCTATAACAATGGCGGATGATACAGGCATGGAAGTGGTATTGCGTGGAGTACAAAATCCTGGCTCTTCAACGAATACTGCCAATCAGCCTAGAATTCCGCAGGCTGCACAAAATCAAAGACACACTCAATCTGAAATGTTCCCTCCTACAACAGGCAATTCCATAGGTAGCTTAGTACCTTTCCCTCGCGTGCAACCCGTAGCTGTACCAAGTACAAACATGGATGTTGTACCTTCGAATGCCACACTCGGTGTAAGTGCCTTAGGAGCTCGCCGAGCATATGATGCCAGCAATCGCAAACGCTCGGTCGATAACGCAATCGATGGTCTTAGCAAAGATGAAGTTATTATAGATGAAAGTCTATTGTCGCTTCTCCTTAAATTACATTCACAATTGAGTGGCACCTTAGATAGTTTTTCGTGCACCGATCCCGATGAAGAAAAAGGAGATTGCAGTACAGAATGTGATTCTCCTGCATCTTCGTTAGCCATGGATGTAGACTGTGAGGGCGCTTCGGAACCTTCAACTTCCTCTGCTGCTGCAGCAGCAGCTTCTAGTCAAACAAAGAAACGTATTATTAAAGTCTCCGATTCTCGCATAGGAGACGGCCCCTATTTTATTGGCAATCTTTTGCGCAAAATCGCGAAACAAGATGAAACATGCGCTCAAAACATTGATGAAATAAGACATAAACTCTGGCCAAATCAGCGTGAGAAACAAGCCGAAGCCAAAGCTAGAGAAGCTAAGGAAAAGGAGGAACGTCGCAAGAGAGCCCGTGAAAGGCAAATGAAAATGATGCAAGAATTTGCGAACAAACAAAAGGAATTTATGCAAACTGCTGCTGCCAATAATATGGATGCCGGAATGGAAGAGGAAGAGGACCTCTTCGAAGAGCAGCCCCGCGAAAAAGAATATGATTGCATCATATGCAATTGCACAACCCCCAGTACGGAAACGAATCCCATTGGTCTTGTAGTTCTCGTTGAGTCCAGTGGCATAGTTGGCCATCGGCGAAGAATAAGTGAAAGATTGCCTCTTCCATTATCCCCGGAAGATGAGGAAAGACTTAAGCATAGCACACGTTTAGCGACCGAATTCAATAGACGGACAGAAATTTTAAGTTTGAAATTTGGTGAAGAGTCTTGGTATCTATCCAACAATATGGCACATGAAAATGGCGTTCATGTGCAGTCATGTGGTCATCATTTGCATCTAAGTTGCTTAGACGCTTATTTAAAGACTTTATATGCCAGCCAAAGGCAGCACTTACATGAAAGAGGAGAGTTTTATTGTCCTGTTTGTCGACAACTTTCAAATTCAGTTTTACCACTAAGTCCTCAGTTGGATCGTCCAACACCCGTAGTGCGTTCTGGTGTTCAACCATTCGAGAGGTTAGTTTTGGAACTAGCGAATCTTATAAAGGAGAACGAAAGACCACCGGTAAGTTTAGAGCTGCTGCTGCTGCCACATGCTCTTCATACACATTTTTGAAATATTTTTTTTTGTTTTAGACCTCAACAAAATTATCTGAAGCTATGGGTCGTGCAATGGAAGACATGACAAATATAACAAATCGAAAAATGAAAAGAATACCACCAACGTTCCGCAGTCTGTTTATATTTGTTACCTCGATAGCTCGAACTAATTTAGAGTCTGAAATTATTCAACGCGGAGGTTCATTATGTACCATAAACCCCACACGCTATAAGCCAAAAAGAGACTGTATTGTACCATTGTTGCACGTACTTTCCGTACATGTAAGAGTGTTAGTCGAATGGCCCTTGTGGAGTTCGTGGGCGTCTTTGGCTGGTATGAGGGTAGCAGAAAGTGCCCCCGTTCCCAATCATTGTCGTGAAGTCATACCGGCACTACTTGCAGATCCCATAGCCTTATTGTTAAAATTTATTCTTTTAGCACCATTACATTTAGACCAAGGTACTTTTACTTTTTTTTTATTACGTCTTCTATTATAAAATAATTGCGAATTTATGTTTATTTTTTAGAATATTTCACGTGCATGGTTAAAGTTATGTACAATTTGTTATATTATCAAATTGTTGTACAGCTTTGTGTCACCCTAACTGATCTCGAATGTGATTATATTTTGGATAATTTTAATGGCTCGCCAATAGCAGAAGAGAACGACCTATCTAGCCGGCGTAATTCCATGCGTTCGCCGAATATGTCGTATTTGGGACGTGCCATGGCATTAGTATTGAAAAACACGAACCGCTTGTCCCATCTTAGGCGTGATAGTATACCTTCCACTTCGGCTGCCGCCTCTGCCTCTGTCGCCCTTGGGAGTAACAGCTGTTCTAAAGATGGATCTTTGGCAGGTGTCGATGTAAATCTTAAATCGATGGAAACACAATTGCAGACCCTCTGTCTGCAATTTTTACGTATAGCAGCGTTGTTGCGTCAACATTTATATAGACATGAAATGCCAGAAATTTTGGCGCCTGGTTTAGAGTTTGTGCGTTTAGTTTACTATCTTGAATTGGTTACGGATTCTATGGATTGGGACTGCTTCAATGCTTCCAAAGGGTTATGTTTTATACTGGGCACCGAAGAATCTCTACCGAAATTTTGGTGTGAACAACTAATGAATATACGGCCACCAACGGACACAGTACGAGAACTGGTTTTACTAAATCAACATTCTGCATGGCAACAACCAAAACTGTTGGAATTGCCTAGAGAGTACGAAAGATTATTTACGGTAATAAGTTGAATGAGGTTTTATAAAAAATGTTTTTATATATTGTTTTAATATCATTTTAGTATTACCACGAACGCCCTTGTTTAAATTGCTACAAAGTTCCCAAAGAAAGTTCAATTTGCTTACTTTGTGGAACTATAGTGTGTCTTAAACAAAATTGTTGTGCCGAAAATGAGTGCTGCGAAGCTGTTAGGGTAAGTTTTCTTAACTGAAATAGTTAAATGTGACATTGTGTTAAAAACGTTATGAAGGACTGCAAAGAGCGAAGCGTAATCTTAAAACTATGGAATCGAGGGGGCTATTATGTATTTCGATACGAAAGAAAGCATTTCCGAGACACAATGCATAAGTGATACAATTTCGAATAATTTTCTTTACGAATCGAAACACATACATACATATATACATGTACCTTAATTCAACATTGACGTTATTAATTCGCATACACAACAAGCTTGTTTCGTGTCAACCGATAAGTGTCTGATTTTTAATCCAAAGTCAATTTGTTTTTAATAAAAGTGTTAATATTTTACTACATATGTATGTAAAACATTAATTATGAGAAATAGTGAGATTAAAAATTAAAAATATTTAAATTTTAGCAATTTCCATAAAAAGCACTAAAAATTTTTTTTGTCTCCCGAATTCCCCAAAAATAAAAATTACATTATTTACTAGTGAGTACTTATTACGTGGTAGAAAATTGTACTTATGCATTTATATTACCTTTAAGATGGCGAAGCATAATTTCATACACCAAAGTCAATGAAGGCAAAAAAGTTTGACATTCTTGCGCTATAAATAAGCACTTTGAATTTTGGAAATTTTTAATGTAAAAATAATAAAAATATTAATACCCTTTTAGCATACGATCACTTGCGGCGGCGGCATTGGTATATTTTTGGTTGTTACATCGACCTATATTATTGTTATACGTGGTAGACGAGCATGTCTATGGGGTTCTTTGTATTTAGACGATTTTGATGAAGAAGATCGTGATTTGAAGTAAGTAATTTAGCTTATTTACGTATTTCCATACTAAAGAATTGATATATTTTTAATTTTTTAGGCGTGGTAAACCGTTATATCTTAGTAGAGATCGTTTTAATTTATTAGAATCTCAATGGTTGTCCCATAAATTTGCCCATACAAAACATACATGGGTGTTCCATAGGGATTTATTGTGAAATATGCAAGATTTATTACGAAACATTCAAGACATGATGATAGTTGAAATTTAAACAATTTATAAAATTAAACTAGCGATAAAAAATTGCAAATATACATATATAACAAATTATAATATATTTTCCTTCCCCCCACATAATATATACTAAATAATTAAAAAATAAATATTAGTTTATTAATAATAAATTGATATTAAATTATAATAATGTATTTTTAAATAAAACAAAACAATAAAAAATAGTTATTGCTTAACAAAATAAGAAATATATATTAAATAATTGATTTGAAATTATATAACATATATTACATAACAATGTTTAATTTAAACTTCCTCACCAATTATATCTTCAGTTACTGTTATTTTATAAATATCTCTACAAAAAAAATTGTTTTACTATTTAATTTTTTCCTGACACAATTTCTCTTATATAAAATATTTTTTAAAATTAAAAAGTATAAATACACTTTGTGTATGATATAAGTTTTTAATAAAAAATAATATTAAAGCTAAAATTAAAAAAGGCAAATAAATTGCGTTTAATTGACAATATTAATTAAAATGGTACATATATTTTATTTTTTAATAATCTTTAAGAATTTTTAGATATTTCAATCTTTTGCACCTCAAAAACTATATCCAGTTCAAGTGTACAACTTGTTTAATTATGAACACTATTCATTGTATCCGGAAAAACTTTAATTGTGAGATTTAGGGGCTATTCACAATATACGTAACGTACTTAAGAAAGGAGGGTGTTGAAAATTTGCCGCGAAATTGGGAAGTAAAACTGAAAACTTGTTAAAACGCATTTGGATGTACGAAAAATGCCGTTACTCAATATACATACATACATATATTGAAATATTTAGATCGCGATCCTTTTTTTGGATTTAAAAATATTAAGAGTTCCATCAATACTTGCGTCAATACCTCAAGGTAAACGTTCAATAAATATCGCTGCCACTAGCAGTGCCCATAGGCTAGTAAATCTTTTTCATATTATGGTAATAATTGAAAATTTGGTGTGTAAAAAGTCATGACATAGGTTATCAAACGTCATTGTTGTTTATCTTGTGCTGTGAACAGATCCTTATATCAATTGGCATGTTTTCGTGAAAACATCTCATTTTGAATATAACATGCAGTTTTATAAATCTTTTTCCATACATTTTTAAACGAATAAAACACGGTTTTATTTTAAAATACATATGTTTAAAACTTTTTCTATTTTTTGTGCTATTTTTCGAACTTCCCCGCGTTGCTTTCATAATTATAAACTCCATCACTGGGTCATCTATCGACGATTTGGAAAAAATTATACTTAGGGCGATATCATTTATTTGACATGTCAAACTTAGTTTGAAAAAAATTAAGCGACAGGTGGTGTGTGCATCAATTTGACTACGAAAATTCAAATAGTAAAACCCAAGGCAATGACAACATTTCGGTTTAAGTACAATGGAAACATATACAATTGGATTATGGCGACTGGGGTTAAAACTGTATTCTATTCTTTTATGTGGAGATTGCAGTCTATCGAGCTGACGATCAGCGTTTTTAAAAGGTCTATCTTTAGGAGTTATTATGTATTTAGATACTAAAGAAAAAGCTTTAAAATTTGTATTGGTTTATTTATACATTGTTTTTTGATACTGTTCTCTTTCGAATCGAAATACACAAAAATACCCGGCTTAAATTTGTTGATACTGAATATCCAGATGTACAAATAACCAGTCTGGCATCATTATAATAAAAAATGTATATACAAATTGATATACACCCTGTTCGGTCAGACCTAAGCGCCGTTATTTGCCTGTAAAAACGGAAAATAATTCTTTCATTGGTCTAATTAATATCCTTTGTGTTTAATATTCGTACGTACATATATACATATTTATAACGATTGTGTAGTTTATTATGGCGGCGAACTTCCTTCTTGTCACTAGACAAGACATATTAAATTTTCCGTTCCCCTACAAATTGTGGTTGGCAGTGAATCTAGAATATTGTGATTTCTTAGGCTGGAATCGTGATGGCACAGTCATACTATTGGATTTAGTAACGCTCGAAGAGTACCTGAATTCTACACGTTCGATATTTAACATAAAAAATAGTTCTAGTTTTTTAAAGCATTTGGAGGAATTTAAATTTGAACGCTTAAATTCCACTCCAGAAGCCGACGAAGATTTGTTGTTGCAGTATAAAAATGAAAACTTTCAACGTCATCGTTTGGACTTGTTAGCAAAAATACGAAGAGATGCTTATCAGTTATTAGACCAACTGCCAATTCAAAATGTTGACCTAAATTTATTAAAATCTGGCGATTATTTAAATGATCATTACACGGGTATACCAAAACGTGTGTCTGAAAGAATGCTGGGTGATTTGTGTTTTATGTTTCATGGCGGACTCTCTAGAATCAAAAAAAGTCGGTTGCGTTTTCAAACAAAACTGCACTTTAATAACGAGAAGCGCATTCTAAAGGAAAAACTAGATGCTTCTGAGTCAATCCAAAGTTGTAAGTCAAAACATGAAAGCGGGACCGAAGATCAAGTTATTGAATTGCCAGCGGAATTGTTTGAAAATCCGCACGATTCTGTTTTAAATTTTAGTCACGAATTTCTTCCTATGTATGCTGGTTATTACGGAAATTGTAGTAATGATCAAATAGTGCGTTTCTTCGGGGAGTATTTGCCAAAGTATGAAGATGGTTCATTGGAGGTGAAAAAGATTGTTGCAGACAATAGGTAAGTTCAATATAATATAATAAGAAACATAACTTTTTGTAAAGTATATCTATGCTCTTAATGAAATATGGGAAAATATATGCATTTACATATGTACAACCGATTGCTAAATAGAGTATTGCGGATGGCAACTGTCAATTTCTGTTATTAATTAGTGACTACTGATAGACCATCTGAAGTTTGGTTGCCATTCATAATTGGCCTGACAAAAATGTAAAATAGTTTCTTAACGTATTAGTATTTCAAATATATCTATTCCTAATTGAATTTTCTCAAATACAACCGATATAACACTCAGTACACCTTCTGAATTCCTTTATTGCAGCATGTTGATTTACAATCTTTATAATCTTTTCAGTAACGAAAGTGCTAACAATTCGTTTTCAATTAATTCAGAAACAAATGTATCACAATACTATCACAGCACAAGTGGGAAATCAAATATAACTGTAGCACCAAATGCTATGTATAACTTCTCTTCTAATCTTGAACCCATATTCAATACTAATGAAAACTGTGAGAATAATAATTTGGACTATAGCAACAATGATTTCAGAGTAACAGATTTTGATTCAAAAGCTTTAAGTAATGATGATGGTGTATTAAATTCAAATAGTTTAAATGAAGACGATATATCAATGGAAGAATTTCTAAAATTCAAGAATTCTAATGAGGAAAACGTTTCACCTGATTGTCAGCAAGTAACATGTGTAGATAATTCATTTATCAATTACGATTCGTATCCACAAGAACAGGAAAATACGAAAACTTTTCCTCAAATGCCATCATCATTTCAAATGGAACTTAACGAGGATGTAAAAGAAAATGAAGCAAATTTTCGCAATTTCTTTATTCAATACAGGGCTTCATTAAATTTGTTGTATGATCGTCAGTAAGATGTCATTCCTACATGCTGATTATTTATGTACGCCGGAGCCAAATATTCCTTAATCTATATTACGAATTGTAGAAGCCGAAATATTTTTGTTTATTCCTTTATGTCATACAAACCCAGATATGTTGTAACATCAACGTATTTATTTATTTTTCTTATTTGCCTGTGTTGTATATGTGCATATGATGTACTTCAAGACAGTCATAACTCGAAAACTGCGATTTTCGAGTTAATGCTAAGTTAGTCATATCGCTTATATTGTTTAAAAATGCCTGTTTGTTGAGATGTGAATATTAATATAAAAAATTGTCCCTTGTTCCTTTGGAATATTAATATACATATTTAACCCATTCATTACATTGAGTAATTTGAAAACTTAAGTTTGTTGCTGTTAAACCCATTTTTAGAGTTGTGACAGTCTTGAATTAAATGAATAATTAAGATTTAGTTTTTTTTATTTTAATTATGATATCTCATGCATCTTAAAATAAATTGGATTTTATTTGTTTTAGATGTAAAAAACGAAGGTGGGTTGCGTTTTATTTAAGTTTGTCGAACGGGCACCCAATCTGCATTGGATATTCTTCTAAATCTAATTTATTTCGAATCACGCTGTTTTGAAATGGTTATACCAGAGTCGATCCCGTTTTAATACACACTGCTGCCAGATAGTTTTTGTGTGAAATCTTTTCATTTGTTCGGCGTGATACCAAAACGTTTATAATTGAGATTGCAAATAAGCAAGGTAAATCCGTCAGTAAAGCAAAAGCATTTATATTATGTGACTGTCAAATTCTATGCATAAAAACTATTGTTTACTTATTTTCTTGAGATTGAAATTTAGGAAATATATTGTAAGTAATCAGTTGCTTTAACGCGTTTACCGTGTTTTCACGTGAAATGTGTTCCTCTTCCCTAAAATTGCAGTCGCCTATTTTGCATTTAGAAAATCGATTTTAGACCAAAAATTGTCAGCAGAATACGGAATTGCGCATTCTAGCGATAAAAGCACAAAATAAATAATTTAATTCGGATCGAATTACAGTTTGTTTACGTTTCGCTAACAAAACGGCTTTGCTAAGAAAATTTCTCAAAGAAACTATGATTTTTATACCTTAAATATGTTAATGAAAAATTAGGATAACCCAAGGTATGCTTTGGGATCACCATTAATATTTACACGTAATTAGTTCAACTGTTTAGGTTTAAGTTGAAAGATATATTTAGCTCGAGTTCAAATCTGATATATAATAATTTTTTGGATTTCAAATTATTTTTTATAGAGTAATATAATCATTAGGCTAACAGACCGTATCAGTACTGATTTGTTTGTAAATTTATATTCAATATTGCATTAAAAAATTTCAAGCTTAAGGTCAACAATAAAAACATAAAATCTTTATTTTTTCTTTCCGATATTTCGCTCTCTCTATGGAAAGCTTCTCCAGGGATATAAATAAAATTAATAACAATAATATCCCTCAAGAAGCCTTCCATAGAGAAAGCGAAATATCGGAAAGAAAAAATAATAAATTAAATTTATATTAATCGAGATTGCCTCGATATCTTTTTTCAAAGTTTTTTAAATTTATTATTTTATTGCTGACCTTAAGCTTGGAAATTTTTTGGAATATATCAACAAAAATGTCAAAAAATTTGAATAATTTATTTTCAATTATACTTTCCAAACAAAAGGTTCGTACACGAAAATATGCTTGCATTGTAATTAGAACAACTCTTATAATTTCAACAAATACTTTCGTTTAATGTTTATTCTTTTCTAATTATTTAATATGTTGTTGTAGCTAAGTATAATAGTATTAAATTTAATTTAAAAATGTGTCACAAACACTTAACGATTCACAAAAAGAAAGGAAATTTAGCAAACGGCACGTTGTTGTTCCTTCGTATTTTGTTTATTTGCAGCCGATATACATTTGGCCATTGTAGGAGAAGCTCTTGAAATGGCATCCGTCATGAAGTAATTGCGCAATTCCTTTAATTTAATATCGATTTTGGTGTTGTCGACAGACTTTGTCTACAAAATAAAATGAAAAAAATTTTCATATAGTGCTTTGAATAGTTAGTAATAGTAAATTTAACTTACCGCAGCCACTTGATCTGCTAGACCTTGGAAAGCTGCAGGCTCCAATTTACCCCAACGAGTTAAATGGGGAGCAATATCTTCAAGGCGGTTACGCAATTCATCAAGGGTATCGTAAGGGAGGGGGGATCCTAAACATGAAAAGTGTATTAGTTAATCATTAACCGTTCGTTATTTTAGCACGGAATACAACCATGAAGTATCGGAATATTGTCTTTAAATATCATATGATCTAGTTCTTTATCAGTTTACTTAGTCGCACATGGTTTTACAAAAGTCTCATCAATGATGGCTTTAACGGAATAGAACAACAACAAAAGTTTAATTCCATTAGTATAGCATCAGTATTTTTATGACGAATGCTTCCATACTTCTTTCATACCGCCTAAAACCAATTTTTTTACTGTCGCGCAAAAATTCTAAAAATATGTGTCATTGAATGTATTGGGGACGCAACTAGAACTATCCAAAATATGCAAACTACCACTCTAAAATCCCTTTTACTTTCGGTAAAAACTTCAAACTTCTTCAAAAAATCTGATTCAATGGCATCGAAAATATTTTAAACTATGACAAAAAGAAAGATCTGAAAGAATTCTAAAATCATACTATACATACATATGTATGTAATTTAATAATGTGCGGCCAAGTACAATTCGCTGCGAAATATATTTGACCTTGGATGATTTTAATAATAATAAGTCGGTAAACTGGTTTATAATTCTTTAAGTAACTAGAATTTAACACAATTGAATTTATTCTAAAAAAATACACTTACCAACTACTTCAGAAAGAGCTCGCAAAATCTTCCAGTCTTCACGAGCCATGCCTGGTGGCGATACAGCAGACAAAGTTTGTTGGGCACGACCTTCGGTATTGACATACGTTGCCTGCTTTTCTGTGTATGCTGCGCCGGGTAATACAGCATCAGCAATGGATGCGCCGTTATCGCCGTGATGACCAATGTAAACGATGAAACAATCTTGAGGCATTTGTTCACGGCTAATTTTACCAGCATCAGCACTCAACAAGAATAAAACTTTAGGTTTTGCTTTAATTGCGGCTTGGATACCGGGTTGATAACCAACATCATAAGCGCCAGTTTGGGCGGCATTTGTTTGCAGAACATTTAAAGTGTTCCAGTTCTAAAATTAGATTAGATTGAATGATTGAATTATTAAAATAATTTGATTAATCCATTTTGCAATCAAAGAAACTTACAGGTTTGTTTAGCTTCCTGCAGTAAGCTGAAACTGTGGCTAATATTCCAGAGCCATCAGCACGTTCAAGTATATCAGCACCAATAATAATAGCTGGTTTCTTTGCCCCTTCCAAAACCTTAGAGAAAGCATGAGATCCTGAGCAGACACTGTTGATTAAGCCAGCATCTTCGCCCAAATGTTCATGTTTATAAGAGAGATCTACTTTAGGACCAATGGAAGCAATTTCCAATTCATTGTGAACATAAGCCTTTCGAAGACGTGTGTTGATTAAAGGAGCCTCATAACGTGGATTCGTGCCAATCAATAGAACGGCATCAGATTCCTCCAGACCTACATGAAAAAAGAATTTATTTTATGAAAAATACCAATATGTAATTAAATTTTAAAACACTTACCAGCAATGGAACTATTACAAACATAGTTGGAGCGCAAATCAGTACTAGCACCGCTGGTAGCAAACCCTTGTTCAGTACACAAAACTTCAGCTCCATTTCGATTAAGCAAATCCTTAAGGGCCACCATTGCTTCAACATCAGCCAATTGACCTGAAATTCCTGCGACTGAACCCTTAGCATTTCTTAAAGCTTTGGCAACCGAAATTAGAGCTCCCTCCCATTCAACCGCTTGTAATTCGCCATTTGGCATGCGTATCATGGGTGCTACTAAACGCTGACGTTTTAAACCATCACATGCAAAACGAGACTTGTCAGCCAACCATTCTTCGTTTACTTCTTCATTTTCGCGAGGTAAAATACGCAATACTTCATTTGTACGCGTGCTAACGACAATATTACTGCCCACAGCATCTAAAACATCAATACTGCTGATTTTGCGAATTTCCCAGGGACGAGCAACAAAGCTAAAAAGATATAACATTTGCCAATCATATTTTAAGAAATCATCAAAGAATTATAAGTATATAGTATGTACATACATATGCATGTATGTACCATTTACATATACTAGAGTTTGCCTAGTGGTCGAAATTCAACCTCCAGTTTAAACATATACCTATTTTAGTTGCATTTTTTTAAGGAGAAAGAACTACCTGTTTACTCATTACCTTCCCCATGGAGAAAAAACAATAAACAAAATAAAATTGCATACAAACAGGCATATTTATTTTAAGTTTTTGCTTGACGCTAAAACATCCATACGTAATGGACATATACATATCTACATCCATATTTGATTATCATCTCTTTCAACTCTGATCTCTTTTTCTTTTTCAACTTCACTCATTTGTAGAGAAATAATCTTTTTACTCATATACATACATGAATTAAGAAAACAGGGTTGCGCACTCAGCCGTCCAAAAAAATGCGTGTCTACGTCATTGAAGCGCAAAATTTAAACTATTGGGGTGTTCACACTGTGGTCATATCAGTCATATTGTCATAATGTCTTATTATTTTACAGTGGTTTAAAAAAGTTGTTGTTGTGCTTCAAGCAAAAAAGTCATAAAATAATAAGACTTTTTAAGGTATGTTTTTGGTTTGTCATAAAATAACAGTAGAAATCTTAGTCGAGCAGCTGTAACTCCTTATTCGAGCCGGCAATAATATTAACAAGCCGCCGCTACAAATAACACAAAATGAAAACAAGGCAAATTCATTACCAGGAGGCGAATTAATTATAAGGTGGTTGCAGTGGCGAATTCACGTGAATTTATACATTAACTGTCCTGTCAAATTTGTTACATATTTTCCATGGTGTAATAATATAAGGTGCTCTTATCAAACAACAATAAAAAACAACATGCATTTTGTTTGTGTAAAATTATCACAATATTTTTAAAAAAAGCTGTATACAAAACATAACAAAATGTGGTTTGTATGTATTTAGTGGTTATGCAAAAACAAAAAGCATAACGTAAACAAAAATATTCATAATGGCGGCCAAAAATGTAAACAACTTTTTACAAGACCGTGAAACACCATTTTTTTGCAGATTATTTAACGGTCAAAACACAACCCTACAAAAAACCATATTCCTTGTTGCGCACACCTGATATTATTACACCATGATATTTTCCGGCGCCATTTGAATGTAATTTTCGTGCAAAAGGCAAATTTATTACGACTACAATAAATCAACAACAAAGCAAACAACAGGCATTTTGTTTGTGTAAACGGTGAATTCATTATATACGCTGTCAAAATTCTCCATGCATAAAAAATTACATTAAAATGGCGCCGGAAAATATCTAACAAATTTGAAAGGGCAGGTAATGTATAAATTCACGTGAATTCGCCACTGCAACCACCTTATAATTAATTCGCCTTGAATGAAAATTATGCGTTTGTGTAAGCTATCTGCCTGGCAGCTTATGGATGTTTTTCTACTTGCCGCCGTAAGAAAAAATATTTCGGCTCATTAGTTTGTTCTTCCTCCTCTTCATCACCTAGAAAAGGGTGCATTTAAATTTGAATACATACATACATGAATTTTTTTGTTCATATTTACTTGAGGTAGCCATTATCACGTTTAACATGTAATTTTCGCACAAACCAGCTATTATTTTACTTTTTTCACTTGATTTCGGCATTTTGATATGAAATTGTATTTTTAAATGTTTTTTTTTGTATCAGCTGGCACAATTATGACATAGCACACTAAATTATGACGGGGTTGTTCACACTTGTCATATTTTGGTGCGCTATTATTTTATGACATATGACTTATGACTACAGTGTGAATACCCCATATGTATTGTATTGTTGCTTATTAGTGTTAGTGCAGAAACCGCGATTTCGCAGGAAACAGAAAGTCAAGCGTTTGAAATACGAAGCCGCATTGTATTACCTTAGGTAATACTTTAATCCTTCAAACTAAAAAATCGCTTATCACAAAAATTACAAGAAAAAGAAAATCTTTCTCCGAACCACACCTTTTTTCAGAAAATAAAATGCTGGTTGCTTGAAGTAGAAATTAATGAAGAGCAGTCTGAAAACCACAAAGTTTTGTTTACTGTTTGCAAAAAGGGTTTCTTTTTCTTTCATATTAATTTTATTTATATTACAATGAAAGTTATTAAAATGCCTTTTTAAAACATCTTCCCTCTCAATTTTAAATGTTTTATAAAATATTAGACATTGCATATTGCCAAAAGCTTTTTCAATCATAAAATATGTTTCGAATTTGAAAATATGAAATGACGGCTGGATAAGTAGTGTACACTCGTCGCTGTATCATCGACGACTAAATGAAGAGCATAAGAATCTGAAGAATGTGTGTAAATTAAATAAATGCTCTAATTATAATGATCAATTAAAAACATTTGATAACATGAACAGAAAACAGATGCAGTCGGGTAAAACTTTTGAGTTTGTTTAAAGAAGAAGTTCCTCGGGCTAGAAAAGATTACATTTCGGCTTGCTTTCGATACACAAATGTACTTTTGTTTACAACACATATTCTATGTGTACGTCACAAACAACAAAACAAAATAACGGACTTGCGCAATGCTCCATTTTGTTTTCTTGATTCATGACTTACATACATATGTATGTAGGTACTCTTAAACACTCATTGGTTTGACCATGTTTTTACTACAACCAATATTTACATAAGCCTTTAATACTAAACCGATTTAAAAAAATATATGATCTGATCACTAAAGCTCAACAATTTTTACCATTTGGTAAAAGAATAAAGAAAATCGGCTGCAAACAATGGAGAAAAAGGGATCTAAAAATTTGTCTTTGCCTATTTTTATAATAGATATTTAGATTTATGGCCTTATTTACACACGATTAATAAAGATAATGTGTTCATTAAAACGGGTTTTCCCATATAAAAATCCAACATTAAATCTATAACATATAACTTTATTAATCGTTTGTGAATAAGGTCATTAGAATATATTTTTGATGTAATGAAAATCAATTCCAGAATGTGAATTTTGCCGTTGAATACGAATGCAAATTCTAGTATTCAGTTTGAAAATTTAATAATCGAGTCAGAAAAATAGCTGGATTTTCGCGTGAGGTGAAAACATAATATATCACATTCTTACAATAAAACAATTAACTATCCATTTATTAATTTTTTTCAACTACACACATATGTATGTTTGCCTAAGTACATATATAAAAAAACTTACCTGTATGGCTTATTTGTTAAAGCACCAACGGGACACAAATCAATAACGTTTCCGGACAATTCAGTTAAAAATAGTTTTTCCACATATGTTCCAATTTGCATATCATTGCCGCGACCGGTTGTTCCCAAATCATCAACTCCAGCAATTTCCGATGCAAAACGAACGCAGCGAGTACAATGAATACAACGAGTCATAATAGTTTTAACCAAAGGTCCAAGATCTTTATCCTCGACGGCTCTAACATAAACAATTTGAGAATTACCTCGAATAAATTAATACATATAGAAATAAATAAATACAAACTATGTATATCTGCTAGGTATACATATATTATTAGAAATTCGATATGAGTCATTTTCTCTAAATTACCATAATAATATTATTGTATTTAATGTGTAATAACAAATAAACGACTTTAATAGAGTAAAGTGTAACTAAGCGTACCTTTTTCCAGTATGGTTGATATCAGTGAAGCGTGAACGATCTGAACCAAAAGCCATAGCTTGGTCTTGCAAATCACATTCGCCTCCTTGATCACAAATTGGACAATCTAATGGATGATTCATAAGCAAAAATTCCATAACACCTTCGCGAGCCTTCCGAGTCATTTCGGAATTTGTCTTAATTCGCCATCCTTTCATTACAGGCATGGCGCAGGCGGCTACAGGTTTGGGACTCTTTTCTACCTCCACCAAACACATACGACAATTACCAGCTACAGCTAAACGTTCGTGATAGCAAAAACGGGGAATCTCTACGCCAATCATAGCAGCTGCCTACATAGGCATTAATATAATTTAGCAATTGAAAAATCAATAATATATTACCTAACACGTACCTGCAACACAGTGGTGCCGGGTAATACTTTAACAGGAATATCATCTACAAAAACTTCAATCTTTTCGGGAGCTTTGGCTGGTGTCTGGGCAAGAGCGGCACTTGTACGCACCGCTTTACTAGCGATATTATGTGTAGGCGAGCCCAATGTGCCCAAAGCCTTAACAAGCGGTGCACGAATCATATTCCTCTGCAATGATAACAAACAATTCAATAATATGCTGAAAACGACGCAATCGCCTATTGTATTAATTACATAAGTCAAGAACCAACTTCCGAAATAAATCTTTATAACTAACATCGATCTTTTCTTATTGTAGCATTATAATTATGCTTTTTTACAAACTGTATATTTATTTATTTTTAAATATTTTCTTTTAAAACTTACTTAAAAATATGAAAATATTCAAGAGGGGCCGAATAAAATACAGTGGATAAAAATTTTAGTTCGACATTAAAAAATGACATGTTAAATTAATGCTGCCATTTATTTTCAATTAAGTCTTGATTTCAACAGCTGTTCACAGCGAAGTGATATCTTAGATATTTTCTAGTTAGAAAAGTTATCAATTCATACATGCATGTATTTGGACTAGCTCTGCGCAACATATTAAAACTTTTTTAAATTAAATTGGAAGAATATTTCAAAAGATAAATTTGTAAATGTTTAAAAATAATTTATGCCTAAAACACTATCGACTCATCAAAACATTCGCCTATTTTATGCAGCGAATATAATAGTATTATGAATAACCTCCAACGTTACGTGTGTGCAAGATTATGTATTTTACTTAGGCACAGATTAAAACTGAAAACTTGTGAGATGCGAGAAATGCAGAAACGATGTGCGGAATACATTATTTTGCGAAAGTGCCTTTTGTGCTATAGTGTAAATTGCGCTTAATTAGTTGCTCCCGTGATGCCACCTGATACATTAAAATTGCATTGGTGTATAACATTGAACGTTGAATGAGATAAAACCATTGTTAACAAATTGGGATATATTATCTATCAAACTCATATAAGAACTTCTAATTATGTTTTTTTCATATGGTGCTTGACGGTTAATAAAATCTTTAATTGATGAATTGCTCTAAAGGACCAGCTCACGTATTTGTTTCTTGTTCTGTCATTTGAAATGGTAACATTTCGATTGATAATCACACAGAAGAAGAATAAAAGACAGCTGAATGTATGTTCGTGAAATGTATACTATATATGTATATCGGCTTACCCCCAACAAATAAAAAGTTATTTGTGTATATATAAACAAAAAAATTTTATATAAATTGAAAATTTCTTTAAAATATGGCTCAAAACATTCGAACGGATGCCAATAATAAAGAACTTGGCAGCAATGTAGGAAATAACGTAAATACGCCGCATATACTATATCGTGATACATCAGAAGCCCCAAGCTATAATGATGAAACCGAAGTTATAGATCAGATGGAAGAATCTGTAGTTAAACAAGATCCCGAATTGAATTATATAGAAAATTTGACCGATGAAGAACAATGTTGGGATAATAGTGTTATGGATATACTGCAAGTTGAATATAATGAAGATCTTTCTAATTCAGTAGCCTATGGGAACTCCAAAAATTATAAAAGAAAAATATATCCAATTGAAAATACATGTGCTCTTTGTAAAAAGGTCCTTTTAAAAGTTATAATTTGAATAATCATAAAGTAAGTAGTGTTGTTTATTTGTAGATATTTTCTTGTCAAAAGGATTTTGCTAAGCATGCTGAAAGGGATCATCCTGGGGAAAAAGCATTTAAGTGCCAATACTGTCATGTTGTATTTTCCAAGTTTAAATCAGTTACAGCACATTTTAACAGAAGTCACGTCGACCCAGATAACATCAGAAACTCAAAACCTCATATATCTGTCTTAGAGAAGAAGAATGTAATGATTGAAAAGGATGTTTTTATAAACAAAAAGGGAAAACATTACCCAATTGAAAGTAAATGTGCTGTTTGCGAAAAGGTATTTTAAACATTAATAATTGAATTAACAATTAATAAATATTCTTTTTCAGCAATTTTCATTCCAGAAAGACCTTATTATTCACACAAAAGAATCTCACCCAAATGAAAAGGTATTTAAATGTCTATATTGTGTAACCTTATTTTCAAAACTGAAATCTGTGACCACACATTTTAAAAGAAGTCATTCCAAATTAAGAAAGGATTTTATTTGTGAGTATTGTAATATGACATTTTTTACTCACTTTTTATTGGATCGTCATAGGCGAGCTCACACAGAGCAACGCCCATTCGTTTGCAATGAATGCAATAAAACCTACAAATATAAAAGGAATTTACTAGTTCATATAAAAACACACTCAAAAAATTTAGAATCTTCTAGTAATAACAAGGAAGATCATTGTAAAAACGAGTACTGCGAGAACGACGAACAAAATATATTTACTGGAGATGAGAGCTTTGAATATGACGAACAAAATCCATTAACTGGAGATGAGAGCTTTGAAAATGAACAAAATCTATTAACTGGAGATGAGTATTGTGAAATCAACGAGCAAAATTTGTCATCAGAAAGTGAGGAAGAGGGTATAGATATTTCTGAATTTTCATCAGACGAAAGATATTTGAATAATATAATTAAACAATATCCGTTTAAGTGTAATGAATGTCAGAAAGCTTTCAAGTATAAAAAAAACTTGAAACTTCATAAAAAAAATCACCGAAAAAATAATGAGCTAATAGAGACCATAACTTTGGATGATTCAACGACAAATGACCACGACATTAATTTTTCCAACAGCACTTATTTTATAATAGATGAATTAAATACGGATTCTGAATATTTTGAGAATTTAGGTGAAGCATTTGGCACAGCAAATTACTCGGACGAGTATACCTATGAAGATTATGCGCCAGAATATACGCAAAACGCAGCATATACTACACAAAATGAATGCGGCATTTGCATGAAGATATTTAAATGTCAGCAAGCGGTAGCCAAGCATTTGCAACGTTGTCATCCAGAAATCGAATTTTTTAAATGCCCCTATTGTGATGACAATTTTTATAGTTTAGAAACATTATCACAGCATATAATTATAAAAAGACATCCACAAAAGCGAAATACATGCGAAATGTGTCTTAGGTCTTTTGATCGCAGGAGTGATTTGAGACGTCATGTAAGAATACATACTGATGATCGTCCTTACTCTTGCAATGTTTGCAACAAAACCTTTAAACAGTCTAATCATTTAAAACGCCACAAACAAATAGGTCATGATACTTCAAGTAGTGCACTAAAATATGTATGCAATATTTGTTCGAGAGGATTCATGCTGGAAGAAACTTTAAAACGTCATATCAGTGCACATGGTAGAGAATCACATTATCCCTGTTCAATGTGCGATAAAAGATTTAAAACTAGATATGATTGGCAGAGACATCAAGAAACTCATAGTTCAAGAAAATTTCTAATATGCGAA
The DNA here is from genome assembly GCA_956483585.1 of Gymnocheta viridis. Taxonomy (NCBI): domain Eukaryota; kingdom Metazoa; phylum Arthropoda; class Insecta; order Diptera; family Tachinidae; genus Gymnocheta; species Gymnocheta viridis. The sequence continues at coordinate 44,624,819 of OY101441.1, forward strand.
TTTTGTTTAAAATCCTTTGACGACATACCAGCGCTAGATCTTCACCTCGGGAGTCACACAGGCGAACGCAGATATTTATGTACAATCTGTGGCAAAGACTATAAGGAGAAGAGTCATTTAGTTAATCACCGAAAAATTCACACTTAAAATCGGCAAAATATTTTAATGAAAGGTAGAAAATGACGAGTAAGCGTAGCCCAGTGCCACACCTCATTTTATGTTATGATGAATGCCAAACTCAATATGATATTAAAAGTTTAATTTTTCTTAAAGCGTTTATTGAAAAACGATGTATGTAGCTGAAAAATAATATTTACGTTGTACGGCCGTGGCTCTGCGATCTTTTCTTATAATATATTGTGAATTGATCCCGATACGTATGCAAAATTTCAAAAGCATCCATCGGCTTTGTATTATTATTCGAAAAGAGATACAGTGAAAACTAATGGGCATCTCCTGTACTAGGGAGAATAAAATACTCTATTCCAGACAAGTTGGAACTCTTTTTTTAGCCAACACAACGGCTGAGACTGTCAGAGTTTGCCTACGGCAGCTTTCATTGTATTTAATTTGCATGGGCTTAGTGCCCACTTTTTTTATCATAATATTGCATTGTCACCGAACTCAAATAAGTATGCCACAAATTACAGCTCAGTCAGATAGCAGCAACTAGTTAAAAATGGTTTACGGATTGGAGTTTGTACATGCAGTTTGAGTTTCATCATGATATACATCGATTGATCAGGTGCAGACACTACGAATTACTTTAGATGTATTAAGAATATAAATATACTATACACAAACTTTATTTATCTAAAAATATTGGACTACTTTATTTTTTGGGGGTATATAAAATGACATATTTTAAAATACAAGCTATACGACAATTTTTGTAGTGATAAAAATGATTTTAATTTATAGGATTGTAGAAAGTGCCCGGAATCGGTTTGTTTAAATAACACACATGTGCATCCTCTTTAAATTTTTCCAAATTGGCGTGCGAAGTACCGCGTGTCTAAATTAATCGTAAAAAAGCATATTCAATTTACTTTCACAAGCCATCTACTAGTGAATTGTATGCAAAGGGGGGTTAATCCATTTTGGTTTAAAATTTAATTTTTTTCATATCGTGTAAATAATGTTTGTTTTAATTTTTTGCCATTGAAGGTATTAATATAGTATCATTGCTATGATTATAATTCTTATAATTTAAAAAGAGGACGGATGGGTTATAAAATGAACGCAATTGTATAAGTTAATAGGAATAATTCGAAAATCACGGTAACCTTTTCATCAATAACTTTTTTACATATTTATGAGATTGTATTTTTTAGTTATCTATATATAAATAAGCAAAAACAAATTTTTAGATCCCTTTTTCTCCCTTGTTTACCAACCGATTTTCTTAATTCTTTTGCCAAATAGTAAGCATTGTTGAGCTTTAGTGAACCGACTATATATTATTTCAATCGGTTCAGTATTGAATGCTAAAAATACACACGTACATCTATTCACTTCTGTAAGAATTGTTTCAAGCAAAAACATAAGCAAAGCAATAAGAGTGTTTAACAGTCACACTTATTCCAGTTGGCGACTTCGACGTCACTTTAACGCAATACAAAAAAATTGGATATTGTCTACTCGCACTCGAAAACAATTTTGTGCTACTGGCAGTCTATTTCTGTTCTCTAATGTCCAGAAATTAACATGAGCCTGTCAATAGTAGTCGGTTGTTTTCGAAAATAGGTAGACAAGCCCCAATTTTTTGGTATTGTGTTGACGTGACGTCGATGTCGCCAACTGGAGTAAGGGTGAGTATCTAAATACATACATATGTATGTACATATGTATGTATGTATATTGTTATTCATAATAATAATTTTTATTGCTTTGTTGTTAATTTTTTTTATTATTTTTGAAAACTATTTTTCGTTTCGACGGAAAACTTCTATAAATTTGAGAGAAGTTTTTAAGGCACCAAATAAGCCATTAATTTGAGCGTAATTCGGAAGGTTTTTTATACTGAACTACCCATGGAAAATTAGAAAGTAATTGAAATTGTTTTAATAGAAAATTAACAATAAATACATACATCTGTAGATTTTTGAGTAAACAAGTAAAGTTTAATCACCTAATATTTCAGGAGCACAAAAATACTAAATATTAAATTATTTTATAAAAGTTGGACATGCGTTTAAAAAATAATGAGCATTAGTTCTTGATCCGTCTCAAAGTTACAGTATTTTAAAGCATCGTCCAGTGGTATATTTTTCCAATAATGCCTTAAGTTTAATATTTATTGAGTCTTTCTTTTATAATTCTTTTATGAAAACAAACTTAAAATTACGTATTACAATATTATCTTAATTTACAGAAAAGTATTCAGCACCAAGCTTGACAGAAAAAAGTTAATTAAATGAAAAGTAGTAAATTTTATGAAAAGTATGCACGCTCTTGCTCCCGAAGGTTTCATATTTAGAGGAAGTTCTAAATATCAGCAATATGATATTAATTCAAAAATATGGGTTTTTTTGTGAAATGTCAAATTAGTGATTGCACTCTTGGACATATTTTATGCCCTATTGTAGATACGTCTTGGAAACCCCTCAAATGATAAATATACAATTTTGGAGATGTTATCGTAGAGAAAAGTTCAAAAATATGCAAAACACTACATAAATTTGCAATCGTTACATATGCTCCAGCACACGAGCGGCCATCGGCCTCAAAATATTTCGGTTGTGGTCATAAGACATACACTTCGCACTAGTGTTACAGACAGGCTGCACAAATCTAACGCATTTATGTACGTATTTAATCAAGTATGCTCATTGTACAACAACAAAAACAGCAGGCCAAAATGCCAACAACAAAATTTGTTGCTATTATTCCTGAATTGTCTATTCAATTACCAATCAAATTGTTTCTCTTTTCTTTTGTTGCTTCACTTAATGAAACTTTCTCACAGCACATATAATTTAAAAAAAAAATTTATGATTCAGCTGCTAATCAGCAGTCGAAGTGAGTGTATATACATAGTATAGTATGTACCTTGCAATGTGATGATTTCTTCTCAAAATGTTTTATGGCGAAGTATTTAATTTTGCATGTATGTATGTAATTGCAGTGCGAATTACGAATGAGAGGCTTGAATTACTATGAAATCGATTTCGATACAATTTATTACAATTTTTTGTAAATTAAAACAGATTGTAAATTAAAACAAATTGCTAGCCTTGTGAAATTAGTTGTACATTTAAATTATATTCTTTGCAACTAAATTTAACTTTTTATACTCATAAAACTATTTTTTTTGATTTATTTATAAATTTGTTTTAAAATAAGTTTAAGGCGAATACATATTACAGGTGGTGTTAATATTAGAAAAAACACCAATCTCTGCTTGGCATAAAATGACAAAGTGGGAAAATAAAATTTATTTATCATAATCCATATGTATTACGCAAACAAACAAAAATATTTCTTTCTTTACGGTCACACTATTTATAGCAAAAAAAATCATTTGAAAACACCAGAATACACAAATCAAAAATTCGAAAATGTACAGGTACCGGGTCGAAATAGTTAACATATGTACATACTTATTTAACTATATTTTTAGCACCACTTGTAAAATGAACTCGTCTTGATTAAGTCGTTTGGCTTTTAAGCGAAAGAAAATTATTTTTGACTTTAATTTACGAACAAAACTCAAGCATGTTTATTTTTCTAGGATTCAATTTTCGATTAATCCTTGCCAAAAATATATTTCGGTATAAAATTTATTGTGCTCAACCGACCAACAAAATAATTGTTCTATGATGATGGAAACCGAATTATCGAAAAAAAAAATAAAAGCATGTACATACATAAGTATGTATGTAAATATAACACACAAAACATAAAAAATATGAAAGCGTTTCCATTTCATGTGGATGTGGAATACAAAGTATATCTGGTAGTTTTTGAGAAAAAGAGACTTAATTAGTAGTTTCGATTTGCCATAAACTTACTAGCAAAAATGAATGACAGAGTGAGGACTGCCGTTAGATATTTTTATTTCTGGGATGCTTGTTAAAATTTGTTATCGCTTTTGCAAAAATACGCGTTTGTTAATTTTGAAACTTTATGCTATAACATATCAAGGCAAATTCATAACAGGTATGAATTCGCTTTGATAACACGTATTAACAAATAAATTCCTTTATAAAAAAAACTTTTAAATGACATACTAAAGTACTGTCAAATCCTGTCTTTAAGGTAAGCCAAGAAGATTTGTATCTAGAATCTCAAATAACATCTCCAAGTTTTATTATTAAATTCAGTTATACTACAGTTTTCTAACAAGTTGTCACGCTAAATCAAATGTATTTATTTATTTATGTAACTAGCTTTTGCAGGTGACTTCGTTCACATGAAATTCAGTGACAGAAGTTAACCCCTCCCCCTCGTGGTTCTTCTTTTGAAAAATTGTAATACGTATGTGTCCTTCCAGACTCACATATATATATTTCATTAAAATTGGTTAGATAGTTTCAGAGAGGCAGAAATTGTCCCATACCCCACTCGTGTTCCTATTTTTGAAAAAAATTGTATGTACTTCTAGATTTAGCTCTATTCGTCTACCGAATTTCATCCAAATCCATTGAGCGGTTATCACGTGACAGTGAATCAAACACAAACTTTATCATTCATAGTATTAGTAGGATACACCAAAAATCGCTGGCATATACTATGTACATATTTCCTAAAATTGCGGTATAATTTTAACTAATGCCGATTACTTTTCTAAAAAACTAACGTTTTTTTTACTTTTTATGAAAAAAAAAATGCAATTCAAAGTTTTCTTAACACAGGAATTTTGTCTTGTAAGTGATGATACAATAATTTCTAATAAACTCGCTATTTCAAAAAATCATATTGCAAATTTTAAATAAAGAGGGCAAAAAATTTTGCACTTTTCTCTAGAAAGAAAACGCCATAAGGCAATTTGACAAAATGTTTAGTTGAGTTTTATGTTCGTGAAAGCAATATAAATTGTATATGTATATAGTATCAAAGTTTATTCATATTAAAATTAATTATGTAGTAGACATGTTAAAACATGTACATATGTAGACTATATTACCCACAAAGTTTTTAATATAATACATGTTAATTAAAATTTTTATTTTTGGCAAATTAACCATGTAAAAAAATAAATTTTATTTTATAATTTATCCATAAAATTAATAAAATTTGTATTTCTTATTATTTCAATAAAGGCAAAATATGGTTACAAATAAAAATAACATTAAATTTAAATAAATATATAATATAAAATTAAGCAAAAACCTATAATCTGTATATAAAACTGTGAATATAAAATAAGTTACAAATAATCTTTTAAATCAGCACTTTTTTAATTTGGTATATAAAACATGTTTGTAATTTCCATAAATATTTATGTATGTAGTACATACTAATGGCCTATTTCTGATTTAAGAAACAACACCTTTATTCGCATTCTATGAGAAAGAACATTGATTTCGGCATCCCAAAATGCCCAGCAAATATAAAAAAATCAACAAAAAAATGCCACTGCAACAAAATATGAGCAAAATTGCTAGAGTGACAATGAGGAATCAATCTCAATCATCATTCGGCAAAATCCGCCGACAGCTAAGAATAGCGGGGAAAAATACGGCGACAGACAAAAGCTAATTCTTTAAAAAGTGTGGCTGAAGTGCAAGCTGAAGCAGCAAAGAGGATGGCTAACGCCGCTGAAACAACAGCAGCAGGTATAAATGAATTAGTCAAAGCTACAATAAGGATAGAAAATTTTATTACTAAAATAGATAAAGTTTTAATTGACATACGTATGTACGTAAGCTGATCCGAATGAAAGTGAGTGAGTGACAATGTGAAGTCCAATTTGGTTCGAATTTGAGCGAGGGCCTTTCATTCGCTTAAATTTACTTTCTTAAATCAGAAATAGGCTGTGCTTTAATCACTGTAACTGAAAAATCACTGGTCACTAATTCAACTAAATTCATCAAGTAACAGTTGCTTGCAATTTTTTAAATACGATACATATGTATGTATGTGTATAGTGAAGGGAAAAGCTCGACATATGTACATCACATATTTGAAGGAAGTGTGTAATAAATAGTTTTATAAACAAAATAAAAAAGTGATTCATAAACATAATAACAATAATAAAAGCGTTAAAAATTAATTGGGAAAGAACTTATTTGTTTGGTCTATTTTGAGGGCAAGGGACCATTGAAGTCCACAAAACGTTCTCTAATATACTAGGCCCCTTCATGCATGAACTATATAAATTCCTTTTATGCCATATTGTCTATTGCAGCAAGAGTGATGACTGATGTGGTAAATTAAGTTATATTGCAACTTAATACAGAAACTAGCCTTAAACAATATTAGTAATATAATTAATTGGCCGGTTCATTTTAGGGAGATGTCATCGGATTTTATTCAGATATGTTTCTTAGCCAATAGTGTTCTACATTAAATGCCATAAAAACTAAAATATTCACTGCAAATGACCCCAATGCTACCTAAACCTCAATACTGCCACCACCATATCTTACTGAGGGTATATCTAGTCATAATGCCAATTTTGTAGTACCAATTTTGCACTCTCATAATCTCTTTCAATTTGAAATGCAGTAACAGTTAATATATGTACATACATATATGTATGTATATAAATAGGCAAAGACAAATTTTTAGATCCCTTTGTTTGCCAACCGATTTTCTTCAATCTTTTACCAAATGGTAAACATTCTTGAGCTTTAGTGACCCAACTATATACATACATAAGTATGTATTATTGAAATCGGTTCAGTATTAAAGGAATAAAAGGCTCACAAAGTTCACACCACCGCAAATGCTAAAAATACAGACGTAAATGTGTTCACTTACATAAGTATGTACATAAGGATTGGTTCAACTAAAAACAAGCAAAGCAATTGAGTGCTTAAGAGTACATACATACATATGTATGTATGTTCATATATGAGTAACAAGATATCTTTATATGCGAATGTGCGTGATTGTATGCAATTTTATTTCGTTTATTGTTTTTTCCATAGGAAAGGGAATAAGTAATTTGGTAGTTTTTTCTCTTTAAATGAATGGAACTAAAACTGGCGGTCGAATTTCGACCACTAGGCGTACACTAGTAACAAAAATTAGAGGTAGTTATGATAACAGTTGTTACTGCAAGTAAAAGAATTCTGTTAGCTCAAACAAAGTAAGCGATCACGGTCACTCAGCGACATCACTGTTGAAGGCAGAATATACAGTTACGGACAAAAAAATAGGGTCAGTTATAATTAATTTATAAAAAACGAAATAAAATTTTTCAGTTTGAAACATTTGTCCTTTTTATTGATTATATTATTTACCTATTCTATAAAAAACAAAAACAGTTCATTGATTAATATATAGAGCATAAAAAATCATAAGGTTCTTCGACTTGGAAAGGACAAAATAATAGGGTCATACAAAAAAATCGAAAATTAACTATTGAAAGTTTGCACGTGACTAATATTTGGTAGTATAGCCCTTGTTTTGAAGGACTGCTTTGCACCTTTTTGGCATTGCGTCCACTAAATCTTGACAGGTCTTCTTTGGTATTGCGTACCACGCGCTTTGAACTTTATGCCACAATTCCTCTTTATTTCGTGGCTTTATTGGTCCAATTTTTTCCTTTACTATTTTCCACAAGTTTTCCATCGGATTTAAATCCGGTGATTGCGCAGGCCATGCCATTACATTTATTTTGTTTTCCAAAAACCATTTTCTTACAAGCAACGACGTGTGTTTAGGGTCGTTGTCTTGCTGAAAACTCCACTTAACGGGCATTTCCCAGTCGGCATAGGGCAGCATTACTTCAGTTAGGATCTGGCAGTATAGATTTGTATCCATGTTTTCTTTTATCCAATATAATGGACCTACTCCATACCACGAAAAGCATCCCCAGACCATTATATTGCCACCACCATGTTTAAATGTTTTTGTTGTGTACCGGGAACATAATTCTTTATTTTTCGGACGTCGAACCCACGTTTTTCCATCATTACCAATCAAATTGATTTTAGATTCGTGTTCTATTTGCAACTGACAAAGAATCTTACTGTTTTAGCTGTTTTACAAGTCGATTTTGTATGGCACCAAGAACAGTGTTTGTGATTCGGCAAGCTATTAAAAATGTTTTAAAATATACATATGTATATTAAAAAAGTGTTTATACATAGTACATGTCTTTTAAAAAACAAAATTTTTATTACTTAAATACAATTGTTCATACTGTTGTAATCTATTATAGTCAGATTATTATTATGTCAGATGAAATCAAAAACTCAAGTGTGAAAGCAAAAATTATAAACCGTCTGTAAATGGACAATTTTAACAGACATGCACAATCACAGATACATACATCTTCAAGCTGACAATCACACTGTAAAATAAATATTGTGTAAAGCAGCCGGCTATTTGCTACATACAATTTTGTGTTGTAGAATCACTACTACCATGATCCAATAATACAGGTCTGTTTAATAATCCAGCTGATTTTTTGTAGCGTTGTGTTTTTGATGGCCGACTCCTAGTATTATGTCAAAAGTTGCGTTTATATGTGCTAGAGATGGGATCGTGAGTGACTTTCCACTCACGCTCATGCAATCTCTCGATAAAAAAATTTTACTCATTCAAGACCATATATTTTTGGCTCCCGTTCACACACGATCACGTGAGTTTAAAAAAAGTTGGTCATAATAACGAAAAGTCAAGCTCACGAAACACTCACGAAAAATTATAAAAAAAATTATTATTATTACTGGTCCGTTGTGTTTGTTTGATATAGAAATTGTTTCAATAATATTTTCTTGATAAATGTATTTTAATCAAAAAATAAATTTTAATTAGAGAAGAAATGTGTAAAGTCAAATTTTTACTTGATCCAAACAATTCCTTTCAACATAAACCAAAAACAGTTCAACTAATTACGCGCAAACATTAATATTTAAAACTATGACAACCGTCAAACTCCATGTTTACGTTGTCACAGTTGGTTGAATTAAGAAATTCAACTACAAAAGAAAAAACCAAGTAAACATACATAAATGAAAAACTGAAATGAAATATGGAATAATCAATCATCAGATATGGGAATTCTATGCTAACCGAAGTTGATTTAACTTGTAGAAATTAATAGAAGCAATTTTCGTATTCTAACTTGTTAAATAATGCGATTATATAGTTGATATTCCTAGGCATTAGTATCCACCGTCAAAAGTGGTAAATTCGAACAAATAACGCTGATGAGGTGGTGTAGCGACGTTAAATCAGTACTGATCGGTTCTGGTAGTCTGATGTATAATTTTTCCAGCATTACTCTCCTAATAAGGAAGGCGATTTGCGCAAATCACGTGAGTGGTGCCCATCTCTAATATATACTAACTCCAATGTTCTGAAATCAGTGATGGAAAATTAAATTTTTCTTCTGTACAAAATAAAATTTTAAATAGTAATTTTTTTACCTCCACAGTACTAAATTGAAATCTTTGTAATTTTTTCTTTATTAACTAAAAACATATAATGAATTGTATTTGTTCTTGCGCTTATGTTATATTATCGAAACAATCAAAATAGGTTTATCTGATACTAAACGTTAATCTTAATCTCTTTTCACATCAAGATAATGGTTGCGATTAAAGTTTAAAATCATATTGAGAGTAAATGTTTGGTGCTGAACTTAATGTTAAACTACATTGATCTTCTTCAAGACTTCGAATATTTAAAAATATGTATTTTCCTAAATTATAGTGTTTTTCAAACTTAAAATACACTTCAAGTAGAACTTTTTTTATTGTTTGTGTGCTAATAAGTTTACAATTTTTCAAAACGTTTTTCAAGCATAGCGACTAATTTCGGTCCTCGGATTTGTGATTCCGACCTAATACCGTGTTACTCCTCCGGTTCATTTAGTACTTTAAACTAATTTGACTTTTAGGCGTTCAACAATTGCATATAACATAGTGAAAGATTTTTCAAAAAGTACAACGTCTTAAGCTTGTCTTTAAATATACTTTTACAGGTCTCGCGTATATATCCAGGTGATAAACAATTTCGGTCTTAAATTTAGAACGATTTGCAATAAAACTTGGTGCCATGTAATAGCTACCAAATGAAATAATTTCCAACCAAAATGGAAAAAGGGCCACCGGAAAATTTAAACTTAAAGTTTATTTTTAGTTTGAGAAACGCTATAATTTTTAAAAATTCCAAGTTTTGAAGAAGATCAATGTAGTTTAACATTAAGGTCAGAATTAAACATTTATTCCCAACTGAATGTCAATATGATTTTAAACTTTAATCTCAAATCTTTATCTTGGTGTGAAAAGGGATTAAGAATAACGTTTGGTATCAGATAAAACCATTGTGGTTGTTTCGATAATATAATATAAACGCAAGAACAATTGCATATTATTATATGTTTTTAGGTAATAAAGAAAAAATTACAAAGATTTTAATTTAGTACTGTGGAGTTCAAAAAAGTACTATTGAAAATATTTTTTGTACCGAAGAAAAATTTAATTTTCCATCACTAACAAACAAATACAATTTCTTTATGTTTTAGACAGCTGTTTTTGACTCAATACTTTCCCTGTTGTTTTTTTATTGTCGAATTGTTGTACTATTAAACAGACCTGTATTATTTGATCTGACTACTACTGCTGGATTTGCCTAACAATGACATATCCATAGTATATTAATACAGGTGGTGCCGAAGCGTTAACGGACTTTTTTTGGGTTCGAGTCTGTCAAAATTTGATTATGTATTAGTAACACACACCCACACTACTAAAAAAGCACATTTTAACATTTGTTTCAAATGCAAATAAGCGAAGGAAAAGAAACAAAATTCTTTCTAGAATAGAAAATGCAACCATATTTCCATATATTTTTTGTCCTTTTTGACACCTCCGAACCTAAAAGCAGTGTTGTTGTAGCTTCGACACTATCTGTATTATTCTACCGTGGGCATAAAGAAAAAATTTGTAAAGAAAAAAAAGAGAAGAAGGAGCATTCGCTTATTTACAAACAAAATAATATTTGACAGCAGAAATACCGAATATATTTTTTTAAGAATTTTGGAATTCAATAACGCGTCGTAATATTCAGAATGTGTAAATCCATGCATAAAATAATATATTATGAAAATGTACTTGAATTTAAAGAAAATACAATGGAACGCTTGAACTTAAATGAATTAAACAACTGGCAATTATGCAGAACTTGCTTGGTAGATACATGTGAAGATGATGTTAATATGGAGAAGATGAGTGTAATAGATGTAATGCAAGGAACATTCCTCAATATAAAAGAAATGCTTGATAAAGCAACAAATTTTGAAGTACGTAAAAATTTACAATTGCTTTATTTTATAATACGTAAGACAGACAAGTGGTCTTAACTTTCAGATTTCCACAACTGATGAGCTTCCCCTACAATTGTGTAAGGAATGCATTGGTAAAATAACATCGTTATATTATTTTAGTATACAAGTACGTAGAGCTGATAAGGTTTTAATAAGATTGGCCAATAAACTCAAAGGATGTCAGAATAACCTTGAGGAGACATGTGAAGCGGAAAACACTATCGAAAGCGAAGAATCTAATGTTAGTATGAAATTCGAAGACGTTTATGAATATCCTCAAGATGTAGAAAATTTGGAGGATATGGCAAACACTTCGGCAGATGAAAATGAAACTTTTGAAAAACTTGCTGACATTAAAGATTCTTCGGAATATTTTGAGAAAATTTCTATTATTGAAACAGACAAGGAAGCAGAATTGTTAAAAGACGAAAAAGAGCTAATATTGGGAATCGAAGAAGATTTGTTTTTAGAAGATGAAGAAAATATTGCAGATTTAAAAAGTAATACTGACAATGAAGAAAGTCAATTGGATAAAGACTTATTTAAGGACTTAGGAACTAGTAGTTCCGATAATGGAGAAACATCAATAGTAACACAGAATAAAGTAACAATACTTAGAAAGAGAGTCGGCAATTTTAAAACAATGTCAGGCTATAAACACAAACAGCCCCGTGTTACTAGTCCTTTATTAAATGACTTTGACTGCGCCATATGTCAAGATGTAATTAAAAATTATATTATTTTTATTTCCTTATGCATTTTAAATATATATATATATTATTTTAATTACAGTCTTTTGGTCGGCAACGAGATCTTGTCCATCATGTTCGAAAATCACATCCCAACTCAAAAGCTTATAAGTGCCGTGTTTGTGGTAATCTCTTTTCTCATATACAATCACTATCGCGACACATGAATAGCCATAAAGATGCTGTAATATTAATCGAGTGTGAATTTTGTTCAAAATCCTTCATACGTGTTGATGACTTAAAACGTCACCTAAGAATGCATACGGGTGAACGTCCTTATGTTTGCTATTTCTGCGAAAAGTCCTATCAGCAACATTTTGATTTGAAGAATCATGAAGAAAAACACTTGTACGGGGATACGAATTTCAGACCGAGTAAATATGAATGTGCTGAATGTAAGCTAAATTATACTTCCCGAACAGGTTTATATTTGCACAAGAAAAAGCATCACAGAGAAGCAAGTGATGACAATGAACTTTCACTTGATAGTTCAATGTGTGAGAAGTCTGTCGACATTCTAACAGAACTGGATAATAATTTTCGAACGGAATTAATTGAATGTACTGAAAATGGTGAAAATTTCACGTCTCATATTGGTTTAAATATAAATAAGAAAAGCTTGATAAAAGCGAGAGCCAGGCAGGAAAGAAATGTGAAAAAGAAAATGAAGATGAAATAAGAATAGAAAAAGAAAACAATCAGCATCAAAAAAACTATTCAAGGAGTCTATTAGTAATGTAAGTTCATAATTTTCTTAATTTATTTAATATAAAATATCCGATAATATTATTTTCGTTTATATTGTGCAACCAAAATTTTATATACATATTTTTTAAAAGATATATTATTTGCAAACTGTACTCTACTGTACAAACTGTCTATATTTTAATACTCCAATGATATTCTGTCCCGAAATAAATATCACTCTTTTATTGCAACGTAGTCATATACATATGTACTTATATCTCAAATAACGTGAATTTTTAGTTAATAATGCAGAATTATTCATTGTATCGTCCTTTATCTTGTACAAAAAAATGCATACAAATATTTTGTTTGCTGACCTTTTGAGGGGATGTGTGTGTAAGTTAAAAACTTTTAACTCGTTTTCTGACGAACGAGTTTTTTGAGATATGACTACGTTGCACTAAGGGAGTTATATGTATGTAGGCAGGATTTTCTCTTTTTTTCGTGAGTGTTATTTTTTAAAATAGCTATGAAAAATAATTTGATTTTTAAAGAGCGAAAAATAAAATTCGCTTGCGCAACGAGTTTTTGAAAGTTATTTCTAGATTTGTGATAAGGTAAATTCATACCAGGAATTCGCAAGATAATTCAACTTTGGAAATACCAATCTTACATGTCAAAAGAAACTGTACAACTTTAATTTCATAGTAGAAAAATTTACCGAAAAATACATTTTGATAATAGCTGCGTTCGAGTACTTTTACAGTAAAATGCAGTAAATGAGTAGTCAAAAATGTAAATATATTTCAACACTATATTGATTTGCAATCACCTGTTTCCTTAATCTTACGAATTTTTACAATTTTTCCGTTCGCGTACTTTTTTGTGCTACAGCTTTTTTTGAGAGTAAAATCTTCAGTTTACTTAATAATTACTCATTTACTGCATTTTACTGTAAAAGTACTCGAATACACCTAATAAATACAATTTGAAGTTTTGCTTAGAATTTGAAATAAATACCAAACAAGAAATTTTAAAATAAAGAAAACTTACAAATCGACTATAAAATAATCGATTTTTGCCTACGATTAATCGGTTAATTAATCGGAACAGAAAATGGTTGATCGACAAGTCGAAAGTCGATTTTCCGCTTTTTTTTACAATTCACTAGTAAGTATGTATCTCTCTGTCTTTCTCCCGGCTAAATTAAAACGTGCCTTGTGTGCACCAGGTCTAACAGTACACCTGGAAAAAAATAGAAAAAAAAAATCATTTTTATTTTTCACGTCACCATCATGCTGTAGTTCGTTTAGTATTCGTTGGAGTAGTTTACAAATAATTTATTTTAAATATCTCACTAGACCTTAACCACTGTCAAGTTAAATGAAAACAAGTAAGAGAGATATATTCGGCTGTGCCGAATCTTATATACCCTTCACCATAGTATGGAGTGACAAAAGAAGTCACAATCACGAAAATTCGCGCCCACGAAATACGAAAAAAAAAAATTAAAAAAAATAATTTAAATGGAAAAAATTACATTAAAGCAAAAAAATTGCCACTCACCGTCTCACGGACGCACCCCCACGTGATGGAAACAAAAAATTAATCACGATCACGCATTATTGGTTCTAATCTCTATTTCATAGTATAGGCTGATTTCATAAACACAGCTTCCAAAGCAACACTGGAAGCATGAGTTTACAAGGCATTCTCGTGTTGCTTTGCAAACTGCGTTTATGAAGTCTGCCATAAATTATGAATTTCGTAACAAATTTGTAACAATTTCTTGCCTAGAGCATTATAAAAATATTAACATCCCCTTATTAGCACTTATATATTTTTTCACACATCCAAGAAGTGTTTCAACGTCTTTATCAATAAGCCAGTGGTCTTCGACTAAACAAAGAAATGATTTGAAACGCAAGAACAGGTTTAATAATGAAGAAATTCTCCCAAAATAGATAAAAAATATCGACACCTATTGCATAAATCTGCTAATCTAATGATTACAATGTTCCAATATTATCTTCACATTGAAAATAATTTAAAGCTATCAAAAATTCTTAAAAAAAATCGAACTTCTAATAAAAACTAAAAGTAATAAAAATAACTAAAATGTATCAAAAATTAAAAAAAAAATTAATAAATGGTTGGTCAGGATTTAAAACCGTACCTTCTTACCCGGTGGCACGGTTTCGAATCCTGAACACAACGCAATGCTATTTTTTTTTAGAATTTTCGATATATTTTAGTTGTTTTTTTACTTTTACTTTTTATTCGAAAAAGTTTGTTCCACAATTTATTTAAAAAACCAGGCACAATCTCTATTATAATATTTTTTTTGATTTTTGCGTTTTTCCAATTTGATGAACGATAAAAGGTTTATTTTTCAAAAAATCCAATATGTTATCAGATAAGATTTTGTACAGTGATAAAATAATTATATGATGAATTCAGTAAGTTGTCGACGTTTTTATTTGATATATGTAATATAATATTAATAACAAAAATAAAAATAACTAGACGGTGTAAGAAAAAAATTCATTATTTTAATTTAATTTTTTCTTTGAAACTCGTACGATGTACGTATGTATGTAAACTAGTTGTATTCTGATAGTTGTCTTTTTAAAATTTTGTTAACTTTTCCATTTACTTATCTGTATTGCGGTTGGACCAGACGATAAAGGTTTTGGTTCAATATAACCTGTATATTTTTGATATAGAAACACAATGGAATTTCAACCACAATTGATTTAAAAAATACGAATTCTGTAATTCATATTCAGCCTGCTAAGAAAACAGATGAATTTAATTAAAAAATTTTTTATTTAAATCTTCTGCGTTTACTAAGTAAGACAGATATATAAATATGAAAAATTACGATAATGTCGCAAACTGAAAGCATTTTGCTCTCAAATCCAACCCATAATTCGGCTTATTTTCGTAATATTTAACCATTAATCCGCGTCCAATTCCGTAGTGCGTGCTATCGACATGCGATATTCCGCAAAACTATGATTTTTTAGGTGTTTTTGATGAATGTAAGACCAGTTTATTTTATATGAATATGAAGGAATCAATTTTTTATCTCGTAAAATCTTAACTTATCATTTTATATATGTTAAATTGGGGAAAATACGAAAATATGCACAATAAATAATTTCCAATATTGCAGTTGCAATTTTTAGAATATGCGCTATTTTCGCGGGGTTTTCAATTTTTTAGTTTCTTTGCTAATTACATTTTGGAGCTTGATATCAAATTAAATTCTTACATCAAACTTTGTTTTTATTTTATAGAAAAGGCAATTAATTGAAGTGCTTTTGAAGATTAACTCACTGATGTTACAGAATGAAAGAAACATTTCTTATCAAATTGTAGCCGGGAAGAGATTTTTCTGCTTTGTTATGCGTTACTAAGTATCCAAACAACATTTTAATTGTCAAACGATTTTTTATCAAATTGTACAAATACAATAATAATACCGGGTTCTGATATACTGCAGGTACGCTCTGCACCTGAATATAGAAAATAATTAAAATTACACAAGTATAACACAGGATGTAAGCATCAATTTTGCCTTTCTTCTGAAATCACAAATAGTCATAAAAAATGAAATATTAATAAATTTTCAAAACAAAACGAAAATTCAATTTCATTGATTTAGTATATTTACTTATACATAGTGTCTTGACGATCCATTACATTTCTTTAATATAAATAATATAAAAAATAATTATGGTTATTTATATACGAAAAGAAAATGTAAGCCATAAAAAATACTGTAATATGCATGCATAATATTTTACTAATAAACGTACAAAAATAAGTTTAAAGAAACAAACAAAAACAAAACAACAAATCATTGCTTTTGATTGTTTAAATATACACATGTATACACACAATGTGTACATCTGCCCATGAACGCATTTCAGTATGTATGCAAGTGATATCTGTGTGATAAAAAAGGGAAGATTTACAACAACCACACCAATTTCCATCAAGAATTTGAAATTTTAGTATTTTATATAAATAAGATATATATTTGGGGTATTCACACTGTAGTCATAAGTCATATGTCATAAAATAATAGCACACCAAAATATGACAAGTGTGAACAACCCCGTCATAATTTAGTGTGCTATGTCATAATTGTGCCAGCTGATACAAAAAAAAACATTTAAAAATACAATTTCATATCAAAATGCCGAAATCAAGTGAAAAAAGTAAAATAATAGCTGGTTTGTGCGAAAATTACATGTTAAACGTGATAATGGCTACCTCAAGTAAATATGAACAAAAAAATTCATGTATGTATGTATTCAAATTTAAATGCACCCTTTTCTAGGTGATGAAGAGGAGGAAGAACAAACTAATGAGCCGAAATATTTTTTCTTACGGCGGCAAGTAGAAAAACATCCATAAGCTGCCAGGCAGATAGCTTACACAAACGCATAATTTTCATTCAAGGCGAATTAATTATAAGGTGGTTGCAGTGGCGAATTCACGTGAATTTATACATTACCTGCCCTTTCAAATTTGTTAGATATTTTCCGGCGCCATTTTAATGTAATTTTTTATGCATGGAGAATTTTGACAGCGTATATAATGAATTCACCGTTTACACAAACAAAATGCCTGTTGTTTGCTTTGTTGTTGATTTATTGTAGTCGTAATAAATTTGCCTTTTGCACGAAAATTACATTCAAATGGCGCCGGAAAATATCATGGTGTAATAATATCAGGTGTGCGCAACAAGGAATATGGTTTTTTGTAGGGTTGTGTTTTGACCGTTAAATAATCTGCAAAAAAATGGTAAGTTTCACGGTCTTGTCAAAAGTTGTTTACATTTTTGGCCGCCATTATGAATATTTTTGTTTACGTTATGCTTTTTGTTTTTGCATAACCACTAAATACATACAAACCACATTTTGTTATGTTTTGTATACAGCTTTTTTTGACAATATTGTGATAATTTTACACAAACAAAATGCATGTTGTTTTTTATTGTTGTTTGATAAGATCACCTTATATTATTACACCATGGAAAATATGTAACAAATTTGACAGGACAGTTAATGCATAAATTCACGTGAATTCGCCACTGCAACCACCTTATAATTAATTCGCCTCCTGGTAATGAATTTGCCTTGTTTTCATTTTGTGTTATTTGTAGCGGCGGCTTGTTAATATTATTGCCGGCTCGAATAAGGAGTTACAGCTGCTCGACTAAGATTTCTACTGTTATTTTATGACAAACCAAAAACATACCTTAAAAAGTCTTATTATTTTATGACTTTTTTGCTTGAAGCACAACAACAACTTTTTTAAACCATTGTAAAATAATAAGACATTATGACAATATGACTGATATGACCACAGTGTGAACACCCCAATTATGTTCTTAAACGCCTAAACTACTATGAGAAATACAACTGCTATGTGGTGTACAAGAAGCAGTCGTGACTACCACCCAAGAGGTTGTGTGATCGAATCCCCACGTAACTTTTTCAAAAAAATTTTAAAAGTAAAATTATTTCGAATGCCATTTTTTTGCTCATATTTTATTCGTTAATGGACCGGCTTCAATTATTTTCAGTCTAAACCTTCGTAGAACTCCATACAAGAGATCTGCTTCATAAAATTGACCGTAGGACAGTTGGGGCCATAAAAAAACAATAGGATAGGAAATATAACAAAAAAAGTCTTTTGGCTATATCTCATTAATTATTGGACCGAGTTTTGTTATTTTCAAACCGAACAAATCTATGAAAAATTCCAAGAGAATGGTATAAAATTTATTTCTCTATGTTTTGTTTTGGCCTTAATTCTAACTACACCAAAATGTAGCAGACGGTCAGACGGACATCGCTCATTCGACTTCTCTATCTATAAGGACCCAGAATATATATACTTTATGGGGTCTTAAATGAATAATGAAGAAATTACATACGGAATGACAAACCTATATATCCCCTTTCCAAATTGTTTGGTGAAGGGTATAAAAAACAATTTATATACTACATACATACATACATATGTACATATGTATGTATGTATGTATGTATGTATGTACATAACTACTAAGTTATCATCCCTATCAATTTTTTGTATCAGTAGAACCTTTTGACTTTGGACAGCGAGAATGCTGGTAAGCTGTCTGGCAGCCAGTCAGTCATTCAGGTAAGGCGTCATTATGCTGATGTCAAGATTTTCTTATAAATATTTAATTTTTTTACATATCATTTGTTGCTATTGTTGTTGTTGTTACTGCTGCTGCTGCTGCTGCTGTTGTAACTATTAAATATTATTTTAGCAGATAGATAGCGACAGACAGACCTATCGATCGATCTACCGTCTGTGCGATGATAATGATACAATTCAGTTTCACACATTTTCAACCGATTTATCGTAAGTACTTACTTATTTGTTGTATACAAAAAAGAAAAAAAAAATACGAGTCAGTCAATTTGATTGTTGCTTCGTAAGTTTTTCGTTTTTTATTGCTGTTGTTGTTCTTTTAGTTGCTATACTTAAGTATATTGTATGTTTGCTGCATTTTTTGTGTTGTTTTGGTACACGGGACATACTGATATGCCGCACGCTCCAGACGTGTCGCCACAATTTGCCGCCAACTGGCGTCGGCGTCTTTTTTCGTGCTGGATAAAAAAAGGGAGAAAATGATTTTTATTTTTAAAATAAGCTCGCCAACAAGAGTAAAAACACGACAATAACAACAACATATTTCACAGCATTTGAGGCACTTTAAGCACCAACCATAATACATACATATGTATGCATACATACATATGTGTATGTATCTAGTTGTAACAAGAGTAGATACGACTACAACAAAAGCAATTTTATAAATAAACAACAACGGAGCTACATAATGATGCGATTCATTACATTGTTGTTGTCGCTGTAACTTGCCTTGCTTGCAACATCAGTATTGGCTACCATGAGCAGCGGCCAATGTTACCACAACAGTAGCAACATCGTAAATTTTTGTAGTTTTTTTTCTTTTTACAAATAAGACATGATCTTTAAGGTCATTAGTTTTGGGCACACTGTCAATAAACACACACAAGTGGTCAAAAATATAGTTGTACATGGCTTTAGTTGTTGAAGTTCTTAATTTGTTTTGTAGATTAATTTAATTTTCTTTTATTACTTTGAATAAACATTCAAATGCTTTGTTGTTATCATTCTGAAAGACAATAATTTTTATTAACTTTTCACATGGTATTTCTTTAACGTTGAGATTAACCAAACAGGAGAAAAAGAATCAAAGTGAGCAACTGAAGGCCTGCTATGAATAGCGGCTCACGAATGCGAAAGTCGAAGAGTTTTCCGTTTTCACTTACAAACGGACTTAATTTTTGTGACATGTTAAAATTTTCGGTTTTTTTTCGCAAAAGTATAATAACAAAAACTTTACATTTGAATTATGTATATTCTTGAAGTCAAACTTCTTATGTAGTTTGAAAGTTGTTGTATAAGATAAGAGGTTTTACACTTTCAAAGAAATATAGACGTACATACATGCAGAAAAAAATCATTGTAAAATTAACTAAAACAAGGTTGATTCAACTAGTTTTGTTAACAATTTTGCTTCATAAGCGTTTCATGTTAATTTAATATGATATTAAAGTTAAATAAAAGTTATAGTTATCCAATTTAAAACAACTCGAAATCATGTTGAATTGACAATGTACGTCAAAGAGATTGTCATGTTAAAATAACGAAATCAATGTCGAATCAACTATTAAGCCATTTAGAATTAATGTTACAGCCATGTTGAAATAACATGAAAAGATTTTTTCATTTCTCTTTCGTTAATTGCGCTTATAGAGTGACGAGTAGTTGTTTTTTTTATTTATTTATTTTTTTTAAAGAACAAACACAAACCGCGAAGCCATTTCGGGTTATCTGCAGAAACACCCAGGTTCTAGGCATGAATCGTACCTGCGACCCCCAGACTAATAGGCTAGTACGCTATCTACTAGTCTACCCCTAAAATCAACATGAAGAAATGTTGATATCAAGTCATTGAAAATTGAATTTACTTTTAACATTGTTTTAAGATTTTTCAAAGTATTCCAATGTCATTTTTAATGTTTATAACAATGTTGATTTTTACAATATTTAATCTTGTTTCAAACTATGTGCAATGTTAATTTTACATGAAAAACTGTAATTATTACTACAAAATGGGAAATTACAAAATTAAACATTTTTGTTGAAGAAATATTCTTAGTATATATTAGTATTCTCGTATATATGATGGTAATTATATTAAAGTATATTGATTAATGTTATTTTAACTCTGTAAAAGGTAAAATTTAAAATGTATGTTATTTCAATGTGATTAATTTTGAATCAACTTATTTTAATACTAAATTAACAATTTCAATTATTGATTTAACTTTAAAAAATGTTAAAATTGGTGTTTTCCACATATTAACAATGACTTGATATCAACATTTCTTCATGTTGATTTTACATTGGGTTTTTTTCTGTGTATATGCATATCTACATAAATAAACCAGCTCAACACACAACAAATGAAAACATTTTGAAATTAAATTGGGAGAATATCTCGAATACATAATAAACATATTAATGTGTAATAACATGTCACAATTATTGCAATAGCTGCAGTACAAAAAATATGTACATATATTGTTTGCTGGGAGTTTTGTTACTGACGGTAAAAACCACAACGTAAATATTCTTCTTTTGATAGTCAGTTCCTAAAGTAAGCAAACAATATATGTATGTACATACATGTTTTTTCTACTACACCTGCCGGGCAATAATTGTACCACGGATTAATAACAAAATTTAGAAAAAAGATTTACAAATTAGGAAAGTGCGAATAATCAATTATTAAAACTTTTTAATCAATCAAAATTCGATTAATTAATTATTTGCCATTTTTTGTTTTATACATACATATGTAATTTTACAAAAGAAAGAATTTGTTCGACATCGTTTGACAGGCAGCAAATTTTTTTTTTCAATTTATTTTTATTTATTTCATTCATTTATAATTTTTATGTATCAATTTCGCTTTCTTTAAAATACATAGTCCCGGTTCAGACTATGAAAGTCTTCTTTCTGAAATTTTCTTTAATTCTCTTTTGAACTTTCATTAATGTCTACACATTGAAAGTTTTTGTAATGAAATTCAAGATTTTTGCATGTTCATCTTCACATTCTTTTTTTTTGTGCACAAATTTTCGCTCTCACCATCATTAAAATAAAGGAAAAGTAATAGAAAATCAAAAATAAAACTGCAGCCATTTTCAGGTTGACAGTTACGAATAACAAAACACGGGAGAATATCAAAGTACATGCAAGAGTGTACTCCTTCCCAATCTTCTCTCCCCGTACATCCGCAAACAATACAAATTTGTCCAAATTGAAAACATTTGATTAAGCGGAACTCTTCTGCTTAATCTGCTATTTATCAATATTGTGAGTAATAAAAAAACTTGATCAAACGATTAATCGTACATCCCTAATATTGTAAATCATATTCATGATACATTCGTACGTATGTGCATATATATTTCCTTTCATAATTTGACCGCAACGAAAATATGATGGGGAATTTCATAAAAAATAAAAACATAATTATGTCGATTTCTCTGTTGCTATATTTTTGCTCACATGTTTGAATTGCCATGATGACGACAATGAAATTTTATTATTGTTTTAGCTGTTGTTGCTGTAGTGTATCCAAAAGAAAATTTTAGAAACAAGGATCATATCAAAATGCTTGCATTGCAAAATAAGTTGTCATAAAAATTAAAAACCAGAGCATTCAAGAAATCAAAATTTTCACGAAACTTATATTCGAATCATTCGAAGCATGGAATGTTGTTCGACTAAAGGAATACATAATCTGCTTATCAAATTCACACCGGCAAAAATATCGCTAGCTTAATATTGTGTGTTATAAACATAACTAAAATTTCTGCAATTCACAAGCTCGTATTAACGTCGTATTTGTTGGGTAATCGTCTAATTATATATTAATGTATTTTTGTTATTGGTAATTTTCATACAAAAGTGTGTTATAATTGTACGTTTGAATTTTATATGTTTTATAAATGGTTGTATTGTATTCTATTTGTAAAGCTAAGTTTAGACGATATGTTGAATTTATGCTGAAAATTTGTTAAAAGTAACCTATATTGCAAAAACGCGAAATTTCACAAAAAGTTGCAAATTTAAAAAAAAAGTCAGAGAAATTTGTAGCCATGTACCCGTGTAGCCTATTTTCTGAATGTGTTTATATCTTAATTTATTTCGATTTTGTACTTGGTAAGTTTTGCAATAGCTAGTGATATTTCCCCGGCGACATCATTTATGTTTATTTTTTATTTATATTAATAAATTTTATTGCAAAAATTATACGTATAAGTACATAAGTTGAATAATAATTAAAAACTCACTGATTTCACAGACTACATTGAATTGACATTTAAAATACGACAAAATGACGATACAACAAATTTGTCTGTTCACAAGCACATAAACAAATATCGTCTTTTTTAAACGATAAGCCGTACGACTGAGCTTGTGAATTGAACAATTGTTTCTAAAATTGTTTAAATTTCTATCTTAAAAAACAATTGTTAGCAACTGAAAGGACTTACATATAAATACATTAGGGCGGGTTAATTTTTTTTTGATAAAGCGTATAGGAAAAACGTAATCTATAGGTGATTCTGAGAAATTTTGCTCAAGAGACCATAGCTCTAGTCGGATTTGGAGCCACCAAAAATTTCAAAATATAAATTTTTCCATATATACATAGAACAATTTAATTAAATTCGTCATAAAATCGGATAGAATTATAGTAGATTTCTCTATCTGGGCTTGTTTGAAAGGTATTTTTATCACCTTTCAGAATCTCTATTGATACCAATATTTTTTTAGAAATATTTTTATTTATATTTTTAGTAGAGATATTAGGAGTTTTTTTGTAGAAAAATAGCCTAAAATGAACTTTTAACTAATAAATTCTGAATTTTCTTCGATTTTTTTTAGAGATTTTTGTTTGATTTTTAGAGATTATGAAAGTTCAGATAATTTCCAACAAAAATCGATCTGAAAAAATCAACATTTTCAAGGTTTCAACAAAAAAACACAATTTTTACATTTTTAATTCAATTTGTTTTTAAATATTATTCTCGACCTACAATTTAATGTTTTAACGGGATTATATTATTTTTTAAGGTCCTTTTTACTTTCCGTTAGAGGAGTTTTCTATGTTGTACATGTTTCTGGTATTTATCAAGCAAATCAGTTAATTTTTTTAAAATACTCTTTCTATTAACCAAAAACAACAATATCTTAATGAGGCATGTTAGTCAATCTAGAGTCAAAACTTGTTGATGTTGTTGCTTCCATTTGCGAAGACACCGCAGACGATGTTGATGGCTCTTGATTATCTATAATAACTTTGATATTATCACTGCACACTTTGATTGTGTCACACTAAATTTAAAAATAAAAATAATATTGGTATCAATACAGATTCTGAAAGGTGATAAAAATACCTTTCAAACAAGCCCAGATCTACTATAATTCTATCCGATTTTATGACGAATTTAATTAAATTGTTCTATGTATATATGGAAAATTTTCTATTTTGAAATTTTGGGTGGCTCCAAATCCGACTTAGAGCTATGGTCTCTTGACAAAATTTCTCAGAATCACCTATAGATTACGTTTTTGCTATACGCTTTATCAAAAAAAATCGTTCCATACAATTTGACCCGCCATAAAATACATATTTCTTCTTCTGTGTAGTTGCATATATGGTTTGTTATTTAATATGCATGAAGTTTGAAACTGTTCCTTTTTTTTAATAACAAACCAACTAACCGGTTTTTGGTTTCATGTTTGGATACTCTATTAATAGACCGTTTAATTGTGACCTTGGCTGTGGCAAACAATATAAAATTCTTACATACTTGGGATTTATTTAAAAATATTTATAAATTCTAGCAAAAATTTCAAGTTCGCCATTTTTATCAGTAGTCACGACTTAACCTGTAACAACTTGACAGATGACAAGTAAAAACTACGCCATTAATAAAAAAATTAAAATATCGATACACTTCAAAAATACACTGAAATTATTAAAATTCACTGCAAAAACGGTACAAATTAGTGATCTGAAGATTTGAAGTCGGGAATATTGCTGTTGTACCCCATAGTGTTGAGGAAAATCCCGAATTTTCCATTATTCTTCGATCTTTGGAATTTGACATTCCACAAACGACATAACACCGCATCTTACGGTAGAGTTGATGTGGACGACATTTATTTTCAACAAGCCATCGCTACGCACAGTATGATTTTGGTGTTAAAAATTCTATTTTTCGAACGCTCAATTTCAAAAATCGAATGATGCAGTTTGCAGTAGAGAAATGTTTAAATACGAAATGTGCATTTATGCGAAAATCCCTGAATTCTATTGCGTTACTAAAAGAAAATTTTATAAATTGTATGTTTTGCTCGATCTGATTTTTATACAACACCTGAGCTGCTGGTTAACGAATGCCGAACATCATAAAATGAGATGGCGTCACATTCCAACACAATTGCAACACAATTGCGGACAAGTTTGCAAGAACGGGACATCGATTTTTTATTTTAAAGTGATTATTTTTCGAACAAATTGGTTGTTAGTACAGTTGAACCTCGATTATCCGGCTTGCACGGGACCATGCTTAGCACAAATAATCGAAAAACATGGTTAACAGAGTAGATCATATAGAAACACAAAACGTCCGTATTATTTTTATTAAAACATGAAATTTTAGTGTACAAGTGTCTTAAGTTAATCCGTATATACAGGGTGTCCGCCGGGAAGGTATACTACTTTGTTTTGCCGCCATTTCGGTAAACATTAGTCTTGACAGTTCATATTTGGCAGTTGTGAAGTAGACACGTGGCAAATCCATTATGGAAAAATGTTCGATAAGCAAACGTGTTTTAATCGTTAAAACATTTTATCAAAATCAATCATCGATTACTGTGGCGATGAGAAAGTTACGTGAAATTTTTGGGAGAAACAACGTGCCAACAAAACGCACTATTTATCGTGTAGTGAATGATTTCGAACAAAGAGGGCCTGTAGGTGACAGGCCCAAGCATGGACCATAACGTACTGCAAGATCGGCTAAAAACATTGCTGCTGCTCAAGAAAGTGTTTAAAACAATCCAACGACCTCAATTCGATGCCGTGCTCAGGAGCTTGGTCTTCAGAGAACAACTTTTGCCTCAATTTTGCACAACGATTTACGTTTGTTTCCATTTAAGATTCAGTTGACACAAGAGCTTCTTCCACAAGACCATTTACGCCGCCATACATATGCGAATAGGATGTTACAGCTCGCCCATGACAACCCAGGTTTGCATGAAAAAATCATAATGAGTGACGAGGCACATTTTCATTTGAATGGATAAGTAAATAAACAGAATAGTCGGTACTGTGCAATGGAAACCCCTCAAATTATTCATCAGTCGCCTTTGCATCCATTAAAACAGTGACAGTCTGGTGTGCAAGTTGGTCAGGAGGAATCATTGGACCTTCTTACTTCTTTGAAAATTAAAACGGCGTAACGGGAGCGATATCGTGATATGATTGAAAACTTTTAAACGCCACAACTTGGGCTTGATTAACATGTGGTATCGACAAGACGGTGCCACATCGCATACAGCCAGAATTACAATGCAATTACTGCGAGACCTCTTTCCACAAGTTATTTCAAAAACTGGTGATGTTGATTGGCCTCCACGGTCGCCTGATTTGACTGCTCCGGACTTCTTTTCGTGGGGATATCTGAAAAGCAAGGTTTATGCAAACAAACCAGAAACGCTTGAGCAACTTAAACAAAATATTCGTGATGAAATTAACGAAATAAACAAATAAAGCATTGTCTATATATGAGGAAATTTTGAAAATTCCAAAAATTTGAAATGGAGAAAAACGACAGGACAGTTGACGTTGACTTTAAAACTAGTTGTTACAACAAAACTCAAAACTAAAACTTCAAAATTAATTATTAGGGCTTCTTTTACAATTTGTAAATATATAACGTTAGTATGTAAGTGTACGTTTTCAAAAAACCTTTTAATATGATACAAATACGATTTTATTAATAAGAGTTTCAGTGGAAAAAGGGAATAAGTCCACCAAATTTTTTGTTGTTGAAATCGATAGCGTAAAAATGCAAATTAATTATGTTTTGACTTTGAGCATTCGTTCGGAAATAAAAAGAAAAAATATCCATCTAAATATTGGCTTAACTCCCGTAGTTTTTTAATTGAATTAGTATATTTTGG
The DNA here is from genome assembly GCA_956483585.1 of Gymnocheta viridis. Taxonomy (NCBI): domain Eukaryota; kingdom Metazoa; phylum Arthropoda; class Insecta; order Diptera; family Tachinidae; genus Gymnocheta; species Gymnocheta viridis. The sequence goes on from OY101441.1 coordinate 44,652,080, forward strand.
AAAAAGTACATTTTTTATAATTTTGCAAAAAAAAGGCTGCAGATAATTTGTTTTTTAGTTCAGTGCATTCCCACAGTTTTATTTTTAATGAACTAAAAAAAATAACATAAAAAATTTTTTCTTTTTAAAAGAAAAAATAACATAAAACATTTCTTCTTTTTAAAACAAAAAATAACTAAAAAAATTTAACAAAATATTATGTCTTCTTCAGAATAATCTTTCTGACTTGATACTGTTTTCAAGTTTTTATAGAAAGTATGGTACACGGGAGGGATATATTTTAATAAATCAATCATATCCTTTTTCTTTTCTTTTGTTATAGCTCTAGTTTCAGGATACACTAGACTTTGACTCACGCTATTAAATAATATTACTTTACCTTTCTTTCTTATGTTTATATTTTCAAATGCAAAATTTTCATCGAAATTATTTTTATATTGTATTACCCATGGTTTCGATCTCTCTAGTTTCAACTTTACTTACTTGATATGCGTAGGTCAAATAGTTAAAATATTTTTACGAAATCTTTTTCAAATGCTTTTTAGTAGGAAGGTTGTAACTTACGACGAAGGTAACGACCGATCTGCACTCACTGCACTTACTAAATTAGAAACTATTCTAACCACAGCGATATCATAACAGCGATCAAAGGTCGAATTCATATGTAATAAAGCATAAAGTTGGATTACAGTTACGCTTCCGATTGCTGCTCTCAAGCAGCAATCAACTAAGTACAACAACAATTTAAAGAACACAAAAAATTGGAAGGTAGCGAAAGCTCGAAGAGAGGCAAGAAATAGAAACAAATAAGAGTGATTAAAAGCAAAGTTAACAAGTGACTAATGCAATATAAATGTAAGCGTGGACTTATTCCCTTTTTCCACTGAAAATAAAAATTTTGTGTTACGTACAAAAAAATGTTTTGTCTTTAAAAGGGGGTTTCCGTTGAAATTTGAAAACTAAATTTTTACCATACATTGTTAGTCATAAAAGGAAGTGTATCCACGCTAAATCTCAAAAAACGCCAAAACGTCTTTATTTACTGAACGACTCATATATGAATAGGCAATGAAAAATTTTTAGATCCCTTTTTCTCTTCTGTTTGCCAACCGATTTTCTTCAATCTTTTACCAAATGGTAAAGATTCTTGAGCTTTAGTGACCCGACTATATATTATTGAAATCGGTTCAGTATTAAAGGAATAAAAGGCTCATAAAATTGACACCTCTAAAAATGCTAAAAATACACACGTACATGTATTCACTTACATACATATTCAAGTATTAGTTCAAATAAAAACAAGCAAAACAATTAGAGTGCTTAAGAGTACCTACATACATATGTATGTTCATATATGAGTAACAAGATATCCTTATATGCAAATGTGCGTGATTGTATGCAATTTTATTTCGTTTATTGTTTTTTTCCATGGGGAAGGGAATAAGTAATTTGGTAGTTTTTTCTCTTTAAATGAATGCAACTAAAACTGGCGATCAGAATTCGACCACTAGGCATACTCTAATATTATTTACTAATTAAAAATTAACTTCTCAAATTCTTCTATGGCTTTCATACCATAGACATCAAGTCGGCACGGGTTATCAATATTCGATCGCAATAATATTTTTTGTTTGAGTTACCGAATTCAAATGGAAAAAATTGAGGGTATGCGTATAAAAATTCGAAAAAAATGTTGTCCTTATACTCTGGGACACCCTAATATACATATATGTAAATAAATGTAAATATTTATATATATATATATATATATATTTACATATTTAAATAGTTATTTCTAAAATTGACAGTGTAACAAACAAGCTCAATGTCAAACAAAATTTTCAATCATCCAACCCATCCCATGAGATATGGGAATACAATAGGAAAACAAATTAACTGAAAAGATAAAAATAACAAACAGCGCACAGAGGAAGAAATTAATTGAATATGTACTACAAATATGTTCGTGCAATCACAATGACAACAAGAACAACAACAATTGCAGCAAAAATGACAACACAACATCACAAAACAAACAGCAACATGATGTAGTCAGTAGTTGTACTCGCAACACGAACACAATGTTAGCGCCAGTGTCAGGCTGCTTTTGTATCAATTGACATTAATTTTGATAAAAAAAACAAAAACATATATAAATAAATTATAAATAAGGAGAAGCCAGTAGGAACCGAGAAAACACACAAAGCACAAACTAATAAAATGACACGCACATTATTCCCATCAATAAATCTTGCAATTGAATTAAAAGAATAACAAAATCTTTTGGAATTTTATATCAGCAAATGAAAAAATAAAATACTTTATAGAAACACACAAATCAACTCGAAGAGATTAAACTGATCATGCAGTCAACAGATATGAGCTAGAGAGGAATACTAACTCAATATTTTCTTCATGATTTTAAAAATTATGAATGAATTGAATCAAATTGAGTTATTTTTTTGTTGTTGTTGTTCTGGCTTCGATGATCAATTAAAACAACTTTGAGAGTTAACTTTTTATTTCGTTTTTTATTCATTTAGAGAGTTTACTTTTGAATATTATATTTTTTAACCGGCATTCAGTTGTTGCATGTGTGCATGAGCATTTTTCAGTATATTTCAATGATCATTCACGTCATAAAACACTTAACCGAAAGCTATCAAAGCAATATGCACGGTGGGATTATGGAAATAAAAGTTTTTCGTGACTATTTTTCATCTTTTAATGTCTGTCTGTGTCTCTTATGTAACGCGTAGAGATGGGATCGTTTGTAACTTTTCACTCATGCTAACTAAAAAAAAAACTATAAAATATTTAAAAAAAAATTTTAAAATTATATGAAAAAAATTAGAATAAAGCAATCAAAAATCTCGCTCGCTCACGATCAATTTTCTATGCTCACGTTCATGCACATTGACGTGATTGAAACAAAACAAAACGTACAATCGTGCATGATCACGCATGATTCATGCTAATCACGTGAGCGGTGCCCATCTCTAGTATCGAACGCTTTTCGGAAATGGAAATTTAAAATTTTGTAGTTCTCGATTGTTTGGCAATTCATCATTTGTTTGAAAAACAAATTTGTATTATGTGCGTTTTATGGTGATCATAAGCGTTTATAAGAGCGATTAATTTGAAAATAAATAAGGTACGGCAATACTTATGCCGTAAGACACTTTCAGGGCGCACACACCAAGCTGCTACGCAGCGTAATATTGACGGTAAGCAAATGCGCTAATTTTTCATCAAATGAAATTTGTGGTTCTCTACTTTATGGTTATTTGTGCATAAATGTCTGGCTTTAAATATTTACAAGATGCATTATATCCACGAATTGAAAACGACCGATCATCATTAGCCCTCTATCCGTAATACCGTTAATTTTGTTTGCCGGCACCACCTTCCGTTGAAAAGTTTCAAACATTGGCGTAAAATCAGGGTTGTTACAGAATCCAATGCAGTCGGAATTGGATTTAAAAAGACGACTAAAAATACTTTTGTTTGATGACTTTCAATGTTATCGGTTTTAAATATGTTCAATCTACAATTATTATCTGTTTTGAACATAAAACTGATAACATTGAAATTCATCTCACAAAAGTATTTTTTGTCGTCTCTTCCGCCTACATTGGATTCTGTGACAACCAAGGCGAATTCATAACAGGTAGTGTCGACAGCTCCGCTGATTATTTTTTGCTCCTTGCATCTCCTTGCTTTTGGATCTGTTTTGTTTGTCAAAATTTTTGTATATTTGATTTATATATAGTGTTTGACGTTTGATTTTGATAAAGAAAGCAGGTATTTTTTTCAAGAATTTGCCTTGTGTGACCATGGTGAAATAAACAGGTGACATTACTACGCCATTTGATAATTTTTTGCTCAAGCATTGTTTTTTCAACCTTATGTCAGTTTTGTTTATATTAGAGAAGGGCACCGCTTACGCGATTAGCGTGAGTCATCGTAATTAATTTTTTGTTTCAATTACGTGAGCGTGCATGAACGCGAGTACAAAGAAATTGAGCGTGCATAAGTAGATTTTCGACGTGATTGCTTCGTGATTTTTTTTTGCTCTATTGTTTTTTTTTTCGTATACTTTTGTAATTAATATTTCTATGTAATTACTTAAATTGTTTCAAGTTTATGTTGAAAGGAATTGTTTGGCTCAAGTTCAAATCTTACTTTACTCATTTCTTTATTAATTTTAGAATTTTTTTTGATAAACTATATTAGTTTTTACTAAGAAATTATTATTGGAACAGTCTATACATCAGACTAGCAGAATGAATCAGAAAAAAAAAATTTTCAATAATTTTTTATTGGTACTTATACAATTGTGCTTGTTTTGAGAGTGGCACTACCTTCTATATGGACGGCAAATACTTTCAAAGCAATCCACACTTCCTTGTCTTGCTTATTTGTAGAGTTCAAAAAATTCAATGGTTTCTGTTAACTTATTTTATTTAATTTTTGTTTACAATAATTTTTGGGAAGGACTACGCAAAAAAAAATTCCTTTTTTTGTTGCAGTTGTAGCCCTAATAATGCCACCTGTTTATTTCATCATGTGTGTGACAACCGTGAATATTTGATTTTTGGGTTAAAGAATCCTTGACGACCTCTATGGTTAAGAGTTTGGCTTCCACCACAATTCGTTAATGTTTTAATGTATGTGTGTATTAACACACACACATCATATAAAATTAATATTGATTTTATTCCTTTGAATCCCACAGTGCCTCATTTGCTTCGCTTTATTCAATCGTTTCTTTGCTTTAGGGGGAAAAAGAGCATAAAAAAATAACGATCGTAAATGGGGAGCCAGTCAGTCAGACACCATCAAATCACACACAAATACGAAACGCTGTTCAACAACCAGCTCTTTTAAATTCTCCAGCTTTTTACGATATTTATTCAGTTTGAGTTTGTGTATCCAATGGATAACATCGTGGCGCGTTTTTAGTTCAAAATCGGAAAACCAAAAAGTTTTGAAATGAAAACAAAATTCATAAAAATATATTTATAGCAAAGATAAATAAAACTTACTGAAAAGAAAAAGAAAACAAAACTTTTTGCAGACCACGTGAAAACTAAAATACGTTTTTAAGAAATTTCCTTAAAGATAAGGAAATTCTTCAGGGTCTTAGAAATTTCAAGTAAAGTGAAAAATAAATTTTGTAAAAGCAAAAAAAAAATAAAATTTCAAAAAATTTATTATCTTTGTAACTTCTGAAACTCATGTTCCGGTTTTTTTCTATTTTGTTCATTGAAAAATTATAAATTTCGCGTTGTTTGGTATCGTCCGTCTTCCGTCGTATTCTGCGCCTCTATTTGCGGCTGCTGTCACTGTTACTTGCCTGCCGGTGTGAATCACAATCAGTTGGTTCAATAGCAAACAGAACAGAACTTTAATTTACTGTGTAACACTATTATTGGCCATTTGTATGCTTAAATTTTTTGCTGTCTGTCTGTCTGTCTGTCTATTCAGCCGTTTATCTACAATTGAATCTAGAAAACGTGTCCGTCTGTCTGTCGTCTGTCTTTTTTGTTACAAAAATCGGCATAAACAACATTAAATATTAATAACAAAAAAGAAAAAAAAGAATTAACAAATAAAAGTAAAAAAATAGCAAATATGTACATATGTACATACATTTATATTTAATAATATATTTTAACAACAATAGTGCGATGCGATTTATTTTTGCGGTTAAATATTTTGTTTGTAGCGGTGTGTATCTGTGTGAGTGAACATTTGTGCCGGTGTCTGTCTACGAAATCTATTAAGAGTATTAAATAATGATCATTGGTGTGCTGAAGAAATATTAAAAAATAAATAAATAAATGTGGAGAATTGCTTAGTACGAGTACATGCTCATATATATAACAGCAAAGGAAAAAATAAATAAATAATATTGTGTGTTCACCTGGCGCCACATCAGACCCCTTTGAAATTAACTTGTGTGATGATCTTAAAAATAAAATATGTAATTTTATTTTCTCTTAAATCACGTATAAATTAAATTTTATGGTTTCATAAATATTTCATGACAGTTATTGAAATTTGTGATCAAATTTATAATTTTCTTGTCGCTGCTGATATCAAATAATTTTGGTAAGTTCAAAAAGAAAATATATATATTTAAAAAGGCCAGAAATAAATTATGATATTTCTGTTTTTTTTCTTCTAATTATGAGTCTTTGTGCTTTTTTCCTAACCCAAACAAATAAATCCTCCTTGAAGAATCCTCTTTTTTATGTTTTCTATTTAAATGCAACAAAAATAATATTTTATGATATTTTACTGACTGTGTGTAAACATAAATCCACACAAAAACATATCTGTGAAAAATACGGCCAAGTTCGTATCCAAAAAATTCGGCCATTATAAGAATTTGGATCAAAAAGAGTACCAAGTTCTTGATAGATAAAATAGCATTTAATTTCTAGGCAAACTTGCAACTTTACACCCACGGTTACTTTACAGGCTTGATTTGTGTTCAAAATTTTATAATTTTATAACAACGGGAAGCAAAGTTATGAAGAGGCTAAAAACAGGGTAAATGTTTTCGTGCAATATGCACACTGTGTGCATTGTCCTGAACTTCGCCTGGCGTATTATCGTACGCCTAGATATATAAATTACACTGTGTTACAAAGAAGAACGAAGTCGAAATACCTGGGATGTGATATTATTTTCCTTGTGCTGTCGATAAGATCTAGAAAATTTCCGGGACACCCCCAAAATCTGGAGTCACGGGTAAAAAACCTGGTTTTCGTACCTCTATGCACTTATAGGTCTGTAACTTAATTGAATATTAACCGATTTTAAAACGGATTTAGAAAGAAGAGACTGAGGCCTTCAAAAAAATTTATAATGTTCATGTGTCTTTCAAAAACATGTTAGTAATTTAACCGCCAAGTCATTTTCCGTTAAATTTTTTCGCTATTTTTCATATTCGGACATGTTTTTTTGCAGTATTTTGTAAGAAAATCCTATTTTTTATACACATAATATGAAAGTATATTTTGTAAGGAAAAAATGTTACTTTGGTTTTTAAAATTCGTTAAAAACTAATTGATTTATTAAACTTTTTATAAGAACAAAATATTTGTAGAAATCCCTACATTTAGTTCCTTGTGTTCTTTTAATACGATATTTGTCTTTTTTATTTTAAACAAAAACGATGTTATAATCATAAACCATAAATATAATCATTGGTACATCAGTATTCGCCAAACTTTTTATATTCCAGAACCCCATTTGTTATTTATACAAAATTTTATATTGATTTAAATTAAATTAATATTGAAATTGATTTTTCTAAATACGAGGGCGGATTGATATTGAAGCTACCTAGCGCTAGATGGCAGCACAAACACAAAAATTTTAGAAATTGCGACCTGTCAAACGTCAGCTGTTAAAATTTCACCCAAATTCATCGTTTAGTTTATTTGTTGTAGTCGTTTGAAGTAAGCAACTTTTGTGTTTCTTAAAAAATGGAAAAAAGTGAATTTCGTGCAGTGATTAAACACTATTATTTGAAAAAGAAAAGCTCGATAAACATAACGGTGAGTCTGCTCCGTCAGATTACATGGTAAAATATTGGATTGCTGAATTTAAACGCGGCCGAACAAGCACTGCAACAATACCATCAACAGGAAGGCCAAAAGAGATGGTTACTGAAAAAAATATCAAAAAAATCCTCGATATCGTTATGAATGATCGCCGAGTCAAGTTACGTGAGATTGTTGAAATGGTAAACATATCGCATGAACGTGTGTTCAACAGTTTGCATGAAAATTTGCACGTGAAAAAGATATCGGCAAGATGGGTGATGCGTTTGCTCAGTGTCGAACGAAAACGAGTTCGAAAGACCACTTCACAGCGGTGTTTGGACATGATAAAGCGTAATCCTGTTGATTTTTGGCGTCGTTTAATAACTGTTGATGAATCGTGGGTCCACCACTACACACATGAGACCAAAAATCAATCGAAACAATAGGTGGAAGCTGGTGGAAGTGCTCCGAAGAAGGCGAAGACAGTGAACTCGGCTGACAAGGTTATGGCCACTGGGCACACGGAATATTGCTCATCGATTATCTTCAAAAAGGATCCACAATCACAGGAAAATATTATCATGCATTATTGGATCAATTGATTGATGCAAACAAGAAAAAACGACCACATTTAAAGAAGAAAAAAAGTGATATTTCTTCAAGACAACGCACCGGTTCACACAGCATTAGATACGATGCTAAAATTACGTGATATACACTTCAAATTGGTTGATCATCCACCTTATAGTCCAGATTTAGCTCCTAGTGACTTTTTCCTGCTTCCAAACTTGAAAAAATGGCTTGCAGGAAAAAGATTCATCTCAAACGAAGACGTGATTACCGAAACTAACGCGTATTTTGCCAGCATATTTTTGGCTTTAGCAAGATTATTTCTTTTTCTTTAAGGTTGAAAGTACCGCACACAAAATATGAAACGATTAACTCATTTTTAATTTCGATAATATGGAAAGTTGTTTTTTATTGTATATTTTTCATAACTGATTTGTGATATACTTTTCCATGTTTTTTAAACAAAAAATATGAATATATAAATACAAATAAATATATCTATTAATAAATAAAATAAATAATAAAATAATAATTTGTTTTAAATTTTGCGATTAAACGATCAAAGACTGTATACTCAAAAGTATAATCGATCCATCCATACTTAAATGAATCCCAAGCGATGTTAAAAGTACGGTAATCCCAGATTTACTAAAATCAAGTACAGAAAAATTGATTTAAGTACGGATTCAAATGCTCAATTTAATTTAAGAATTTTTTAGTTGATTCAAGATTTTTCACGTGATTAAAGAATTTTGTACTTATTTTAAGAAACTCCAGGATTGGTTATCTAAATCTAAATCTAATACCATTTTCGGCTTGATTGACTTGCATTTTGTTGTTTTTTTGAGTACGACTCAAAGTAAGTAGAAAATACTTAAATTTAGTACGGCGTTTTTCTTTCTGTGTACGAATGAATGAATACTCTTTGACCATATTTTTAGTTATCATGATTATTATTATTATTGCGACATATCTATAATTTTATGGCGTGCATAGTTGAGCAAAAAAATGGTTCGCGGTATATAAAATATAAAAAACAAAACACTTGCTGGACATGTATTTAAAATACAAAATACATAATTTTTATTCAAACCAAAAAATACATTAGATAAAACTAATCATCAGAACAATTGTTTCCTTTCACAAATGTCAGATTTTTGAATGTAGCATCAGACAAACTGTTTCTTGTTGGAGAATATATAAAACCTGCTGAAAAAAATAATCTTTCTACAGGTCCTGATGAGCACAAACTTGTATTAAATTCTATGAATACTCTTTTTTATAATTGGACAGCTGTTAATAGTGATAATGTCTTTGTTCTTGTCACTGAGGAAACTGACAAATTCCAACTCCAAATTTGACAACTGAATTGCGGTGATGCCAACTCTAAGAATTTTTATAGGTACGTTTTTTAGCGATTCTAGTTATTAGTTTGACGCATGATACATTATAAATAGATCAAAATGCAAACAACCATCAATAAACTGACAAAATATATTTTGTAAACTATATTTTTAAAATACAAAATACTGCCATTTTTTTATGTATTTAAAATACAAAATACTTGCAGGACATGTATTTAAAATACAAAATACTTGCACATCATGTATTTAATACATGTATTTCAAATACATGTATTTCAAATACTGCCCAGCCCTGATGGCGTGCAATAGTGCACGCCAGTCAAAGCAAAAAATAAAAAAAATATAGAAAGATCTTTTGACTTTCATCACATAACTTTGCCCTAATGGGATATTGTAACAACTATTAATTTACGTCTATTATGACTAATTCCGAGAATTCGTCGTATATGTTGGCTATGAAGGGGACTTAAAACGTTTCAATAAATCTCTTTTTAAAATTCAAAGCACAAAATATTAGAAGCAGAGTGCACAAATTAAAATAACAGCAAACAACATTTAAATAGAATTAAAAAAACAGTATACGTATCTAAAGAAAACCATAAATCAATATGAATTGATGGCGATCAAATCAACACGATTATTTTAATTAAAAAAAAAACAATCACGATTATTGATATGAAATATAAAATAATCATGTAGAAAGAAATGTTGATTAAAATATCAAAAGCATTAAATAATGACGTTAATACTTTAAAAACAAATTAATACTCAATAATACTATTAATTTGTTAATATTCGTGTGGGCGTGTTAATATTGACTGAATTGACAAGAGATTCATGCATTCATTCATTCATTCATTCGTGCATTCATTCATTAAATCTCTGACCAGCTGAATAAAAGTTTTTAATTATTAATCTAAATGAGATCAAATGAAAGTCATTCGTTAATACTGGCATTTATTTTCGTTATTGTTAAAAATGTGGGTGTGATTTGTGATTAAATTCAAAGCGAATTAAATTGAAATAACTGAAACCAATTTAAATTATCATTAGTTTTTCTACGCTTAATTTTTGTTTAGCTTCGGCTTGTTAAATCAATCCACTTGTGTGAATCTAGTTGTCACTGATTTGTAGTTGTTTGCGTTTTGTGTTGCTGCTGTTAATTTTTTCAATAAATTAAATTGTTAATAATATTGTTAAGTTGCTTTTCAAATTAATACTTCTCACCTTAAGTGGCAATAATTTGAAATGAGTTGTCATTGTTGTTGATAAACTACTAATTGGTGTACCAATTGAATAGGACGCGCAACATTAGATTGCCTTGTAACAAGGGTCTGGGAATCGGAAATTATCAGGAAAAGCAATACTTATATTCCCCGGAATATTTTGGGCAATTTTCCCGAGAAAACGGCGAAATTAAATGTATACGTTATTGCATAAATATGTATTTATATGGGTTCTATTTTATATTTTTCTTTTAAATATCTTTAATTTAAATGAGATTTAAGTTACGGAATGTAAAGACGAAATCACGTGAACGTGAATAAACGTTGGCTCAGGTAGTAAGCACGTTGACTACAAGCCGAAGGTTCAAACCCAGTGTCAGACAGGGTCATGAAATCAAAACACCACGCATTTCTCTGATGTGCATTAGTGTGCCTTTGTGTAAGTTGTTGGCGGAAAGTTTCAGTGGCGACGGCATACGAATAAACGTGCAAAAAACATACTGAGTTCTAAAGAACGAATGAATCTTCACCTCCTGTCATAGCTATCACTATCCCTTTCCACTATTTCCAGCACAATGCATTGTATGTGTAGGGGTCATCCCCTGAGTGTTGGTCCAAGATAAAAAAAACGTGATTATAGAAAAATTGAGCATGAATGAGCGTGCATGAGTAGATTTTTGGCTAACAGAACTGATCAGTAATAATAATAACAATAATTTTTCTTTGATTAATTTAAAATTTTTATTTTGTTTTTTTTTCGTGAGTATTTCGGGAGCGTGAGTTTTCATGATTTTAACTAAATTTTTTTTCCACTCACGTAAGCATACATGAACGTGAGCCAAAACTGTAAGGTCATGCATTAGAGTAAGTGAAAAGTCACTCACGATCCCATCTCTAATTTAATGGTACAAACGATGAAATTTAATTAAGAAAAGACTCCTTAATATTGAGTGTCTTGAAAAGTGTTTATTATATGTAGATCGTTTAATTAATAATATCATAACAATATTGTGTGATTAAAGTTCTTTGATTGTTGTTTAAAGTAAATCGTACAATTGAAGCAACTTTGGAGAGTTTAGTGAAAGCATTAATGCCTATTAAAGATGCAGTAAAGACTTTGAGTCATCTGGATTTAAGTTTGTCAACGGCCGACGGACTTTATTATTAAAACACGGCACGATCAATGAAATTTGGACAAATTTGCAAAGCATTTGTAAATTTAGCAACTAAAAGAAGAAACGGAAAGCTTTGGCGACTTTAAATTTAAATTGTTAGTTAAATACTTGCGAAAATAGTGTTCAAGTATTCTCTATACGATCTCTTTCTTTTGGATAACTTCTTTTGTCTGAAAAAAGTTTAAATAATTTTATTATATTAACTTTACCTAACTTTGTTTAGAATGTTTATTTCAAGACAACAATAACTTTTTGCTAATTTTCAGTTGATAAATTAACTTAATTTAGGAAATTCATATTAACCGCGATGCGCGGAAATACGAATTTTTAATTCTTGTTTCCCGGCAAGTGAAGAATTGAAGGAGATTTCAAACAATACTTCTGACAGCTAAACCTAAATCAGCGCGTCAAGCGTTTTCTATCAGTCAAAAAAGTTCATGCTCGTACAAATTGTATGAAGCAAACCCAAATAGCGCGGCGACAACGCTTTGCAATTGGAAAATTTGGTTTTGACAGCGCGTTAAGTAGTGAAGTTGGCTGTTAAAAAACTGTTTTTATTTTTGTTTTCTTTTGTTATTGATACAAAGTGATGGAAATTTAGCTAGTTTGAAGTCAATTAGCGGTTATATGTCCTTTTTATTTATATTTTTTGGTTTCTATTAAATAAAATAAGTTAACATTACTGTTTATGACACAGCGTTGGCGCTCTTATTTAAGTAAGTAATTTCAGCGTAAAAGCTAGAGTTGGGAAAAATCGCTCCTTTTGTGGAATCGTTTGTGGAATCGTTCCGACTGATCTGAAATATGAAAGGAATTAGGTCGTTCCTTTCGCTCATCGTTTTTTTTACTTTGGAAAGTGTAGGAACGAGGAACGAGTGAAATTCTCTGTGGATCCTAAAAACATTAACAAACATTTGTCATTTTCTGACTACATAATAAAAAAGTTGTATAAGTGCTTTCGTAAAGCATTTGTAATAAATAACTATTATAAAATAAATTTGTAAATATAATATTGTCCATTAAGTCGGCAACACTGATCTCTATACAAAAAGTCAACCTTGTTCTAAGTGTACAGAATATGTGAACGAAATAATTGTAAAAAACAGTCTTGATGAGTCAACGATTTGCTCGCATATCCATCAAGCATCATACACAAAAAAAATAATATAAAATTGGTGTTGAGTTTCAATACTGATTTTAAAACTTATCCGAACAAGTTAATGCTGGAAAACGCTACGCTTGACGCGCTAATTTATGTTGGTCTATAACACGCCAGTTTAAGTATAAGATGAAATATATTGTTTGTCTGAAGATCAAATCTGACCTTACTTTAAATATGAATGGATAATAGTTTCATCTCAGCAGCCAATGTTGTTAAATAAAGCAAGAGGGTAAAAATATCTAGAATAATTAATCATCAGAGATGGGTATTTCGTACTAACCAAAATCGATATAACTTGTAAATATGAATAGAAGTGGTTTTCGTATTGTTATTTGTTAAATAATATCGCTCCCGTATTGCAACGTAGTCATATCTCAAAAAACGGTATTTTTTAGTAAAGAATGCAAAATTATTCATCGTATCGTTCTTCATATTTTGTGAAAAATTCATATTTTTAAAGGGTTTTTCCCACTTTAAAAAACTACCTGTAATAAAAAGCAATGTAGGAAATCTATTTCTGAACATACCCTCAATAAAACATTTTTGGTTTTTCCCAATTATTTATTAAAAAAATAAATTTAAGCACCCTCAGAATTTTTTTTAGGTAATTGTAAAATGTTGCGTTTTCTTAAGGTAAATAGTCAGTGTTCATGGTTTGATATGAAAATAATTTTTTTTAGGTAATATCAGTCGTATTGTGTCTTTCAAAGTGAATTGGTGAATTTTAATTGAAAAATAAAAATAATAATAAATAAAACAAACCGTTAATCTAAAAAAGTGAAAAAATCTAAATCTTAGTACATAATTGTATACACAAATAAATAATTTTGCCCGAAACTTTGTTAAGTCTAATGTGAGACTTGGCAACCCCGCAATTCAAAATTAATTTTGATTGGTCGAAACAAATATATATTATATTTCGATAAAAATCAGGATTTTTTAATTAAATTTAGTTTTATTTTATAAAAAAAAATAAAAACCGTGTATAAAGTGTTTAAAATAAGAAAAAGTGCACGAAATCTTCGCCAAAAAAAATCGAAGCAAAAGCAAAAAAATGAAGTGTGCAGTGGGCAAATGCAGGCAAAATGATAGTCAAAAATCATGTGAGCAAATGTGTGAAAAATTAATTTTGTGCATATTTTTAATTAATTTAAATTTAGCTGTATCTTTTTATAGTTTTCCAAAGAACGATAAAGGGCTAAAAAGACTTTGGATAAAGTTTTGCAATCGGCGGGATACAATAAAGACCCACAGGGAGAGAATTTGTTCTCTACATTTTAAACAGGACGATTTTGAAAGAAATTTAAAATTTGAAATGGGTAATCTAAGCGTTGCTGGAGCTGAAAGACAGAAAGTTAAACTGGCTACGAAGCTGTTCTCACATACAGTTGCCCAATCAATTACACGAGCAGCCAGTTTAGGATTTTTGAGTGATAAAAATTAAATGATAAATTTTTTACTAGACTAATGACTGGTTTGATATAATGAATTCAAGGGTACCAAAACAGGATGCAAGAGAGCGATTACACGCATACGGCTTGTCACTTGGAATACAAAATGAGACGTTAAATAATATGTCGCAAATGATGTTAGATATTCGTGCGATTGGCAAAAATATGCTCTTACCATTTCAAAAAGGTACACATACATTTAATTTAAACTTTTAAAAAATGTATCTATTGTTAAACATTTATTTCACAGGCATTATTCAATCAAATAACGCATTGAAGATGCTCCACGATGAACTAAGGAATCGTTATAATATAGACTACGTCTTAACATATCGCCTAAATCAGGATGTTCTTGAGAATTTTTTTGGGATAATAAGATCTAAGGGAGGTCTTCATGACCATCCCGATCGTCAAGAATTTAAATATAGACTTCGGTCATATATTTTGGGGTACAACGAAGGCATCTTGGGCAGTAATGCAAATGTAGAGATAGACAATACTCCCGATTTGGAGGACGTACATTATTCATTAACAGGTAAATTTAAACTAACAATTTAAAATCATACAGTTTTTAAAGTTTCGTTTGATTTCTTAAGGTAAAATACTTAAAAGTATTAATCCCAGCATAGAGCAAAACAATTTGCCAAAAGAAAATTATGAGGAGGAGGTGGAAAACCTGAATTATGATGGTTTGGAGAATTTGGCCGGCTATATTTGCAACAAATTAAAAAACGAAGATCCCAGTCTCGTTGCTAAGCCTGTAGAGGACTCGACATACTCATGGGTTAGACATTTAAATGAAGGTGGGTTAAGTATTTCATCAAACACTTTAATGGAAACGTTAAAATCTTGTGATGAAATTTTTGTAAAACTAAATGGGGATAAGTTACTTGCTACAAAGGGATATTTAGAAAAGCACTTGGCGGAAGCAAGGAATATAAAAGCAAGTGAAAAAGTAAAAAGACTTTTTTTTAGATGCAGAATGTATTTTAGAATACGGTCTCTTAATGCAGAAATGTCCCAAAATATAAATAAGCGTAAAAGAAAATTAAATAAAACAACAACGTAATATAAATAAAAAATATACTTTTTTTCATTTTATTTTTTTTTAACAAAAATAATAATTTGCCCCACTGTTATGTTTACATATTTTTTGAGAGTCGTGACGTCATTTCACCTACCTGCACAGAAGAATAAAATTTTGTGTGCGTGATGTCGTAATCTGTATTTCTATCATTCTTGTTGTTTACTCACCTCTTGAGGGGTGAATATATTATTATTTTTCCATTGAGCTGTGAGTAAATTAAAAACTTTGAACTCGCAATATCATCATTGGTTGCCTTTACATTTTCCAGCTTTTCATATCGCTCAAGTGTTGTGTTTTTCGACATGCAATATATTAAATAAAGCTTTAAAATTTTATAGAAAATTAAAGAATTTGTTACAAAATACTCGTAATTTTATAGAATTTTATACTTACATTTTATTTAATTATACAGTTTTTTCAACTACAAAAACAAAAATCTAAAAATTTTCCGTTAGTAAACAAAGCTACGGAGCTACGATCGTAATGCAGAATATATACAATCGAAAAAGAAATCGAAATGATACGGGGAACGGAACACAGAGTACCAAATTTGCGAAACAGAGAAAATTTCGATTCGAATCGAAATGCAGAATCGGGGTGAATATTGTTAGTGGTGAAGTTGTGTTCGGCTTAAAACAATAATACCTGCCACAATAATATATAATTCTCGTATTCAATGTTTGGTCATGATTTGTATAAATACGATTTCAAATCACATTCGTACATAATTGCTATTAATTCCACAACGGAAGTGACTTGCATATGTACATTCCTATTAAAAACTTCTTCCTTCTTTGTACATGTGTTTAAAATAAATAAAAAAAAAATAAATAAAGTAGAAATACAAAAACCTATAAAAATAATTTTTTGTAGTTATGAATTTAAATTTTAAAACTTTATGAAGATGATGGCATCAGTGGAAAAGAAAGAGACAGAGCACGCACAAAAACGATCATTTCAACGCAAACAGACGACGCCTACCAATTTATCGCTTGTTTTTATTATTTGTGTATTTTTCGTTGTGAATCTGCCCACATTTATACCATATAAACTGAGCGGTATCTTCTACACAAAATGTTGTAAAAATTAAAATATTAAAAAAATTTGTATATCAACTTGAATTCACCAAACACGCACAAACAAACACTCACGCAAAATTTCGAAAAACGATTAAATGAATGAAATACAACTTTGTTGGTTTTCTGGATTTCATTCATTAAAATATGTTTGTGTGTTTACTCGCCAATGTGTAAATATTTTCGTATTTTATTATGAATGAATTGAAAAAAAAATATTTTTGAATGAATAATAAAAATGTGTACTCGTACGTACGTTTATGTGTTTGTAATAAAATCTGAATAAAGTGCCAACTTAGCATGAATTTAGCGCGCTTCTGAATAATTAATTGTTTACGATTTAAAATTTGTTTTTGCTTTTGAAAAATATAGCCACCGGGTGGTCCAAATACAAGTACTACTTATCGATAATGTTTACCTATAATGTTTTATCACGGCATATAAATTGTCCTGAAATTTTAAATTTATTCTCTTTATATAGCCCCCCAAGAATTTTGCGAAATAATCGTATGTTTGAGGAAGATATTCACAGAACAAACTACTCATTAAATGAGCCTATTGCAAGATGCTTACATCTATGTAATAGCTTTACTCCAATCTTAAACTTTAGATTAAGTTATAGTATATTTAAGATACTTTTATTTAAATATTATAATTAGTTAATAGTAATCTGTAAGAATTTAATTCTGTAGATGAAATGAAATAAATAAATAAATAAATAAATATCTTTTTAAAAATCAAATTAATTTATTTTGGCTTTATTGGAAATAACAAATATTCTCATTAATAATGGAATACGATTTCAGTTATGTAATTGACGCGGCTGGCTTCGCAGTAGAGATGGGCACCGCTCACTTGATTAACTTGAATCATGTGATTATCTTGATTAGTTTTTTGTTTTAACCACGTGAGCGTACATGAACGTGAGCATAAGAACTTGAGTGTGAGTAAGCGTGCATGAGTTAATTTTTAGCGTTTTTGTTGTGCTTCTTTTAGCTTTATCGTAATTTTTTCATTTAATTTTTTAAAATTATTTTATACTTTTTTTCCACTCACGTGAGCCTGCATGAACGTGAGCCAAAAATATCAGAACGTACATGAGCATAATTTTTTTATCGTTGGCTGAAATAGTTAGCGCGTTGACTACAAAGCAAATAATGTCTAAGAACGTGGGTTCAGGCAAATCATAACAACCAGCAATTTTGAGATGTGCGTTAGTGTGCCATTGTGTTTATTGTTCCATTGTTTAAGTGACAAAGGCATAGCACTGGTCACTGAAGAGTACCGACAGCAATTGATACTGGTGTATGCTAGCGGACATCACAGCGCCCTCCTTCGTCGGTATTGTAGCAAAATCGCCGGTGAAGTAAAATAATTAATAAAATGGCTACAACAGCTTAAAACACATTTAATGCGCCTACTTGACATCAGAATAGCTGAAACACTGATCTAAAAACTAACACAACGCGCAATATCAGAGTTGTAAAAAGAAGGTAACACATCTACGGGTTGGTAGGCATACTTATTGCCTGAGTGTTACTTCTCTTTAAAAAAAAGTTGCTCACGATCTCATCTCTATGTCGCAGTAGCTTGTCCTCTCAGTTCCAATTTTCAAGTTTGAAGTTTTTCGGTTCTATATCACGAATGACTCGATTGATATTAGCCTTAAGGTTATGGATCATTTCTGGATTGTGCGCATAGCATCAAGAAAAATCTAATGGGGTCAAATCGCAGCTGCGACACAAAGTATAATAGGTGACAGAAAGAGAGGACTATAATCTGCTTTATCTACGTCTCGCTCTTAAGACAGAAGCAACAAAAGAGGGGTAAATAAAACATCGCTATTTGTGTGTTCCATGTTTTTTGTTGTATTTTTCTTTACATTCATTTAAGTTCTTGTTGGTATAGATGCAAATAATTCATGATTTTAAAATCATGGTATGAATTGGGAGTTATTTTTTTCTCTGTGGTTTTATTTTTCACGTACATTTGCGAAAATTACATACTTCTTTTTGTCTTAAATAAAATAAAAGACCAACGTGTAATCGCACTGTACATTCGTGTAGAAAGAGACAATTATAAAATAATTAATATAATTTACTCTTTCTACATCGACCATCGAAAAATGTGATTTGGACCATTTTCACTGTCAAATTCAACATTTCTTTAGATTGACATCGCTATGGCGGATGATAAACACGATTTTTCGATAAATTTTTGCTCGGATTCGATATCCCATAATAAGTTTGCAATATTTCTCAAAGCTGTTCAAGCGTAAAGTGACTCATTTTGATCCCCGAATTAGTCAACATAACTTACGAAAAGTTTTCAATAGAGCTACAAAACTATCGACAGCCGTTCTGTTCGATAGTTTCTTAAATAATATCGATATCATCGATAGTATGGAATTCTTAGAGGAAGAATTATTTTAAAAGTAAAAGTAATACAACAATAAAATTAATTTATTTTTTATTTATGCAGTATTGTTTTTTCTTTGACATTAATTCAAGTTTTTTCTTTGATATTAATTTACACTTTTATGTTACACTTTTTGAGCGTGGTGACCGATAAGAAAACAAATTTTAAAGTTAATATCGTTTTAAAACCTACGAATTAAGATTACGAATTTCACTCGCGCTCACTCACGTGCACTCATGCACAATTGTTTTATACTTACATTCATGCACGCTCACGTGATTGAAAAAACACAAGACTTAAGAAACAAGCTTTTTTTCGTTACGGAATTTCTTGATTCAAAGCCCGCGATAAAAGCTACGCAAAAGCTTAATAACTAAAATGTATTAAAAATTCTTAAAAAAATAACACATTGTAGTTCAGAATTCTAAACCGTGCCAACGGGTTGGGCACGGTTTCATATCCTGAACTACAATATACAATTTTTTTTTAATTTTTGATACATTTTAGTTATTTTTATTACTTTTACTTTTTATTTTAAAAAATTTGTTTGTTTTTTTTTTAAATTTTTGATAGCTTTAAATTATTTTCAATATGAAGGTAACATTGGAAAAGTTTAATCATTAGACTAACAGATTTTTTAATCAATTTTGGGAGAATTTCTTCATTATTAAATCTTTTCTTACGTTTCAAATCATTTCTTTGTCTTAGTCGAAGACCACTAGCTTTTTGATAAAGACGTTGAAACACTTCTTGGATGTGTGAAAACTGATTTAAGTGCTAATAAGGGGATGTTCATATTTTTATAATGCACTCCAGGCAAGAAAGGGTTACTAATTTGTTACGGAATTCATAATTTGTGGCTGACTTCGTAAACGCAGTTTGCAAAGCAACACTAGAATGCCTTGTAAGCTCATGCTTCCAGTGTTGCTTTGGAAGCTGTGTTTATGAAATCAGCCTATACTATGGAATAGAGATGAGATCCAATAACACATGATCGTGATTAATTTTTTGTTTCCATCGCGTGAGCGTGCGTCCGTGACGGTGAGTGATGATTTTTTTGCTTTAATGTAATTTTTTCATTTAAATTCTTATTTTTTTTTTTAAATTTGTTTTTTCGTATTTCATGAGCGTGAATTTTCGTGATTGTGACTTCTTTCATCACTCTATACTATGGTGAAGAGTATATAAGATTCGGCACAGCCGAAATATAGGGTGTTTTTTTAAGCTAGATAGAACTTTAAATTGTAAAAAGTAACACAAAAAATTAAATTTTGATGAAACATTTTTTTTATTTGTTTCAGTATACTCTGACAAATCATCAAGAATAGACTCACGCTTGAACAACGCTACGAAATTATCCAAATTTACTTTGAAAATCAGTCGTCGATTCGCGCGTTGTTTTATCGCAAAATTGTGTTCAGCGATGAGGCGCATTTTTGGCTTAACGGGTTTGTTAATAAGCAAAATTGCCGCATATGGAGTGAGACCAATCCACAAGAGACCCTACAGACTCCATTACAAGCAGAAAAATGCACCGTTTGGTGCGGTTTTCACGCTGATGGCATCATCGGACCTTATTTCTTCAAAAATGAGGCCGGAGCTCGCGTTACGGTCAATGGAGATCGTTACCGCACCATGATGAATGATTTTTTGTTTGAAAATATGGATGACATTGATCCGGAGGAGATGTGGTTTCAACAGGATGGCGCTACGTGCCATACGGCGAACGCAACCATCGACTTATTGAAATCAAAATTTGGCGATAACTTGATTTCGAGAAATGGACCTGTCAATTGGCCTCCAAGGTCGTGCGATTTGACACCTCTCGATTATTTCCTGTGGGGCTACGTGAAGTCACTGGTTTATGCTGATAAGCCAGCAACAATTGACGCCTTGGAGGCCAGCATTGTTCGTGTTATTCGTGACATACGGCCAGCAGTGCTCGAAAAAGTGGCCCAAAATTGGACGTCCAGAATGCGCTTCGTCAAGAACAGCCGCGGTGCCCATATGCCCGAAATCATTTTCAAATGTTAATGTCACGTATTGATCTTTCGAATAAAAAAAAATTTTGATTACAATTTAATTTTTTGTGTTATTTTTTACAATTTCAAGTTCTATCGGGCTTAAAAAAACACCTTTTATATCTTACTTGTTTTGTTCTAGAATCATTCACTGCATCTGAAATATTTAAGAACACAACTTAATTTACACTTAAAAATAATTAATTTACGAGTATAACCATTACTATACTTAAATTTGTTTAATTTTTAATAAATTTCAAAGCTTCAGGGGAGCTTCACGATAACATTTTTCCCTTCAAGAGAATACAAATTTCATGGGAACAAAAAGCCCACAGCTCAATTTATTTTAGCTAATTACCTGCAAGTCACAATTTTTATTTAATTAATTCATAATCTTTTAAAGACAAAAACCGTTGAGAATAATTGAGAAAATTATGTTAATTTTTTTGTACTTCTTGTTTATTTTTGAAAGCAAAAATTTCTGTAATTTATGATAATCTGTTTTGGTAATTCCAACAAGAAAAAACAAGTTAATATATAAAATTTTATTTAATAACTTGAATAATTTTTAATGCATGTTAATATTTGTTTATGTTTTAATATTAATTTAAGTAGTTTTTGTGTATTAATTGTTTGCTAATTTTTTACCAGACCACTCAGTAAGAGGAGGAGGAGCAAATAATATCTGTTTAATCAGCGAATCAAAAGTAAACATGAATTTTGTTTGGCGGAATCTGTTTTCAAGGGAATGAATTCAAACCAATTATTTTTCCCTCGTATTTTCTCAGACGTTTTAAAGATATCTATCCCTTTTTAGTTTTGAAAATCGTTGTATATATTTGCTTGGTCGCTCACATAAGCCCTTCTTGGCATAATTATGCAGTTTGAAAATGTTGAGAATCGGTTTATATATCATCAAGTCACTTCTATATGCAATGAGACCAGAGTCTTTGTTAAACTCCAGACTACCAACCACACTATTTTATTAAAAAATGGTCAAAAGCTCTTGTAATTGCTATGCAAACTCGATGTCAACATAAAATTAATTAGATTATAGACGGATATACTTAAGAGTTTGAATGTTTTTGAAAGAAATGCATCGTAAACTTTTAACCATAAAGTTAATTTTACTAATCAACATTCATTTATCATTATATGTACATACTTGAAACTGCTGTAGGGTTTCAAACGATCGGATTTGAATGGCTAAATTTTCTAGTTTCTTTTTTCTTTGTTTTATTTTTTAACTTGAAATACAAGCGCCGTTCTCATAAAACAAGAGCCACAAAACCTGGAAAGATGACGCTCTGTGGCGCCTAATATTAAAAGCAATGAAATGTATTAAAAAAACGTGTTCCACCATTTAATATGGATTTATAATGTGAGCAATAAATATAATGTATCCGTCCGTGTGTCTTATGTTTTATTTTGTTGGTAAGAAATTTGTGCTGCCAACTTGAACAGTTTTTTCCTTAAATGGGAATAAAAATTTTTGCAATAAAATAAATATGCAAATAGAAACTGCACACTTTTTTGCACTAAATAAAATTTGATACAATTCTATATTTTTTATTTTTATTTCGAAATCAAAAAATAAAGAAAATCATGAGCGATGACAATGTAATTCGCTGATATTTATTTATCAGCTGGTGAAGTAAATTAAGTCGTATATTCATTAAGTTTTTTTTAAATACGATGCGAATGTGCGTAACTGTAGGTAGACCTCGTTTAAGAAGGGGAATACGTTCCACGAAAATGCCTTGTTACAAGACATCAGTGTTACATTTTACGATTTACAAATTAGGCCTATTTCAGCCATATACAGGGTGTCCGCCGGGAAGGTATACCACTTTGTTTGCTTATAACTTTTTACTAAATGAAAGAGAATGGATCTTATATTGATAAATCTTTTATCTAATGTCGGCAATTACGTATGGAATACAATATTAAGCTAAGTTTAGACGGTATGTTGAATCAGCATATGTATGCTAACACTCATATGCTTAAAAATAATAACAAATGCCTCTATCAGCATATTCAATATGTTTGGCGTCTATATGAATGATATGTTGAAAATAGCAAATTTTTTGATATCAGCATATGTAAGCAAATGAAATGTCAACATAAGAGTTAGCATACGATTTTTTGTGTTAATACAATATGTTGAATTTTATTTTGTGATACATATGCTGCGTCGTATAAACATTTGCTTGTGAAATTAGTAAGTTTGGCAGCACTTCTTAATTATTATTCAACTTATGTACTTATACAGGGTGGCCCAAAAATGAACGAAGAGGTTTGAATTGCTTATAACTTTTTTATTTTAGACATAATTATAAAAATTTTTTTTAATACAGAATATAAATTGGGGAATATTTTAAGTTTAGTTATGAAAAATAATATCTCGCAAGTGGTGGCCATTTGCTGCTTCGCATATTCGTGCTCTTTCCAACACATTTCCATCACCTTTCGCAAAACTTCAGGTGTTATGTTGTTTATTTCGCCGCGTATATTGCTTTTTAATTGCTGAATGGTTCTGGGTTTATTAATGTAGACTTTTGCTTTCAAATAACCCCAAAGAAAACAGTCTGGAGCGGTTAAATCCGGTGAACGCGGAGGCCAATTAAAATGAAAAATTAATACAAATATCTTGTTTACTCACCTCTTGAGAAGAGAATACATTTTTATTTCTCCATTGATTCAAAATCTTCAAACTTGTTTGCTGACGAACGAGTGTTTTTTGAGATATAACTACGTTGCAATAAAGGAGCGATATATTTTCAATACCAAAAATTAAAAAGAAATACTTATTTTGAAAATAGTCGACTTTGAGCCGGCTTCAAGCCGCCGCCGATAATTTTCTCCCCAGCCGCCGCCGTCGATAGTACTAAAGCGACTTCGCACTCTGGTGTCATATCTCGTCTTCTTTGTGGTTCAAGTGCGGTATTGCAATGACAATATTTTGTGTATTGAAAAATTAATTTTTTTAACCGCGAAAAACCAATAAATTGAAAAATCGTAATTTGAAAAGCAGTTCAATGTAGTATTTCCATTAATTAAAAAATTCCGTAATGATGATCATATGAAATAATAGTCCATTTCACAAACTATTGCTTGAGTTGTAAGTTGTACATATATATGTAAGTTATACAACCTACAACTCATACTATAGTTTGTGAATTGAACAAATACGAGTATGTACAAATTAAATTTGAGCATCATACAGTTGGCCCTACAATTCATATACCTCACGATAAGTGACATGATTATTTGCAGTATTCCTAATAAATGTGATAGATAAATGAATTAAATATTTTTTTAAATATTTATTTCTCTTAATAAATAATCCGTTATTCTACTAATTATTTAATCACCCATTCTTTATTTCTAATTTTATTATTCAACTGATCAAACTGTTTGATGTTTACCGACCCATAATAACGAGATCTTATCAACTGAGTTGTGTCATATAAGTATGTACACATTTTGTACATATTTTGGCTAATTAAGAAAAGAGTCTCACTTTTTGTTTTAATGATGTTTAAAATCATTTTTTATAATCATAAAAAACCGGACAATAAATTCATTAACTTTTTGGTGTAATTTATTTAAAATTGTGTGGATTAATTAAAGCTCTTGTTGTTGTTGTATTTTTTACTTTTTTTTTGCACGATTTGGTTATTCAATATTAATTGATGTCGTTTGAATTGTTTGGTATTAAATGATTTAATATATTTTTATTCGTCTCGAAACGGTTTCTATTTAACCAGAAAATAGATTGAAAAAAAATCCATTGAAAACATGTAGATTGCAATTATGAGAATTATAATTATGTTTTATTTTCGTTCGTATTGTTGGGCCATTTATTGGCGCCAAGTAAAATTTTTTTGTTTTGCACTGAAATTTAAGTAGCAGAGTGAATTGAAATTAAATGCTATAAATGATATTATGAAATGTAAAGGGTGTATCACCTACAATAAAGTAATATTTTACAAAATTACGAGGTCGGTTCGAGAAATGTGAGAACAAATTTTTAATTTTATAAAGAAATTTCAGCTTGGAAAACCGTTAATACAATAGAGACATTTAGCTTAATAATGTTTTTCCAATATTTTTTTAAATCTTCAAGTCAGACGACGACTGTATGGATTGTGGTACCCCCGGGTAAACTCTTAATTTTAGTTATGCTGTTATTTCTAAACAGTCATTTAGAAAATTAACAGAACCTAATAGGTTGTGATCAGTGAACGACAAAGGCATACAATTTTCAATACATAACACATATAGATATTCAAAAGTGTAGGATTATTAAAATGTAAGGATACAAATAAATACGTTGACAGAAAGCTATGACTACCAACGGGTTGCAATATAAATAACTGCCTATATCGATAGGTGTAGCATAAATAAATAGAAAATGCTTTTTGTATTGCTAGGAATACGTACAAATATAGATATGTAGCGATTATAAGATACAATGTTTTGGCGTTTGAAAAAAATTGTTTGCAGAACTACTTTATAACAAAAAGAAACTATTTTCAACTTATATTTGTTTTAGGCAAAAATTGCAGTTCTTTTTTTAGTATTAACTTTTTGAGTAAAAATAATTTTTGCATAAAAATAAGGTCAATGAAATTCATGCATATTGCATCAATATTCTGTGTTCTTATTTTTATAAAATCTTAAAAATTCAATGAAGCAATAAATCATATCGCGATAATCGCGAAAGTTCGCCAAATTTTCCAAAATTTTTAAAAGCCGTAAAATCTTTTAAAACGGGCTACAAATGCAAGGAATGTGAAAAACTCGCAAAAAATTGCAAAAATTACGAAAATTCGCAATAACTTCCAATCACTGGGAAAATTAAAATGTTGAATATCATTTAAAAGTCGATGTAACAATAAAAAATAGAAAAAGTAACCCACATTTTAAAAAACGCGAAATTCCGCGAAAAGCTGCTTAGTTTTGAAAAAGCCGTAAAATATTCTAAAAAGATTTAAAAATGTAAGAAACGTAAAAATTTGCAAATTCTGCATTTTTTTGCGGATTTTCGAAATTTTTGCAAGCAGCTTAATTTTTTTCGTTTCGTTCGCTTTCTGTTTAAGGATCTTCATACATTTTTAAGCTTTTCCTGCTCTCAAAATTTTTTGGAAAAATTTTCTTCAAAGTGGTTCTTAAAAATGGTTCAAAATAATTACAAAACGAAATCCATCATAATACAACTTTAGACAAAATTTCTGGCAATACTTATCAACCAAAATTGGAAAATAAATGTGCTCATAGTCATTGGAGTACCTATCGATACATATATGTGCGCAGGGTTATAAAAAATATGAACATGAAGAAATA
The DNA here is from genome assembly GCA_956483585.1 of Gymnocheta viridis. NCBI lineage: Eukaryota > Metazoa > Arthropoda > Insecta > Diptera > Tachinidae > Gymnocheta > Gymnocheta viridis. Next base: position 44,678,541 of record OY101441.1, read on the forward strand.
CAGGTATAAAAAAATGCGCACCGATACATACGATTATGAAATTGAACAGATACGAAAAATATTTTGGATTGAAAATATTCAATATATGTGACCTCCGAGAAAAGGGACCTAGTGTGTGAAAATGAAGTTTTGAGAAAAACGCATTTAAAGTTTCACTTTATCACTATTATCACTTTGAACACACCTTCAGTTGGAAGATGCGATTTGGTATAGTTAGTTATGATTGGGTGGCGACTTTGGTGACGTCATGCCTATCTGGTGAGGTATTTTTTTCGCTTTTAGTGTGACAATACCTTTGTTATTGTTGCTGCTCTGTACACATTGCAAAAATAACTATAAGAAAGGAAAAGAATAAAGTGACGCTTCAGTCTTGTCCCAACTGTATAACGAATGTTATCAATATCTCAAAAGTTGTTTCGCAATTTTGCTACTTTTGTAATTTGGTTACTAAGCTGATGTTAATTTGAAGTAATTTTTATTAAAATGGATATTTCTGACAGTTTTGATGATGATTAGAGTTTTTTTCCCGCAATTTTTCATTTCCCAGAAAAGCGGGAAACTTTTTTTAATTTCCCGGGATCCCGCTCCATGAAGTAATAAAAATTAAATTTTCTAGGCATTAACAAAAATTGTATTAGAAAGAAACACTTAAGCCCGCGATACACTATCATACACAGTCGTACGATTCATTCACTAGAAAATCTGACAGAATTCTGTACCACTTTTAAAAATCGCATTGAATTTGCCACACTATCACACAAAAAAGATGCAAATACATACGTGTGTATTTTAGATTTTATTGATTTTTTTCGCCTAAATACTTGCAGATTTATAAAATAAATAGTTTTAGTTTAATTTTGCTTTCGTTGCAATTTAATTTCTTAAAAAGTTACATCTCTGATCGCAAGAAATCTATCATTTTATGGAAATTTTCATAATTATATGCAAGTCGGACCTACTTGTCAAAAAATCTGCCTCACAAGTTCATTTTATGACCACACTTTTAGAACACACCCGACTTTTTTGGCAGATCGCACGACCAAGTATCTCGGCTTTTGCTAAAACATAATCCATGTCTTAATAATACATTAATATGTTAACTTTAATTGGGTATTACCACAGGAACTTGATTTTTTTAGCTTTTAGTTTGTAAATTCCTTTTTATATTGTTATTGTTGTATGGGATATGAGTAATATAAGAATTCAGTTAATAAAAAGAAACATAAAATAATATAGAAAAAATAATACAAAGGTACTCGAGGTTTAAATTCCAAAACAAAAATTTTAAATTCTTAAAATAAGAAAATACTTTAATAATATAATTCATATTTTTGGTTTAAGAAATAATTCTTTAAAACTCTTAAAGCATTTATGGACTGGTCAGAAAGCCTATTTCTAGTTTTATTAACAAATTGCCCTGCTACCGAAAACGACCGCTCCCTTTTTACCGTTAAGTTGCCAATTATTTTTTTTATTATTTTCCGGGTTCCCGCATGAAAAAACCCGGGAAACCGGGAAATTCGGGATTTCGCGAGAAAAATCCCTAATGATGATTTAAAAAGACTAGACTCGGTTTATGGCGATGATGAGATCGATATGACGTTATTTGAAAGTGTCGGTGCCAATACTTCGGAACTAACTGAAAATCAAAGTTTTTTGCATGATGTTTCCGAATCCAATATTATATCCGGATTGGTGGAATCCGTTGAAGATATACAAGAGTCGATGAACATCGATTTGATGTACAGAGAAAAATTCGAATCATGTTGTTCGAAAGAATGTAATAAGATAATATCAGAAAATTTTGCTATACAAAGCCGGCAATTTTTCCAAGAATTAAGTAAAGCAGAACAAGATTTAGTCCATTTATGTTTATAATACTGAAAGTTTATAAATCTGAACCTGCCAGCAAGAAAAAAATCGAAGCACCGTATCACGAGAAAAAGAAAAAACTGAAATTGTCAAACGGAAGAAAATCGAAGTACCAGATCACGAAACACCGAAAAAAGTCCAAACTCTAAAAAATTCGAAGACTGACGAAAAAACAATTTAAAACCAAAAAATCAAAAAAAAAAAAATAAAATTTTGATGTTTTTCTCATTTTTATCGATTTTCCCAAGTTCGTTTTGAACCTTTTTATGGGGTAAATAAATTCTTATCAGAAATCTAACTCATTTCATCTTATTCTACACCCTTTTAGGTATCAGAATCCACTCTTAAGTCCAAACCCGTTTTTTTTTTGGCACGCTAGGTCCCTTTTCTCGGAGAAGGTCACATATGCTAGAGTAATTTATTTATTATTGTATCGTTTGTCGCTCTCTGGTTGTGATATTAAATTAAATATTAAATTTTGTTCTAACTCGAGTTAGGTAGGTTGTAATGCGTTGTTGACACTGATATACAGAAAGAAAAAAGAGAGAATGAAAAAAAGAAAGAGAGAATGAAAGAAAAAAAGAGAGAATGAATGTAAGAAAGAAAGACAAAATAAAGCAGTTTGGTAAAGTTTAGTATTTAAGTGTGACATAATCATAGAATAATAATGCACTAGCTGCGCTTACGCCGATCGTGTGGTGATATCAAAAATCCGATAACATATCCGCTTATGCAATGGCCAAAATCGATGATTAAAGATGGTTTGCACACCCATCCCTTTCCAGTAATAAAACTTTGAATCATTTTAATTTGCTTGACGGTTCTTACCGCATAAAACTAGAATTCGTTTATTGAACTAAAAGAATAAATGTTCTAAAATAAAAGTTTTTTTCTTCAATTTAGTTGCTCAGCTTAAGTTCGCTTATTGTTTTTGTGTAATTGGTTAATTGATTATTGTTTTTTTCTTGTTTAGTCTTATTTCTTTTGTAATGTGCATTCATCTACTGTAAACGGCTTAAAAAAATTATCTACCACAATAAAAAAGCCACAACGTCATGATAGATTGATTTCTTACATTTTTCTAATTCATGTACAATATAGTTTGAGCATAAATATAGTTAAATTCCATTTCCATTTCTTTCAAAGTTTTTGATCTGGCGTGTGCACAATTGTGCTGCAATTTTCTTTTATGACTGATGTATCGTTTATATCCTTTTTAGTCTTGCGCTGATCTCTGAATTGCAGGAGAGCAATGATAAATCTGCAACATTCATGCGTGATCACGCATTTAAAGTTGCTACTAATACATTCACACTTATTAAACATGCATGTATCAGCTTCAAGTTGAAAAATAAACAAAGTGTGCCTGTGTTTTGCCCAATTCGCTTTCGCAAAGAAATGAGACAGAGCATTTTCTATACATATTTTCCCTACAAGAACAGTGACGGTCATTTGACTCGTAATATGACTAGCATTGCTGATAGAAATGCCGGTCATCACGTAGAACAAAGTTTCTATAATTTTCTTAAGGCCAATATGAAAAAAATGACCGAAACATTTGTGTACGTGTGATCTTGAATCCCTTTCTAACTACCACATTTTATCGTACACAGAAAATATGTCTAAACTGCTCACTCTTATGTTTTTTACTGGTCAGCGCTGATACAAATATTAGTCATATTTGACTAATCAGCCTTGATGTACATATCGGTCACCGCTGACTTGTCAAACTATATGAATTCATTCAACATTGCTGATGGACATTTCTGTTGAAATAAAACGCGATTTTTTCTTCAATTCAATTGTTATATTATAATTAAATATAAATAAATAAATATGCATAAGAAAACAATAGTGCAAATAATAATTACAATATTGTGTTTTTAAAAATTCAAATTGATATATGAAAACAAATAAAATGCCTAAAATGCATTGCCACTTAGTGCCAAAAACTCTATTTAAAGTGATGCTGTGTAAAAAAACCCACAACTTACACAACTTCTTGTATTTTCTTTTAATTTCCTCGGTCAAATCAAAGTTGTCATTGATGAAATTTTTATTAATTTGTAATAAAAATTTTGTTTCTAAAGAAACCACTTTCCTCGCCAATTGCAATACTTTTAATACAAACGGCACATTGTTTGGCCAATTTATTCAATACGTAGTCAACGCAATCACCATCCATTTCTGCTGAGGCTTGTTGTGCCTAGTGCCACGGGGACAAAATTCCATGACTTGAGTAGAATCATGCGATTTAATTTTCCCTGCCACTGAACGTTCTTTGGCAGTGGGTTTTAATAAAAGATCCAAGATTTCCTCACGAACTTGTTTGCTTTGCTTCTCACGCATCGAGGGCATAGGGAATAGGGACTGAAAGTGTATTTAATTTAGGTTAATTTTACTTTATTTAATTAAACATCTTATCTTTAATCTTTTTGATGGAAATAAATATGTCACAAAATTGTAGCTTTGACACTCTTTTTTTATAAAAATGTCTAGTCTTTTAAACTTTTACTGCTACCGATATCAATAATTCATGCAATTGTACTAAAAAGAAGCCACAAATATTCTGTCATGTAATCCCAAAATATGTGAAAAATGCAACATAATTGGTCAACGGTGACGGATTTTTCTATCACCAGTGACAGGTCATATGTTTGTTCAAATGTTAAATTCCTATAAATGTATTAGTATGATAATTGTGTATGTACGAGTATTAGTTTCGGTCATCCATTTCTTGTAGGGTTGTAAACAAAAGAGAGCTAATAAGTTTAAAATTGTTTATTTGAAAGTTTTTTTTTTGTTTTCATATTTTATCTTACATATTAATGTAAATGTTTAATATTTAATTACTAGAATATGGTCGATTGCGTCGGCCATAGGAAATACTAGTTTATTATTATTGAGCTGAGCAGTTCTCACTTGGAAATGTTTGGCTTTGGTTGATTCATTTCTTGACCTTGGAATTTTACTGGATCCTAAATTAAATTTTGTTTCTCATATTACTTTGGCTGTAAATAAAGCTAGAGGTGTTCCTGTCATTATAAAGCGTTGCTCTAAAGAGTTTTCTGACTCTTACATTACGAATTCGCTGTACGTGTCTCTAGTTAGACCTATCTTAGAATACGAATCAATCATATGGGATCCATACTACAACATTCATAATATTCGTATTGAATCTGTGCAAAAACAATTTTTGTTGTTCTGTTTACGTGGCCTTGGATGGAGTTCCTTAACTAATTTGCCTTCATATACTAGCAGATTAGCATTAACAAACCTTCCTACTCTCAAAAGTCGTCGCACAATGTTAAATGTTTCTTTTATGATAAACCTTATCAATGGTAACATTTGCTCTGAATTTCTTTTAAATTCTTGTTATTAAGTTTTGTAGGTCTAATTATGCTATGGCTAATCCTTTCACGAGATTATGTCGTCAATATAATTATTTGTCTGAACTTGTTGATTTTTCTTTGAATTCTAATATTATAAAGCATAAAATCAATTTTTTTTTAATTCATAACTTATAAATTTGTATTATAATTCATGTAATTTAATATAATTTTAGTATCTTGTTATTTATTAGTCTGTAATGATTATATCCATTGATTAATTTTTAAATAAATAAATAAATATATGAACTAAATAAATACTACAATTGCCAAAACTAAGTTCGTTATGGTGGCATGCAATAATGTCCAAGGACATTAATTCCATTTGATAGTGAAAATAATGGCCACGGGCATTCGTTGTTTCCGATTTGAAAGTCTTCGAAATACTGCTTCCTTGTAAGCGAAGGCTGTAAGCAGACCCATTCATTTATTTTAATACACAAATTTTTTCAAGCGCTTTTTTATAGCTTGAGATTAAGTCTTTGAGTCCTTCATGCAGAATGCACATTGTTGTGTTTACTGCGCAGCACGTAACGCCATTCTGCTGGAACCAGATGCAATCCGTATCCATATCGTCCGATTCGGTAAAAAAAAATAATATTGAACTGTTCCTAATTATAAAAAAAATATATATTGTAAATTTAAAACAAATTCTCTATTACGTTTCTTTTTTCTCATTTCAGATTACATTCTTCGCATTCAAAATCGAAACCTTTCCAGACAAATTCACACAAAATGTTCATCGAATTGAAATGTCAAAAATAATGTATAAAATAAATAAACTTATTGATAATGGATAATTAAAAAGACAACTTAACTTAATATAAATTTTAACTTAAAATAAATCGCAAAAAGTTATTAAAATAAACACTCAAATAAAATATGGGAACTCAACTACAATTAAGTTTCGTTTTATGCCTGCTTCTGTCCATGTGGCATGTTAATGGTGATGAAAAATTATACGGTGAGTGTTTGCTTAATTGTTTCTCAACTAAAAAGTGAACTTAAAGTTGATATTTTAAGATTTAAAAAAAATTTTTATAGATGAAAAACAATTTTTTTGAAAATGTTTATTCCAAAGTTATATCTGGATAAATCGAGTTTACTTTGTTAATTAATATTTTTTTGTATAGTTGTAAGTACAGGGAGCATAAGTATTACACGCTGTTTTCGAAGGCCACTACACTTTATGAAAAATACGTTTTTAAAAAACATTTTGTTTTTCAAGAACATATAGTTTCAATGTTGTATATTTTTAAGCGACTTGAAGAAACGAGCAAGTTATCAATTCGCTTGTTTTTCATTGTCTTTACTGTTTGTTTCCTCAGAACTCCGCCGTTTATAAAGCGATTTATTTGGAAGGACTTACTTGCAGATTGTTCCAATTCTTTTAATTATTAATTCGTCACCAGTCCGTTTTTTTTTGTTTTGTAGTAATTTTTTTTACAAAAATTATTTTTTATGTTTTTTAATGTTTCTTTCCTCAGAACTTCGCCGATTGTAAACCCAGTTGAAAAATGTTTGCTTTATTTGGCGGGACTTATTTTAGGTTGGTTCCAATTTTTATTTTCCTATTTCGAAATAAATTCTCGTCTCTCTGTCCTTCACTTTTTAAGTCGTACGTTTTTTTTAAAGAATTCTTTGTACAAATAAATCACCACTATACAACTCTTTATTCAAACGAAACTTATCCAAGAGATTTTTTTAAATCATTATTTACACTGTGTGTAATTTTTTAAGTCATGGAAAAATAACCATATACGGACACCACTACGTGATAAAAGACCAAAAAAAAAAAGACCCGTGTCTCCCAGTTTTGCCAAAAGTCATTTACTCTTTTATGGCATTTGGGACCTTAGTGTCATTTTTGCAAAATACTGATCATTTTCCCAGGCTCATATCTTGCAAATCGTTCAAAATTTTGATTTACTCTTTGAGGCAAAGTTGTAGATCTTGTCATAAGGAAAAAAAGTTGTGAACATATAAAATCAAAAAATCTTCATCTTCAAGATGAAAATCGAAAAAAATTAAAAAAAAATCAATTTTTTACTTTTTTCCACTGTTTAGGTCCATAGGTAGTAAACCGTTGAAATTTCAATAAAACAATCAATTACAAAAATGTACCTAAGATCAATAAACAACTTTTTAGAACATATGAACTTCTTAGGAATGATTCTTAATACCGTTTACGTAGCGCTCAAGTAGCCGCAAAAGTGAAAAATTACCCAAAAATTTTTTAATATCATTTGTTTTTTCTTTACTTCTTCAACATTGAGATACATACTATGCTATCTATTACAAAAATGTACCCAAGATCTCAATAAACAACTCACGCGATCACGCACCGACCGCAGCAGGACAGGTAAAGCAATAAGCTCAGCACACGCATCAAAAGACACAGCTAGTGCTGGCAAATTCTACTACTTTTCATTACTCAATAATATTCAATACTTTTCATTTGGGTACTCAATACTACTCGATACTTTTAACGGATTTTTTTGAATTTGTAACGCATAGTTTTTATATGCAAATTGAAGTAGTTTCTTCAAAAATTAAAAGTTCATATTCAACTATTATTGGTTTTGTACGTCTTTTATTATTAAATAAAAAATAAATGTAAAGCGAACTTTTAATTTAACGTTAATAACAACTTAAGAAATAATATAATTGTTTTAAAAAAAATTTTTAGTGTTGATTTGATTAAAGAAACTTACACCTAGTTGTCTTTTTATACAGTGATGTATTTTTATGCACTATTTTAGCAAGTTGAGTGCTTAAAAATACAACTCTAAAAGCATCGAGTAACAACTTTTGAGCATTGAGTAAACAAAAAAAGGAAATACTCGATACTCGGTACCCACTATTAAATACTTTGCCAGCACTAGACGCAGCACACAATATAAAAGCGACACGACGCTCACATCGCTGCATTACACACGGGTCTTCTTTTTTTTTTGTAGTGGTGTCCGTATATGGTTATTTTTTTCGTGTTGCACTGTGTAAGCAACTAACAATCCTAATGCCAATGCTTTTTTACAAAAAATGTATTTGCAGCTGTTTTTAACTCTCGCCGCTAAAGTTAAAATATTGATGACCAAATTTAACTGATGAATTCATTGTTTTTTAAATTTATGTGGGTTCTAATTTCAAGTCTTCTATATTACTCGTATTATTTAGTATCTTTAGTTTCTATTTCTATAATTATTTTCAGAATTACTTTGTATACCAGAGGTTAAATTCAATTTTAATTATTATTTTTAAAACTTATATGCAACAATGTTGCTTATAGGTAATTTGATATGGTGATATTGATTGGCCGTAACAATATTGATTGCCATGTCCAAGTTTAGTTATTACTTTTTATATATACATATACGACGGCGGTCCCAAAATTAGCTGAGCTGACAAATTTTGGGAATAAATTTTCTTTATTCAAGATCATCCATCTCCTTGTTGTAGCTGCTTATAGCTCCTAAAATATCCATCAACCGCAGACTCTACTTTTCATCGAGCCATCGAGAGATCTAAATAGGGCGAGTAAGATGCGTGATTGTCATTTTTTTTTTGGAAATCTTAAAATTTCTGAGTAAAAAACTTTTTTTTCGGCCTAAAATCTTTTTTCTAACAAATCATTAAAAAGAGTATAAATGTGTATTTTTTAGTTTTATTTTATTAATAAAACATACATATATGTGACAGCGCATATAGAAAGGGACCTAAAGGTAAAGAAATAAATTTTCACTTTTTTTTGATATGGACAACATCTGAGCATCGAATGAGACCGATCCCATGCCGCAAAAGTGTTCCCTCCCAGAGATATGCGCGTTTTATGAAATTGATGGTACATCAAAGATACAAGTATTTAAATCTTGGCTTTAAAAATGGCTCTCCTGAACAAAACCGGTTTTTACCCTTAGGTCCCTTTCTATTTTGCGCGTCACATATGTATGTACATATGTATGTGTATTATAAAAAATAATAGTCGTACATTATTTTATTAAATTTTAAATTCATTTATTTGAATGAAACGAAGTTTGTATAATTGCTATTATTTATTTTGTTAAAAGCCTTTAGTTCTTAGAATGCACATAATGTTGAAATTTTTAATTTATTTCTTATTTTACTTTTATTTAAATTAATTTGCCAAAATATTCGCTCTACGTTGGCTGTGGATATACGAACCGACAGAACCGCATAAACTATTAACAAAAAATGAAAAACCTTTTCCCCAAAACTTTTCAATGTTTCGTTCTTTCAACAGATTAATTTTCGAAAAGTCAAAGTGAAGAAGTTCGAGCCATTCATTCATTATCTGTTTTTTGAATATTTTGTATATTAATTACATTTGGCAGAGAACCCCCAATTCTCATTCAAGATTTTTACACATACAGCTTGTCAAAATTCACAAAAATTGAAAGCTGTGACGTCGGCTGCACTCAAAATTTAAAGCAAATTTCTTAGCAAGATGCCATCAAGAAAACAACTTAAAATAATTTTTCCCCTACAATTATTAAAGGAAATAAACAAAATCATACAAACAGAAAAAAACAAACAAAAAATATATTTTTTAATATTTGACTGTAATTTGAAACACTTTATGGAATGAAAATTTGTAGGCGAATTCTCGTCAAATTTTTTAAAGTGTAAGTGTATTGGTAAGAAAAGTGAGGGAGAATTTAAAATTTGAATGAAAATTTAATCGTGTGACTACCAAGTTAAGTAAAGTTTAAACCGGTTTTTGAAATAAACAAAAAATAACGAAGTTTAAAAAAATATAAAAATTATTTTAAGCAATATTGTAATGTATACAAATTTTAGCATTTCAAAAAACTTGCAAAAAAGATAAATCTTACAATATGCAACGCTGGTGATGAAGCACTTCGAACTTCATATCATTGATTTTGGCCATCGCAATAGTGGATGTTTGACTTGAAGTATTGTCTTGATGAAACAGCATCTTCTTTTTCGCCAAATGTGTCCTTTCATTCTTAGTTTCATAACATAAACGCCGCAATAAGTTAGCATAATAATTATCTCACGCGCATCCCAAAAAACAGATGCCACGATCTTGTCTGCGGATAGAACTGTTTTCGCTTTCATTGGATACGATTTTCCAAACTGTTTTCGCCTTCTTACGATTGGAAAATCGTATCCAATGAAAGCGAAAACAGTTCCATTCCTTTGTCTCAGGGGAGTGAAGTGGTGGACCCATGCCTCATCCATGTTTATGAATCGATGCAAAAACTCGTCTGTATTGCGTTGAAATATCCATTTTCTTGAAACATCTTCTCGACGCTGTTTTCGTTATATTGTGAGCAAACGCGGCATCCATTTCGCGCACAGCTTTTCTCATCTTTCAATTTTCTCTCAATATTCTATCTATAGCACTTTTGGGAAATGCCTATCATCTTAGCTAGCTCGCGCGTCTTCTGCCGACGATCTTCCAAGACCATTTTGGGGATTTTCTAAACCGTTTCTGACGTGGACAGACACACATCAATTGGTCTACGACATACTACGGTGTTCATCTTGGCAGCTTGTACGGCCTCGTATAAACTTTGCCAAATAACAGTTTATATTCGTAAACGAAGGAGCAGGCTCGTCCATAGTAGATTCCAGCTCGGCTTTAATATTGGTTGGACTGAGACCTCTCAAATGAACGTATTGTATTACATAATGACAATATGACCAATATTTTCCATGTTTGCAAATTCACTGAGATCTTTTATTTTTTATGGCTCCAAAAAAAATACAAAACTCAAAACATAATTTCTATAAAGTTGGTACTTTTCTCCAAAGTAATTTTTTTTTAAACTTCTGCTTCCATCTGTAAATAGGGTTGCCATATTTGAAAAGCAAAAAAAAGTACATTGAGAAAAAAAACAGTCCTTTTCAAAACAAAACAGTACATTTTTTTCTTTATTGATAACATAACTTTTACTTTAATATGTCAAATCCTTATTACAAATAAGTCAATAAATACATAAAAACATTTTAAGACTAGCAGAATGGTGCCAGAACTTTTAATTCAACATGTCACATACTATTTTTTAAAAATAAGGTAATGAAAACGGAAAACATATTAAAAACTCTGATAACGTAATGAAAATTTTTGCATTTCTTTCAAAAGGCAATACATATACATACATACAGATATATGTAGATCTTCTCGGACTATAAATAGTATCACAAGTCACAAACGTGATCAAAAGCACAAATTAAACGTCGTTTTTCGAATGATTAATGTTGGTTTGAATAAACGAATTACCAATGCTGCACCATTTTTAACTGTATTTCATTACTACCCACTGTTTTTTCAAATTATATTTTGAAAATGGTCTAATACATTTCAAAATTTATTAATTAAATTTAAAAAAATTGTGAATAGAATTTCGAAACTGGCAATTAAATTTAAAAAGCTTCGAATTGAATTTTAAAATTATCTTTAATCTGTATGTATTTTAAAAATTCAATTAATTTTTTTTTTAATTTTTTTTATTAAAATTAGAATAATATTCAATTAATAGTTTTGTAAAATATTTATAACTTAAAAAAACATCAATAGCATTTTAAAAATTATCATTTTTAAAGCAGACTTTTACTTTATTATTTATAGAAATTATTATTCTACTTAAAATAAAAATTTAACAAAAATTAAATTATAGTTTAAGGAAAAAATATTTAGGCTCAACAATAAGAAAACAATTTTTTTAAAAGCGACTATAATTTTATTTTTAATAATTTCTTTTAAAGACAATGTCAATTTCTATGGACTATTTTTTACTTTGTTTAGACGATTGGCAGTTAATTTCTTCGACATCGGTAGAACTGTTTGAAACTACATACTCACTAGCATCTCTTTCCCTTTTTAACTAATCAAGAAAAAAAACACAATGAAAAAACATAGAAACATATATTTGTTATAATAGAGATCTTACCGTTTAGTTAAGGGATATGCACGTGTATTTAATATTTTTTAATGAATATTAATTTAATTACACATCAAGAGAACATAAGTAGGAACACAAAACCTTCATATTTACAAACATTAAATACATTCTTTGCTTGGAACGTAAACAAACCAAACTTGTTTACAACGAAAAGAAGTGGAATAAAAACAGAGCGTTTCAAACAATTTTTATACAAAAAATATCGTATACATAAAAAAACGCAAAAACTTTTTTATAAAAAATGTGTAATATAAAAAAATAGTACAAAAACAGTGTTGTACGTACGTACAGTACGTGTACTGTTTAAAGCAGTACGAATTAATTCGTATTTCGAATTAAATACGAAATCTAATTGTTTGAAATGCTAAGAAGTGCAAATGTATGACATAGTTAATTAAAAAAAGACGAGAGGTGTTTTAAGGACACCCAAATCGATCGAGCTAAAAGTGCACACGATCATAGGCTGAGTTCCAAAACGTCGAAACACATTGCACTGATGCGGTTTTGCTACTGTTTACTTTGTAAAAAAAGCAATAACAAAATTAGTGATATACAATTTGCTTTAGGCTGCGTATCGATAACTTTTATTATACATTTAGAGCCACTGTCATTGGTGGATCTAAACAGTCCTTATGAAAATAAAGAGGGCAATAATCACATGCTACTAGTGGAGCTGTTTTACATGAGCGGTGGCAATAAAAACAAGTTTTTGCCGGCAAAGCTACCAAACCTTGTGTATCCAATTCATAAGGCTTCGAGTTACGACGATAATTTGGTTTTTTATGACCGCCATTGCCATTCGTACGTATGGGCTCAACTAAGGAAAAACAAAAATTATTGTGCTCTTTAAATGTTCAATAATAAGTAGCAAAAGTTTTCTATAAGTAAGAGATTTTTAGAATATGTAAGCGATCTGTGGAAACAATTAAAAATGCACTTCATTCATAAAGATTTAAGTGCAACAATAAAGCAGAAAAATTGTTGCATAGAAATATACAAAAAAATATTTCTTGCTACGTCAACTTTCAGGAAAATAAGGCGTTCCATACGTTGACAATAAACTGAGTTCTGAGTTTTTTGTTTTTTGTGGTATTTTGTGGTTAATAAATATTATACCTTTTAAAAAAGCAGTTTTTTATGTATTTGCTATTGGTATGTACTTAAGTTATAATATTATCAATAGTCATACATTCGATAGAACAGTCGAAACTTTGAAAATTACACATATTTTTCAATTTTTTAACTTGAACAAAAGGTAATAACTCCAAAAAATATTTATTGTTAATTATAATTAAATTACTCATATAAGTGAACACTAAGAGCCAATTTTTGACTTTGAGATTAAACCTAATTTTATTCTCTAATTAGCTAATCTGACAATTAAATTAATCTAGTATCAAATGAATATAATGTTTTTGGGTGGTGGATTAAACCCTGTAGATATTACCATATTGAATAACAAAAAATGGCAACATTTTCTGTAACTTTCAAGTTTGTTATCAAAACAACAGAACATCAATGGTTTTTTTTACAGAAGAAAACGAAAATGCTCGAATTTGATCATATTTACAATTTTAGAGTGTTGATTTTTACAAGTGATATGAATGTGGATTCAAAAATATCGGCGAATTTCACAACTAGTGATGAGGAATAAGGTTTTTATATATTTCGGAATCACTAAAATCTTCCTCTCCACTAGAATAATCCATTTTTATTTGGATTTCTTAAAATTCTGTATATTTTGTTGTTTTTATTGGTGCAACAACTGTTTATGTTAAGCATAAGCGATTGGCCGCTTAAACTAGCAAGCAAAACCATATAATCGACCCAAAAACCACAAATAAAGGTTAAGGTTAATTTAATCTCTAATCTCAAAGTCAAAAAGTGTCCCTTAGGGATGTGTTATATTGTCAATGTTTGCATGGTTACGTTAAGGAATGCATGACTTTGTTCTGTTGCATTGCAAATGCAACATATGTTTTGGAACTCACCCATACTTACAAATTTTAAATAAAAACAACCGGCTTCAAATTTGTATTGCTTCCCCTTTTCCATTTTTTTTCCAAATTAATTAAAATAATTCATATTTGTTTCACTTCTGTCGCCGATTTACATTTTTGTGAAACTCTTTTTTTTCTTTTGCCAGCCTTAAAACATTTTTAATTTAAATGTTGATGTTAAACATGGGTGGCAACTAAATGTGTTTTCCACTCTTTTTTTTAAGTAACAAATTTTTAAATTTATCTTATAAGATGCAAATGTATACAAACACTGCGGTATTTATATTTGTGTATGCGTGTATGTATGGATGTATGTATTTATATATGTATGTATGTTTGTATGAATGCGTGTGTGTATATATTCAAAAATACATACGTACAGTGTATAAATTTTAGTTTTTCAATTTATTTTTCACTCATTTATAAACGAATAGAGTTTAACGCCAACGTTAAATTAAATGGTTGTTTATTGAATGAATATTTTTATGAATGAATTTTTTTCGTTGTCTTATTCATTTCAAAATTGTTTATTTTTTTATGGCAACTATTGCGATTTTATAGCTTTACGTATCCATACATACAAGTATTCATGCATACAAGTGCATATGGCTGCAGGTATGTGTGTGTAAATAAAAAAGTCTTACACACATTTTGTGTAGAGGAAACGAGGTCTGTTTAATAAATTGATGAAAAGAACATGTCAATTTACGGGGATGTCATGATATGTAATTTATATTTGAATGTATGATCGGCGCGGATAGAGTGTATAGTGAATCATTCGAAACTGTGCAGCATCACTGTCTGCGCCTCTTACTGCATTATATAACAAATCTACTGAATCGTGTTATCTGCCATCAGTGTGGAAAAAATCGTATATAATTCCTTTATTCAAAAACGGCAGTAAAACTGATTTATCTAATTACAGAGTTTTTCGACTAAACAGAAACAAAACAGCTGATCCGTAACAGAACATAACTTACAAACTAATTCTGCCTTAGGCATTTAGCGTTTTATTTGAAAATGTAAAATTCGAAAATATTTAGCTGTTTTTTTTTGTTTTTATTTTTGCATTAACCCTTCTAAAACCTTAATACTTGTAAAACCTAAGCAATTTTCTTAGAACATTTGTGGCCTTAGCGCTAGAGCTATAAAATATTCGACAAAGTGTAATTTAAAAAAACAGTTTTTGGTTTTTTCTATTATCCTCAAGCCGTATTTTATAATTTTCTAAAAACTAAAGCTCTATCGCTAAAAATATACATATAAAGTCAACATACAGAATTTTCACACAATGCTATTTTATTTCAAAAATATTAAATTTGTGAAAAATATGAAGCAATAAACTTGAAATTTCAAACTTAGGAAAAAATACAGACAGTTTTTTCTTAATAAAAATTAAAGAAAAATAGAAATGCAGTTACGATTTTTGTGTTGATTTACATACAAGCAATTTTTTATAATAAAGCTGAAAGACTAAAAAATTAAATTTAAAAATAGTTTAATTTATGTTTATCTATTGCACAATATAACTTTCAAAAAATGTAACACATTATTATTTTATTGTATTTTATGTATATATATTTTATTGTCAATAGGACAAAGCACCGTGATCGCGTCCTGCTGAAACCATAAAGCTTAAAACACATAGAAGACTGCGAATACACAGCTGCAAGAAAAGACTACAAATGCCGTTGGCTGCATTTCTCACCTTATAGTCAGCTAGTTAAATATAATGAGAACGACATACTCGCATATATTTCAGTGTTGCTCATTGTCGCTAACAAAAATAGACATGGCTCCGACATCGGTGATCGTGTAGCTGTAATCGTTCTCCTATAAACATACGTATTCTAATTTTGAGGGAATGTAGTCGTTAACCTGCCGTCGTCTATATGTTTAAAGCATAATTCTGCAACATTGAAATTCCGCAAAAATCACTGTTAGCGAGTTTCTCATCTCTTCTATTTTATTTTTACGATCTTCTATTTCTTATCTCCCATATCTTCTCTAATCTCCCTCGTAGCTCATTCGAATTTGTGTCTTTGCGTAACATAATAATGATTGGTTTTAATCGTATCATATTCAGCCGTGTAATTATGTTTAATTAAATTTAAATACTACTTTTATGCGACATCAACTGCTGCTCAGCGAAATCATTAAATTTTATATGGTGTGATTTATGGGATGTGCAAATTTGTTTTTAATTAAAAAAACATTAATATTTTTATAAATTAGAATTTTACACAAATACTTACATATATACGCCTTAATGAATTCTCAAATGTTTTGATACAAATTTAATTTATTTTATGCATTTTCTTTACCTCAGGCTTGCATTCGGACGAACTGATATCTGGTGAAGTTGTCATACCGAGAAAAGTAACAAAAACAGGGGAATTCCTAACGCACAACTTGACGCATCATCATGGCGAACACTATAGACACCATCGAAGGCGTCGAAGCTTTAATGACAACGATAATGTAGTATCCACAGAACCCGAAGTTCATTACCAGTTACAAATAAAAAACGAAACATTTCATTTAGAATTAAAGTAATAAATTGAGTTGTCATCAAAAGTAAATTAAATTGTAATTTTTAATCAACTCTTTACGTATATTTCCTTTAGGCCCAATTCATATTTTATGACGCCACATTTGATTGTGGAACGACACAAAAGAGATTTACGCACACGCAAACGACCACAGAAAAACACCAATTGTCATTATCATGGGAAAGTCAGAGGACATGAACAAGATTCAAGGATAGCCATATCAGCCTGTCATGGCTTGGTAAGTGAAAATGTTTCATTAATCCTGTGAATGTGCGGTGATAATTTGTTTTTGAGTTTCATTTTTTTTTGTAACTTGAAGCTGGAAAGCAAACAAATTTTTATTTTTTTTATTTTTATTTTTCTTTATAATATTGCAAAGTTGTTAGTTAACAACTGGCATGGGATTGTATCCAGACATTACAAACAAATCTAAGAATGATTATTGTATAAGGAGTTGTTGATAGTAAACGTGCGCGAATTACAATATATACATGTCCGTCTGTCTGTCTATTTCATTATCATGCCTGTAATGTCTGCTTGGGGGAAGTCTAATATGTATGAACATTTGTAAGCAGACAAAGTGTTAAGCTTGAGTGTTAAATCGGCTGACTTAGAGCTGATGCAGTTCCTTTGCAAGTTATAGTGTGGCTAGAAAACAATGACTTAATGTGGCGCCACTTTAACATTTAAATAATGGCACAGTGGGACTATCAATTGTAATTTTGTGTTCCATAACGACATATTTTTTATATTCCTGGCAAAATAAGCATTTAAATTTATAAAAACAAATTCTAAAATTTTGTTTTTGTTTTAAATCGAATTGTACGAAAGAAGGAATATGGGTGACATATTCAAGGCTAAAGGAGTAAATATATAATATAATGAAATAATACAATATTAATGTTTTCAAATTTAAGAAATTGGTTCATTTCCACATTAAAAAAAAAATAAAAAAAAAATTTTTCACTTGACAAAAAATTTTTAAACCAAAAAAAAACGGAAAAAGAAGTTGTTGACTAATAATTTGTTAATTTTTTTTATTTAAATTGTTTTTCAAAAACTTTTGTTTGTTGAGGGTTTTTTAGCTAGTCTATATACATACATGCATTTCATTGATGCTAATGCCAAATCATCAGTAGACCTTAAACCTTATTTTTAAATTTTTCAAACCTCTTTACCTATACAAAAACTTTTAAAAAACCAATTATGGTTTAAAGTCTACTGATGATTTGGCATTAGCATCAATGAAATGCATGTATGTATATAGACTAGCTAAAAAACCCTCAACAAACAAAAGTTTTTAAAAATCTTTGAAAGAAGATATCGAGGCAATCTCGATTAATAAATTTAAAAAAATACTTAATAGTTATTTAAATTGTTTATTAATTTTTTCCTCCTGAAGAAGTTACCCAAAGGGTAACGAAATATCGAGATAAAATAAATTTGGATGATTTTTATAAAAAAGTGATCTCAAGCTTAATTTAAAGAATAATAATTAATTCTTTTTTAAAAAATGTTGCCTTTCAACAGCTTACCGGGATCCGCTCCTGTACAGATAAAATATCAAAAGATTTTACTTTCGCAAAAAAAATTTTTAGTTCAAAACTATTCCCTTTTATAATTTTTTTTTCAAAAACGGCAAATGGTATCACAACAATATGTCGGACGAATTTGTAGATCATGCAATTACACTGTGCAACAGAATGAAACTTTTTGCAAAATAACAAGGTTTTAAGGGCTGATTATGGCGGAGGGGAACAAAAAATGCACGTGTATCGGCATCTTAAAAGCTTACTTTTGAGGATTATTTTAGGGGAACTTAAAGCCCCTTCTACCTTATTGGTACATTGTTATCGGAAACCATGTAACGCTTTCATTTTAGTTATAGGATATGTTCGAGAGATTTATGCAAAATGCAACTGGAACAATTTTAACCAATTATGTGCCTGTTGACGAAATTAAAAAAACAACACTAAAATCACGTGATAGAGGGTTAAAATGCTTCACAAAAATATATCGCGCAGTATATTACATAAATCTGCTAAACACATTTTGTCATGCCAATTCATCCATAATAATAATGTGCAAACTTAACTCGGCCTTAAATAAAATTTAAACGTGAAGTATGCAAAGGAGATTTTTCAGAAATTGAGGTTCCCATAAGAACTGTGTGAAAAAAAATTACGAGAATTCAGGTTGGGAAATTTCTTAAAGGAATTTCTGTTTACTACTACAGAGTTCCCAAAGAAAAGTTCAGGGAATTTTTTAAAAGTCAGTGACTATTACACTGGGATGTTATAACTACAAGTGGAGGGTTTTTTCCGTCAGCTGAAGCAAAAATTAATGTTCAGACAATTGTTTGGTCACACCATTTTTTACATTCCTCGTTTTTCGTATCCTGTAATTAATTTTTAGTATTTTTGTGTGTTGTAAATTAAAAAATTAATTAATTTGCTTGTATACAAACGAAGTTCTATACAGAAGGCTACACAACTATTTTTCCGTGTAATAATAAATGTAAATTTCGATATGAACTCCGTAGCAACTTTAAGGCCTCATTAGTTTTTACTTTTCGTTGCCATTCTGTGCCGTTCTTTTCTGTAGAAATAATTTTTAATTATTTTTTTTGTCTGAATTTTCGGATTTAGACGATGTAATTATAGGAATGAATTTTGTAAATTTTTGGAAATGTTTTTCTTTGACAAAAATATATGTCTTTAAAAATTTGAATTAAAATAAAATTTTCTGACATATAATACAAAATTTGTAATATCCCTGCAGGAAATGTCAACAGTAAAACTATACTGATTATCTATTAACGATGTCACCAATACTACTGACAAATTGTACCCCAACTAATGCTATCTGCTATTGACATTTACCACAGGCTTCTCCTACGAAATCCACCAGTAGACTGCGTCAATACCGAATAGGTAGTTCTTTTGGGACCATATGGAGAAAATGTCAGTAAGATTGTACTGACTTACTATTGATGATATTATCACACTGTGGGAAATGTCTATAATAAAACTGTACTGATTCACGTTGTCAACATTAAAGTTATGCTGACAATGTCACCAATACTGTTTCAATTTAGTTCAAACAGATACAAGTATTTATTTAAAATCTATTTATATGTATATTATTAATAGGCAAACACGTTTTTATATAATCCTTTTACTGTCGTAATACTGAACCGATTTTGGAAATATTTATATTATTTTAAACGGGGTTTTATATAGATGTGCACATTCTTTATTTAAATCGGTTCGATATTTAGGGAGCTATAAGCGTTTAAAGTTGCTAATAACACATGCACACTTATTACACATGCATGTATCAGCTTCAACTTGAAGAATAAACAAAGTGTGCAGCTTTTTAAGTTTTTAATTTAGAATGTTTTTGTATTTTTCGTATGTATTTATGTAAATGGTTAATATTAATTTATCGAATGCGGTCGATTGAGGCGACTGCTGGATACACTAGTTGTATTTAAAAATAAAATAAGGTATAAAATATTTTACAAGTCTTCTTTGAGGTATAATTTTCTTATTGTTAAATAACATAAAAGGAACTTTATTTCGTTTTAAATTAATGATTTGTTTTTAATTGTTAAACGTTTTCCGTACCTACCAAAAGCAAAAGACAAAAAACAAATTGTTGACAGTGTCACCAAAAAGTCACCATAATTGTTGACAAAAATATTGACATGGATACACTCAACCCCATGCTTCCTTCAGGGATTTCAAACCACAAAAAACTAATACATAAAAACCCTTGGCTATCACTTAACGTTGTATTCTATTTTCTACATAGTCCGCAACAGAACAGAACGAAAATGTAACAACAAACCACACATACAGTTTTTCAATTGAACAGAAACAAAACAGCTGATCCGTAAAAGAACAGAACGTGCAAAGTAATTCTGCCTTAAAGTTTTGAAAACACCGGTAGTTTTGTTGATTCTATCTGCTATAATTAGTTGTTAGATTCTTGTTTTTTTTACCTGGGGGCAAATCACGGCATTCGATATCGAGCGAAATTTCCATACAAATTCAAAAAATTTTGAATGCCGTGATTTGCCCCTTGTTTTACAGTGTTATTTTGCAAGCTCTTGGAAGTTTTTCTGGACTCGGTTTGATTGAATTGTAGCACTCTATTTTGTTTTAAGTTACACTTAAAATTTTATGTCTTTCATATATTTATGTTACAATAATTTCATTCACTATTTAAGAAGAGAAGCAGCTCCGATTTTTAAATTTCATTTGAAGATAATTTCCTTTAAATATCCCACTGTCATTTGCATCAAAATGAAAATAAAACAACTTCTTCGCCATTTAATGTTAAAGGTAAGAATATATTTTTACCATTATTTAATGTTTCTAAGTCGATTCACAAGAAAAAAAGATAAAAAAAAATAAAAACATAATACAAAAAAATGAAAATAATTAACTTCTTATGAAGTCTGTTCGTGTCGTGTCGTGTCGTGTCATGTCTAATGTAACCGCGCACGTCTTACACGTACTTGTAGCAGCTGAGTGGAGTTCTCACATTAACACGGAAGCAACAATTATTTGTCATTAAAGTCATAAACACATTTTATGACAACACTTAAATGATTTTTATTTCTATTATAAATATTTATTATGAATATTATTAGAACAATAAACCACGATTAATGGCAATAAAATCTGGTAAATTTTATTTAATTTTACATTCCTTGTTGTTTATGATCGTGTTTTGTAGTTTTCTAGAGTGCTGTAGAGTTGTTTTCATTTGTTTATTTCATGATTGTTAACATTTAATTGTTAGTAAACGGGCACAACACAGCACAGCAATTTGATAAGATTGTTTTTTTTAATTACATGGAATTTTTAGATTTTTAACAAAATACAAGGTGTCTCAAAAAAAAGTTTATATAAATATGTTTAGATTATTGCGTGAGTGTAACAAAACTGAGGGGCGCACTGTGGCTGAAAATCGTTTTTCATTGGCCAAAACTCAAATTTTTTTTTGTCACCGATTTTTAAAATTTTTACGCCATTTTGCAGCTAATATATCCAGATTAAGGTAGCCAAAAAATTAGGTTAAACTATTGATAATTGTGAGCGTGGCATGCTGTCAAACTCAACGGTTTTTTTAATTTCAGAAAAAGGTGTTTTTCTTTTGTTTTTTATAAAAAATAAATGGTTACTACTCGCAAGCTATCATCGATAATGGCCTGCGGTCTTTTTTATAACGTTGGTAGGATTATAGTCTTTAGTTTTTGTAAGTGGTCAGAGCTCTAGCGTTTAATATTAAGGGCGTTACGGAATATTTATGAAACTACTATATTTTTCTCAAATTTAAACTTTAGTGGAATAGAACTTCTAGGGAACAAAAGGGAACAAGAAATGTATACCACCCGGAGAAAGGTGAAAGTGTCCTCTTTAACGCTATATATACTTTTGCACCCGCGACGAGCCGTCTGTAGAACACTTTTTTCATTTTAATGAAATTACTCCAAAGTACTCGTATACAATGGTGTATATAATTTTCACTTTTTTGCCTAAAAGTTTATGTTTTTTACTTTAGACTACGTAAAACTAAAAAAATTAAATATAATACCTGCGAAAGGGTTTAATGGCTTTGTTTTGATCAGCAAAAAATAAGTCATAAAATTATCACAAATTATCACAAAATTCTACAGTAAACATATGATCTGTTTCTAAATTTACCTGTTATCAAATGTTAGGGTCAACCAAAGTCATAAGCAATTTTATAACAATAATCGGGACATTAAACCACTAAAAATAAAAAAACAACCCAACAACAACAACAAATATTGGCGAGATACTAATTAGTTTTACCTGATATTAAGGTCTGGACAACATGTGCAGTTTTGTGCAATTTAAGCACTACCTGCTATGAAATTAAAGATCAATGTGTGAATAACATGTATATAAAAATGTATAAAACTACGGATTCGATAAGGGATTACTCAGTAATAAGTTAATCCTCTAAGTGTACGGATAAAACATAACACGCAAATAAAAATATTCAGAAAAATATGGAGAGCTTCAGTTATAAAGAACTGGCGGAAGAGTATTTTAGAAACAAAAACCAGGAAGATGTTCTTAGTTACGTTAAAATAAAATTAAACTTAAATTCGTGTAGCACCGAAATGCAAGAGCAATTATATAATTTCGTCAAAGCACTAAAAAAACGCTACAGAGAAGTTCGCTACAGTAAACAAAACTTTTATATACAAAGTGCAAACTGGTTAGAGGGCCAACTTACTGTCGCTGCAGAAACAGCAAAGCAAGATAAGGTTGGAAGCAAATCATTGGACAACTGCAGCGATAGATCTCAGAGGCGGAAACTTAATGATATTAACGGTGCAATTGGTTGTACAAATATAAAAGAATCTCTCCTACATCACAGAACCAATTAACAAAAGTGGATATCATTGAAAAAGTTGTTAAAACATATGAATTTGGATTATCACCACTACATGCAGGAATACGACTTATGGAACACATACTAAAAATCAGTTATGATTTGGATTTCGGGTCTTCAGGATCAATAAGAAACAACGAAACCAACAAAGAGTTAAGAAGTGCAAAAAAGAAACATGTTCAAGATGAATATCGCAAATTAGGATTGATTATAGATCAGCCAAAACAAGGGTCAGGCAATACAAATGATGGCAATACCGCAAGAAGATTCTTTTCAGATCCAGAAACAGCATCTGAAATAACAGGAGTGGATTTTAACCTTATTTTCAGATTTAAAATAATCCTAGAAGTACTTGCGTGCAATGAAGAAATTGACTCTAGAAAATTTGGAGATTATGCTAAGGAAACTGCAAAAATATATACAACCAACTACCCATGGAGAAATATGTCTGCAACAGTTCACAAAATCCTTTATCATGGAGAAGATGTCATTAAATATCATTTGGTGCCACTTGGAGATCTATCAGAGGAGGCTCAGGAAAAAAGGAACAAGGATTACAGATTTTATAGAGACCACAATACTAGAAAAATTTCACGAAATTCAACAAATGAAGATCTATTTAATATATTATTGGCAACGTCAGATCCGTTTATCTCCAGTATTCTAAATCAATGGAAATTGGAACATCGGGATTTAGATGAAGAAGCCAAAAAACTACTAAAGAACAGAGATAGCACAGAACAAAATATGGAATATTTGCAATCAATATTTGAGTCAAATGAATAATAATTATAATTGCCTTTCATTGTTATTTAAGTACGAAAAACATAGTATTAGTAAAAAATAATAATAAACGAACCTACCATTGTTACAAATGCTATTAAAATTTATTGCAGTTTTTATTTTAAAATGTTTTTAAAATTATCAAATTTGACAGCAAAAAATAATAAATTTTTCTGTAGTAATAGCAATATTTTTAGATAATATTATTAACGTTTTTTTTAAGTGTAACTATTCTTTGAGTGTAAACAAATTTGCAAATTTGACAGCAAAAAATTGTAATAATAGCAAAATCTCCAGTCGATTTTACTATTTTTTTTTGTGTAAAATTTTTTAAGTGTAACATTAAAAAAATTCCATTATTACAAAAAATATTTATAATTATTATTAATTTCCAAATATTAAATTTTTTAATAAATAAAAAAATAATAATTCCATATTTCACTCTAAAAGTTAAAAAAAATTCAAAAGTTCAACTTTGACCTAGAATTCGTTAAAAAGTCCTCAATCAATTTTAATAAAATTTAAACTGAGTCAAGCTGAACTAAATATCTATCCAATAAAAAAAAAATTACTTCAATATTTTGATCGGTTCAAAAGTTACAGAGTTTTGGCCAATGAAAAACGATTTTCAGCCACTGTGGGGCGTGCAGAGTATGTCAATCGGTAGTATGGATCTTGAGAATTCAGTTACTGTGGAGCATTTCTCCGTGCCGGACTGCGCATTGTGGGTGCGAGAGTTTTCCAAAAAACCATAAATCGACGACTGTAGCAATATTAGATGTCTAGCACTTCTAAATGATGCGCCAAGCATACCTTAAAAAATGAATCATCTAGATTCTACTTCAATGCCTACGTGTAGAGGGCGGCCACGTAAACCATACCTCTGATTCGAAAATA
The DNA here is from genome assembly GCA_956483585.1 of Gymnocheta viridis. NCBI lineage: Eukaryota > Metazoa > Arthropoda > Insecta > Diptera > Tachinidae > Gymnocheta > Gymnocheta viridis. The sequence continues at coordinate 44,703,422 of OY101441.1, forward strand.
GATCGATTCGACAAGAACGGCAGAAAACAATGACTGCCATCACGGAGTTTACCTGCCGAGTAGAGTTGGGTATTTCATTTCAGAATGAACTAGTTCAACTGAACTGCTCATGCAAGTGAACGAAGTGAGCTGCTCATAATAGTGAGCCCTTTCAGCACCTTAGTTCATGTTTCTTTGAAGGGCACAATACATTGGTCAAAATCACATCAATCAATATGGTGGTATTAGTGAAAATTTGTTGTTTGTGTCACACCGACGGCGATTGATGAAAAACCAAAAAATTTTGAGTTTTGGCATGCTTGACGAGTGGTTTTGACGATTGTATAGGTTTTACTCTTCATGCACATACAAAATTTAAACGAGATTTCAAACAAAACAGGCGCTAAAAATGTCGGATGAGAGAAAACGTATTTTGGATGAAAAAAGAAGTGCTTTGGATGAAAAAGAAAAAATTAAATTAACACTTTTTATCGTTTATGTATTTTGCTACTCCCGCTGTTGACACTTCAAAGTAAACTGCAAAATGAATGCTTGACATCTGTTCAAGCAAATGTATATCCTAACGTTAAGCACACGTACACGAGCATGATTTCAAGCATTTGACAAATGTACATTCATATTTCTTTGATTGAAAAGAAATGGATAAACATGAGTTTTGCTCAACACTGTGGGCTACAACAGCAAAGTTCTCGAGAGACATGCACGACTACGATTCTTCACATTGGATAAACCTGAGTTTTGCTCAACACTGTGGGCTACAACAGCAAAGTTCTCGAGAGACATGCACGACTACGATTCTTCACATTACTCACTTATCCCAACAGCTCAAATTTCTGCACCTGTTTCACAATCGCTGACCGACGGTCCAAATATTTTTAAGTTTGCTAAACTATAAATGTTTGGCCGCGAAATTTTCACCGTTGTTGAAGCGTTCCATTTTTTTTAATGGCGTAGTTTTTACTTGTCATCCGTCAAGTAGTTATAGACGGGCTATTGGAAATCAAAAGTATTATTGGAACTTCCTCCACTTCCTTTAAATATAAATTTTCTTTTGAGACACCTGTAGTATATTTGTGACTTGGAAAAATGTTGACGATTAGTTCATGTAGAATTTTAAAGGGGACTTACATGCACCCATTCGAAATGATTAGTTTTTGTGGTTTTCTATTTGACTTATTGTTTTATTTTGAACTTAGGTGAATTCATAGAATATATTGATATGTAATCGATTTCTATTGAATGAGAAACGTTTCTAGAAATTGTTATAAATAAGGGAAACATTGGATTATTAGTGATGTAGAAAATGTAACGAATGTCAATTTTCAAGTATTCGCGAATAGGAATATATGAGCCAATATTCGCGAATACCAATACGAACATTAAATTCAAATAATAATATGTACATATATAAATAATAATTTATGGCTCGATTTTGTGGTCCGCAAAATAAAACTTTTCAAATTTAATAGGAAAAAATATCTCCTTCATATCAATAAAAATAAATTAATCGAATTGTCACACTACTAGCGGTATTTACATTTCTTGTATTTCATAATCGTCCTCAAGTTCGATTGTTTTTTAGACTGAATTTGAGTCTATCAACTTCTCACTCTACAACACCTTTTGAATTTTACGAGACTTGCATATTTTTAGATTTATTTTCGCCTTCTGTTTGTGCTTTTGATTAGCAATTCAAATACAGTAGTTTTTTTTTTTTTTTTTTTTTTTTTTTATAAAGAGAAGTAACACTCAGGCAATTAGTATGCCTACCAACCCGTAGGTGTGTTACCTTCTTTGGGAAAGGGATAGTGAGAGAGGACAGATGGTGAAAGAGAGAAAGCTTAATTTTTACAACTCTGATATTGCGCGTTGTGTTAGTTTTTAGATCAGTGTTGCAGCGCCTCTGATGTCAAGTAGGCGCATTAAATGTGTTTTAAGCTGTTGTAGCCATTTTATTAATTATTTTACTTCGCCGGCGATTTTGCTACAATACCGACGAAGGAGGGCGCTGTGATGTCCGCTAGCATACACCAGTATCAATTGCTGCCAGAACTGTTCAGTGACCAGTGTGCTATGCCTTCATCACTTAAACACTCCGACAACAACAAATACAATCGCATACTAATGCTGGATGTTATGACTTGTCTGAAGGTGGGCTCGAACCCATGTTCTTAGACATTATTTGCTTTGCAGTTTTCCGATTTAACGAACCTAATTAATTGATTAAGTGATGTTAATGTTTCCTGTGTTATATCCAATTCTTTCTGACTAAATAAATGTTACGAACTTTAGCCAAATAATAACAACTTTAGATTACAACCACTAAGAACCTAATTGTTGTCAGGCGTACACTAGAAGAAAAATGAATCCATCCGTACTTAAATCAATCCCAAGCGATGTTAAAAGTACGGTAATCCCAGATTTACTAAAATCAAGTACAGAAAGGTTGATTTAAGTACGGACTGATTCAAATGCTCAATTTAATTTACGAATTTTTTAGTTGATTCAAGATTTTTCACTTGGTTAAAGAATTTTGTACTTATTTTAAGAAACTACAGGATTGGTTATCTAATCCCGTTTTTGGCTTCATTAAACTACATTTTATTGTTATTTGTATACAAAATTTTGAGTATGACTCGTACTCGAAGTAAGTAAAAAATACTTGAATTTATTACGGCGTTTTTCTTTCTGTGTATTCGTTAAAGTGAATTGTTCGTTATATCCAGTACTAAATTAAATATTTATAGTATTTTCTTTTAATATTTCATTAAAATGGTAGCAATTTAAAATAAATATTTCATTAAAAATATCTATAAGAAAAGGAAAAATTTATAAAAATCACGGTAATTCAAAAATAATATACAAAGTATATTTTGCTGAGCCCATTTAATACAAATTTCGAAGTGCTTGATGACATCTTCGTGTTTTATTTTTAATTTCTGGAAATTCAGTTTCATCAAACTCTAATTTATTTTCATTTTTCTCATCGTTTTCTTTTAAAATTGCCGAGTGCAAAATACAATTTCTGTTCGTAATATAAGGTACCCAGTAGACAAAGTTGGATATTCGTTAAATACGATGCTCATTAAATCCAACGAGCGTTAAATCGGAAAACTACTGTATATTATTTTAAAGAATAAAAAGAAGTTCAATGGCGCAATTTATTTTCGGTTTGTTGTTTAGTTTACTCAAATAATATTTTATGTTAAAAATTAAGATTTTCCAATACAAATTAATATTTTTTGCGATGTCTTTATCTAACGTTTATTTACACTTTATTTTTTCATGCATTCGTTACAGCAATATAATATTTGTCTATATTTATAAAGTTTCTGTTTGAAGTGACACCTTAAAAGATTTCAGCTATTAAATAATGTTTGTAAGTGATTAGTCGAACTTATATACATTGTATATATGTATATTCAAACGAATAATTTGGCTCAAGTTAAAATTCGAGTTTACCCATTTATTTATTTTTTCAAATTTTTTTTAAATAAAAAAATAAAAAAATAAATAAATGGGTAAACTCGGATTTGAACTTGAGCCAAATTATTCGTTTCAAGATACATATATACGATTTCAAATATTTTCAAATAAACTTCCATTTTCCATGCAACAAAAATTTTGCATTCACAAAATTAATTGTAAGCTTTCATATATTTTCTCCCTTAAATTCTATAAAATTAGTTTTTATAACACGTGCTTTCAAGAATATGAAATTATAATTTTTTTAACAGAGATGACTTTTGGGTCTAAAAATTTAAATATAGCAGATATTTTTTTAATATTCGAGACTTGATTTAAATGAAGAATTTAAGAAAGATTATTTCTTAAGTCTTTTCTTTAGCAATAGAATATATGCATGTGTCTTAAGTCTTTTATCTGTAATCAGATAATAAAGTTTTCTGCTTAAGTCTTTCTCCCGGAATATATTAAAGAAAATGTTTCTGTCTTAAGTTTTTGATACCTAAGCAGATAATAAAGTTTGCAGCTTAAGTCCTTCGTATAATATACAATATCGAAGAAGTTTGTGCCTTAAGTCATTCCTTTTCACATTAAAATCATCAAGTGTGTGTCTTAACTCTTTTCTTTTACATGTGAAATACAAGAAAAAAGAAAAATTAAAAAAATCTACACGACATATTAAAAGAAAATAAATTATTCCTAAAAATATTCCTCTCAACTTTAGTTAACAATTAATTTAAATTTACATATATTTGAATTGTTTTCTCTATAAAATTCTTTTTTTTTTAGGTCGGTCACATAAAAACTAAAAACAATGAATACTATATTGAGCCATCAAAACATCATGCAGCCCACAAAATCGACGGACATCCGCATGTTGTATTTCAAAGATCGTCTGTTAAGGAAAAGGTAATTACACAAATTTGCATTTAAATTTAAAGAAAGCCAGATAAACACACACAGATAGTTATACATAAGTTAAAGATTTACAAAAGTGGGAAATTAAGGTGGGTTGTGTACTTGTGGATGAATGAATGAATGAATGAATAAACAAATGAATGAATGGATGATGGAAAAAATTAGCATGCGCAAAAAAGGCAGGAAAGTTGACAGACTCTATAGAAATAAACGAGCAGACGGACAGACAGATAACAACAACATAACAGACCAACACCAACAAACTAAACTGGCAGACAAATTGCAACAACCCACTATACAAACATAAATAAATGCAACGAAAAGAACACATTTGTCCGAACAAAGTGAAGAAAATGCAAACGTACAAAGAAAAAATTGTCAACACTGACATGCAAATAAGTTAGAAGAATAAAAAAAAACAACAGAAAAAAGTATTATGCCATGTTTTGTATCCTACACTGAAGAAATGGCTTCAAAAAGATTTAAACAGACTTAAATTCACATATTCGCATCTCTCTCGAAAAAAATATTGTTTTTAAGTTGCAGGGTTTTTTTACAAATAAGGTTCTCAAAGAAAAAATTTGATATGTAGTTTAAATTTAAAAAGAGGATAATGTTACTTACTGTACACAGCCAAAAAATACATAAATCCAATGAATTTTTACATAAATAGCATGAATCTAATATGACTTTTTCCCAAATATTTTTCATTCAGCTTAAGGACTTTGTAATAATTAGTTAGGTAATTTCTACACAAACATTTGCTTAGAAACATATTTATATAGAAATCAATAACAACATTTATACAAAATACAACTCATAGCATCGCTTTTGAATTGGGCTAATATACTCTCAACATAACATCTATGTTTGAGTACTTGACAACACTTCCACACAACACAAAAAAAATATAAAAATAATGATAAAAAGGTTCTAACCGCTGATTCATTGTAATAGAAAGGAAAGAACTGTTCTTTACAAAGTATAATTAATCAAGTACGCTCATTTGTTTTGTTGTTGCTGTTTCTCCTGAACTGCCCTGAACTGCAGTAACATGTGATTTACTGCTTTTATATTCTGTAAAAAATAATATCTTAACGATGAACAAATTTTAAAAATGTTAAAATTATTAGTATTATTACGGAGTTATTGTTTTTTTTACTTAGGGGCTGTTCACATTTCGTAACGCATTTAAACAACATTTCATTATAAATTCCTTAATCAATTTTTGAATTTTTTGCGAAAGTGAAGATTGTAACTATAAATCAATCTCATTTTTTTTGCGTGTAGCCAACAAATAATAAGAATAAGAAACCACATAAACGCAAGCAGGAGCAACATAAATTGCAGCAAAACGATGGTGGAAAGAAGCCAAAGAAGGGTTTTAGTAATTGTGGTACTAAAGAACCGAAACGGCGTATCGAAGCTCGATTAGTTGAATGGCAACCTCAAGGAAAGGTGAGTGAGTAGGTGACTGAATAAATGGAATTTTATTTAAATTTTTTCTTACTTTTTGTTATTTGTTTTGTGTAATGCTGGGTTTGCATTTTGTTGAATTTTATTAATGACAAACAAAATAATAATCATATGCAGGTAAAAATTCAAGGTGGCAGAAAAATACGTAGACTACGTCATCAACATCAGCATCAACATCAGAAATCTCAATATAAATATCAAACTACAACAACGACGGATGTCAAACACCAAAAATATCAACAGCAACAGCAACAACAGTACAAGAATCATCTTTACAGGCACATGCAAAACGAAGACATCTTATCATCACCTTCATCATCATCAGATGCATCGCTGGCAGGTTTATCGCCATCTGAACAAACAACAATTGACTTTGCATCGCAGCCACAAAAACAAAGAGACCATAAACAGCATAAACAGAATTCGAAAACAGAGTTTCATCTACAGCAATCACTGCCACCACCACCACCTCCGTCAACATCAATATCATCATCATCATCGTCATCCCATGCAAACAGTCATCAACGTATGAAACGTTCAATTAGCAGCCCACGACATGTTGAAACTCTTATCGTTGCCGATTCCACAATGGTTGTGTTTCATGATGAAATCGAAACTTATCTTTTGACTATAATGAATATGGTGTCTGCTCTCTACAAGGATCCCAGTATTGGTAATGCCATTGAGATAGTCGTTGTCAGAATCGTACTTCTGGACGAAGATGAGGCTCATCCAGATTTAAATCTAACACAAAATGCTCAAAAGAATTTGGACACATTTTGTAGGTGAGTTGTAAGATATTTCACTTGGAATTTATATTTTTCACTCGCAGTAAACGTTTGTTGGGTGCATATATTTTTCAGGGTAATGGTTCTGTTATTGTTATAGATTAGATCCAAGCAGAAGTCCATTGTTGTAGTTGGCTGCGGCTTCTCTCTCAGCGCAATTCTACTTCATAGTGCACGAAGCTGAGCAGCAGAGCGCTTCTTTGTGAATTCATCTGCTTATTTATTTATCTGGATCATTGCTCCTTAGGTAACTGCCTGTGAATAGGGTCATCAGGCTGCACGGTGTCTGAAGGAGATCCCTCCATTTCAAAGCGATTGCTTGTAAATATATATCGATGTGATTTGACATCTTCTAGACAAATTTATGATTCTCACGTCGATTCCCTCACGTTTCAACTCCTTATACCAGCGTGAATCCCATTGACTTAGAAGCCGTGGGAGCAGGGCTTATTCATGTCTGGAATTAACTTAGACATGAAATTCTCCGCCCCACTTGTGTTCCCATCTTCCTACGGGATCCGAAATATGGTTCAGAACTTATACTGCTGTCTCGCCCTTAAAACTTTTGCCGTGTCTTCGGCTACCATGATCGTGCCATCGCACGTTTCCCTGTCGTGTCGTGCCTTTCAAATTGCCGATCCACTCTGGATTACCAGTAAGGATCAGTGCTTTATAAATTAAACGCAGTTTTCCTCCCAGTCATCAAGCCAACGTTCGTACATTCTAACTCAATACCCAAACAAAATAAAATTTCTATTAAGAAATTTATATCAATGGAAAAATTTTCGCACCAGTAAATATTATTTGTACCATCAATTAAACTATTATTCTTGGATTAATTCAGTTTATGGGTAATTAAATATTAATATATCAAAGTTTTTAATCATATTAATTAAATATTTAACTAAGAAAGTATAACTAATTATTTAACTGGAACAGTTATTAAAATAATTAAGTAAGCTCATCAGAAGACCGCTTCAGCAATATTTTTAAAAAGTTGCAAAATTCAAAACAACTACAAGGCAAGTTTTGAATTTTGCGTTGACAACAAGCTCACACACTTACACACACAAGCAGAAACACTCACACAAGCATACAAATTGAAGAACAATTTTGTGCCTTTCCTTTTGTTATCATTGACGTCACATCTTGTTATTCAATTTCATAAATAATTAAAACTTTAAGCAAGTGAATTAAATATTTAATTGAAATAAATTTCAATAATTGTACATTTTTTTAAATATTTGATAGCCCAAAAAATGCATGCTACATTCAGCTGTCTAATCTAATTTTTTGGTAAACTTTTATTCCATTTTTAATTTTAGATATTGTGGAATTCTCTTTCTTTATGAAATGCCCCAAAATTTCAAATAATTTATAGTTTTTTATTGTTTGTGATGGCTTTAGGCTTTTAATGTATTTTTTTTAATAATAATGAATTGTTCTTAATAGTTCTTCATTGATACTGCCAAAACTATAAGATTAACTTGAGCGTAGATTATGCAAAAAACCGATTATTTTAAGAAAGCGGTTCTTGAATTATTCGAAAATATTTTTTAACAGGTTTGTACAAAAAAAGCAGGTAACCGGCTAAGCGGATTTTATAAAAAGCATCCAGCGACAGCGTGACGGTACCATGTACCGTCTGCAGTATTTTACAGTAGTTACTTAATTACTTAATATTAAAAAACATATAATATGGACTTATTTTGAATTGAGTTGTGCCAGAGAGTAAAACATTTGACATCAAACACCATAATAACACTTTTGTACCATGTTCAGAGGTGTCTTCTTAATTGAGACAATTTAATTTTGATTGAGTAATTAAATATAGTGTTGTTACATTTCAATATAGCTTACTCATTAGCATTTGACACAGGGCAGATCAACGGTTCTACAATACAAAATAAAAAATTTGTTGTAGAAAATACCTTATTATATTGCTGTCAAAATAAATGAATCTTAAAGAAAATGTCAAACACCATATAACACGGAAAACAAGTTAGTCTGCTGTTCTAGTGATACTACCTGGTTGACCTAGCTTCTAATTTAAAGTACATTCATTTAATAAGTTGGTTATATCTGACAAAAATTCTTAATCTAAACTTTTTTTCTTGTTTTCTTATTTTAAGTGTTTGACATTATGTGTGCTGGGCAATTCTCTCAGCAATACATCCTAATTTTTATTTTTGAACACCGCTGTTCTAAAGCAAACCATGCACTACTTCAGTATACTGGCACCAACAAGTGATGTTGAATCGTGCTCGAGACACATACCATACAAACATACTGGTGCATTTCTTTAAAAATTTTGTACGGATGAGTTGTTGCAACTAGTGCGTAACGCATTTATTATTGATATTGTTTTGAAACTACAAATTAATGAAAATGCGTATATTTTTATTAAAAATGTATTAGAAATGATTTGTTTTATTTCAGAAATACTATAAAATACATATTTTGATTCTTTTTTCTTAATTTATGAGTAGTTTATTCCATTAAATATGTTTTATCCCGATGTTTACTCTTTGACAACTTTTCCCAACTGAGCTAAATTCACCATACACACTACTACAAACTGGCGCCATCAGCAAAATATCAAATTCTATTTGATATCGTAAAGCGTACAATCACACAAAATGCCCATATACGACCAAATCACTGGCACCAATACTTGATTGCGCGTTAGAGAAACAAACATGCTCACTTTGTTTATTTTTCAACTTGAAGCTGATACTATGTATATCTAATAAGGATGCATCTATTAGTAGCAACTTTAAACGCTTATAGCTCCCAAAATACTGAACCGATTAAAATAAAATTAAGATTGTGGTTATCTATGTAAAAAAAAACCTTTAAAATCTGTTCATTATTACGGGCGTAAAAGGTATCTAAAAAAAGTATTTTCCTGTTAGTTATACAGATTCTGTTTTATGACTTCAAAATATTGACATCGTTGTTTGCAAGGTAAAGTTGTACTGGCCCCCAATGGCAACTCCTTGTCAAAGTAATGAGTTGAAATACCAAAGTAGAAGTTGTATAAAATATGTACTTCATATATTTATTTACATTTTAACTCGTTACTTTGCCATCCAAGCTTTTCCTAAATTCAAGTGTATTTAGATGTTAATGCACATATTTTTTGTGGGCTTGAGGTTCTAAAAACTAACACAACGCGCAATATCAGAGTTGTAAAAAAAATTAAGCTTTCTCACTTTTCATCATCTGTTCTCTCTCACTATCCCTTTCCCAAAGAAGGTAACACACCCACTGGTTGGTAGGTATACTAATTGCCTGAGTGTTACAAAAAAAGAACCACCCTGTCGAAAATATAAATTTTTCGAAACCGGTTAACGGTTCCGGTTTTGACTACTCTACTTGAGCTCGAACACTTCTTGTTTTTCTTCGTTTGAAGCATGAAATTCTGTTTGTAGTTGAACACCTTCTAATTCTTATGTATTTTTATACAAACAAAATTTATTTGATTTAATTCTACTTTTAGTTGGCAGCATAAATTGAATACAGAAAATGAATTGGATCCCCAGCATCATGATGTGGCTGTTTTGATAACACGCAAAAATATTTGTGGCAATAATTGCATGTAAGTAGTATGATGCAGTTTAAGTTAATATATGAATAGAAAGTAATTTTAGAGAAACCACATCAATTGTTAATAGTTATTGCTTATTGACAAGTAATTAATGGAGTTATAAATTTTTATCTTTACAGGACTCTAGGCTTGGCCAATGTGGGTGGCATGTGTAAGCCGAAACAATCATGCAGCGTAAATGAAGATAATGGCATCATGCTGTCACACACCATAGCACATGAATTGGGACACAAGTGAGTAAAAATATAGCAAATAAATATTTATGATTAAAGGTCCTTATGATTAATAAGGTTTTAAAAATTGTCAAATGATTGGCAATCTTATGGAAGCTAAAATTAAAAATTAAAATAAAATATATTAGCATTTCATTATTTATAAAGCGTTTAGGAATATTTAAAAGAAAACTAATATTAAAATAAAAAAATGGACTGTACACATTTTTTGCTGGTTAAATTTACGAATTGCGTCGGTTTTAAGTCCATTTTTTTACATAAATTTTATATTTTTAGTGAACTTTTCATTTTATTTTTTTTACTAAATCTCAAGATTTTTTTGGTAAACTTAAAATTTTTTCTCATTTCGGATTGCTTTCGTAAACTTAGCTTTTTAGGGAATTTTTTTTTAGATCTTGGACTCATTTTGTAAATTGATACGTTTCTAAACTTTTTGGGATTTGTGTGGAAAAAAACAAATTCAAAAAAATCTGATTATTTTTCATACAAATTTGAAATTTTTACAAAATGAGGCCATTAAAGCAGAATTAGATTTTTAGAAGTTAAAAAAAATTATCTTTAGTGAATTAACGATGAAATGTATTCTTTTGGATTTTAGATTCTTAGTGAATTCATTCAGTGTATTCACCAAATTTTTAGGTGAATTAAAATTTTTTGTATATCAAATTCTTATGGAGTTTTCTTTTCTAGAAAAAAGTGCAACATTTCTTGCCCTTTTTATTGAAAATTTGCAATATAATGATTTTTTGAAATAGTGACTTCATTAGAAATTATTGTATCATCACTTACGATCCAAAATATTTGTCTTAAGGAAACTTTGAGTAGCAATTTTTCGACAAAAGGTAAAAGAAATGTTACATTTTTTTTTAGAAAAAAAACGGCATTAGTGGAATTAGTGAAAACCAAATTCGGTGAATTGAAGTTTAATTTTTAAAATTTTTTTTCATTAAAATTTCTGGGACTTTTCGATATTGAACAAATGGACAGACTGACAAAAAATTTTGGGTTATTTTAAACATTTATTTATTTTGCTATTAAAAGAAAAAGAAAAATGTTTTTGCCCCTATTTTGCAATTGCCATGAGCAAATAGTGCTCTAATAACTGACGTATTTCCCATAAATCAAATGGACCCCCAATGATCATAAGCAATTGAATTTCGTGTTTGCAAAACATTTACATAATAAAAAAAATCGCATTTGATTAATTATTAAATGTAATGCAATTTTTTTTTCTTAGAAAATTCAAATGTGATTTCAAGTTGAAATATAAATTAACTTAAACTATCACATCAAAGGAAAACAAATCGTAAATCTTATTGAATATTTAATTTAAATTACACAAAATATATAATTTAAATGATAAAAAATTATTGGGAGGGAGTAAAGGGAAATCATGGAAAAATATGAACTTAATATAAAAAAAAATTTAACAACTAAAACCTGATAATAATACCGATGAAAATCATTTATAATTGTAAAATAATTTAAATTAATTAATGCTGCTTTAAAGTGGTTTAAAATAATAATTAAGTGGTTCATATTAATTTACAATATGTTATAAGACTAATAACAAAGTTTAGAGCAACAACAGCAACAAAACAAGATTTACCAATATAATTGTCCAACTCACAACCAATTGTATGAGTTGTATAAATCTTGTTGGCAATTTCCAAACAAACATGTTTCTAAGTCCCTGTCCATACTGGTAATTTTTGTGGCCTTGAAATTGCATTAGAGTCCACATTATGAAATTATAGTTTTGCAATTTTTATATTTCTTATACATTCTTTTCTCTTCTTCTTGTTATACTTTGACAATTTTAAAAGTGAAATTTCATTTCATACAAAAGTTGGTTATATTTCATACAACTGAATAAAATAAAATAAAACGTGAAATACACCTAAATCCAACTTCAAATTGGCAAGTGCGAATTTCAAAGCTAAAGAGAATTGCAGAGCACACGCAACTGCGTACTCCACCCCAATCTTCTCACCTCCCTCAACAATAAACTCAAGAGTTGCTGCAACAAAATTAGCAAGTCTGGACGGGGACTATCCAAATACTTGTATAAAAATTACGAACAACATTCATACAACCTACAACTCATACAACACGTTGTGAAGTTTGAACATAAATAAGTCTACATTTTAAACATATTTGCCGAGTTAGATCATGCTTTCAATATGCTTAGTTGTATTAAAAATACTAACTTTGCTCAGCATGAAATAATTTGTTAATACCAAAATTGGAAATGAGTTCTAAACGACTTTATGAATTCCTTAAATAGATTGTAAATTATTTTTTAATGATCGAGTATGAAATTTTGAAGCGGTTAAAGGGACAGCAAGCGAAGAACGAAAGACATTTTTCTCACAGTGAAGCAAAACAACAACAAAAATTAAACCCAATAAAATCCATACAAAATACTAATCTTTTGATTAACCAAAATGCTGATTTATCAAATATATTAAACTTTGATTATTCAAATCAAAATGTGAACTATTCAAAAGTCTGACTAATCAGTTAATCATGATTTTGTATAGTTCAACTCAGAATTAATTGATTAATCGTGAATTCGAATAAACAAAATTTTTTTTAAGTAATTTGAATAATTACATTTTTTTCGTTTGATAAAATAATCTATTTATCGGATTTCGATAAATCGAAATGTTTAAATAATCGATTAATAGCAGATCGCCAAACTTTCAAACTTAATTATTATGCTCGCAAATAGGGTGTACTTGAACATTTGTTCTCCTGTCAAACTTCGTTTAAGCTAAATTTAATACACCTAATTTTAATAGGCGATTGATATGTGTCTCGAAAACTCATGTAAAAAAGTATCCATGTAAAATGACGGAATTGGTTTCACGATTATATTAAATATGAGGTAAAATATGATAAATATGTAATTAAAGTTTATGTTGCTTCATACATACGAGTACATATATTTTATTAAATGAATCCAATTTATCTCGAGCTACAGGTAAATTTTTTTTTAAAAATCGTTAACAAAATTTTATTAAAAACCGATATTTTGCCACTTCTTTGTGTGGCTTCTTCAGGGAAATAAAAAATTGTGTAAATATTTTTTATTTATTTATTTTTTTTCCCTGAAGAAGCCACATAAAGAAGTGTCGAAATATCGGTTTTTAATAAAATTTTGTTAACTTTAAAAAAAAATTGACCTGTAGCTCGAGATAAATTAGATTCATTTAAAAAAACAGAAGGTCGCAAAAATATATAAGAACAATATATTTTATTAAAAAAAAGACAACAGAAAAAAACAGTTTAGTTTGGAAAAAGTAATCACAAAAAATCATAAAACTTAAAAAAATATAAAAATTAATTTTTAATCAGTATCATTTCCATGATCATCAGGTTATTGGTTTACGAGACACATCCTCTTCATCACTAGAAATATTTTCCAAATCATATGCAATTGGTTGTAAACGAAGGTTCAGAGAATTCCGCTATCAATCGTTGGCTTCCAGTTTTGATAAGACTGTAATTTAATTCACTATTATTACTCATTAATAACTTCACATCTCGTTGAAATTTCGCGACTCTTTCCTCCTCAAGAGATACCATTTAGAGCCCTTATTTAATTATGGATACAGTGTGTGCAGAAACCTATTCGTCATCATCACTAATTTCATTGGTATCGGCTGTCTCAAGCGCAAAACCAGACGATAAATCATCAAAGCTTTCTCCTTCAACATAATGAGCAATTGCAATTTTGTTGGAATGCTCAACCGTGTTAGAAGGCATTAGGCAGCTATTATGAAGAATGCAATCTGGCCAAATTGCTCTCCAACATGGGTTTAACGTTGATTCTTCTAATTCCGATATCGCTAATCCAGAATGTTTGATACAGTTCATAATAGAAAATTTCTTCCACACATTTTCCACATTTTTAGACCGCGTTAAAACCAAATGAAATATTTGTTTAGAATGACGTTAAATCAAATTCGCGTAAAAAACGTTCGTTTAAAAACAGAATTCGATACAAATGTAATTTTTTACACACTACGAAAATTGGCGAACTAATTAATTGTAGAGATTTGACTGAGTACCTTGTTGGATATTCGTATTAATATCCCAAAACTGTTTGCGACCAAAAATTACGCGATACTAATATTCGCAGCTGACAAGAATATAATCTGGTGACATGGCAACCAGTTTCAGCTCGGATCTAAGCCTTGGAATGCTTAATTTTCAGCCCCTTTCAGCGACTTTGTGTACTTACAGCTGACATGCGTGTGTGCTTCTTTACGCCAATGCGTGTGTGTGTACATTAAGATAAAATATTCTTGCAGGAAATGTCGATAGTGAAAATGTACTGACTTACCATTGACACAGTCACCAGTACTAGTGACTACTACTAACATTGGTATTATTGACGAGTTAGTTCTTTTGGGACCATGTGTAGCCATTGGACACAGTGACTCACTCGTGCATTTTAGTAATTCTAAACTACACTTTTGGTACTTTTCTAAAGTCGATGTCAATAATTAAAATGCATATTTTTTTACTTTTTTAAGTTTTATCAAGAAAAAATTAAAAGACTTAAAGGCACTAATTCATAAAATATTAAGAATAAGCATCGTTTTGCTACAGAGCTCCAATTTTTTGAAGGTAAAGCTTCTCTAAGAGTAGCCGACGTCCTTCTTTTTAATTAAGCCGCCGCTGCTTTTATTTTTTTTAATACATTTAACAAACACTTAAATGACGCTTTGTTAACAATGTCTCCAAACAGTCACCAAAATAGTAGACAAAATTGGTGACTTAGAGATACTTGCTCCAGGTTTTCTTCAGGGATATTTTGCTCATGCTCATGCGAATACATAAATTGAAGCACATGCACTGGATGCTCATGAGAAAATTATTGCTCTTAGCACACCCTTTGTGAATCAAAGTTCGAAACATATTTACAAATATATGGATAATTTTTATCACAATAAAGCTTTCTTAACGTTTGAAATATATTTTAATTAAATTGCGTCTAAAGAAATACAAATTTATTTTTTTTAGTAAAAATATATGTATACATATAAATGTTTTCCTTGCTGTTTAATGGAAAAAAAGAATGCAACCATTACAGTATATGAGTGATTATTAAATTGTTAAGCATGTTTTGTTAGACACAAATGTACGAATGAATATTGAGGCTTAAACACGAATATTTAAAACAACAAAAATATTATAGGTGCATAGACAGCCTGACTGAATGACAGAAATCGTTGTTTTATTATGACTTGCCGCCACCGGGTACTGAAAACCAAGCAGTCTAGCTGCAAAATCGAACAACAACACCAACAGTAACTGCATACATCGAATAAAAATTGCAATTAAGTTGTAATCGAGAAACTTATAGAATTATAATAACACTGATCGCGGTAGACTAACCGGCACTAATTTTATTATTCACCAGCTACAAAATAGAAAAAAATAACGAATATAATAATGAAAAAAATCCCACACATTTATTGAATTTTTTTTATTTAATATTTATTTGTGCTGCATTTGCGTAGAAACTTATTTGCACTGGTTCTCGTATCCTAAATATGTAAATAAATGCGCATGTTCGAATAGCGGTTGTGTGTTTATTTCTATTGTATGAATATAAAACAGTCAGTTTGTATGAACTTAAACTTGTTTAATGTTTCTATTTAGTTGTCCAGTAGGAAGGGGAAGTTTCCTAGGAGAAATTTATGAAAAACTAGTTTCTTGTTTGTTGTAAAAAAACAGGAAGCAAGGAAATAAGACGTACTACTCTTAGCTGGAAGAAGTGCATTTTGTGAGCGACGAATCTAATAAATGGTTATATACACACATATCGTCATATGAATTCTTAAAAGCCTTTCTAGGACAAACAAGAAAAGAAACTCTCTAATATAAAAAGTTAACCAACATTTTTCAAAATGTTTTTCAGTTTTAACTTATTTCTTATGAAGGAATTAATAAAATTTTAATATGTAAAAATTTTCAAGGACATGTATTTTGATATAGTGCATGGTAATCAATCAAGAAGTAGATTTTGAATTTTTTTGTATTTTAGGGCTTTTTTTTTTGAAATCATATGACGATGTATAATTCTTATAACTGAACTTTTGAAGTTGTCGGCCTTAAATCGCTCCAGGGTAGTGCTCTAGCTCGACAATCTATCGAGCTGACTTGACATTTACTCGACAGTCTTACAATCTATGGGTAGGCTCCTCTTTCGTCTTAAATCCTCACGTTTCCTTTGGATCGGCATCAACTCAGAGTCCTGGCCGCAGGATTAAACTTAAATTGGATATTATAATCTCTGCTCTATATCTTTCTGTTCCTTCTTCGCTCTGTTCCATTTCGTCTTTCGTCTGTATATGGGACAGCGCCAATAAATTGGGCAGCATCTAGGACTTTTTGAGATCATCATCGACAACCGTGAAATGATAGCTGGCTCCATATGACAGAGCCAAGAATAGTTGAACCCCTCGAACCAATAAAATGACACAACCAATATGTCAGAATGGTTTTTTATAAAAAACTTCTGGGAATTTCAGTTCACACTTTGACGTATTACATTTGTCGCAACAGGGGAAATGGATCACATCTAAAAATAATTAACCCCTGTGGGGAATTACATCCGCCAACTTTTACCAAGCATTTTCTACGACTGGTTCATCATCAATGGAATTAAGGAGAACGTTACCGCAGGCAATAAAAGGTATAATCATGATGTGAATGTCGAAAGCAAAATAATTAAAGAGAATGAGTTGAATACACCCAATCCTGTTTTTACACGATCTTTTTTTACACGATTTTGAAATAACACGGTTAACAAAAACATTCTTTTCCTGTTTTTACACGTCTTTTTTTATACGGGTGAAAATATTTTTGGGCAATTTTCAGTTTAGGTAGGACGCACATATGCTAAGAAGAGCTGTCATATACTTTTGATACCTTTCATAACTTGATTAATTAATTAATTGATTGATTAATAATAACAAACTTTTCTATTTTGATTTTCTAATTAATTAACGAGCTTGAGACCAAGAAACTTCTAAATTTATTATCGATATTTCGTTACTCCCTTGATAGTTTCCTAAGGATGAAAAATCGTTTAACAATCAGAATAACACAAAGTGATCTTCAAAGTAGGATAGATACGTTCCACAGCTGATTTCTCTTTTAAATAATCAAACCACTTGAATCTGATAATGCAGACGAACGAAGCTGATATTGAACCAGAGCGACGCGATTTTCCTTATACATATATGAATTTTTTTGTATTTATATAGTTTTTATAACAAAAAAGTGACCCCAAGCTCCATTTAAAGAATAATATAAATATTTAAAAAAAGGTCGAAAAATTATATATTGAATTTTTTTGTTTTTTATTTTCAGTTTTTCAAAATGTTATTCATACAGAGTTATTTAGTATATATTTTAAGATAACTTGTCAATTATTTCTTTGTTTTTATGTCTTAAAAATCGTAAAATTAAATTAAAAAAACACTGTATGAAGAAAAAGAAGTAAAATTTTAGTGTTTCATAGAAATATTAATCCTTTCGACTACCTTCAAGTTTGAAATAATCAAATAAAACTTTTTTGCACGATATATTTGTACACGGTGGTCTCTGGAACGTATGTACCGTGTAAAAACAGGATTGGGCGTATTACGATTAGAGATACTAGACAGAAGTAGATGAGATGGTGTAGCGACCTCGAAATCTGTACTGATCCGTTCTGCTAGTCTGGTGAATAATAAAAATTGTTCCATATAGAGTACTCTCTTAATAAAAAAACGAATTTATCCAAAAAATTTTCTAATAAAAAATTGAAATAAAAAATTAGGAAAAATTAAATGGTTAAACTCGGATTTGAACTTGATCCAAATTATTCGTTTCAATATATACTATATATATATATATATAAGTTTGACTAATTACTTACAAACATTAATTAGAAAAGGAGTTTGTCAGTGTCACTTTGGAAATTCAAAGAGATTTCCAGCACTGGCCCTCAAATACTTTCTAATGTTTTTGCAAATATATGCATGGAGCTGATAAAAGTTGACATAAAATAGATTGTTTTAGGCATACAACCTTTAGTATCCTTCCCCCCATTTCATATAGTTTTGCTATTATGCACTTGTTAGAAAAACAATAAATGCATTCATAATAAATCTTGACATTTTCCCTCCCAAAGTAACAGCACAACGAACAATTGAAAGAGTGAAAAAATTATAAGACAAATTGCTATACTTTTATTACATACATACAATCGCATATTTATACATACTGTGTATGTAATCGTATGTATGTATATTTGTATATATGTACATATTTTTGGACCAGTGATTTGATTTGGTTTGGTTTCCTTCATTACATAAATACTGGTCTTTAATGTAACAATAGCGTTTTAAAGTGGGTGTATTGCCCCCAGCAGGGCAGTTAGTTTTTAAACCAACGAACAGGCTTGAAACGTGTATTTTATTTAATAACACATAATTTTTGAAACAATGTTACACAAATAACATGAAATCATTTTAGTGAATCAGTAAAATACATATTAAATGAAACAATATTCAACAGAAAAAAAATTATTATAATGAAACATTGATCAGATTTCAAATTTCAATAAAGAAATAAATTAGAACGAAAACATGTTGATTATGTGCGCAAATGTGTGTGGTTGTTTGGTCAGTGTGATGTGAGCGAAAAATACAATTCATTCATTAAAATATTTATTTGATTTTTTATATTTATTTAACTATTTATTTTGCCTACAACTTTTGTTAATTTTATTTACATAAGTGTATAATTTACAATTTCATGATTGAGTGCTTGTTTTTCCATTTTTTTCGTATGTGTGTCATTTGAGTTTATTTCCGTTTGAATGTAGGCTGCCTTTAATTCGACTCCCTCCACGCATTTAAGTCGTAGTATCCTCATTTTCATTTAAAAACACCTCCAGTTCAGTTTATTGCCATTATGATGTCTGTTTCAATAAAAAGTAGGAATGGGATCGTGAATAACCTTTAAATCACGACCGTACATGCTCACACAGCGAAGAGCAACATACAATAATTATATTTATTATATGGTTACAGCGTCGAAACATAATATGGTTGAATTTTATGTTTAAAGTCAAATCATGTTAGTATCGAATCAATGCTATTCATCGTATGTATCATTGCTTCCTAGCAATAATATTATGATGATGAGTAATCATAATATGAATAAAAATTATGATAAATATAATGAAAATATGCAGCATATCGTAAAATACTCGAGAAGCCAGTGCAGCAACTTTTAGTCTTGCATAGCCATGCGTAAATAGGGTTGCCATATTTGAAAAATAAAAAATATGTACACTGAGGAAAAAAACAGTACTTTTCAAAACAAAACAGTACATTTTTTTCTATATTGATAACATAACTTTTACTTCAATATGTCAAATTCTTATTTCAAAAATAAAAATAAAAAACATAAAAACATTTTAAGACTAGCAGAACGGTGACAGAACTTTTAATTCAACATATCACATAATTTTTTAAAAATAAGGTAATAAAAACGGAAAACATATTAAAAACTCTGAGAACGTAATGAAAATTTTTGCATTTCTTTCAAAAGGCAATACATATACATACATACAGATATATGTAGATCTTCTCGGACTATAAATAGTATCTTAAGTCACAAACGTGATCAAAAGCACAAATTAAACGTCGTTTTTCGAATGATATTAATGTTGGTTTGAATAAACGAATTACCAATGCTGCACCATTTTTAACTGTATTTCATTACTACCCACTGTTTTTTCAAATTATATTTTGAAAATGGTCTAATATATTTCAAAATTTATTAATTAAATTTAAAAAAATTGTGAATAGAATTTCGAAACTGGCAATTAAATTTAAAAAGCTTCGAATTGAATTTTAAAATTATCTTTAATCTGTATGTATTTTAAAAATTCAATTAATTTTTTTTTAATTTTTTTCTTAAAATTAGAATAATATTCAATTAATAGTTTTGTAAAATATTTATAACTTAAAAAAAACATCAGTAGCATTTTAAAAATTTTAAAGCAGACTTTTACTTTATTATTTATAGAAATTATTATTCTACTTAAAATAAAAATTTAACAAAAATTAAATTATAGTTTAAGGAAAAAATATTTAGGCTCAACATTAAGAAAACATTTTTTTAAAGTCGACTATAATTTTATTTTTAATAAATTCTTTTAAAGACAATGTCAATTTCTATGGACTATTTTTTACTTTGTTTAGACGATTGGCAGTTAATTTCTTCGACATCGGTAGAACTGTTTGAAACTACATACTCACTAGCATCTCTTTCCCTTTTTAACTAATCAAGAAAAAAAAATACAATGAAAAAACATAAAAATATATTTTTGTTATAATAGAGATCTTACCGTTTAGTTAAGGGATATGCACGTGTATTTAATATTTTTTAATGAATATTAATTTAATTACACATCAAGAGAACATAAGTAAAAACACAAAACCTTCATATTTACAAACATAACATTCTTTGCTTGGAACGTAAACAAACTAAGCTTGTTTACAACGAAACGAAGTGGAATTAAAACAGAGAGTTTCAAACAATTTTTATACAAAAAATTTCGTATACAAAAAAAACGCAAAATTGAGATAAATCTCAGATAATTGTGAATTTGTGTCTCGAAGAATGCTGTATCGGATACTTGCTTACCGCAACTACACGAAATATGCGTTGTAGGGATGTGCCAGCCCAGTAGCAGGACTTCCGGGCTCGTATCGTCACATCCGTGATCGTATCGGCAATCTTTTGAAAGATGATTTACGATTGCAAACAGATTGTAGTTTTGATTTGTGAAAAATTTCAAAGCATACTTCCGATATGTTTATTTTATATGTTCGTTATCACTGTTGGCAGAAAATATTATGCTGAAATGTCCTACAGGAAAAAAAACCTATTGGTAAATTAATTATCATAGTTCTCTAACCGGTGTCCTGAAGAAACTTCTTCTTCTTTTAACTTCAAGTGATAGCGAGGAAGATTTGTTCATCAATATTCTCTACAGATTTATAAAAACGATTACATTCAACCAATGACTCTCAAAAGCATCAACAGTTTCGCTAGTCCTGTGTTACACTTTGTAAAATATAATGTGAGGCAAAAGAGTCGTAAGAGTGTAAGAAGGAATTGACCCTGGTACGAGCAAAGAGACTCGAGATGTGCTTTCTGTTTTTGTTTATAAGTTGTGCAGGACGTTTGTTATCATAAAGTGAACATATTTTCTTAGTAACCTTACAAGTACTAAATTTATAAAATAATTATTGTAAAGTAAATTCATCCTGATGACCTATTCTCGACATCACATCTTCATTGCATTGGTCAACTAAAATTTATGTGAGAGTGGATGATCTCAGTGGCAGAAGTGCCGTTTATCTATCGTTTCTTCCCTGAGGATTTCTATCCCATATCACCCTGTTCGCTTTCTCCATGGCTGGTGCCTACAATATAATAGTGTTTTCACGGCCCTATCTTTTTGATAGAAGTGTCGTGCTCTACAGAAGTTTTCCGTTTTCTGTCAATAGAATGCCTCAATAAGTCATTTCAGTTTTCAATAGCAAATGGTGTTTAGTTTTCTACGTTTTCACCATTAACCCTTTCCGTTGTAGAAGAAGTTCCACCATTACTTCGCTCCATTGAACTATGGCATATCCAGATTATAGGATACCATTGAAAATTTGCTGTTATCGTCTAATGCCTTCAAGCCTGGAGAGCTTAAGAGATGCCATAGCATACGTTTCTGGGAATACTTCCACGATGGAAGCCACTATGTTCCTTCTATGAATTATCGATGCCATTCACATTTTACATTCGTGCAATTTGAAAAGTGAGCTTACACACGAATCACTCACCAACACCAACAACTCTACTCAGGCTCGCTCACTAATTTTGTTTTTATTCAATAACAAAGTCATTCACCACAATCATGTGAGCGGTGGGTGTCCATCTCTAATAAAAACTCTACAGGTGGTATACAGCTACTTCCACTGTGCCTTTGTGTATATATATATATATATATATATATATATATATATATATATATATGTGTGTGTGTGAGTTTGTTTGTTTATTCGCTAACAACATGTTTTTATATGAAAAGTAGTTAAATTTGTTGAATTGCTACTTGATTTTGTCCATACAAAAGTAACACATAAAATATTTGCAGTTAAAAATTTAACAGCAGAAAAAATCAATTTATCACTATAAGATACTCGTATCGTACAATATTTAGATGTTACTTTTAATTGCTTTTTATTTTCAATTTCAATTCAACAACAAGTGTTTCTGTTCACTTTTCGCTGTGCATAACATTTAAATTAATTAATTATTAAATAAGTTTTTATTTGGTGATTGATCCGATAGTGTTATTAGTTTGACAGTTCATTTTTTCTGTTGATATTCAGTTAAACACGCTTGTAATCCGATTTTAATAAATCAATTTGTTTCATTTTTATTTTACAATTATGTTGTTAACATTTATGGTATGATTTTTTATGAGTTTTTTTTTTATTATTATTTCAAATGATTTAAGGGACGTATGTAAGGTATGGATGGGTGTTGAAAGATTTCAGAAATTCGAGTTGGGGAGACAACTACAATGCAAAAATTATATTTGACATTTAAAAAAATATGTTTAATATATTTTTGTCGTAGATACTTAAATTTACAGCATTCTAAGTGCAATTATTATTGAAACTTGGATGTTATTATTAAGGATTGGATGTTCTCGGACAGATGATAAACACTACAATCGAAATGAAAATTTAAAAGGTTCTAACAACAACAAAAAAACGTACTTATAGCGGCATTCTGAGCCTTTTTTTAGGGGGAGTTAAGGTTAACCAACACAATTTTTTTAAGCTATTGCATAGCTTTTATAGCGGGCTTTGAGCGCAGCGACCAAATCAAGAAATTCCGTAACGAAAATAAAACCTAACACTACGTTTGTTTCTTAAGTCTTTTGTTTTTTTAAGTATTTGAATCGCCCAGTGTATGTTAACCCCTAAAGTATGCTATTGATTTCATTAACATACATTATTGCCAGAACAGATTTTTACATGTAGGAAAACACAAAATGGCGTACTTATGAGCAATCGACAAAAAAATTATATACACAAACAAACAGACAATTCGTAGGTCTTTAAGCGGTATTTTCCAGATATTTAGAGGATATCAAGTCTCAAACTTATGTTTCTTATTTCAGTTACCATAAACCTATAGTTTCAATGATAAAAATTCCTGAATAACCTACATGTATTGTAGGATAATAAAAGTATTTTAAACGATATTAACTTCTCATTCATTCAATAAAAGAAAAAAAATTTTTCTTATCGGTCACCACTACTGCTGAAAAAGTATTGAGTAGTGGGTACCGTGTATTTCCTTTTTTTTTGGTTACTCAATACTCAAAAGTAGTTACTCGATACTTTCAGAGTTGCATTTTTAAGTTGAGTGGATAAAAATACATCACTTTATAAAAAGACAACTAGGTGTAAGATTCTTTAATCAAATCAAAACTAAATAATTTTTTTTGGAGAACAATTAAATTATTTCTTAAGTTGTTGTTAACGTTAAATTAAAAGTTCGCTTTACATTTGTTAATTATTTAATAATAAAAGACATACAAAACCAATAATAGTTGCAAATCTATTTTAATTTTTGAAGAAACTACTTCAATTTGCAGATAAAAATATGCGTTACAAATTCAAAAATTCCGATAAAAGTATCGAGTAATATTGAGTACCCAAATGAAGAGTATTGAATATTATTGAGTAATGAAAAGTAGTAGAATTTGCCAGCACTATTCACCACGCCCAAAAAGTGTAACTTGAATTAATATCAAAGAAAAAACTTGAATTAATGTCAAAGAAAAATGCCACACGTCGTTTTATTTACATTGTTATGACCGATGGGTATAATTATTATTTTTATGACCTACATAAGGAGGAGCATTATTCGGATTGCCTGCACAAACGGGTGGGGTATGAAATGGTGTGGCGATAAGAGTATAGTGGATAAAAACATTAAGGTTATAGGTCAATGGTTTTAGATAATGTTTGACATTAACGGCGAGTGAAAGGGGGGTCGCTAACCTGATGAAGCGCAGTGTATTTATTTGTTTGTCCCTCAGTCGTTGTACAGTGTAATTAGTTTTTCGTTATTATAAGCAGGGCAAGTTTAAATATGCACAAAAATTATCAAAATATGCATTTATTCTATTTTTTTTATTAGAAATTTTTGGGATAAATTCATTATTTATTTTATTATGAGAGTACCATATATGTAACAATAAGCGAGAGAGACTGGAATATATGGAGTAGTAATTCATCAGAGATGGGATTTCGTACTAACCGAAATTGATTTAACGTGTAAAAATGAATAAGTTTTTACTTTTCGTATTCTATTTCCTTAAATTATACGGTTAAATAGTTGATATTCCTAATCACTAGTATCCACCGTCAAAAGTGGTAAAATTGAATAAAGAACGCTAATGAGATGGTGCAGCGACCTCGAAATCAGTACTGATCCGTTCTGCTAGTCCGATGAATAATAAAAATTGTTCCATATATAGTACTCTCTCAATAAAAAAAATAATGAATTTATCCAAAAAATGTTCTAATAAAAATTAAATACATAAAAAAATTAGAAGAAATAAATGGGTAAACTCGGATTTGAGCTTGCGCCAAACTATTCGTTTCAATATTATTAAAATTGTAATTACAAACAATAGTAAAAAAAAACATTTAAATTATAGTTGTGATAGCAAAAAAATGCAAAATTATTTAAATTAGGCCGTAACTATAAAAAACTTCTATCGGAAGATTCGCAATATTTAAAATATCATTTATTTACTTTAAACCAACGTTATTTATTTACTTTAAAGCCGGCGTTATTGCTTTGTATTCAGACATAAAAAATTGCTCGTGTGGTCGTCGGTACGTTAAGGGTAACAATAAAAAAAGAATAATTAAAAAAAATTTTAATATTTCAGTTTTGGCATGTTTCATGACACGGCAAAAATTGGTTGCCATCCCAGAGTGGGCTCTATTGTTCACATTATGACACCAACATTTGGCGCGGATACACTGCAAGTGTGTTGGTCAAATTGCAGTCGAAAATTCATTACACATTTTCTAGAGTAAGCAAATGAAAACAAAACACAACTCACAAACGAAAATTAAAAAAAAAAATCAATTTCTCAGTCAAGGTCTTGGTGAGTGTTTGGATGATGAACCCATCGATATCAGCGAGTATGCGTATCCGGAGGAGCAACCAGGTCATAGATACAGTGCTGAGGTACAATGTCGCCTTCAATATAATGTAACGGACAGTGAGGTGCGTGCCTGCTCTTCCATGAACGAAATCTGTTCGACACTGTGGTGTCGTGTAAACGGTGAATGTATTACCAATATGAGACCTACAGCACCGGGAACGCCCTGTGGAAATCGAAAGGTTTGTTTTGGTAATTTTCACATAAATGAAATAAGTTTGAAGGAGATAAATATAGAAATATTGCATGCTGTTTGTTTCTCTTGTTTGCATACATATGCCTTCCTTTTAGTGGTGTCAAAATGGTAATTGTGTGACGCAGGAGTCGTTAGAAAAAATCGATGGCGCTTGGGGCAGTTGGTCGGAATGGAGTGATTGCTCACGTTCTTGTGGAGGTGGCGTATCGATACAACAAAGAGATTGCGATAATCCTTTGCCTGCAAATGGTGGTTCTTTTTGTATTGGCGAGAGAAAAAGGTAAACGAGTGTTTCTTATTTATTTGTATTTGAATTTTTAATATATTTTTTATTCTTTCTTCGTTCAATTAAGGTATCAAATTTGTAATCCTCATGCTTGCCCGAAGGACGAACCCAGTTTCCGGGCTAAACAATGTGAAAAATATAATGAGAAGGCCTATCAGGGTGAATTCTACAAATGGTTGCCTTATTTTGATAAACGTAAGTAATGATTACATCATTTGCAGCCAATTGGAAATGATGAATTGGATATTTTATAAATTCTGTTTCCGTAATAGAAAATCCCTGCAAGCTTTATTGTACCGATGACGATGACACCATTATTGCTAACTGGGGCGATGTAGTTCTAGATGGTACACCCTGCACACTGGGCACCAACAACATGTGTATCGATGGCATTTGTAGGGTGAGTAATGATTTCTCTTTGGCACAAATTCTCTTAACAAATTTAATTAAATGTGATTTTCTTTAGAAAGTTGGTTGCGATTGGATTGTTGATTCTGATATTCAAGAGGATCGTTGTGGCATTTGTGGCGGTCAAGGAGATCAGTGTAAGACGGTAAAGGCCACCTTCAATGAAACTTTAAAAGTTGCTGAAGGTTATGTGGAAATTGTGGTGCTGCCGGCAAAGGCTCGTCATATTATTATCAAAGAACTCGGAAATTCACCACATTTTTTGGGCGTTGCCAGAGCGAATAGTAGCTTGTTCTATTTAAATGGCGAGAGTTTAATATCCATGCCTGGAGAATTTTTAATAGCGGGTGCAGAAAGCTTTTACGATCGCATAGATGAGCAGGAAATAATAAAGATACCGCAACCCATTCAACATTCCATAGCTTTATATGTAGGCCATCAAATAAGATGTTTCTTTTCCAGCTTTTAGATTATTCAATCGTTTTTTTCTTTTGAAGATTATTGTTCGAAGTGATGAACCGAATGAGGGTATTTATTATGAATTCACTTTGCCCGCTTTAAATGTTAGTTCGTTTAAACACTTTTTGTGGAAATTAAGTGACTGGTCGTCCTGTTCCGTGTCCTGTGGTGGCGGTCTACAATATCGAGAGCCCTTTTGCTACGAAAACGGCAAAGGTAAAGTAACTGTTTCAATGTGTAACTTGTGTGTTAAACATGATTTTTGTTTTAGTTTCTACCGATGTAGAGCTTTGTTGGGCTTTTGCTGAAAATGATAGGCCCTTGCGTTTAGCTGAGAAATGCAATGATACGCCTTGTCCGGCCCATTGGCTAACAGGTCCTTGGCAGTTTTGCCCAGTCACCTGTAAAAATACAGATGATCCTCTGCCTGTAAGAAGGAGATCTGTTATGTGCCTTGATCAGAATGATATTGTGGTAGAGGAAAATAAATGCAATCCAGTTACGAGGCCAAGTGAAACAGAACACTGTGAACGAAATTTACCCGTCTGCAGTAGTTATTTAAGGAATTTAATATGATTTAGAAATATTAAGCTAAAGGCAGAATTAGCGGAGCGCACCCGTACCGTACTGTATCAGCTGTTCGTCTATGTTATGGGAAAAGCAATACAAAAGCTTACCGAATTTAAATGTACCGTAGTTGCAACGTAACAATCTGTATAAAATAGAAATTGCTAACGTTGTTACGTGACATTTGTAAGCCAGTGATGGGCTGTTTCTTTGGTACAAGTTAAGGGGGTATATCCGCTCTTATTTTTTGGTACTTTTTGATAATAATATTTGTGTACTTTTGACAAAACAACTTAAAATAATGTATATTTGCATACATATGTACATACATTTCGTCATATAAAATGCAAAACGGCCTATCTATTTCTTTTTAATTTTTCAGGAGAGGCAAAAAGCTTAATAAAAAGCAAACTATTGTGATCATAAAAACTATTTTTTCTGGGATACTATGCTGGAAAAGCCAATATTTGTTATCACAATAGTTTGCTTTTTATTAAGTTTTTTATCTCTAGTGAAAATTCTGTTATAATGAAGATAGGCCCTTTTACATTTGATAAGACGATATACATGTCTGGATGTATATAATAAACAAATACATATATTATATAAATGTAATATGTACGTATATACATATAAAACAATTTAAATGGTATCAATTTTTTGTATGCACATATAAACACTAATTTGTTGTTTATATTTTATATTATCATTTTATAATATAAATGTGAAATAATAAATAATTTTTATATACAAACATACACAAAATAAAGTTCTGATATTATTTATATATCTTAGGTACTTTTTCTGCTCAACTCACCAATTGAAAATTTTTAATACCAATAACTGTGTTGTAAACAGCTGTTCCTTTTCCTGACAATAAAACAAACAATATAAAACAAACGTACGTTTTTATATGTTCTATAAGTGGAACAACGTGCTAACAGTACGGTACGCTACGGTACGGCTACAGCAACGCGCGGCTAACGGTGCCTTAATCCTGTATGTTCTACATTCCACTTTGAAGTGGAATTCAGTTGAAATCACTTCAGTTTAAATTTTTTATATTCTGTATTCTTTTTACATTGCATTTCAATATTCAATACAAATATACTCTACTTTTCCAGATCATCAAAAATTAAAGGTCTACTTTTCATATTTCAATTTCACTACTTCTGTAGAACATGCCTGAATATAAATATTCCAATATTTAAAATTGAATTAAAATTATTAAAATTATATTAAAATTTAAATGAAACCTGATGTAAAATTAATATGTATGTATGTACTTAATTTACTTAGTAGATATTCAGTCTTAGTTGTAAGGTTTTCATACAAACATATTTTTAAGCATTTTACATATCGTTCGAAACAGCGTTCTTAAGCTTTTCTGATGTATTTGGGAAGTGTATTAACAGCAAAAGATTAAAAACGCAGCTTCGAAAATAAATCGAGATATGTCTTTTCTATATTAAGCCAACAACGATATACATAATTAAGAAATATTTATTTTTTTTATTTATTCTTATTTTAAGAGAAACAAATGTACTTAATATCAATGTATGTAAATCTTTATTTGTTGTATTAAATATGTAATAGATTATTGAATATTTAAGAAAACTTTTCAGAAAAGTTTTTACTTAATACTCTCAGTAGTTGTAATTTATTAAATTAATCATAAATATTATATGTATCATATATTAAGAAGATAATTGGATTAACACGACTTCCATTAATTTTAATGTGTATAACGTATGTATTTTTAAGAACAAAATTAACTATAAATAAATTAATTCGGTAACGCTAACATAAATAATCCTCTTCACATTGAAGAACTCAATTCGGTTTTGTTTGTTAAACGTTTTAGTTACTTAATCGGGTTTGTGTCTAAATCGATTTTGCAAAAAAATTCTTTTAAAAACGAAAAAGATGTGATGTGTTCATTATTTTCGTTTTGTGGATATTTTTCAATATTTTTTTTAAAATAAAATTTCTCTTTAAAATACGTTTATAATGTTTATATATTACATTCTCGTCTACCTTCTGCAAGTCAACAATTTTATATCCATACTTTGAATCCATCTAATTTTATATTACGGAAGAACTGCCAGCACTGATAAGCTTCCACACAAAAGATTTTTAAGATGTTTGGTTTTGTCAGAAAAGCTTAATTTTCAATTGAAAAGAGCTTAAACAAATTGTTAATGAGTGGCTGTAAACAGGTGACTAATTATAAGTTACACTTTTTTGGCTGCTGATCTCTCCTTAATTGTTAGACTTTTGAAAAGATTGTGTATGTTATCAGAACATTTTCAATAAGTGAAGAAATAAAAAAAAAAATGGGCGAAAAATCAGTTGAATGCACAGTTCAGTAAAAGTAGCAACAATAAAATGCCTGTTGTTATTGAAGAAAAAAGCGTGCTTGAATAAATGTACATGCAGTACAGCCTCTGTAATCCGGACATTCGCTGGTCCTGTCAGTTAAGTATTTCGGATAGATTAGAAATTGTATATCTGTATTGCATGCGAGTGCTTCCAACAATCACATGCAAACATACTTTTCAAAATTCCGCTCCTGTTAGGAAATATCAAATTTGACAAACACATAAAGAATTTATTACAAAATAGTTACATAGCATTTTATACTTACATACATTTATTAAATACGAAAACAAAAAAGGAAAACTTTCCGTTAAAAAAAAACAACTTACAAAAACAAGTAGAGCTTTACTTAACACATGCAGTTTTGCCTGAAAAACTATTTCAAAATATAATCAATACCTTCGAAATTACTTAAGCTAAACTCATATAACTTGTATGTAGGGCTTAGAGAATAAAACTAAGCGATTCATTTAAAATTTATTTGAATGCCCTGAGCCTTTTAGTTACGAGGATATAACGCTCTAAACTATTTATAGCTCATTTAGACTAATAATGCGGGACGCTACGCGGGCCAAAGGTTTACCACCGCGTAGCCCACGTTCCAATCTATCATATGGTAAAAAATTCATTCAAATATCTCGATCCGTTTATGAATTATAGCACTTTAAAGAAAATAGTTTGTTAAAATTCACCTGCTACAAGATTCTGTTGACCTGGTGTTTCACAAAAAAAATCAATTTTTATTTTTTTTTTATTTTCGGACAAAAAAGTGTTTTTACGTTTTTCTTAATATCTCGGGTATTTTTGAAAGCATTTGCATGAAATTTTGTGGGCTGATAGAGAAGATATTAGGGAAAAAATTACAAGTAAATTTTTTTTGCCACGCCTCTCAGTGAGGACGGAAAATGGGCGTTTGTTCAAAAAAATGAATTTTAATACCTAAAATTTATACATTTTTTACATTAAACTAATCTGTGTTGTAGCTGAGGTTGTAATCTATCATTCGGTAAAAGTTTCATGAACGTACACCGAACAGTTCCTGAGATAAACCAGTTAGAACTTTACTTAAAACATGCTGTTTTCTTTAAAACCCTTTTTCAAAATTTTATCAATAACTTCAAAATTACTTAAGCTAAACTTATATAACTTGCAGGGCTTATAGAATAAAACTTCGCGATTCATTTAAAATTTATTTGAATGCCCTGAGCCTTTTAGTTAGGAAGATATAACGCTCTAAACTATTTATAGCTCATTTAGACTAATAATGCGGGACGCTAAGCGGACCAAAGGTTTACCACCGCGTAGCCCACGTTCCAAACTATCATATGGTAAAAAATTCATTCAAATATCTCGATCCGTTTATGAGTTATAGCACTTTAAAGAAAATAGTTTGTTAAAATTCACCTGCTACAAGATTCTGTTGAACTGGTGTTTCACAAAAAAAATCAATTTTTATTTTTTTTTAATTTTCGGGCAAAAAAGTGTTTTTACGTTTTTCTTAATATCTCGGGTATTTTTGAAAGCATTTGCATGAAATTTTGTGGGCTGATAGAGAAGATATTAGGGAAAAAATTACAAGTAATTTTGTTTTGCCACGCCTCTCAATGAGGACGGCAAATGGGCGTTTGTTCGAAAAAATGAATTTTAATACCTAAAATTTATACATTTTTTACATTAAACTAATCTGTGTTGTAGCTGAGGTTGTAATCTATCATTCGGTAAAAGTTTCATGAACGTACACCGAACAGTTCCTGAGATAAACCAGTTAGAACTTTACTTAAAACATGCTGTTTTCTTTAAAACCCTTTTTCAAAATTTTATCAATAACTTCAAAATTACTTAAGCTTAACTTATATAACTTGCAGGGCTTATAGAATAAAACTTCGCGATTCATTTAAAATTTATTTGAATGCCCTGAGCCTTTTAGTTAGGAAGATATAACGCTCTAAACTATTTATAGCTCATTTAGACTAATAATGCGGGACGCTACGCGGACCAAAGGTTTACCACCGCGTAGCCCACGTTCCAAACTATCATATGGTAAACAATTCATTCAAATATCTCGATCCGTTTATGAGTTATAGCACTTTAAAGAAAATAGTTTGCTAAAATTCACCTGCTACAAGATTCTGTTGACCTGGTGTTTCACAAAAAAATCATTTTTTTTTTTTAATTTTCGGGCAAAAAAGTGTTTTTACGTTTTTCTTAATATCTCGGGTATTTTTGAAAGCATTTGCATGAAATTTTGTGGGCTGATAGACAAGATATTAGGGAAAAAATTACAAGTAATTTTTTTTTGCCACGCCTCTCAATGAGGACGGCAAATGGGCGTTTGTTCGAAAAAATGAATTTTAATACCTAAAAATTATAAATTTTTTACATTAAACTAATCTGTGTTGTAGCTGAGGTTGTAATCTATCATTCGGTAAAAGTTTCATGAACGTACACCGAACAGTTCCTGAGATAAACCAGTTACAACTTTACTTAAAACATGCTGTTTTCTTTAAAACCCTTTTTCAAAATTTTATCAATAACTTCGAAATTACTTAAGCTAAA
Source organism: Gymnocheta viridis (assembly GCA_956483585.1). Classification (NCBI taxonomy): domain Eukaryota; kingdom Metazoa; phylum Arthropoda; class Insecta; order Diptera; family Tachinidae; genus Gymnocheta; species Gymnocheta viridis. Next base: position 44,736,103 of record OY101441.1, read on the forward strand.
CTTATATAACTTGCAGGGCTTATAGAATAAAACTTCGCTATTCATTTAAAATTTATTTGAATGCCCTGAGCCTTTTAGTTAGGAAGATATAACTCTCTAAACTATTTATAGCTCATTTAGACTAATAATGCGGGACGCTACGCGGGCCAAAGGTTTACCACCGCGTAGCCCACGTTCCAATCTATCATATGGTAAAAAATTCATTCAAATATCTCGATGCGTTTATGAGTTATAGCACTTTAAAGAAAATAGTTTGTTAAAATTCACCTGCTACAAGATTCTGTTGACCTGGTGTTTCACAAAAAAAATCAATTTTTATTTTTTTTTAATTTTCGGGCAAAAAAGTGTTTTTACGTTTTTCTTAATATCTCGGGTATTTTTGAAAGCATTTGCATGAAATTTTGTGGGCTGATAGACAAGATATTAGGGAAAAAATTACAAGTAATTTTTTTTTGCCACGCCTCTCAATGAGGACGGCAAATGGGCGTTTGTTCGAAAAAATGAATTTTAATACCTAAAAATTATAAATTTTTTACATTAAACTAATCTGTGTTGTAGCTGAGGTTGTAATCTATCATTCGGTAAAAGTTTCATGAACGTACACCGAACAGTTCCTGAGATAAACCAGTTACAACTTTACTTAAAACATGCTGTTTTCTTTAAAACCCTTTTTCAAAATTTTATCAATAACTTCAAAATTACTTAAGCTTAACTTATATAACTTGCAGGGCTTATAGAATAAAACTTCGCGATTCATTTAAAATTTATTTGAATGCCCTGAGCCTTTTAGTTAGGAAGATATAACGCTCTAAACTATTTATAGCTCATTTAGACTAATAATGCGGGACGCTACGCGGACCAAAGGTTTACCACCGCGTAGCCCACGTTCCAATCTATCATATGGTAAAAAATTCATTCAAATATCTCGATCCGTTTATGAGTTATAGCACTTTAAAGAAAATAGTTTGTTAAAATTCACCTGCTACAAGATTCTGTTGACCTGGTGTTTCACAAAAAAAATTAATTTTTATTTTTTTTTTAATTTTCGGGCAAAAAAGTGTTTTTACGTTTTTCTTAATATCTCGGGTATTTTTGAAAGCATTTGCATGAAATTTTGTGGGCTGATAGAGAAGATATTAGGGAAAAAATTACAAGTAATTTTTTTTTGCCACGCCTCTCAATGAGGACGGCAAATGGGCGTTTGTTCGAAAAAATGAATTTTAATACCTAAAAATTATAAATTTTTTACATTAAACTAATCTGTGTTGTAGCTGAGGTTGTAATCTATCATTCGGTAAAAGTTTCATGAACGTACACCGAACAGTTCCTGAGATAAACCAGTTAGAACTTTACTTAAAACATGCTGTTTTCTTTAAAACCCTTTTTCAAAATTTTATCAATAACTTCGAAATTACTTAAGCTAAACTTATATAACTTGCAGGGCTTATAGAATAAAACTTCGCGATTCATTTAAAATTTATTTGAATGCCCTGAGCCTTTTAGTTAGGAAGATATAACTCTCTAAACTATTTATAGCTCATTTAGACTAATAATGCGGGACGCTACGCGGGCCAAAGGTTTACCACCGCGTAGCCCACGTTCCAATCTATCATATGGTAAAAAATTCATTCAAATATCTCGATCCGTTTATGAGTTATAGCACTTTAAAGAAAATAGTTTGTTAAAATTCACCTGCTACAAGATTCTGTTGACCTGGTGTTTCACAAAAAAAATTAATTTTTATTTTTTTTTTAATTTTCGGGCAAAAAAGTGTTTTTACGTTTTTCTTAATATCTCGGGTATTTTTGAAAGCATTTGCATGAAATTTTGTGGGCTGATAGAGAAGATATTAGGGAAAAAATTACAAGTAATTTTTTTTTGCCACGCCTCTCAATGAGGACGGCAAATGGGCGTTTGTTCGAAAAAATGAATTTTAATACCTAAAAATTATAAATTTTTTACATTAAACTAATCTGTGTTGTAGCTGAGGTTGTAATCTATCATTCGGTAAAAGTTTCATGAACGTACACCGAACAGTTCCTGAGATAAACCAGTTACAACTTTACTTAAAACATGCTGTTTTCTTTAAAACCCTTTTTCAAAATTTTATCAATAACTTCGAAATTACTTAAGCTAAACTTATATAACTTGCAGGGCTTATAGAATAAAACTTCGCGATTCATTTAAAATTTATTTGAATGCCCTGAGCCTTTTAGTTAGGAAGATATAACGCTCTAAACTGTTTGTAGCTCATTTAGACTAATAATGCGGGACACTACGCGGGCCAAAGGTTTGCCACCGCGTAGCCCACGTTCCAATCTATCATATGGTAAAAAATTCATTCAAATATCTCGATCCGTTTATGAGTTATAGCACTTTAAAGAAAATAGTTTGTTAAAATTCACCTGCTACAAGATTCTGTTGACCTGGTGTTTCACAAAAAAAAAATCAATTTTTATTTTTTTTTTAATTTTCGGGCAAAAAAGTGTTTTTACGTTTTTCTTAATATCTCGGGTATTTTTGAAAGCATTTGCATGAAATTTTGTGGGCTGATAGACAAGATATTAGGGAAAAAATTACAAGTAATTTTTTTTTGCCACGCCTCTCAATGAGGACGGAAAATGGGCGTTTGTTCGAAAAAATGAATTTTAATACCTAAAATTTATAAATTTTTTACATTAAACTAATCTGTGTTGTAGCTGAGTTTGTAATCTATCATTCGGTAAAAGTTTCATGAACGTACACCGAACAGTTCCTGAGATAAACCAGTTAGAACTTTACTTAAAACATGCTGTTTTCTTTAAAACCCTTTTTCAAAATTTTATCAATAACTTCAAAATTACTTAAGCTTAACTTATATAACTTGCAGGGCTTATAGAATAAAACTTCGCGATTCATTTAAAATTTATTTGAATGCCCTGAGCCTTTTAGTTAGGAAGATATAACGCTCTAAACTATTTATAGCTCATTTAGACTAATAATGCGGGACGCTACGCGGACCAAAGGTTTACCACCGCGTAGCCCACGTTCCAAACTATCATATGGTAAAAAATTCATTCAAATATCTCGATCCGTTTATGAGTTATAGCACTTTAAAGAAAATAGTTTGCTAAAATTCACCTGCTACAAGATTCTGTTGACCTGGTGTTTCACAAAAAAAAAATCAATTTTTATTTTTTTTTTAATTTTCGGGCAAAAAAGTGTTTTTACGTTTTTCTTAATATCTCGGGTATTTTTGAAAGCATTTGCATGAAATTTTGTGGGCTGATAGACAAGATATTAGGGAAAAAATTACAAGTAATTTTTTTTTGCCACGCCTCTCAATGAGGACGGAAAATGGGCGTTTGTTCGAAAAAATGAATTTTAATACCTAAAATTTATAAATTTTTTACATTAAACTAATCTGTGTTGTAGCTGAGTTTGTAATCTATCATTCGGTAAAAGTTTCATGAACGTACACCGAACAGTTCCTGAGATAAACCAGTTAGAACTTTACTTAAAACATGCTGTTTTCTTTAAAACCCTTTTTCAAAATTTTATCAATAACTTCAAAATTACTTAAGCTTAACTTATATAACTTGCAGGGCTTATAGAATAAAACTTCGCGATTCATTTAAAATTTATTTGAATGCCCTGAGCCTTTTAGTTAGGAAGATATAACGCTCTAAACTATTTATAGCTCATTTAGACTAATAATGCGGGACGCTACGCGGACCAAAGGTTTACCACCGCGTAGCCCACGTTCCAAACTATCATATGGTAAAAAATTCATTCAAATATCTCGATCCGTTTATGAGTTATAGCACTTTAAAGAAAATAGTTTGCTAAAATTCACCTGCTACAAGATTCTGTTGACCTGGTGTTTCACAAAAAAATCAATTTTTTTTTTTTAATTTTCGGGCAAAAAAGTGTTTTTACGTTTTTCTTAATATCTCGGGTATTTTTGAAAGCATTTGCATGAAATTTTGTGGGCTGATAGACAAGATATTAGGGAAAAAATTACAAGTAATTTTTTTTTGCCACGCCTCTCAATGAGGACGGCAAATGGGCGTTTGTTCGAAAAAATGAATTTTAATACCTAAAAATTATAAATTTTTTACATTAAACTAATCTGTGTTGTAGCTGAGGTTGTAATCTATCATTCGGTAAAAGTTTCATGAACGTACACCGAACAGTTCCTGAGATAAACCAGTTACAACTTTACTTAAAACATGCTGTTTTCTTTAAAACCCTTTTTCAAAATTTTATCAATAACTTCGAAATTACTTAAGCTAAACTTATATAACTTGCAGGGCTTATAGAATAAAACTTCGCGATTCATTTAAAATTTATTTGAATGCCCTGAGCCTTTTAGTTAGGAAGATATAACTCTCTAAACTATTTATAGCTCATTTAGACTAATAATGCGGGACGCTACGCGGGCCAAGATTCTGTTGACCTGGTGTTTCACAAAAAAATCATTTTTTTTTTTTAATTTTCGGGCAAAAAAGTGTTTTTACGTTTTTCTTAATATCTCGGGTATTTTTGAAAGCATTTGCATGAAATTTTGTGGGCTGATAGACAAGATATTAGGGAAAAAATTACAAGTAATTTTTTTTTGCCACGCCTCTCAATGAGGACGGCAAATGGGCGTTTGTTCGAAAAAATGAATTTTAATACCTAAAAATTATAAATTTTTTACATTAAACTAATCTGTGTTGTAGCTGAGGTTGTAATCTATCATTCGGTAAAAGTTTCATGAACGTACACCGAACAGTTCCTGAGATAAACCAGTTACAACTTTACTTAAAACATGCTGTTTTCTTTAAAACCCTTTTTCAAAATTTTATCAATAACTTCGAAATTACTTAAGCTAAACTTATATAACTTGCAGGGCTTATAGAATAAAACTTCGCGATTCATTTAAAATTTATTTGAATGCCCTGAGCCTTTTAGTTAGGAAGATATAACTCTCTAAACTATTTATAGCTCATTTAGACTAATAATGCGGGACGCTACGCGGGCCAAAGGTTTACCACCGCGTAGCCCACGTTCCAATCTATCATATGGTAAAAAATTCATTCAAATATCTCGATGCGTTTATGAGTTATAGCACTTTAAAGAAAATAGTTTGTTAAAATTCACCTGCTACAAGATTCTGTTGACCTGGTGTTTCACAAAAAAAATCAATTTTTATTTTTTTTTAATTTTCGGGCAAAAAAGTGTTTTTACGTTTTTCTTAATATCTCGGGTATTTTTGAAAGCATTTGCATGAAATTTTGTGGGCTGATAGACAAGATATTAGGGAAAAAATTACAAGTAATTTTTTTTGCCACGCCTCTCAATGAGGACGGCAAATGGGCGTTTGTTCGAAAAAATGAATTTTAATACCTAAAAATTATAAATTTTTTACATTAAACTAATCTGTGTTGTAGCTGAGGTTGTAATCTATCATTCGGTAAAAGTTTCATGAACGTACACCGAACAGTTCCTGAGATAAACCAGTTAGAACTTTACTTAAAACATGCTGTTTTCTTTAAAACCCTTTTTCAAAATTTTATCAATAACTTCGAAATTACTTAAGCTAAACTTATATAACTTGCAGGGCTTATAGAATAAAACTTCGCGATTCATTTAAAATTTATTTGAATGCCCTGAGCCTTTTAGTTAGGAAGATATAACTCTCTAAACTATTTATAGCTCATTTAGACTAATAATGCGGGACGCTACGCGGGCCAAAGGTTTACCACCGCGTAGCCCACGTTCCAATCTATCATATGGTAAAAAATTCATTCAAATATCTCGATCCGTTTATGAGTTATAGCACTTTAAAGAAAATAGTTTGTTAAAATTCACCTGCTACAAGATTCTGTTGACCTGGTGTTTCACAAAAAAAATTAATTTTTATTTTTTTTTTAATTTTCGGGCAAAAAAGTGTTTTTACGTTTTTCTTAATATCTCGGGTATTTTTGAAAGCATTTGCATGAAATTTTGTGGGCTGATAGAGAAGATATTAGGGAAAAAATTACAAGTAATTTTTTTTTGCCACGCCTCTCAATGAGGACGGCAAATGGGCGTTTGTTCGAAAAAATGAATTTTAATACCTAAAAATTATAAATTTTTTACATTAAACTAATCTGTGTTGTAGCTGAGGTTGTAATCTATCATTCGGTAAAAGTTTCATGAACGTACACCGAACAGTTCCTGAGATAAACCAGTTACAACTTTACTTAAAACATGCTGTTTTCTTTAAAACCCTTTTTCAAAATTTTATCAATAACTTCGAAATTACTTAAGCTAAACTTATATAACTTGCAGGGCTTATAGAATAAAACTTCGCGATTCATTTAAAATTTATTTGAATGCCCTGAGCCTTTTAGTTAGGAAGATATAACGCTCTAAACTGTTTGTAGCTCATTTAGACTAATAATGCGGGACACTACGCGGGCCAAAGGTTTGCCACCGCGTAGCCCACGGTCCAATCTATCATATGGTAAAAAATTCATTCAAATATCTCGATCCGTTTATGAGTTATAGCACTTTAAAGAAAATAGTTTGTTAAAATTCACCTGCTACAAGATTCTGTTGACCTGGTGTTTCACAAAAAAAAAATCAATTTTTATTTTTTTTTTAATTTTCGGGCAAAAAAGTGTTTTTACGTTTTTCTTAATATCTCGGGTATTTTTGAAAGCATTTGCATGAAATTTTGTGGGCTGATAGACAAGATATTAGGGAAAAAATTACAAGTAATTTTTTTTTGCCACGCCTCTCAATGAGGACGGAAAATGGGCGTTTGTTCGAAAAAATGAATTTTAATACCTAAAATTTATAAATTTTTTACATTAAACTAATCTGTGTTGTAGCTGAGTTTGTAATCTATCATTCGGTAAAAGTTTCATGAACGTACACCGAACAGTTCCTGAGATAAACCAGTTAGAACTTTACTTAAAACATGCTGTTTTCTTTAAAACCCTTTTTCAAAATTTTATCAATAACTTCAAAATTACTTAAGCTTAACTTATATAACTTGCAGGGCTTATAGAATAAAACTTCGCGATTCATTTAAAATTTATTTGAATGCCCTGAGCCTTTTAGTTAGGAAGATATAACGCTCTAAACTATTTATAGCTCATTTAGACTAATAATGCGGGACGCTACGCGGACCAAAGGTTTACCACCGCGTAGCCCACGTTCCAAACTATCATATGGTAAAAAATTCATTCAAATATCTCGATCCGTTTATGAGTTATAGCACTTTAAAGAAAATAGTTTGCTAAAATTCACCTGCTACAAGATTCTGTTGACCTGGTGTTTCACAAAAAAATCAATTTTTTTTTTTTAATTTTCGGGCAAAAAAGTGTTTTTACGTTTTTCTTAATATCTCGGGTATTTTTGAAAGCATTTGCATGAAATTTTGTGGGCTGATAGACAAGATATTAGGGAAAAAATTACAAGTAATTTTTTTTTGCCACGCCTCTCAATGAGGACGGCAAATGGGCGTTTGTTCGAAAAAATGAATTTTAATACCTAAAAATTATAAATTTTTTACATTAAACTAATCTGTGTTGTAGCTGAGGTTGTAATCTATCATTCGGTAAAAGTTTCATGAACGTACACCGAACAGTTCCTGAGATAAACCAGTTACAACTTTACTTAAAACATGCTGTTTTCTTTAAAACCCTTTTTCAAAATTTTATCAATAACTTCGAAATTACTTAAGCTAAACTTATATAACTTGCAGGGCTTATAGAATAAAACTTCGCGATTCATTTAAAATTTATTTGAATGCCCTGAGCCTTTTAGTTAGGAAGATATAACTCTCTAAACTATTTATAGCTCATTTAGACTAATAATGCGGGACGCTACGCGGGCCAAAGGTTTACCACCGCGTAGCCCACGTTCCAATCTATCATATGGTAAAAAATTCATTCAAATATCTCGATCCGTTTATGAGTTATAGCACTTTAAAGAAAATAGTTTGTTAAAATTCACCTGCTACAAGATTCTGTTGACCTGGTGTTTCACAAAAAAAATTAATTTTTATTTTTTTTTTAATTTTCGGGCAAAAAAGTGTTTTTACGTTTTTCTTAATATCTCGGGTATTTTTGAAAGCATTTGCATGAAATTTTGTGGGCTGATAGAGAAGATATTAGGGAAAAAATTACAAGTAATTTTTTTTTGCCACGCCTCTCAATGAGGACGGCAAATGGGCGTTTGTTCGAAAAAATGAATTTTAATACCTAAAAATTATAAATTTTTTACATTAAACTAATCTGTGTTGTAGCTGAGGTTGTAATCTATCATTCGGTAAAAGTTTCATGAACGTACACCGAACAGTTCCTGAGATAAACCAGTTACAACTTTACTTAAAACATGCTGTTTTCTTTAAAACCCTTTTTCAAAATTTTATCAATAACTTCGAAATTACTTAAGCTAAACTTATATAACTTGCAGGGCTTATAGAATAAAACTTCGCGATTCATTTAAAATTTATTTGAATGCCCTGAGCCTTTTAGTTAGGAAGATATAACGCTCTAAACTGTTTGTAGCTCATTTAGACTAATAATGCGGGACACTACGCGGGCCAAAGGTTTGCCACCGCGTAGCCCACGTTCCAATCTATCATATGGTAAAAAATTCATTCAAATATCTCGATCCGTTTATGAGTTATAGCACTTTAAAGAAAATAGTTTGTTAAAATTCACCTGCTACAAGATTCTGTTGACCTGGTGTTTCACAAAAAAAAAATCAATTTTTATTTTTTTTTTAATTTTCGGGCAAAAAAGTGTTTTTACGTTTTTCTTAATATCTCGGGTATTTTTGAAAGCATTTGCATGAAATTTTGTGGGCTGATAGACAAGATATTAGGGAAAAAATTACAAGTAATTTTTTTTTGCCACGCCTCTCAATGAGGACGGAAAATGGGCGTTTGTTCGAAAAAATGAATTTTAATACCTAAAATTTATAAATTTTTTACATTAAACTAATCTGTGTTGTAGCTGAGTTTGTAATCTATCATTCGGTAAAAGTTTCATGAACGTACACCGAACAGTTCCTGAGATAAACCAGTTAGAACTTTACTTAAAACATGCTGTTTTCTTTAAAACCCTTTTTCAAAATTTTATCAATAACTTCAAAATTACTTAAGCTTAACTTATATAACTTGCAGGGCTTATAGAATAAAACTTCGCGATTCATTTAAAATTTATTTGAATGCCCTGAGCCTTTTAGTTAGGAAGATATAACGCTCTAAACTATTTATAGCTCATTTAGACTAATAATGCGGGACGCTACGCGGACCAAAGGTTTACCACCGCGTAGCCCACGTTCCAAACTATCATATGGTAAAAAATTCATTCAAATATCTCGATCCGTTTATGAGTTATAGCACTTTAAAGAAAATAGTTTGCTAAAATTCACCTGCTACAAGATTCTGTTGACCTGGTGTTTCACAAAAAAATCAATTTTTTTTTTTTAATTTTCGGGCAAAAAAGTGTTTTTACGTTTTTCTTAATATCTCGGGTATTTTTGAAAGCATTTGCATGAAATTTTGTGGGCTGATAGACAAGATATTAGGGAAAAAATTACAAGTAATTTTTTTTTGCCACGCCTCTCAATGAGGACGGCAAATGGGCGTTTGTTCGAAAAAATGAATTTTAATACCTAAAAATTATAAATTTTTTACATTAAACTAATCTGTGTTGTAGCTGAGGTTGTAATCTATCATTCGGTAAAAGTTTCATGAACGTACACCGAACAGTTCCTGAGATAAACCAGTTACAACTTTACTTAAAACATGCTGTTTTCTTTAAAACCCTTTTTCAAAATTTTATCAATAACTTCGAAATTACTTAAGCTAAACTTATATAACTTGCAGGGCTTATAGAATAAAACTTCGCGATTCATTTAAAATTTATTTGAATGCCCTGAGCCTTTTAGTTAGGAAGATATAACTCTCTAAACTATTTATAGCTCATTTAGACTAATAATGCGGGACGCTACGCGGGCCAAGATTCTGTTGACCTGGTGTTTCACAAAAAAATCATTTTTTTTTTTTAATTTTCGGGCAAAAAAGTGTTTTTACGTTTTTCTTAATATCTCGGGTATTTTTGAAAGCATTTGCATGAAATTTTGTGGGCTGATAGACAAGATATTAGGGAAAAAATTACAAGTAATTTTTTTTTGCCACGCCTCTCAATGAGGACGGCAAATGGGCGTTTGTTCGAAAAAATGAATTTTAATACCTAAAAATTATAAATTTTTTACATTAAACTAATCTGTGTTGTAGCTGAGGTTGTAATCTATCATTCGGTAAAAGTTTCATGAACGTACACCGAACAGTTCCTGAGATAAACCAGTTACAACTTTACTTAAAACATGCTGTTTTCTTTAAAACCCTTTTTCAAAATTTTATCAATAACTTCGAAATTACTTAAGCTAAACTTATATAACTTGCAGGGCTTATAGAATAAAACTTCGCGATTCATTTAAAATTTATTTGAATGCCCTGAGCCTTTTAGTTAGGAAGATATAACTCTCTAAACTATTTATAGCTCATTTAGACTAATAATGCGGGACGCTACGCGGGCCAAAGGTTTACCACCGCGTAGCCCACGTTCCAATCTATCATATGGTAAAAAATTCATTCAAATATCTCGATGCGTTTATGAGTTATAGCACTTTAAAGAAAATAGTTTGTTAAAATTCACCTGCTACAAGATTCTGTTGACCTGGTGTTTCACAAAAAAAATCAATTTTTATTTTTTTTTAATTTTCGGGCAAAAAAGTGTTTTTACGTTTTTCTTAATATCTCGGGTATTTTTGAAAGCATTTGCATGAAATTTTGTGGGCTGATAGACAAGATATTAGGGAAAAAATTACAAGTAATTTTTTTTGCCACGCCTCTCAATGAGGACGGCAAATGGGCGTTTGTTCGAAAAAATGAATTTTAATACCTAAAAATTATAAATTTTTTACATTAAACTAATCTGTGTTGTAGCTGAGGTTGTAATCTATCATTCGGTAAAAGTTTCATGAACGTACACCGAACAGTTCCTGAGATAAACCAGTTAGAACTTTACTTAAAACATGCTGTTTTCTTTAAAACCCTTTTTCAAAATTTTATCAATAACTTCGAAATTACTTAAGCTAAACTTATATAACTTGCAGGGCTTATAGAATAAAACTTCGCGATTCATTTAAAATTTATTTGAATGCCCTGAGCCTTTTAGTTAGGAAGATATAACTCTCTAAACTATTTATAGCTCATTTAGACTAATAATGCGGGACGCTACGCGGGCCAAAGGTTTACCACCGCGTAGCCCACGTTCCAATCTATCATATGGTAAAAAATTCATTCAAATATCTCGATGCGTTTATGAGTTATAGCACTTTAAAGAAAATAGTTTGTTAAAATTCACCTGCTACAAGATTCTGTTGACCTGGTGTTTCACAAAAAAAATCAATTTTTATTTTTTTTTAATTTTCGGGCAAAAAAGTGTTTTTACGTTTTTCTTAATATCTCGGGTATTTTTGAAAGCATTTGCATGAAATTTTGTGGGCTGATAGACAAGATATTAGGGAAAAAATTACAAGTAATTTTTTTTGCCACGCCTCTCAATGAGGACGGCAAATGGGCGTTTGTTCGAAAAAATGAATTTTAATACCTAAAAATTATAAATTTTTTACATTAAACTAATCTGTGTTGTAGCTGAGGTTGTAATCTATCATTCGGTAAAAGTTTCATGAACGTACACCGAACAGTTCCTGAGATAAACCAGTTAGAACTTTACTTAAAACATGCTGTTTTCTTTAAAACCCTTTTTCAAAATTTTATCAATAACTTCGAAATTACTTAAGCTAAACTTATATAACTTGCAGGGCTTATAGAATAAAACTTCGCGATTCATTTAAAATTTATTTGAATGCCCTGAGCCTTTTAGTTAGGAAGATATAACTCTCTAAACTATTTATAGCTCATTTAGACTAATAATGCGGGACGCTACGCGGGCCAAAGGTTTACCACCGCGTAGCCCACGTTCCAATCTATCATATGGTAAAAAATTCATTCAAATATCTCGATCCGTTTATGAGTTATAGCACTTTAAAGAAAATAGTTTGTTAAAATTCACCTGCTACAAGATTCTGTTGACCTGGTGTTTCACAAAAAAAATTAATTTTTATTTTTTTTTTAATTTTCGGGCAAAAAAGTGTTTTTACGTTTTTCTTAATATCTCGGGTATTTTTGAAAGCATTTGCATGAAATTTTGTGGGCTGATAGAGAAGATATTAGGGAAAAAATTACAAGTAATTTTTTTTTGCCACGCCTCTCAATGAGGACGGCAAATGGGCGTTTGTTCGAAAAAATGAATTTTAATACCTAAAAATTATAAATTTTTTACATTAAACTAATCTGTGTTGTAGCTGAGGTTGTAATCTATCATTCGGTAAAAGTTTCATGAACGTACACCGAACAGTTCCTGAGATAAACCAGTTACAACTTTACTTAAAACATGCTGTTTTCTTTAAAACCCTTTTTCAAAATTTTATCAATAACTTCGAAATTACTTAAGCTAAACTTATATAACTTGCAGGGCTTATAGAATAAAACTTCGCGATTCATTTAAAATTTATTTGAATGCCCTGAGCCTTTTAGTTAGGAAGATATAACGCTCTAAACTGTTTGTAGCTCATTTAGACTAATAATGCGGGACACTACGCGGGCCAAAGGTTTGCCACCGCGTAGCCCACGTTCCAATCTATCATATGGTAAAAAATTCATTCAAATATCTCGATCCGTTTATGAGTTATAGCACTTTAAAGAAAATAGTTTGTTAAAATTCACCTGCTACAAGATTCTGTTGACCTGGTGTTTCACAAAAAAAAATCAATTTTTATTTTTTTTTTAATTTTCGGGCAAAAAAGTGTTTTTACGTTTTTCTTAATATCTCGGGTATTTTTGAAAGCATTTGCATGAAATTTTGTGGGCTGATAGACAAGATATTAGGGAAAAAATTACAAGTAATTTTTTTTTGCCACGCCTCTCAATGAGGACGGAAAATGGGCGTTTGTTCGAAAAAATGAATTTTAATACCTAAAATTTATAAATTTTTTACATTAAACTAATCTGTGTTGTAGCTGAGGTTGTAATCTATCATTCGGTAAAAGTTTCATGAACGTACACCGAACAGTTCCTGAGATAAACCAGTTACAACTTTACTTAAAACATGCTGTTTTCTTTAAAACCCTTTTTCAAAATTTTATCAATAACTTCGAAATTACTTAAGCTAAACTTATATAACTTGCAGGGCTTATAGAATAAAACTTCGCGATTCATTTAAAATTTATTTGAATGCCCTGAGCCTTTTAGTTAGGAAGATATAACGCTCTAAACTGTTTGTAGCTCATTTAGACTAATAATGCGGGACACTACGCGGGCCAAAGGTTTGCCACCGCGTAGCCCACGTTCCAATCTATCATATGGTAAAAAATTCATTCAAATATCTCGATCCGTTTATGAGTTATAGCACTTTAAAGAAAATAGTTTGTTAAAATTCACCTGCTACAAGATTCTGTTGACCTGGTGTTTCACAAAAAAAAATCAATTTTTATTTTTTTTTTAATTTTCGGGCAAAAAAGTGTTTTTACGTTTTTCTTAATATCTCGGGTATTTTTGAAAGCATTTGCATGAAATTTTGTGGGCTGATAGACAAGATATTAGGGAAAAAATTACAAGTAATTTTTTTTTGCCACGCCTCTCAATGAGGACGGAAATGGGCGTTTGTTCGAAAAAATGAATTTTAATACCTAAAATTTATAAATTTTTTACATTAAACTAATCTGTGTTGTAGCTGAGTTTGTAATCTATCATTCGGTAAAAGTTTCATGAACGTACACCGAACAGTTCCTGAGATAAACCAGTTAGAACTTTACTTAAAACATGCTGTTTTCTTTAAAACCCTTTTTCAAAATTTTATCAATAACTTCAAAATTACTTAAGCTTAACTTATATAACTTGCAGGGCTTATAGAATAAAACTTCGCGATTCATTTAAAATTTATTTGAATGCCCTGAGCCTTTTAGTTAGGAAGATATAACGCTCTAAACTATTTATAGCTCATTTAGACTAATAATGCGGGACGCTACGCGGACCAAAGGTTTACCACCGCGTAGCCCACGTTCCAAACTATCATATGGTAAAAAATTCATTCAAATATCTCGATCCGTTTATGAGTTATAGCACTTTAAAGAAAATAGTTTGCTAAAATTCACCTGCTACAAGATTCTGTTGACCTGGTGTTTCACAAAAAAATCAATTTTTTTTTTTTAATTTTCGGGCAAAAAAGTGTTTTTACGTTTTTCTTAATATCTCGGGTATTTTTGAAAGCATTTGCATGAAATTTTGTGGGCTGATAGACAAGATATTAGGGAAAAAATTACAAGTAATTTTTTTTTGCCACGCCTCTCAATGAGGACGGCAAATGGGCGTTTGTTCGAAAAAATGAATTTTAATACCTAAAAATTATAAATTTTTTACATTAAACTAATCTGTGTTGTAGCTGAGGTTGTAATCTATCATTCGGTAAAAGTTTCATGAACGTACACCGAACAGTTCCTGAGATAAACCAGTTACAACTTTACTTAAAACATGCTGTTTTCTTTAAAACCCTTTTTCAAAATTTTATCAATAACTTCGAAATTACTTAAGCTAAACTTATATAACTTGCAGGGCTTATAGAATAAAACTTCGCGATTCATTTAAAATTTATTTGAATGCCCTGAGCCTTTTAGTTAGGAAGATATAACGCTCTAAACTGTTTGTAGCTCATTTAGACTAATAATGCGGGACACTACGCGGGCCAAAGGTTTGCCACCGCGTAGCCCACGTTCCAATCTATCATATGGTAAAAAATTCATTCAAATATCTCGATCCGTTTATGAGTTATAGCACTTTAAAGAAAATAGTTTGTTAAAATTCACCTGCTACAAGATTCTGTTGACCTGGTGTTTCACAAAAAAAAATCAATTTTTATTTTTTTTTTAATTTTCGGGCAAAAAAGTGTTTTTACGTTTTTCTTAATATCTCGGGTATTTTTGAAAGCATTTGCATGAAATTTTGTGGGCTGATAGACAAGATATTAGGGAAAAAATTACAAGTAATTTTTTTTTGCCACGCCTCTCAATGAGGACGGAAAATGGGCGTTTGTTCGAAAAAATGAATTTTAATACCTAAAATTTATAAATTTTTTACATTAAACTAATCTGTGTTGTAGCTGAGGTTGTAATCTATCATTCGGTAAAAGTTTCATGAACGTACACCGAACAGTTCCTGAGATAAACCAGTTACAACTTTACTTAAAACATGCTGTTTTCTTTAAAACCCTTTTTCAAAATTTTATCAATAACTTCGAAATTACTTAAGCTAAACTTATATAACTTGCAGGGCTTATAGAATAAAACTTCGCGATTCATTTAAAATTTATTTGAATGCCCTGAGCCTTTTAGTTAGGAAGATATAACGCTCTAAACTGTTTGTAGCTCATTTAGACTAATAATGCGGGACACTACGCGGGCCAAAGGTTTGCCACCGCGTAGCCCACGTTCCAATCTATCATATGGTAAAAAATTCATTCAAATATCTCGATCCGTTTATGAGTTATAGCACTTTAAAGAAAATAGTTTGTTAAAATTCACCTGCTACAAGATTCTGTTGACCTGGTGTTTCACAAAAAAAAATCAATTTTTATTTTTTTTTTAATTTTCGGGCAAAAAAGTGTTTTTACGTTTTTCTTAATATCTCGGGTATTTTTGAAAGCATTTGCATGAAATTTTGTGGGCTGATAGACAAGATATTAGGGAAAAAATTACAAGTAATTTTTTTTTGCCACGCCTCTCAATGAGGACGGAAAATGGGCGTTTGTTCGAAAAAATGAATTTTAATACCTAAAATTTATAAATTTTTTACATTAAACTAATCTGTGTTGTAGCTGAGGTTGTAATCTATCATTCGGTAAAAGTTTCATGAACGTACACCGAACAGTTCCTGAGATAAACCAGTTACAACTTTACTTAAAACATGCTGTTTTCTTTAAAACCCTTTTTCAAAATTTTATCAATAACTTCGAAATTACTTAAGCTAAACTTATATAACTTGCAGGGCTTATAGAATAAAACTTCGCGATTCATTTAAAATTTATTTGAATGCCCTGAGCCTTTTAGTTAGGAAGATATAACGCTCTAAACTGTTTGTAGCTCATTTAGACTAATAATGCGGGACACTACGCGGGCCAAAGGTTTGCCACCGCGTAGCCCACGTTCCAATCTATCATATGGTAAAAAATTCATTCAAATATCTCGATCCGTTTATGAGTTATAGCACTTTAAAGAAAATAGTTTGTTAAAATTCACCTGCTACAAGATTCTGTTGACCTGGTGTTTCACAAAAAAAAATCAATTTTTATTATTTTTTTAATTTTCGGGCAAAAAAGTGTTTTTACGTTTTTCTTAATATCTCGGGTATTTTTGAAAGCATTTGCATGAAATTTTGTGGGCTGATAGACAAGATATTAGGGAAAAAATTACAAGTAATTTTTTTTTGCCACGCCTCTCAATGAGGACGGAAAATGGGCGTTTGTTCGAAAAAATGAATTTTAATACCTAAAATTTATAAATTTTTTACATTAAACTAATCTGTGTTGTAGCTGAGTTTGTAATCTATCATTCGGTAAAAGTTTCATGAACGTACACCGAACAGTTCCTGAGATAAACCAGTTAGAACTTTACTTAAAACATGCTGTTTTCTTTAAAACCCTTTTTCAAAATTTTATCAATAACTTCAAAATTACTTAAGCTTAACTTATATAACTTGCAGGGCTTATAGAATAAAACTTCGCGATTCATTTAAAATTTATTTGAATGCCCTGAGCCTTTTAGTTAGGAAGATATAACGCTCTAAACTATTTATAGCTCATTTAGACTAATAATGCGGGACGCTACGCGGACCAAAGGTTTACCACCGCGTAGCCCACGTTCCAAACTATCATATGGTAAAAAATTCATTCAAATATCTCGATCCGTTTATGAGTTATAGCACTTTAAAGAAAATAGTTTGCTAAAATTCACCTGCTACAAGATTCTGTTGACCTGGTGTTTCACAAAAAAATCAATTTTTTTTTTTTAATTTTCGGGCAAAAAAGTGTTTTTACGTTTTTCTTAATATCTCGGGTATTTTTGAAAGCATTTGCATGAAATTTTGTGGGCTGATAGACAAGATATTAGGGAAAAAATTACAAGTAATTTTTTTTTGCCACGCCTCTCAATGAGGACGGCAAATGGGCGTTTGTTCGAAAAAATGAATTTTAATACCTAAAAATTATAAATTTTTTACATTAAACTAATCTGTGTTGTAGCTGAGGTTGTAATCTATCATTCGGTAAAAGTTTCATGAACGTACACCGAACAGTTCCTGAGATAAACCAGTTACAACTTTACTTAAAACATGCTGTTTTCTTTAAAACCCTTTTTCAAAATTTTATCAATAACTTCGAAATTACTTAAGCTAAACTTATATAACTTGCAGGGCTTATAGAATAAAACTTCGCGATTCATTTAAAATTTATTTGAATGCCCTGAGCCTTTTAGTTAGGAAGATATAACTCTCTAAACTATTTATAGCTCATTTAGACTAATAATGCGGGACGCTACGCGGGCCAAAGGTTTACCACCGCGTAGCCCACGTTCCAATCTATCATATGGTAAAAAATTCATTCAAATATCTCGATCCGTTTATGAGTTATAGCACTTTAAAGAAAATAGTTTGTTAAAATTCACCTGCTACAAGATTCTGTTGACCTGGTGTTTCACAAAAAAAATCAATTTTTATTTTTTTTTAATTTTCGGGCAAAAAAGTGTTTTTACGTTTTTCTTAATATCTCGGGTATTTTTGAAAGCATTTGCATGAAATTTTGTGGGCTGATAGACAAGATATTAGGGAAAAAATTACAAGTAATTTTTTTTGCCACGCCTCTCAATGAGGACGGCAAATGGGCGTTTGTTCGAAAAAATGAATTTTAATACCTAAAAATTATAAATTTTTTACATTAAACTAATCTGTGTTGTAGCTGAGGTTGTAATCTATCATTCGGTAAAAGTTTCATGAACGTACACCGAACAGTTCCTGAGATAAACCAGTTACAACTTTACTTAAAACATGCTGTTTTCTTTAAAACCCTTTTTCAAAATTTTATCAATAACTTCGAAATTACTTAAGCTAAACTTATATAACTTGCAGGGCTTATAGAATAAAACTTCGCGATTCATTTAAAATTTATTTGAATGCCCTGAGCCTTTTAGTTAGGAAGATATAACGCTCTAAACTATTTGTAGCTCATTTAGACTAATAATGCGGGACACTACGCGGGCCAAAGGTTTACCACCGCGTAGCCCACGTTCCAATCTATCATATGGTAAAAAATTCATTCAAATATCTCGATCCGTTTATGAGTTATAGCACTTTAAAGAAAATAGTTTGTTAAAATTCACCTGCTACAAGATTCTGTTGACCTGGTGTTTCACAAAAAAAATTAATTTTTATTTTTTTTTTAATTTTCGGGCAAAAAAGTGTTTTTACGTTTTTCTTAATATCTCGGGTATTTTTGAAAGCATTTGCATGAAATTTTGTGGGCTGATAGAGAAGATATTAGGGAAAAAATTACAAGTATTTTTTTTTGCCACGCCTCTCAATGAGGACGGCAAATGGGCGTTTGTTCGAAAAAATGAATTTTAATACCTAAAATTTATAAATTTTTTACATTAAACTAATCTGTGTTGTAGCTGAGGTTGTAATCTATCATTCGGTAAAAGTTTCATGAACGTACACCGAACAGTTCCTGAGATAAACCAGTTACAACTTTACTTAAAACATGCTGTTTTCTTTAAAACCCTTTTTCAAAATTTTATCAATAACTTCGAAATTACTTAAGCTAAACTTATATAACTTGCAGGGCTTATAGAATAAAACTTCGCGATTCATTTAAAATTTATTTGAATGCCCTGAGCCTTTTAGTTAGGAAGATATAACGCTCTAAACTATTTATAGCTCATTTAGACTAATAATGCGGGACGCTACGCGGGCCAAAGGTTTACCACCGCGTAGCCCACGTTCCAATCTATCATATGGTAAAAAATTCATTCAAATATCTCGATCCGTTTATGAGTTATAGCACTTTAAAGAAAATAGTTTGTTAAAATTCACCTGCTACAAGATTCTGTTGACCTGGTGTTTCACAAAAAAAATTAATTTTTATTTTTTTTTTAATTTTCGGGCAAAAAAGTGTTTTTACGTTTTTCTTAATATCTCGGGTATTTTTGAAAGCATTTGCATGAAATTTTGTGGGCTGATAGACAAGATATTAGGGAAAAAATTACAAGTAATTTTTTTTTGCCACGCCTCTCAATGAGGACGGCAAATGGGCGTTTGTTCGAAAAAATGAATTTTAATACCTAAAATTTATAAATTTTTTACATTAAACTAATCTGTGTTGTAGCTGAGTTTGTAATCTATCATTCGGTAAAAGTTTCATGAACGTACACCGAACAGTTCCTGAGATAAACCAGTTACAACTTTACTTAAAACATGCTGTTTTCTTTAAAACCGTTTTTCAAAATTTTATCAATAACTTCGAAATTACTTAAGCTAAACTTATATAACTTGCAGGGCTTATAGAATAAAACTTCGCGATTCATTTAAAATTTATTTGAATGCCCTGAGCCTTTTAGTTAGGAAGATATAACGCTCTAAACTATTTATAGCTCATTTAGACTAATAATGCGGGACGCTACGCGGGCCAAAGGTTTACCACCGCGTAGCCCACGTTCCAATCTATCATATGGTAAAAAATTCATTCAAATATCTCGATCCTTTTATGAGTTATAGCACTTTAAAGAAAATAGTTTGTTAAAATTCACCTGCTACAAGATTCTGTTGACCTGGTGTTTCACAAAAAAAAAATCAATTTTTATTTTTTTTTAATTTTCGGGCAAAAAAGTGTTTTTACGTTTTTCTTAATATCTCGGGTATTTTTGAAAGCATTTGCATGAAATTTTGTGGGCTGATAGACAAGATATTAGGGAAAAAATTACAAGTAATTTTTTTTTGCCACGCCTCTCAATGAGGACGGCAAATGGGCGTTTGTTCGAAAAAATGAATTTTAATACCTAAAATTTATAAATTTTTTACATTAAACTAATCTGTGTTGTAGCTGAGTTTGTAATCTATCATTCGGTAAAAGTTTCATGAACGTACACCGAACAGTTCCTGAGATAAACCAGTTACAACTTTACTTAAAACATGCTGTTTTCTTTAAAACCGTTTTTCAAAATTTTATCAATAACTTCGAAATTACTTAAGCTAAACTTATATAACTTGCAGGGCTTATAGAATAAAACTTCGCGATTCATTTAAAATTTATTTGAATGCCCTGAGCCTTTTAGTTGGGAAGATATAACGCTCTAAACTATTTATAGCTCATTTAGACTAATAATGCGGGACACTACGCGGGCCAAAGGTTTACCACCGCGTAGCCCACGTTCCAATCTATCATATGGTAAAAAATTCATTCAAATATCTCGATCCGTTTATGAGTTATAGCACTTTAAAGAAAATAGTTTGTTAAAATTCACCTGCTACAAGATTCTGTTGACCTGGTGTTTCACAAAAAAAATTAATTTTTATTTTTTTTTTAATTTTCGGGCAAAAAAGTGTTTTTACGTTTTTCTTAATATCTCGGGTATTTTTGAAAGCATTTGCATGAAATTTTGTGGGCTGATAGAGAAGATATTAGGGAAAAAATTACAAGTATTTTTTTTTTGCCACGCCTCTCAATGAGGACGGCAAATGGGCGTTTGTTCGAAAAAATGAATTTTAATACCTAAAATTTATAAATTTTTTACATTAAACTAATCTGTGTTGTAGCTGAGGTTGTAATCTATCATTCGGTAAAAGTTTCATGAACGTACACCGAACAGTTCCTGAGATAAACCAGTTACAACTTTACTTAAAACATGCTGTTTTCTTTAAAACCCTTTTTCAAAATTTTATCAATAACTTCGAAATTACTTAAGCTAAACTTATATAACTTGCAGGGCTTATAGAATAAAACTTCGCGATTCATTTAAAATTTATTTGAATGCCCTGAGCCTTTTAGTTAGGAAGATATAACGCTCTAAACTATTTATAGCTCATTTAGACTAATAATGCGGGACGCTACGCGGGCCAAAGGTTTACCACCGCGTAGCCCACGTTCCAATCTATCATATGGTAAAAAATTCATTCAAATATCTCGATCCTTTTATGAGTTATAGCACTTTAAAGAAAATAGTTTGTTAAAATTCACCTGCTACAAGATTCTGTTGACCTGGTGTTTCACAAAAAAAATCAATTTTTATTTTTTTTTAATTTTCGGGCAAAAAAGTGTTTTTACGTTTTTCTTAATATCTCGGGTATTTTTGAAAGCATTTGCATGAAATTTTGTGGGCTGATAGACAAGATATTAGGGAAAAAATTACAAGTAATTTTTTTTTGCCACGCCTCTCAATGAGGACGGCAAATGGGCGTTTGTTCGAAAAAATGAATTTTAATACCTAAAATTTATAAATTTTTTACATTAAACTAATCTGTGTTGTAGCTGAGTTTGTAATCTATCATTCGGTAAAAGTTTCATGAACGTACACCGAACAGTTCCTGAGATAAACCAGTTACAACTTTACTTAAAACATGCTGTTTTCTTTAAAACCGTTTTTCAAAATTTTATCAATAACTTCGAAATTACTTAAGCTAAACTTATATAACTTGCAGGGCTTATAGAATAAAACTTCGCGATTCATTTAAAATTTATTTGAATGCCCTGAGCCTTTTAGTTAGGAAGATATAACGCTCTAAACTATTTATAGCTCATTTAGACTAATAATGCGGGACGCTACGCGGGCCAAAGGTTTACCACCGCGTAGCCCACGTTCCAATCTATCATATGGTAAAAAATTCATTCAAATATCTCGATCCTTTTATGAGTTATAGCACTTTAAAGAAAATAGTTTGTTAAAATTCACCTGCTACAAGATTCTGTTGACCTGGTGTTTCACAAAAAAAATCAATTTTTATTTTTTTTTTAATTTTCGGGCAAAAAAGTGTTTTTACGTTTTTCTTAATATCTCGGGTATTTTTGAAAGCATTTGCATGAAATTTTGTGGGCTGATAGAGAAGATATTAGGGAAAAAATTACAAGTAATTTTTTTTGCCACGCCTCTCAATGAGGACGGCAAATGGGCGTTTGTTCGAAAAAATGAATTTTAATACCTAAAATTTATAAATTTTTTACATTAAACTAATCTGTGCTGTAGCTGAGGTTGTATTCTATCATTCGGTAAAAGTTTCATGAACGTACACCGAACAGTTCCTGAGATAAACCAGTTACAACTTTACTTAAAACATGCTGTTTTCTTTAAAACCGTTTTTCAAAATTTTATCAATAACTTCGAAATTACTTAAGCTAAACTTATATAACTTGCAGGGCTTATAGAATAAAACTTCGCGATTCATTTAAAATTTATTTGAATGCCCTGAGCCTTTTAGTTAGGAAGATATAACGCTCTAAACTATTTATAGCTCATTTAGACTAATAATGCGGGACGCTACGCGGGCCAAAGGTTTACCACCGCGTAGCCCACGTTCCAATCTATCATATGGTAAAAAATTCATTCAAATATCTCGATCCTTTTATGAGTTATAGCACTTTAAAGAAAATAGTTTGTTAAAATTCACCTGCTACAAGATTCTGTTGACCTGGTGTTTCACAAAAAAAAAATCAATTTTTATTTTTTTTTAATTTTCGGGCAAAAAAGTGTTTTTACGTTTTTCTTAATATCTCGGGTATTTTTGAAAGCATTTGCATGAAATTTTGTGGGCTGATAGACAAGATATTAGGGAAAAAATTACAAGTAATTTTTTTTTGCCACGCCTCTCAATGAGGACGGCAAATGGGCGTTTGTTCGAAAAAATGAATTTTAATACCTAAAATTTATAAATTTTTTACATTAAACTAATCTGTGTTGTAGCTGAGTTTGTAATCTATCATTCGGTAAAAGTTTCATGAACGTACACCGAACAGTTCCTGAGATAAACCAGTTACAACTTTACTTAAAACATGCTGTTTTCTTTAAAACCGTTTTTCAAAATTTTATCAATAACTTCGAAATTACTTAAGCTAAACTTATATAACTTGCAGGGCTTATAGAATAAAACTTCGCGATTCATTTAAAATTTATTTGAATGCCCTGAGCCTTTTAGTTGGGAAGATATAACGCTCTAAACTATTTATAGCTCATTTAGACTAATAATGCGGGACACTACGCGGGCCAAAGGTTTACCACCGCGTAGCCCACGTTCCAATCTATCATATGGTAAAAAATTCATTCAAATATCTCGATCCGTTTATGAGTTATAGCACTTTAAAGAAAATAGTTTGTTAAAATTCACCTGCTACAAGATTCTGTTGACCTGGTGTTTCACAAAAAAAATTAATTTTTATTTTTTTTTTAATTTTCGGGCAAAAAAGTGTTTTTACGTTTTTCTTAATATCTCGGGTATTTTTGAAAGCATTTGCATGAAATTTTGTGGGCTGATAGAGAAGATATTAGGGAAAAAATTACAAGTAATTTTTTTTTGCCACGCCTCTCAATGAGGACGGCAAATGGGCGTTTGTTCGAAAAAATGAATTTTAATACCTAAAATTTATAAATTTTTTACATTAAACTAATCTGTGTTGTAGCTGAGGTTGTAATCTATCATTCGGTAAAAGTTTCATGAACGTACACCGAACAGTTCCTGAGATAAACCAGTTACAACTTTACTTAAAACATGCTGTTTTCTTTAAAACCGTTTTTCAAAATTTTATCAATAACTTCGAAATTACTTAAGCTAAACTTATATAACTTGCAGGGCTTATAGAATAAAACTTCGCGATTCATTTAAAATTTATTTGAATGCCCTGAGCCTTTTAGTTAGGAAGATATAACGCTCTAAACTATTTATAGCTCATTTAGACTAATAATGCGGGACACTACGCGGGCCAAAGGTTTACCACCGCGTAGCCCACGTTCCAATCTATCATATGGTAAAAAATTCATTCAAATATCTCGATCCGTTTATGAGTTATAGCACTTTAAAGAAAATAGTTTGTTAAAATTCACCTGCTACAAGATTCTGTTGACCTGGTGTTTCACAAAAAAAATCAATTTTTATTTTTTTTTTAATTTTCGGGCAAAAAAGTGTTTTTACGTTTTTCTTAATATCTCGGGTATTTTTGAAAGCATTTGCATGAAATTTTGTGGGCTGATAGAGAAGATATTAGGGAAAAAATTACAAGTAATTTTTTTTTGCCACGCCTCTCAATGAGGACGGCAAATGGGCGTTTGTTCGAAAAAATGAATTTTAATACCTAAAATTTATAAATTTTTTACATTAAACTAATCTGTGCTGTAGCTGAGGTTGTATTCTATCATTCGGTAAAAGTTTCATGAACGTACACCGAACAGTTCCTGAGATAAACCAGTTACAACTTTACTTAAAACATGCTGTTTTCTTTAAAACCGTTTTTCAAAATTTTATCAATAACTTCGAAATTACTTAAGCTAAACTTATATAACTTGCAGGGCTTATAGAATAAAACTTCGCGATTCATTTAAAATTTATTTGAATGCCCTGAGCCTTTTAGTTAGGAAGATATAACGCTCTAAACTATTTATAGCTCATTTAGACTAATAATGCGGGACGCTACGCGGGCCAAAGGTTTACCACCGCGTAGCCCACGTTCCAATCTATCATATGGTAAAAAATTCATTCAAATATCTCGATCCTTTTATGAGTTATAGCACTTTAAAGAAAATAGTTTGTTAAAATTCACCTGCTACAAGATTCTGTTGACCTGGTGTTTCACAAAAAAAAAAATCAATTTTTATTTTTTTTTAATTTTCGGGCAAAAAAGTGTTTTTACGTTTTTCTTAATATCTCGGGTATTTTTGAAAGCATTTGCATGAAATTTTGTGGGCTGATAGACAAGATATTAGGGAAAAAATTACAAGTAATTTTTTTTTGCCACGCCTCTCAATGAGGACGGCAAATGGGCGTTTGTTCGAAAAAATGAATTTTAATACCTAAAATTTATAAATTTTTTACATTAAACTAATCTGTGTTGTAGCTGAGTTTGTAATCTATCATTCGGTAAAAGTTTCATGAACGTACACCGAACAGTTCCTGAGATAAACCAGTTACAACTTTACTTAAAACGTGCTGTTTTCTTTAAAACCGTTTTTCAAAATTTTATCAATAACTTCGAAATTACTTAAGCTAAACTTATATAACTTGCAGGGCTTATAGAATAAAACTTCGCGATTCATTTAAAATTTATTTGAATGCCCTGAGCCTTTTAGTTAGGAAGATATAACGCTCTAAACTATTTATAGCTCATTTAGACTAATAATGCGGGACACTACGCGGGCCAAAGGTTTACCACCGCGTAGCCCACGTTCCAATCTATCATATGGTAAAAAATTCATTCAAATATCTCGATCCGTTTATGAGTTATAGCACTTTAAAGAAAATAGTTTGTTAAAATTCACCTGCTACAAGATTCTGTTGACCTGGTGTTTCACAAAAAAAATCAATTTTTATTTTTTTTTTAATTTTCGGGCAAAAAAGTGTTTTTACGTTTTTCTTAATATCTCGGGTATTTTTGAAAGCATTTGCATGAAATTTTGTGGGCTGATAGAGAAGATATTAGGGAAAAAATTACAAGTAATTTTTTTTTGCCACGCCTCTCAATGAGGACGGCAAATGGGCGTTTGTTCGAAAAAATGAATTTTAATACCTAAAATTTATAAATTTTTTACATTAAACTAATCTGTGCTGTAGCTGAGGTTGTATTCTATCATTCGGTAAAAGTTTCATGAACGTACACCGAACAGTTCCTGAGATAAACCAGTTACAACTTTACTTAAAACATGCTGTTTTCTTTAAAACCCTTTTTCAAAATTTTATCAATAACTTCGAAATTACTTAAGCTAAACTTATATAACTTGCAGGGCTTATAGAATAAAACTTCGCGATTCATTTAAAATTTATTTGAATGCCCTGAGCCTTTTAGTTAGGAAGATATAACGCTCTAAACTATTTATAGCTCATTTAGACTAATAATGCGGGACACTACGCGGGCCAAAGGTTTACCACCGCGTAGCCCACGTTCCAATCTATCATATGGTAAAAAATTCATTCAAATATCTCGATCCGTTTATGAGTTATAGCACTTTAAAGAAAATAGTTTGTTAAAATTCACCTGCTACAAGATTCTGTTGACCTGGTGTTTCACAAAAAAAATCAATTTTTATTTTTTTTTAATTTTCGGGCAAAAAAGTGTTTTTACGTTTTTCTTAATATCTCGGGTATTTTTGAAAGCATTTGCATGAAATTTTGTGGGCTGATAGACAAGATATTAGGGAAAAAATTACAAGTAATTTTTTTTTTGCCACGCCTCTCAATGAGGACGGCAAATGGGCGTTTGTTCGAAAAAATGAATTTTAATACCTAAAATTTATAAATTTTTTACATTAAACTAATCTGTGTTGTAGCTGAGTTTGTAATCTATCATTCGGTAAAAGTTTCATGAACGTACACCGAACAGTTCCTGAGATAAACCAGTTACAACTTTACTTAAAACGTGCTGTTTTCTTTAAAACCGTTTTTCAAAATTTTATCAATAACTTCGAAATTACTTAAGCTAAACTTATATAACTTGCAGGGCTTATAGAATAAAACTTCGCGATTCATTTAAAATTTATTTGAATGCCCTGAGCCTTTTAGTTAGGAAGATATAACGCTCTAAACTATTTATAGCTCATTTAGACTAATAATGCGGGACACTACGCGGGCCAAAGGTTTACCACCGCGTAGCCCACGTTCCAATCTATCATATGGTAAAAAATTCATTCAAATATCTCGATCCGTTTATGAGTTATAGCACTTTAAAGAAAATAGTTTGTTAAAATTCACCTGCTACAAGATTCTGTTGACCTGGTGTTTCACAAAAAAAATCAATTTTTATTTTTTTTTAATTTTCGGGCAAAAAAGTGTTTTTACGTTTTTCTTAATATCTCGGGTATTTTTGAAAGCATTTGCATGAAATTTTGTGGGCTGATAGACAAGATATTAGGGAAAAAATTACAAGTAATTTTTTTTTGCCACGCCTCTCAATGAGGACGGCAAATGGGCGTTTGTTCGAAAAAATGAATTTTAATACCTAAAATTTATAAATTTTTTACATTAAAATAATCTGTGCTGTAGCTTAGGTTGTAATCTATCATTCGGTAAAAGTTTCATGAACGTACACCGAACAGTTCCTGAGATAAACCAGTTACAACTTTACTTAAAACATGCTGTTTTCTTTAAAACCGTTTTTCAAAATTTTATCAATAACTTCGAAATTACTTAAGCTAAACTTATATAACTTGCAGGGCTTATAGAATAAAACTTCGCGATTCATTTAAAATTTATTTGAATGCCCTGAGCCTTTTAGTTAGGAAGATATAACGCTCTAAACTATTTATAGCTCATTTAGACTAATAATGCGGGACACTACGCGGGCCAAAGGTTTACCACCGCGTAGCCCACGTTCCAATCTATCATATGGTAAAAAATTCATTCAAATATCTCGATCCGTTTATGAGTTATAGCACTTTAAAGAAAATAGTTTGTTAAAATTCACCTGCTACAAGATTCTGTTGACCTGGTGTTTCACAAAAAAAATCAATTTTTATTTTTTTTTAATTTTCGGGCAAAAAAGTGTTTTTACGTTTTTCTTAATATCTCGGGTATTTTTGAAAGCATTTGCATGAAATTTTGTGGGCTGATAGAAAGATATTAGGGAAAAAATTACAAGTAATTTTTTTTTTGCCACGCCTCTCAATGAGGACGGCAAATGGGCGTTTGTTCGAAAAAATGAATTTTAATACCTAAAATTTATAAATTTTTTACATTAAACTAATCTGTGTTGTAGCTGAGTTTGTAATCTATCATTCGGTAAAAGTTTCATGAACGTACACCGAACAGTTCCTGAGATAAACCAGTTACAACTTTACTTAAAACATGCTGTTTTCTTTAAAACCGTTTTTCAAAATTTTATCAATAACTTCGAAATTACTTAAGCTAAACTTATATAACTTGCAGGGCTTATAGAATAAAACTTCGCGATTCATTTAAAATTTATTTGAATGCCCTGAGCCTTTTAGTTAGGAAGATATAACGCTCTAAACTATTTATAGCTCATTTAGACTAATAATGCGGGACGCTACGCGGGCCAAAGGTTTACCACCGCGTAGCCCACGTTCCAATCTATCATATGGTAAAAAATTCATTCAAATATCTCGATCCGTTTATGAGTTATAGCACTTTAAAGAAAATAGTTTGTTAAAATTCACCTGCTACAAGATTCTGTTGACCTGGTGTTTCACAAAAAAAATCAATTTTTATTTTTTTTTTAATTTTCGGGCAAAAAAGTGTTTTTACGTTTTTCTTAATATCTCGGGTATTTTTGAAAGCATTTGCATGAAATTTTGTGGGCTGATAGAGAAGATATTAGGGAAAAAATTACAAGTAATTTTTTTTTGCCACGCCTCTCAATGAGGACGGCAAATGGGCGTTTGTTCGAAAAAATGAATTTTAATACCTAAAATTTATAAATTTTTTACATTAAACTAATCTGTGTTGTAGCTGAGGTTGTAATCTATCATTCGGTAAAAGTTTCATGAACGTACACCGAACAGTTCCTGAGATAAACCAGTTAGAACTTTACTTAAAACATGCTGTTTTCTTTAAAACCCTTTTTCAAAATTTTATCAATAACTTCGAAATTACTTAAGCTAAACTTATATAACTTGCAGGGCTTATAGAATAAAACTTCGCGATTCATTTAAAATTTATTTGAATGCCCTGAGCCTTTTAGTTAGGAAGATATAACGCTCTAAACTATTTATAGCTCATTTAGACTAATAATGCGGGACGCTACGCGGGCCAAAGGTTTACCACCGCGTAGCCCACGTTCCAATCTATCATATGGTAAAAAATTCATTCAAATATCTCGATCCGTTTATGAGTTATAGCACTTTAAAGAAAATAGTTTGTTAAAATTCACCTGCTACAAGATTCTGTTGAGCTGGTGTTTCACAAAAAAAATCAATTTTTATTTTTTTTTAATTTTCGGGCAAAAAAGTGTTTTTACGTTTTTCTTAATATCTCGGGTATTTTTGAAAGCATTTGCATGAAATTTTGTGGGCTGATAGACAAGATATTAGGGAAAAAATTACAAGTAATTTTTTTTGCCACGCCTCTCAATGAGGACGGCAAATGGGCGTTTGTTCGAAAAAATGAATTTTAATACCTAAAATTTATAAATTTTTTACATTAAACTAATCTGTGTTGTAGCTGAGTTTGTAATCTATCATTCGGTAAAAGTTTCATGAACGTACACCGAACAGTTCCTGAGATAAACCAGTTACAACTTTACTTAAAACGTGCTGTTTTCTTTAAAACCGTTTTTCAAAATTTTATCAATAACTTCGAAATTACTTAAGCTAAACTTATATAACTTGCAGGGCTTATAGAATAAAACTTCGCGATTCATTTAAAATTTATTTGAATGCCCTGAGCCTTTTAGTTAGGAAGATATAACGCTCTAAACTATTTATAGCTCATTTAGACTAATAATGCGGGACACTACGCGGGCCAAAGGTTTACCACCGCGTAGCCCACGTTCCAATCTATCATATGGTAAAAAATTCATTCGAATATCTCGATCCGTTTATGAGTTATAGCACTTTAAAGAAAATAGTTTGTTAAAATTCACCTGCTACAAGATTCTGTTGACCTGGTGTTTCACAAAAAAAATCAATTTTTATTTTTTTTTAATTTTCGGGCAAAAAAGTGTTTTTACGTTTTTCTTAATATCTCGGGTATTTTTGAAAGCATTTGCATGAAATTTTGTGGGCTGATAGACAAGATATTAGGGAAAAAATTACAAGTAATTTTTTTTTTGCCACGCCTCTCAATGAGGACGGCAAATGGGCGTTTGTTCGAAAAAATGAATTTTAATACCTAAAATTTATAAATTTTTTACATTAAACTAATCTGTGTTGTAGCTGAGGTTGTAATCTATCATTCGGTAAAAGTTTCATGAACGTACACCGAACAGTTCCTGAGATAAACCAGTTACAACTTTACTTAAAACATGCTGTTTTCTTTAAAACCCTTTTTCAAAATTTTATCAATAACTTCGAAATTACTTAAGCTAAACTTATATAACTTGCAGGGCTTATAGAATAAAACTTCGCGATTCATTTAAAATTTATTTGAATGCCCTGAGCCTTTTAGTTAGGAAGATATAACGCTCTAAACTATTTATAGCTCATTTAGACTAATAATGCGGGACGCTACGCGGGCCAAAGGTTTACCACCGCGTAGCCCACGTTCCAATCTATCATATGGTAAAAAATTCATTCAAATATCTCGATCCGTTTATGAGTTATAGCACTTTAAAGAAAATAGTTTGTTAAAATTCACCTGCTACAAGATTCTGTTGACCTGGTGTTTCACAAAAAAAATCAATTTTTATTTTTTTTTAATTTTCGGGCAAAAAAGTGTTTTTACGTTTTTCTTAATATCTCGGGTATTTTTGAAAGCATTTGCATGAAATTTTGTGGGCTGATAGACAAGATATTAGGGAAAAAATTACAAGTAATTTTTTTTTTGCCACGCCTCTCAATGAGGACGGCAAATGGGCGTTTGTTCGAAAAAATGAATTTTAATACCTAAAATTTATAAATTTTTTACATTAAACTAATCTGTGTTGTAGCTGAGGTTGTAATCTATCATTCGGTAAAAGTTTCATGAACGTACACCGAACAGTTCCTGAGATAAACCAGTTACAACTTTACTTAAAACATGCTGTTTTCTTTAAAACCCTTTTTCAAAATTTTATCAATAACTTCGAAATTACTTAAGCTAAACTTATATAACTTGCAGGGCTTATAGAATAAAACTTCGCGATTCATTTAAAATTTATTTGAATGCCCTGAGCCTTTTAGTTAGGAAGATATAACGCTCTAAACTATTTATAGCTCATTTAGACTAATAATGCGGGACGCTACGCGGGCCAAAGGTTTACCACCGCGTAGCCCACGTTCCAATCTATCATATGGTAAAAAATTCATTCAAATATCTCGATCCGTTTATGAGTTATAGCACTTTAAAGAAAATAGTTTGTTAAAATTCACCTGCTACAAGATTCTGTTGACCTGGTGTTTCACAAAAAAAATCAATTTTTATTTTTTTTTAATTTTCGGGCAAAAAAGTGTTTTTACGTTTTTCTTAATATCTCGGGTATTTTTGAAAGCATTTGCATGAAATTTTGTGGGCTGATAGACAAGATATTAGGGAAAAAATTACAAGTAATTTTTTTTTTGCCACGCCTCTCAATGAGGACGGCAAATGGGCGTTTGTTCGAAAAAATGAATTTTAATACCTAAAATTTATAAATTTTTTACATTAAACTAATCTGTGTTGTAGCTGAGGTTGTAATCTATCATTCGGTAAAAGTTTCATGAACGTACACCGAACAGTTCCTGAGATAAACCAGTTACAACTTTACTTAAAACATGCTGTTTTCTTTAAAACCGTTTTTCAAAATTTTATCAATAACTTCGAAATTACTTAAGCTAAACTTATATAACTTGCAGGGCTTATAGAATAAAACTTCGCGATTCATTTAAAATTTATTTGAATGCCCTGAGCCTTTTAGTTAGGAAGATATAACGCTCTAAACTATTTATAGCTCATTTAGACTAATAATGCGGGACGCTACGCGGGCCAAAGGTTTACCACCGC
Organism: Gymnocheta viridis; assembly: GCA_956483585.1. Taxonomy (NCBI): domain Eukaryota; kingdom Metazoa; phylum Arthropoda; class Insecta; order Diptera; family Tachinidae; genus Gymnocheta; species Gymnocheta viridis. The sequence goes on from OY101441.1 coordinate 44,768,063, forward strand.
GTAGCCCACGTTCCAATCTATCATATGGTAAAAAATTCATTCAAATATCTCGATCCGTTTATGAGTTATAGCACTTTAAAGAAAATAGTTTGTTAAAATTCACCTGCTACAAGATTCTGTTGACCTGGTGTTTCACAAAAAAAATCAATTTTTATTTTTTTTTAATTTTCGGGCAAAAAAGTGTTTTTACGTTTTTCTTAATATCTCGGGTATTTTTGAAAGCATTTGCATGAAATTTTGTGGGCTGATAGAGAAGATATTAGGGAAAAAATTACAAGTAATTTTTTTTGCCACGCCTCTCAATGAGGACGGCAAATGGGCGTTTGTTCGAAAAAATGAATTTTAATACCTAAAATTTATAAATTTTTTACATTAAACTAATCTGTGTTGTAGCTGAGGTTGTAATCTATCATTCGGTAAAAGTTTCATGAACGTACACCGAACAGTTCCTGAGATAAACCAGTTAGAACTTTACTTAAAACATGCTGTTTTCTTTAAAACCCTTTTTCAAAATTTTATCAATAACTTCGAAATTACTTAAGCTAAACTTATATAACTTGCAGGGCTTATAAAATTTATTTGAATGCCCTGAGCCTTTTAGTTAGGAAGATATAACGCTCTAAACTATTTATAGCTCATTTAGAGTAATAATGCGGGACGCTACGCGGGCCAAAGGTTTACCACCGCGTAGCCCACGTTCCAATCTATCATATGGTAAAAAATTCATTCAAATATCTCGATCCGTTTATGAGTTATAGCACTTTAAAGAAAATAGTTTGTTAAAATTCACCTGCTACAAGATTCTGTTGACCTGGTGTTTCACAAAAAAAATCAATTTTTATTTTTTTTTAATTTTCGGGCAAAAAAGTGTTTTTACGTTTTTCTTAATATCTCGGGTATTTTTGAAAGCATTTGCATGAAATTTTGTGGGCTGATAGAGAAGATATTAGGGAAAAAATTACAAGTAATTTTTTTTTGCCACGCCTCTCAATGAGGACGGCAAATGGGCGTTTGTTCGAAAAAATGAATTTTAATACCTAAAATTTATAAATTTTTTACATTAAACTAATCTGTGTTGTAGCTGAGGTTGTAATCTATCATTCGGTAAAAGTTTCATGAACGTACACCGAACAGTTCCTGAGATAAACCAGTTAGAACTTTACTTAAAACATGCTGTTTTCTTTAAAACCCTTTTTCAAAATTTTATCAATAACTTCGAAATTACTTAAGCTAAACTTATATAACTTGCAGGGCTTATAAAATTTATTTGAATGCCCTGAGCCTTTTAGTTAGGAAGATATAACGCTCTAAACTATTTATAGCTCATTTAGAGTAATAATGCGGGACGCTACGCGGGCCAAAGGTTTACCACCGCGTAGCCCACGTTCCAATCTATCATATGGTAAAAAATTCATTCAAATATCTCGATCCGTTTATGAGTTATAGCACTTTAAAGAAAATAGTTTGTTAAAATTCACCTGCTACAAGATTCTGTTGACCTGGTGTTTCACAAAAAAAATCAATTTTTATTTTTTTTTAATTTTCGGGCAAAAAAGTGTTTTTACGTTTTTCTTAATATCTCGGGTATTTTTGAAAGCATTTGCATGAAATTTTGTGGGCTGATAGAGAAGATATTAGGGAAAAAATTACAAGTAATTTTTTTTTGCCACGCCTCTCAATGAGGACGGCAAATGGGCGTTTGTTCGAAAAAATGAATTTTAATACCTAAAATTTATAAATTTTTTACATTAAACTAATCTGTGTTGTAGCTGAGGTTGTAATCTATCATTCGGTAAAAGTTTCATGAACGTACACCGAACAGTTCCTGAGATAAACCAGTTAGAACTTTACTTAAAACATGCTGTTTTCTTTAAAACCCTTTTTCAAAATTTTATCAATAACTTCGAAATTACTTAAGCTAAACTTATATAACTTGCAGGGCTTATAAAATTTATTTGAATGCCCTGAGCCTTTTAGTTAGGAAGATATAACGCTCTAAACTATTTATAGCTCATTTAGAGTAATAATGCGGGACGCTACGCGGGCCAAAGGTTTACCACCGCGTAGCCCACGTTCCAATCTATCATATGGTAAAAAATTCATTCAAATATCTCGATCCGTTTATGAGTTATAGCACTTTAAAGAAAATAGTTTGTTAAAATTCACCTGCTACAAGATTCTGTTGACCTGGTGTTTCACAAAAAAAATCAATTTTTATTTTTTTTTAATTTTCGGGCAAAAAAATGTTTTAAGTTTTGCTTAATATCAAAGCTTATTCACTAATAAATATTAATTATAATATAATCCTAAGTTTTATCAACTTAAACTGTTTTACAAATTAAAATGCTTTAAATAAATTTATATTGTGTTTGCATATCACATTTTCTAAAATCTAGTATTATCGGGCATTTTTATAAAATATGCTATTTTATCTTTGGCGACTTTGTAATTATGTATCCAACGGCTACCTTTGCGTAAGGAGCCATCAATGCCATCCTTCCAGACACCTTGAGGAAGATAAACTGAAAATAAATGAAATAAATTAGTTTTCTCTAAAATAATTATTCCCCACAAGTCGTTCGTTACCTTCTCTTTCCTCACTAGATTGGTCTAAAATTGGTGCCACTATCATCTCCTCTCCTATCGAGAATTCATCGTCAATACTTAAGCAGGCCGGATCGTGAGGATCCAACATCCATAAAGGGCGTACTAAGGGCAAACCTTCGTTCATCGATTCACTGAGATATTTCAGTAGCAAAGGTATGACATGTTTTTGCCTGACCGTTGTCAATTCTTTAGCAATTTCCGTAATGTAATCACTTTTGTATTCGGAGGGCAAATGACTAAATTGCATGGAAGGCATAAAGGTCATGAGCTGTAGCCAACGTATGTAAAGATCTTGCTCTGGTAGAGCTGGTTGGCCCAAAGAATAAAAAGAAAGCATTTTTTTCATTGTTTTATTCAGGCCATAATCGCCGCCAATGGCTCCGGGCAGCACAAAGGGATAACCAATGACACCATAATTTAAAACTGTGGACATGGCCTCACTCAAACCAGCCCAGGAAGAGTTAATAGGTGGTGTGCTTAGAAAGGCAGGAGGTTTGGGCACTGAACTGGCAGTAGAGACACCTATAAAGCCAATACTTTCTAAACTTTCGATAAAGATTCTGCTATACATATCGGGATTATCCAAAGCTTGCCGACATTGATAATAATGAGGCAAATTAAAACCCGTACCCAAATCTAAATAGAAGCTATCAACTTTGTATTCGTGTTTTAATTTCAGCAACTTCTCCTTAAGCCATCCCACAGTATCATTATTGGTTATATCCATTACCCCGGCGCTGGAACAACTTTTGTAGCGTGTTAAGGCCGGTATACTTCTCTCTGAATATCGTTCATAGATCAAGAACTTCTTACGCACCGCCTCTTTGAAGTTATCGCTATCGGTGCTTATAAACGGTTGCACAGTAAAAACAATTTTAAAACCTCGACGATGCAAGACATCAATTGTGTCTTTTAAAGTAGGGAATCTGCTCGCATCAACGGTAAAGTCCCCTATGAACTCCTGCCAGAATTCGTTGATCAATATATGACCCAAACGCATAAAACCCATGCCTATGACTTCTTCTGAATAATTGTAAATGGAAGTTTCATTGAACGACTCCACGTTGGCTTGATGGGGGATCTGCCAAATGGGCTCCTCTATTAGGGAATGTAATATTTTCATATCGGATTCCTTTAAGCCATCCCACAAGCTTTGCTGGGTCATAAGCATGTGCAACGATTTCATATCTTCAGTTGTACAAATTTTATAACTCAACTCCGGCAATTCGGTTAATTTATTGACAAAAGTGTAATCGTCATTTTTGGCTCTCAAGCAAAACTCATTCGTTGCGGTACTAACTGACAGATGTAAAGGAGTTTTATCATTTACTTGAATCGCTACTCCAATGGAATTTATGAAATAACGCTTCACACCATTGCCAAACTGATGTATCTTGACGTCTCCACTGGAGAAGGGCGCAAAATCAAAATCACTTTCGCTCAAAGACCAACTTAGATTATGTGTTATGCTTCCACCGAACCAAACACCATTATTACGCTTCAACTCATAGCAATCGGTTGGAAAGCTGCCTTCATTCAATGACTGCCAGTGCAATGTGTAGCAACGGAATACATCCATATCTTGGAAATTCATATAGAGCCTGGCAATGTCATTCCATTCCAGACACACACTGCCATCTTGTTTCCGTCGATTTTGGAGACAATGAAACGGCTGTGTATCCCAGCCTATCATTTTGCCTAATTGTCCCGAAATCACCTCTTTTTCTTCATGATTCAGAATTCTTAGCACACGATCTTTGGAATTGAATTTGATTTTGTCGAAATAGGAAAAGGCTAAGATCTTTCTCTGATATCCTACGTAGGCAAATCCAATCTGAAAAGATGAAAGGAAAGTATTTATGTATATAAAAAACCAATATGTAACAAAGACAATGCAAAATGGAACCAATATACAAGCACGTTTGTAAGGGATAGAAGCAAGATTTTCGCTTGCAAGAGACATGATTTTTATTTACTATATAGAGAGTTTCTACTTAAAAGCAAAACAATTTACAAAAATAAATTTCTTTGGGCCGATTTTAAAGCCTTTGTATCCTCCAAGCGAAAGGAGTAAGGACAAAAATAAAAAAAAACGTTTTGCTTTTGCTGCCTGCTAATAAAAATCTATCGGAGAGCGTGAGAGTGGAGTGTACAAGAGTGCTTCATTGTTAATTATAAACATTTACACAGGGCTTTTCATTATGACATGATATCTCCAGTGACGTGCCTTCTAATGTGGGCAGGTGTTGAATGCGCACATTTTGCATGCATGTGAAACTTTGGCACTTGCTTGACAATAAATGTCTAAATGGTAAACGCTGTTACCCTGTTAAACATTTAATGCAAATTTGCTGGATTACTGTAGAACTGTAATTGAAGTTTTGTCCTGTTAAATGAATAATTAAGACTTATTTCTTCAGATGCACATACAAAACACAAGTGTATTAATAATAGAACATTAATATCTTTAAAATAATACTAATAATAATAAATGTTAACGGTTTTTCTAAAAATGTGCCCAGATGATTGATGAACTCGTTAACTCTATTTTATAAACAAAACAAAAAGTGGCAAAATATATACAAAATACTTTTGTCTCTTTTAACTTTTTTTACTGTGTCAGTTTTCTTTGCTTTATGGTGCTTTATGCTTTGACAGCAGCAAAGAAATCATACAAACAAAAATGTCTGTTGTTCTTGTATTGTTGCCACCTTTTTAATTACGCCATGAACAAATTTGTTTGTGGCGAACGTTCCCCCGGATACACACCTGTATTGCGGGATAAAAACCCGCATCTTGGCAACTCTAAAAATATACGCAGACATAGACAAAAATAATCTAATTAGAAAATGGCCTCTTGTAAAAAACGACTTGTCAAGAACACACGCGGTTTCTTGAATAAGTAAAATACCTTTTTAAATAAAGATTAATTTGTAATTTAATTGTTGTAAAAAGTAAGTGTTTGATTTACCCGAAATATATCGCAAGGTAAAACCCCCACATATGGTGACCCCGACAAAACAAAAAGCACACAACGACATGGAAGGAACGGAAAACATCTCAACACAAAGTGGATCAACAGGTGCTGGCGGAGCCTCACATACCTCGCCAATAGTTACTGGACAACATCGCGAAGAGTTAGCCCGTATTTCGGTGAAGATTCCACCATTCTGGCACGCACGACCGGAACTTTGGTTCGCCCAAATAGAGTCACAATTCGTCACAGCAGGCATAACGGGTGAACAAACCAAGTACCATACTGTGGTAGCAGCAATCGACGGTACAATTTTGTCACAGGTAAGTGACGTTATATTGAACGCACCAGCCAGTATTCAACCCTAAAAAAACGCATGCTGGAAGAATTTTCGGTCTCCGAACAAAAAAGACTTAAAAAGCTGTTGCAAGATATCGAACTTGGGGACTTACGACCATCACAACTTCTGCGAGAAATGAAAAATTTAGCCGGTAATCAAGTCGACGACGCTTTTTTAAAATCCATGTGGATGACTCGTTTACCAAACCACATGCGAAGCATAATTTCAATAAGTGGCGAGCCCCTTGACAACATTGCCATCATGGCCGATAAAATTTCTGAAGTCAACGACAACGCATCCATTCATGAGTTATCAACGTCAAAACCTACAACAGCAACCGATACGTTACAACAACAAATACAACAAATAACAAAAGAGATCGACAATTTAAGAACACAATTCCAACGCTCACGCAGCCGTAGCAGACCTACTTCTAGCAATTGCAGCCGAAATAATTCACGCGGGAACACTCAAACAAATGGCAAGTGCTGGTATCATAGAAAATTTGGCTCAAAAGCCACAAAATGCCGAGAGCCATGCAGCGACGGTACATGACAGACAAACAGTGTTACATCGCCGTCTCATAATTTTAGATAGAAACTCAAATTTAAAATTTCTCGTAGATACCGGAGCGGAAGTCAGCGTTATACCTCCCACTAGCCGGCAACTGGAATACCCAGACAATAAAACGTTCTTGTTTGCTGCGAATAAATCACCGATTAAAACATTTGGCGAAAAAAGTCTAACACTTAATATAGGGTTACGTCGAAATTTCACGTGGAAATTTATAATTGCTAAAGTATCTCAACCCATTTTAGGCGCAGACTTTTTAGGCTATCATAATTTGACAATTAACATGCGACAACGCAAACTATTTGACAGTAATACTAAAATCGCATGTAATTGCAGCGTAACAACTATCGAATCACTGGTACTAGGATTATCTACGATTGATAACACCGACGAATTCCAAGTACTTCTCAGGTTATTTCCCGGGATCACTCAATCGCAACAAAAAATTAATTCAGTCGCTAACGATGTCGAACACCACATCATTACAAATGGTCAACCCGTTTTCGCAAAACCACGTCGTCTTGCGCCTGACATGCTTAAAGCTGCCAAAGCTGAGATTCAATTGTTGCTCGAGGCCGGTATTTGCCGTCCTTCGTCCAGTCCTTGGGCAAGCCCTCTCCACATGGTAAAAAAGAAAAACGGAGAATGGAGGCCTTGTGGGGACTACAGAAGATTGAATGCCATTACAGAGCCGGACCGATACCCCATTCCACACATACACGATTTTACACATTGGCTCGAGGATAGCACAATTTTTTCAACAATCGATTTGCGAAGGGCATACCATTAAATTCTGTAGCGCCATCTGATGTACAAAAAACTGCCATTACAACACCATTCGGCATGTTCGAGTTTACCCACATGACATTTGGATTAAGAAACGCGGGGCAAACTTTTCAACGCCTAATGGACCACATCCTCCGTGACTTAAACTTCGCCTATGCTTATTTGGACGACATATTAATCGCCTCAAAGGACTTAGAACAACACAAACAACACGTTAAAATAGTGTTCAAAAAGCTGCAAGATTATGGAATCGTGATAAATCCATCCAAGTGCAATTTTGGTAAGTCACAAGTAAATTTTCTTGGTTTTACAGTTACTAAAAATGGCATCCGCCCACCAATGGAAAGAGTAGAGGTAATATCTAAGTACAAAGTACCACAACGAGTCTGTGACTTAAAACGCTTTATGGGGATGATAAATTTTTTAGAAGATTTTTGCCAAAACCCGCTACCCAACAAGCAATTTTATTTGAATTTATTCGTGGGAATAAAAAAATGACACATCCGTTATGAAGTGGACCGAAGAAGGAAAACTTGCATTTGAGCATTGCAAAACCCAACTACGCGATGCTACATTCCTAGCTTTTCCCAAGTCCAATACAAAACTTTCTCTGATGGTAGACGCTTCAAATATCGCTGTAGGCGCCGTTCTACAACAAGTCGTAAACGATGATTTTCAGCCACTCGGTTTTTATTCAGAACGCCTAACAGAAGCCCAACGCAAATACAGTACCTACGATAGGGAGCTGTTGAGCGCATACAAAGCAGTTAAACATTTTCGGCACATGCTAGATGGCCGAGAATTTTGCATATACACTGACCACAAGCCGCTGCTATTCGCGTTTAAGCAAAAACTTGATAAGGCAAGCCCCAGGCAAATCCGTCACCTAGATTTTTTGAGTCAATTCACAACAGACATAAGGCACATACCCGGCAAGGAAAATATAGTGGCAGATACATTGTCACGTATCGAAGCTATCCACATAAAAGGAATAATTGACTTTGAAGAACTATCTCGTGACCAAATTGACGATGAAGAAATAAAATCATTACTTAACAGTAATTCCAACTTACAACTTAAAACATTTGTATTGCCTAACACCAACTTTTCTATACATTGTGACATTTCAACAGGTGTAGTAAGACCTTTTTTAACAAACAAATTCCGTAAAACAGCATTTGAATCAATGCATAATATATGCCACGCCAACGCAAAGAAAACAACAAAATTAGTAGCCGAGAAATTCGTCTGGCCAGGTATGAAGAGCGATTGTCAACTGTGGGCAAAAGCTTGTATAGCTTGCCAAAAGGGCAAAATTCATCGCCACAATAAAGCACCGCTATTCCAGTATTTTACTACCGCCGATCGTTTTGACCACATCAACATTGATATTGTTGGAGTGTTGTGTTTTTCTTCCGACGGGGTTTGATGCAATTTGGAATGAATTTCCGTCATCCCACGTCAAATTTGGTTGATAAACAGACCGGTTTCGGCTATGTGCCATCTTCAGTGTTCTCTCAGTAACTAATCGTTTTTTGTGTTGTCCCTTGTCTTTTGTATAGTTTCCTTGTGTACCTAACTTCTTTTCCTCTCTTTCTCTCTTGTTCGTGTCTGCATCTCTCTCGTTCGTATATATTCGTGTGTGGCTCTCTCTCGTTCGTATATATTCCTGTGTGCTCTATATCTACCTGCTTCTTGTTCGTTTAATTTTTCTCTTGTTAGTCTCTTGTGTTTACCGTTACAGTTTATTATTTGAGTGATCATTTGCTAGGTGTTTTTATCTTTGTGTAGGTAGTAGTCTGTGATTGTACGTTTCTGGGTTTCTTTTTGGTTTTGTTCGTTTGTTGTGTTGTCTGGTTTTCTTGGGTTATTGTTTTCTTTTGTGTAAAAATATTTTAGCGGTTCAAATATTATGTCTGACGCAGTGTTTATTTGTTCGTTTATAATTCTTCCGTCAAACGTTTTTTGTTTGTATATTTCCATGTTTTCTAATACGTTCAGTCGCCGTCCTTTGTGCTGTAAATGCAGTAATTCAACTGTTTGTCTGATGTGTCTTGGTGTACATTTGTTGTTGAATATGTGGTTCGCGAAATTTGATTCTGGCGTTGCTCCTGGTTGTTTCAGTTTCTTGTTGTAGTCTCTTATGTGCTCCCGAAATCTTGTTTTTATTTTCCGTCCTGTTTGTCCGATGTATCTATGTTTGCATGAGCAAGTCAATTTGTAAACTCCTTGCTTATCTAGGGGGTCCGTTTCGTTTGTGCTATTTCGTAGTATTCTACCCAAATTGTTTTTTGTTCGGAATGCTGTGTTAATATTGTGTTTTCTAAAAAATTTTGCGTTTCCTTCCAGTATACATATAATATCGTCGACATATCTTGCATAGAATGTTACCCCGAAATTGGTTTTTAGATCATCTACGTATTTCTCTTCTAGATTTTGCATAAACACCTCCATGAGGATTGCTGATGTTGGAAGGAAATAGAGAAGAACAAGTTCTGGAGCTCCTGAATAAGCAACATAAAAGTATTAAATTCACAATGGAAGTAGAAGAAGACGACAAAATAAATTACCTAGACCTAACAATTAAAGCAAATAAGAGTTTAAATAGAGTTGAATACGAAATATACAGAAAACCAACGGCCACAGACACAATAATACATAATTCATCGAACCATCCTCAACAACACAAGAACGCGGCAATTAGACAATTAGTAACAAGACTTGAACGAATACCACTAACACGTGAGGCCTATAAGAAAGAGATAAAAACAATATATGAGATAGCAGAAAACAATGGATACAAAAGAGAACTAGTAGACAAAATCCGAAATGATATCAAAACAAATAAAGAACGGAACAGAGAACAGGAGCAAGAAAATGGAACTTGGGCTACTTTAACGTATATGGGCAACTAGCAAAATTTTTTAGAAAACACAATATTAACACAGCATTCCGAACAAAAAACAATTTGGGTAGAATACTACGAAATAGCACAAACGAAACGGACCCCCTAGACAAGCAAGGAGTTTACAAATTGACTTGCTCATGCAAACATAGCTACATCGGACAAACAGGACGGAAAATAAAAATAAGATTTCGGGAGCACATAAGAGACTACAACAAGAAACTGAAACAACCAGGAGCAACGCCAGAATCAAATTTCGCGAACCACATATTCAACAACAAATGTACACCAAGACACATCAGACAAACAGTTGAATTACTGCATTTACAGCACAAAGGACGGCGACTGAACGTATTAGAAAACATGGAAATATACAAACAAAAAACGTTTGACGGAAGAATTATAAACGAACAAATAAACACTGCGTCAGACATAATATTTGAACCGCTAAAACATTTTTACACAAAAGAAAACAATAACCCAAGAAAACCAGACAACACAACAAACGAACAAAACCAAAAAGAAACCCAGAAACGTACAATCACAGACTACTACCTACACAAAGATAAAAACACCTAGCAAATGATCACTCAAATAATAAACTGTAACGGTAAACACAAGAGACTAACAAGAGAAAAATTAAACGAACAAGAAGCAGGTAGATATAGAGCACACAGGAATATATACGAACGAGAGAGAGCCACACACGAATATATACGAACGAGAGAGATGCAGACACGAACAAGAGAGAAAGAGAGGAAAAGAAGTTAGGTACACAAGGAAACTATACAAAAGACAAGGGACAACACAAAAAACGATTAGTTACTGAGAGAACACTGAAGATGGCACATAGCCGAAACCGGTCTGTTTATCAACCAAATTTGACGTGGGATGACGGAAATTCATTCCAAATTGATATTGTTGGACCTCTCCCGCCTTCCAGAGGATTTCGCTACTGCCTAACAATGATTGATCGTTTTACTCGCTGGACAGAAGTATGCCCCATAGAGGACATTACAGCTGAAAACGTCGCTTTCGCTTTCTATTCAACGTGGATCGCAAGATTTGGAATTCCATTAAGAGTCACTACGGACCAGGGCCGCCAATTTGAATGTAGTTTTTTTAAAGAATTGACTAAGATCCTTGGCATTCAACATTTGAGGACCACAGCTTACCACCCAGCCGCAAACGGACTCATCGAACGATTCCATCGCCCCTTGAAAGCCGCCATCAAATGCTACGAATCCGAAAATTGGGTAGAAATTTTGCCATTAATCCTTCTAGGGTTTCGAACCACGTATAAAGAAGACATTGATGCAACACCATCTCAATTGGTATATGGATCCAGTTTACGTCTCCCAGGCGAACTTTTGATAAAAAGTAATGAAAACGAAACCTATCGAAATGAGTTCGTCATCAAATTAAAAAAGTTTATGAACGATCTACGGCCAACTAAAACATCGTCACACGCTAAAGAAAAACCGTTTATTGAAAAAGGTTTATATATTTCTCCACAAGTATTCATACGTAATTCCATGGTCTGCAGGCCACTACAAGCCCCTTATGAAGGACCATTCCCTGTTTTAGAGCGTCACGAAAAATATTTTACTATAGACGTTAAAGGAAAAAAATGAATATAAGTTTAGATCGTTTAAAAGCAGCATTTATTTTGAACCAACAAAACAACGCTGACAGTGACAATGAAAATTTAGTCGAACCAACAGCCAATGGAACAACAGCCGAAAAATCAACTACCAGTGAACCAGTGACTAACGAACCAGCAGCCAAACAACCTACCAGCATTCTTCTCGACCACAATGGTAAGCCTAGGATCATCACTTCTCGTTATGGGCGCAAGGTCCGACTCTGCCTCAACCGGAAGGGGGAGTAATGTGGCGAACGTTCCCCCGGATACACACCTGTATTGCGGGATAAAAACCCGCATCGTGGCAACTCTAAAAATATACGCAGACATAGACAAAAATAATCTAATTAGAAAATGGCCTCTTGTAAAAAACGACTTGTCAAGAACACACGCGGTTTCTTGAATAAGTAAAATACCTTTTTAAATAAAGATTAATTTGTAATTTAATTGTTGTAAAAAGTAAGTGTTTGATTTACCCGAAATATATCGCAAGGTAAAACCCCCACATGTTCAATTCACAAGCTCAGTCGTATGGCTTATCGTTTAAAAAATTACGCTATTTGTTTATGTGCTTGTGAACATACAAATTTGTTGTATCGTCATTTTGTCGGATTTTAAATGTCAATTCAATGTAGTCAATTCATTGTGAGTAAATAATTTAAGTCGAACAACAAATTTCTTTTTATCAAATAAAAAAACATGAAATTAAACCAAATATTGGAATTCTAATTTTACGCGAAATATTTAATAACTTTTTCGCGACAAAAACTTTTGATTAAAATGGTTTGCAAATTAAATTGAAATGGATTAAGTATATAGTTATCATTAAGAAGAATGTATTTTGTGGATTTACTTATGACATATTTAAAAGATTTTTACAAATTAATCTAACAAATAGAATTTTTTAGAATACCTGACCTCAATACAACCATTTATAAAACATATAAAATTCAAACGTATAATTATAACACACAACACATACGACGTTAATACGAACTTGTGAATTGAACAATTATTTTAAAACTAATAAATTTATACCGTTCTCATCCATCTACTTTTGTGGGATGTGAATAATAATAAATCTTACCGAAGTAATGCTAAGTATTTTAAATACTACTATGTAAATTAACTTAATTATTTAAAAAACAAATCTTACGCTGCCTTTACACATGAAAGTACTTTCTTGAAATTTTTGTATATGTATTATAAATAACAATTTTTGCGAAATAATTGACTTTCATGAAAAAATCTTGTTCGTTTTCATAAGAAAGTGAAAGTTCATTTTAAAAATGTCGTTGAAGCTGAGAGTTGCAAAAATTGATACTTCTACTTCTACTCATTAGAGCTACCAACATTATCACGTAAATAAATTTATCGGGCAATAGTTGGGAATAATTATTATTGTTAATATTTTAATGAGATTATTACTATAAAAAGGCATGAATTGTCTTATTTATATATATTTGAAGAAAAAATATAATAATTCCGTAAATATACTGACAAAATAAGTTAAATTTGCAATTAAAATTTTGCCACCATCCTGTTGATTAGTATAAGTCTTATAGGAGGGTAGCAGTGTCACTTTGTCACTTTACTTTCTGAAAACGTAAAAAATTACTTTCTTGAAAATATCGTTCAAAGCTGAGTGGAAAGTAAAAAAACGTTAACTGTGTTAGTGATGAAGTGTGAGTGAGATTGCGACTTTCATGCAATTACTTTCAAGTGTAGATGCTATGTTACTAAGTCATTGCAAATTTTCTCAAGCTTATGCTTCGACAACATTTTGAAAATGAATTTCCACTCACATGTGTAAACATAAAAGCAAATTGCAAGAGATTCGACTATTTTGAAAAATTTTTCGTTGACAATTGTCGATACTACTTGCAAGTGTGAACTCAGCGTAAAATTTGTATCAAAAAATGTAAAATTTATGTTTAAATTAATTCAATCGATCGGATCGTGAGCAACTTTTCACTCACGCTCATGATAAACTCGGAGACTGCCTCGGCAAAGTTATTGCATAGCATTTTTTATTAACTTATATGCAATTATAATTATTTATTTATTTTTTATTTATGCAGTATTTTTTGTTTCTTTGATATTAATTCAAGTTTTTTCTTTGAAATAAATTAAGTTACACTTTTTGAGCGTGGTGAATTTCTTTATTCGGTCGCCGCGCTCAAAGCCCGCGATAAAAGCTATGCAATAGCTTAAAAACCTACTAATTGTCTGTTTGTTTGTGTATATCAATTTTTGTCAACCACGATTGCTCGTAAGTACGCCATTTTGTGTTTTCCTACATGTAAAAATCTGTTCTGGCAATAATGTATGTTAATAAAATCAATAGCATACTTTAGGAGTTAACATACGCTAGGCGATTCAAATACTCAAAAACAACAAAAGACTTAAGACTAACTTAGTGTTATGTTTTTTCCGTCGCGCAATTTCATGATTCGGTCGCCGCGCTCAAAGCCCGCGATAAAAGCTGTGCAATAACTTAAAATTTGTGTTTTATGACTCATGTTCATGCACGCTCTCGTGAGTGGAGAAAATGTTAGTCAAAATCACAAAAACACGCGCTTATAAATAATTATGTGCAAAAATATAAAATAAAAAAGGAAAAAATTAGATGAAAAAAAATTACAATTACAAAGCAAAAAAAAATTAGCGATCACTCACGCTCAATTTTTTTATACTACCGTTCATGATTCACGCTAATCACGTGAGCGACATCCATCTCTAATTCAAACTAAACTTTCAAGGGCGATTTAAAAAAGGAATTTGAGAATTAATTGCATTATGAAATCGCACGATTTAAAATCACTATATTAGCAGAACATGCCTGACTGATATTTTTAAATCGTTATTTGAAAGCGAATGCACTTCATGTGCTTCTGGCTGAATGCTTTTTAATTTAAGCCTGATAAATTTTGAGTATACATTTTTATTTTTAATACTTAAACATGCTAATTCGATTGCAAGTCACTTTCAGTCACTACTTACCAAAAATATCACCATGAAGAACATTAAAATCACAAAGATTTTAATTTTATAGTCTTTGGTCTCACGTTTCTTTTTGCGTATCATATTGGGAAACGCCTGCAAAATAAAAACAGTCGGGAAGCAATTTAAGTTCGAGTGCATCTCTAGCAACTTTTTAATTTATTATTTAAACATACTTGCATTTTTTCTCTCAACAAACTGGCCAAAGAGTTAACGCTCGTTATAGAGGCTTGATTGCTGGCCAAACTGTACGCATCAAAATCACTTGCCAACATTTCTTTGTCATTTAAGCGCAAGGCCGGCAGAGGGGCTATCGAGGCTCTTCGACGGGTACGGAATAGGTCTCTGAAACAAATATTGAAAATACAATTACAAAAACTGATGTTGTACTAAATATACAGGCTGCACAAAACGCAGTAACAGACAAATTTTATGTATTAGAGTCCTGCACAAGCGTTCTTAAACATGTGTATAAAATATTTGTTTTGCTTGAAACACTTCCGCAACATTGATGTTGCGATGCACATGTACTGAAAAGCACAATTGCAAAAATATTTTTTTTTATTTGTGAACTGTGCAGGGTTATTATCTGTGTCCTACAAGATGAAAGCAAAATGTGCTTTGAGTTGTGATTTTCTGTATATGTGCATCGCAACATTAATTTTGCACAAGTGTTTCAAACGAAAAACAGAAGTTTTAAACACATGTTTAAGTATGCTTGTGCAGGGCTCTAGTATTTATGTAAAAAGAATTTAATTAGAGTAATCTAGTCTGCGCAATGATGCACTTTCATGATTTATTTGTTGAGTAGTTTGAATGTTTTTTGTTAAACGCTTTTTTTTCTGATAAAATATCATGGTCAAATAAATCTTTCTTAAACATTTTTATTGTTTGTGATTACAAAAATTACTTGTTATTGCTGAATAAATTTAGGTATTTATTTAAAAAAGCCAAAATTACATTAAATGCATAATAAAATGTTTAGACTGTTCAAGATAATTTAACGAAAATATTTTTTTCATACTTCAACTTACAGTTAATAACCCATTAAAAACGTTCTCGCTGGCAAAATTTTGTTCATTTAAATATTAGTAGAAAAACAAACATGTCACAGTAGAATAAAGATATAACGAATTAGGTATAATTTTAATTGAGTTCTAAGGAATAGTGTTCAGCTTACGCCAACAAACTTTATAATCTTACTTTACTTTTAGGGAACAGATACTTTGGAGACCTTCCGGATCTTGCAAATGTTTTAAGTAATCTACTCAAATTCACAGGCATGAGAAAAGGGTTTGTAAAAGAAAAAAATCTGTTAAAATTTCAGAAACGGTTGACAAACAAGCAAAAATTTTACGTTTGTACAATCCTTTTGCGTTGTTTATGGGGGTCTTTGCTGGTTTAAGTTTGGTACTCTCTTTAAAATTTCACGCGAAATGTTGACATAATCTATATAAAAAAGTTTACATGAAATATTAATGAAAAAATTTTGCAAAACCTGTGGTCTGTTCAACTCGTGAAAAATTTATGAAATGTATCTGGCAACATTTTCTTGCCATCTGTGAAATAATGTGATTGGCATTTATTTCGCGCGAAATATTGACAACTGATACAACTTTTTCTGTAGCTTTTTTACTTTTAATTTTCTGTGCCAAAAACTTCTTTAAAATAATTTTTTTATTTTACACACTATACTCGTAGAAGGAACTATCTCAGTGTATATAATTTCAAAAATGGCACAAACAAGCAAAATTAAACATTTGTTTTTGTTTACAAAAGTCGATCAATGTTGCATACTTCTAACCAATAAAAACGAAAATTTTTTCCGAAAAAGTAATATGAGCATCACTTAAACATGGTACCCTGTTCATCATTTCGTGCGAACTGCTGTCAAATGTCCATATAAACAAAATTCATGCGAAATAGTTGCAAAATAATATGGCCGAAGTTGTACTCGTTCATCTTGTGAAAACATACGAAATGTTTCTGGGAAGATATTTTTCAACTGCGAAATAATGTAAGCACCATTTATTTCGTGCGAAATCGCAAACAACAGCTGATCAGATTTTTCTGGGCGTTGTGGTTTTAATTTTAAGTTTGCTGCCCAGAAATAATTAAAATAATGGATAATAATGTTAAGATCATATAAAATGAAAGTGAGTGCTTTTTGCAGAACGTGTGTCTTCAATGAGTTCCTCCGCTGCAGCTGTGATTTGCATTAATTGATACGTTGCAGTACAAGATCCTAAAATTATTTTGTTGTCCATTTGTTTTCATTTTTTTAACCGATAAATTTGTTATAAATCGTGGTATTGTCGCTACTGATCAGTTATCAAAATTTTAAAACGAAATAATTAATGTTGCTCAACTAAGCTTTACGTGTCAAATTTTTCACGCGAAATAATGAATGTTGCTGAAAAATTTTCACAACTTCGAACAGAGTACCAAGCTTTACGCAAAAGTTAGAAGCATGCTTGTGGGAAAATCAAAAATTTTACATTTCTGTCAAACATGTTTGTGTATATAGTTGTACAAGTTATGTTTACATCATGTCTTTGCAAACAGAAACTGTGTGTTTGTCAAACCGTTTGTGTAGTTTATTTGGTCCTTAACACATGGGCCAGGTAGTTTTTTCTTTAACAAAAAAAATCTCCTAAACGTACTTTGCAAAAAATCCGTATAAATTAAATTAACTCGACTGAGTTATAATTTAAAAAAAAATGTTACTGTAACACCCCCAAAATATTTTTTATAGTTCTTTTTAATATTTTTTTTTCATAAAATATCTCATATAAATTTTACAACCAGTTTAAAACAATTTTTTTACATATTTTTGGTTTCATATAGAAAATATTAAATCAAAGACAAAAACTGTCACTAGAATTTTTAAGGAAAAACTTCAACAATTTCGATACATACTACCATGGTAGAATAATATATGTAGGCAGTGTCAAAGCTACAACACGGCTTTTTATTGTTGTTTAGGTTCGAAGCTGTCAAAAAACGCAAAGCGAAAATGACAAAAAATTGTATATTCACATGTGTGTTTGGCTGCAATTTCTGTTCTATAAAGAATTTTGTTTCTTTTCCTCTTCTTATTTGCATTTGAAATAAATGTTCGTGTTCAAATTTTGACAGCTGCGAACCCCACAAAAAAAGTTCGTTAACGCTTCGCTACTACCTGTATTATTCTATTAAATTATGTACTACGAAAAAGAACTTGATCAGTTAGTTATTATATATAGAGATTACTATTTAGCTATAGTAAAACTCATTTATAGTGAATGCTTCGGTTGTAATGAACTAATTCCGAAGTCTCTACGTTTTGGTAGCCACTTTCATACAAAAATCCTTCATTATAGTGAACAAACTTATATCGAATCCTTGCTTTTAATATGTAGACAATGGCAACATAAATTTTTAGTCTTACATTTTCAGTACAGATAGATGGTAGCATTTTTAATCAGGTGATACGTATGTACTTATGAAAAAATTGCGGCCGCTTAAAACGAACTTTTTTTAAAATGAACTAATTTTGCTGGTTCTGTGGAGTTCACTATAAACGAGATTTACTGTCTTTAGTTATTGAAAAAAATAGTGAAAACTCCTAAATAAAAATGTATGCCCCCTAAATTGTCCCCCTAAGAATTTGTACTCGCTAAATTAATTTAAAACCCCCAAAACTTCGGGGGAAACCTTCTGAACTGGCTACTCTGCATGTAAGCCTTCGAGTTAACTGGCCTGTCGCTGTGACTTAGCCTAAAGTTTTTAGGTATCATTTTGCCACAGCGGGCCGGTTGCTTGCAACTGGTAGCCTGTGCAATCTAAGCCACATAAATGCCTCTTTCAAGCAGCTCTGCAATCCGTAGTAAATATTGCTTCAGAGAGAAAAGTGAAAACATGATTCAATAAAACAAAACGTTGATTTGGTAAAAAAATTAATTAGATTTCAACCTATTAAGAAATTTGTAATATTAACTCAACAGTTTAATTGTACACTTAGAGCAAATTAAACAATATACTTTTTTATAACAATAACAACCCTTAAAATGATTTGATTTAGCAAATTTTAAATAAATATTTACTTTCAGATTAATTAGCACTTCAAAATTACAACAACAACAAAAACTAATAAAACAATTTACTGCAAATGAAATCAGATTTTTTATGTAAAAAATTAAAAAACAATCACAATTAAATATTTGACGAAACAATAAAAATATTCATACACATTCTACATTGACAGATAACAAAGACTGATTATGTCAAATCAAAAGAACACAACAAAAAGCTCATCGTAAAAATAAAAGTTGCAAAAATTATTTTTTTTTGTAAAGCAGATAAATTGATAAGATATACATACATACAGTGAAAGAAAAATTTGGGCTGTCGCCGACAACAATTTTTTACAAATTTGTCGTAAAAAAAGTAATTAAAATATTAGTCGCAAGTGCATAAAAATGGGTTACTATTAATGCCTTATATGATGCAATTGCATACAGTTGCAATCAGAAACGCACCAAGCAGTGAATACCGCTAATGTTCTATTAAATATATGTATATATATATTCCTCTAACTCTCACTGGAGCGAGCAAAGTTAAAATTAACTTTTTCTATTTTTAGAATCATGTACCAGGTTGTATGCTTTCAGTAGATGCCAAACTCATAGTAAATGGCAATAATTACTCAAAAGTTGCCAGTTAACGAATACAGTGTTGATTTTTAGTTAACTACGATGAAGCATCTTCAAAAAGTCATGGACTTACTGATTCGCCCTCGTACCTTTGTCTTAAAACTTAAGTTAAGTGCCCGGTCAGACAACCGATTTCATTTCTACAATTCTAGAGCTTATATGAGAGAGAGAGAAAGACACGGAAGGGAAATTATTGTAAGCAACAACAAATTATATGTAATCAAAACGAAAATTGCACAAATAAAGTTGCAATATTGTGTCCACATCAGGGATGGTATTTTTGTGCATTTCGGGTGCTTTATATCTCTTCATAAACACTTTTAGAAAACGGGTATTTAGGTACAATTCTTTTTCAAAACATCCACTCACTCATTGATTTTTTGTACATCTAAGATTTTTTTTATATTGCAAAGTTTATCTACTTCTTTTAAGCGCTACTAGTTCTTTTTAAGCAACCATGTGTATCTTTCATATTGGTTTTTGACTGGAGCCTTCTTAATTTTTTTAAAGACAAAAAAAAGAGTTTTGGAGGATAATCCATATATTCTATGGACATACACTTGTGGACATACAATTAAGTTACTCGTGAAATATAGTTATAGTTGTCTTTTATGCATACAAAATTTTAGCATTTTAGTGTTTAGTTTAACCAGTCCTCTCTTTACATACCGCCAAGTTTAAATGGGCAAATAATTAAGTCATTTCTATTATTCAAGGTAATTAGCTACATTAAAAAATGAAATATCGGTTTAAAAAGTTTTTACTTGCATTTTAGATTTCTTTGAGCAAGATCTTTTTAAATTGTGGGAAGAAATAAGAGCTGTACTACCGCTGAAAGGAAGATAATTTGGAATTGCTTCCATGAAGTTGGTTCTACCGTAAAAGCGGTAAAAACTTTAGCAATATCGCGAGGGAAAATTGTCAAAGCTATTAAACATTGTGAAAATTATTTCACCCTTAATAATTTTTCAAGAAATAAGCAACGCAAGACTTTTGGTTAGAATGAGTATAGCTGACCCATTTCTTACATCAAAACATATCAGATTACGCTTGGAGTCGGAACATGGCGTAAATGTATCAGCAAGGACCGTAAGAAGACGACTGACAGAGAAAAATCTCCATGGTCGCATTGCTAGAAAAAAAAACAAATGTGTCTAAAAAAATATTCAGGAGCGTATGCGCTTCGCCAAAAATCATAAAAATTTCTGGAATTTAATACTGTGGAGTGATGAACCGAAGTTTAATGTGTTTGGAAACGATACAAAGAAAACGGTAAAGCATGGTTGGTCATATATATAGTGTGCGATGTTTTAGATCGTCAGGGGTTTGTCTATATAGTAAAAATTTGTGGAAAAATTTCTGGTGAAATATACAAAAACATCCTACAGAATAACCTTGACGGTAATTATGCTGATAATTTGCTGCTGGCATTGATATTTCAGCAAGACAGCGATCCGAAGCATAGATCTCTAATCGTTAAGTCTATATCCGGGTTCTTGACTGGCCAGCTAAAGTCGCGATTTAAACTCCTTAGCGAATCTATGGGGCATCATAAAACGGAGAGTTGCCACCAAAAAAACCGACAAAAAAATTGCACTCTGGGATATTATTCAAGCAAAATGGAATAATATTATTCCTCAGCAGTGCTATGACCTGGTAAATACAATGCCAAATAGATGTGGCGAAGTAATTCGCCAAAAAGGGAACCCAACAAAATACTGAAGGTTAAACATAATTTCAGTTGAGAATTAAACAATTTAAACTAGTTTTTATAACATCTTTTAAGATATCTTAATTATATGTACACATAAAAATGTTAGCTTGACATACTATATTTTGTAAAAAATAAAGCATTTACAATGAAAATCTTCATAAGTTTTTAATGTTAATTAGCAGATAAGCATCAAAACTGAATCAATATAAGTTGTTTTTGCTAACAATTTTACTAAATCTTTTGAATTGTGCTTTTATTTTAATTAATATGTAATAAATTCTATTATTTGATATCAAAGCATTTGTTTACTTTGAAGTAAAAACTTAAAATGACATCTTGCGTTTTTACAATTTATTTAATCCCTCCACTTTTTTAACAAATTGCGTAACGTATTAAAAGAAAAGAGAACAATTTGGTGCTTTTTATCCTTTTTGGAAAAGCTTACTGCGCTTTTGCTGTTTCTAGAGATCCCAACATTGCTGCACATGCAATTCAAAAAACAAAAAATAAGAAAATTTAAGACACAAAAATTGCGTGTGTCCTCCACCTCCGTCTACACTAACGAAACTTTAGAAAACAAATTGAAATTATGTACTATTATTATTGGAAAATTATTTGAATATTAAATTTTATTTGAATATAAAATTTCTTTCCAAATGAAATATTGCTTTCTTATTCGAATAAAAAAAAAAGACATTTCTTCTAACATTCGAACGAAAAAACCCCGATCTTTAACTTAGAAGTTATTTTATTTATGCAATTTAAGTGGGGTTTCCTTGATTATTTAAGAGTATTTAAAGCTAAATAATTGATTGCTTTGGATATTTTATTGCTTAAAAGCTTTAGTTTTTTTATTGATAGTTCAGCGATAGTGGACAAAAACACTATTCGACATGTACCACAAAATTTTTGTTTATATAAATAAAAAACGATAAAACTAAATTTTAAAAATAAACTTTTTAATAATTTTACTACGAAATACGAAAATAGTGAGATAGTGAAAGAAAGTAATATATAAATTTCATCACATAAAATATAAATAAAAAAAAATAAAACCAGAACGAAGTATTCGACATTGTCAATATTCTTATGGCCTTATTCACAAATGTTTAATAAAATTAATGTGTGCATTAAACCCGGGTTTCTCATATAAAAATCCAACATTAAACCTACTATAAATAGAAAATGTTCGTTCGTTACTCATTTAAAAGAGAGTTATTTTTCCTTTTTACCGTATCTAATTTTTTAAACGGTCTGACGTAGATTTTACTAGCGCTTTTGTATAATCAGGGTCGATTTTGCGCCATTCTATCTGCACGGCTTCTCACATTTGCCTTTGTTTGTAAAATCACGGCCTCTTATTTTTTACAAGTGACCCAGGATGTGTTCAATGGGATTAAGATGTGGGAATTGTGGTGGCGTTTTTATTATTTTCGGATAATTATACAATAACCAAAGTTTTGTATTGAAACCGCATTGCTTAGGAACATTGTTTTGTTAGAACTAAAATATATTTGCTAGAACCAATTCTTCTGCACTAGATCGGAAATTTTGCTTCGTGAACAGTTTTGTTGGTTTAGTTTACAATAATTTTTTGCAAAACACGAAATTCACACTCAGCTGCAGCGTTCTCACTTTTGGGAATTTGTCCCCAAATAGGGAATTTTTTGTGATTGTGGATAAATATTTCGGGAAAATCCCCAGGGGGTTTTTGTTGAAAAGGTTAACATAATATTATAAATCTTATTTAATTTCTTTTTTTTGTATTCAAATTCATGTACGAGTACATATTGACAAATCATATTTTTCTGCTTGATGATGGTAAAATTGAACAAATTCGTGTTAAATTTTTATTCGCACTTTTTCCCAAAATTAATATTTTACTTATTCAGTAAAACATTAACCATTTTGTTAAAAACAAATTGCAATTGATTATTGAGGGGTATAGCTTGTTCCTATGCGCATTTCACTGTTGCTAATGCAGATCATCAGGGAACTTAACCCAAATATTTCTTAGAACAACTGGAGATATTATATTAAACCTTCATTAAAACGAATGAAAAGTTTAAATAATATCAAAGTTGTAACAAGAACTCAATAATCAACCAATTGTTTTTGTTTTCTTACTTTACCATTACTACCTAGGCTGACTTCTTTTCAACTCTAATTGTAGTTGTTAGAGGTTTGTAGAAAATGTAAAAACAACAACTGCTATACATTTGTATAGAGTGATGTCAAACAAAATTTTGCGACCGGGTGCTTGTCAAGTTAATAATTAGTGCTTTTTATGGGCATCTTTCAAATTTTAGTGTTAAATTTTTATTCGCACTTTTTCCCAAAATTAATTTTTACTTATTCAGTAAAACATTAACAAATTCGCAACAGAATACAGTATGACTTATTAGAAGCTCTTCTTAGAATAAATATACACTTAAAAAAATCAGTTTGCTGTGCCGAATAAATTCCATCTTCTCAAATGCTAACAATTTTTAATACAACAACTTTTTAATGTGCAACAAAATTGAAATGAAAATGAATCGGAAGATTTTGATTCTGAAATTTTCGAAATGATAAAACATAAATATTTTTTTTTAATGTAAATATTTAGAGCTCAAAGTATAAATTAATTATAATAATATTACACAAATGGATTTAATTAAGTAAATAAATATATGCATGTGTTTCCTTTGACATAATATTATTTCAATTTCAAGGATATAATTATTTCGACCTTTTGATTAAGTTCCAATTTATAAATTAACATACTCGTATAACAAAAAGCTTGATGATATTCAATATTTTGCAAATTTTGTTAAGCAAAAAAAGTTTTATATTGTTTAAAGAATTTTCACAAATAAATGTTAAATATTCCAGAAGAATTTATCTGTTGTGACTAAGAAATATTGAATTTCATAAAACATTCTGTTATTTGTTAATTTATAAGTTTGAAAATTTTTATTACAGATCTGTGAGAATTTTTGGGGATAAGAAATTTACTATTTTCGGGAATTTCGGGAATGAAAAATTGCAAATTGGGGATAAGGTATAAAATAAGATAGGGAACCCTGCTCAGCTGTGTAAAAATATTTTTTTATTTATTTACATTTCCACATACACATGCAGCCTTGCCAGAATGATGATTTTATTACATTTTGATGATTTTCGAACCAAATTATGATTTGACGATTTTCTTTTTCTCAAATTATGATTTCTAATTTATAGAAATTATGTCTTTTTATTTCAAGTGTGTACAATTTTCATTGTAATTGTCAAAGCTCACTGCAAATAAATTTATTAAAGTTGTGTGGAATTTTACATTGAGTTATGTAAACGAATATAAAAACGATATGATTTTAATGATATGTTTTTAAAAGAGACATGAGAGCTCATTGAAAATTATAAATATAAAAGTTAATATCTTGACCGGCTTAATACACAATTTTCCAAATTTAATTAGTGAAAAAGATATTTAAAACGTAGATGACGAATTTAGAAAACTCCGTTTTATAAAATTCAATGACTAAACTCAAGATAATCTTAGCTGTGAAGAACTTTGGTCAAAAGTTTCAAAAATAACTCGTGCTGACAACATTCTAGCTCTTCCGGTCCTGTCAAAATATGTTCAAAATTTAATATGTCTTCCCATTTCTTCCACAAATGTTAAACGAATATTCCCAACAGTCAATGGAAACAAAACTAAACATACATAGTAATAGTTGTCTAATCTAAAATCAGCATTCTCGAAAAAAAATTTAAAATATAATTTAAAAATAGACCAAGATATTATCAAAAATATGAAACACTGTATGTATTATAGTAATAGTTCTTCATAAAAATTTTTCATAGTTTATGTACTTTTGAATAAAATTTTGTATTAAAATAATGATGATTTTTTTCCATAAAATATGATTCTTTTTCGGCATATGATGATTTTCCTTTAAAAGCTTCTGACAACGCTGTACACATGCATGAATCATGCGGCGAGAGAACATTTCGGTATTCTGGTTTGCAATTAGGTATTGCTTATTTATACAAGAGTAGCAAGTGCATATCTTTGTGTTTTGTTAGTGTAGAGTAAAAATATGCTACACCACATTGCACAAGATTGTGAATTGGGCTATTGTTTATAAATTTTGTAAATGTAAGTTAGAAAAAAACACTTACAGCGTAACAAAACAAAGTGACTCCAAGTACAAAAATCATACATATAAAAACGTTCTAATGTGATTTAAGGAAATAACATTTAGAATATTTTTTTCCCACTGTATGTATTTTTTAACACCTCGATTATTGAGCTGATAATATTTAGTTGTTATAATTTTTTCTCATTTTCATGTCTCATTAAATTTTCAAATCAATTTTTTTTCAATTTAAAAAGTGCAATAATTTTTTTATTTATTTATATTGAATGATTAAGGTTTATTTAGAAATACTTTAAATATTATCTTTTTTTGATATCACAAATTCACAAATGTTATCTATCTTCTTCACCAACGATAATACTTGAACAAATTGTATCTTCCGGTTTGTTTTTGCATGTTTTAATTAAACATTATAAGATACGGTTTTTTGCATCACTTGAAATTGCATTGAAAAAATTTAATTCTTTAATAATAATCCGCTTTCCAAGCTTTCTTTTTGACGCACTATTTTTGTAAAAGTTCTTATCAGTCTCAGATCCATTTTAATACTGAATAATTTAATGCGATTTTCAAAATCACTTAACCTACTCTTTCGTTTTATTCTCTCAGGCAACAGGCAAATTGAGTAAGTAAATCAGTAAACTTAACTAAACTAAACTAACTACATACTTAAATAAGAAAATTGCGATTGCTACTTACTAACTAAATAACTAACTAACAGCAAGTACTTAGATAAAGAATGTACGTACATACGAGTATTTAGTAGACAGGCGTAAATTCATTTTATTTAAATTCAAATTCATCTTTTATCAACATCAAACATCATCTTCTTTATCATTATGAACGAATTAAATTTGTAAAAAAATGTATGAGTTGTGTTTCACAAACAATCTGACGCACTTAAAGAAATTTTTATTTTATGAATTGTAGGCCAGTGTTCTTAAAGAATGATTTAATGTTTTCTTTTTATCTACCTCTAAAAAGATGGAAGTTGTCTTAACTTGATCGTACAGTTTGAAACAAATCATGTTATTAGGGTTCTTAATTTTAAATATTAAAAAAAATTGCAGATATCAATTGATTTTAAATGTCTAAAGGTACGATCTAGGCTTGCCAGATCTAATTTGTCAAAAAGCTTGACATTGACCAAAAAAAAACTTGATTTTGAAAAAAAAACTTGACAAGTAAAAACACTCATACTAAATATATAAAAGAGATTTTTAGTTTTTAAAGAAGAACTTCTTTTACTCGTAAAAACAATTTTGCTGAGAGTTTTTAGTTAGTCTATAATAAATAAATAATAATTTCCATAAATAACTTGACAATTCTCCAAACACATAAGTTTTATTAAAAAAACAATGAAAAGCCGCCTGTATTATTCCACCATGGGTATATCAAGTCGGCTAAGCTGGCTAAGTTCACGACTTGCTTCTCTGGTTCAATGTTGTCAATTTACTAGTGTTGAGTAATGGGGTAAATATCAGTGTTGGCACTTTTATAATAATTGTACAGAAAGTTATAGTTATAGTTATTTTTTAAACTATAATTGCACAAAAAAAAATATGTATCATATTAGTCCTTAGTTCTATTGATAGTAAAAATATGGGCTTTAGATTTGTTTTTTAGAAATATACACATACTTTTTTTAAGTATTATTACATAGCTAGAATAAATTTGAGAAAAAAAGTTAACTTACAAAAAAGCTTGACAAATCACTTTTTCACTTGACACTTGCGCGCATTAAAAAACTTGACAATCAGGCCAAATCAGGCCCTTCTGGCAACCCTAGTACGATCACATCTGACAAACATTTGTCGAAAAAAAACGTGACCAACAGACAAGCCAAATTTGCAATTTCTTTAATTCCAATATTTTTTTTAACATGGGTTCGCATTTATTAAAAATAATAAAAAATAGAATTTGCGGCATAATTGACTTCATTTTATGATATAAAAAGCAAGTTAAATTACACAACCCTAAGCAAAAGTAGTGGTTACGTTTTTTTGGGCAAATGTTTGGCAAGTGTGACCGTACCTTAAGGTTTCTAAGTAAGAACCTCATAGATAGCCTGCACAAGCATACTTAAGCATGAGTTTAAAACATTTGCTTCGTTTCAAGCACTTGCGCAACATCACAACGACACGAGACGGCATGCTACGGTTGTTGTTTTGATGACTCTGTCACGCAAAAAGTAGTAGTAAACAAAGAATTTTTCATGTTTTGTTGAGGTGCAATAAAAAAAGCTGTAGAAAAATATTAATTTAAATAATAGAAATGCTAATGGTAATATGTATAAAAATAAAAATAAAATATTTTAAGAATTATTTCCTGATCTATATAAGAAGTAAATTCCATTACAATTTTTAACTAACTAACATATTTGCAAAATGCTTTAATTTTGTTTTGTTTATTTTCCCTTATTCCTACATTATATTGCTATCTCTTTTTAACAAAAAGTAGATGGGGGAAAAATGCTGGTTTGGGCCAAAACATAACCTAAAAGTTTCATCTCTGATCTACACCCTGTGGCAACATTAATATTGATTACTCAAACGACGACATAACTAAAAAAAACAATCCAGGCCAATACACACAGTACGTATGTATATTATTACACGAAACCATTTATTTATCCTGTTTTTAGCCCCCTTACAACTTTGTTAGCAGTTGTTATAAAATTGAAGGCAAGTTAAATAGGTAACCTTGTGTTTACAGTTTCAAAGCTCTATCATTAAAGGTTTCCGAGATATGAAGATGTAAAAAGTGCAAAATTTTTGGTATGTATATACTCACTGACTCACTCATCAATATTATGGGAAGGGCTGGACAGTTTTTGAAATACATGTATGTATTTGAAATACGTATTTAAAATACAAATACGTATTTTGTATCTGTATTTTAAATATATTTCCTGCAAGTATTTTGTACTTTAAATACATACAAAAAATTACAGTATTTCTCTGTATGATTCTATAGCACAACTTATGAAAAATAAATCCAAATTAAATGAATTATTTGGTAAGTTACGGAAGGAGAGCACTTTCGCGGCTATAGAACTGGAATATTTAGAGGAATTCATTGTAGTTTTGAAACCTATTGCCACTGCTTTAGATTACCTTCAGGGTAACAACTGTTATTACGGAATACTTTTGCCGACTTTAAAGTCTATTAGAACAAGATTAAGTCGGTCGAAAGGAAACAATTTAAGACATTTAGGTCCTATCACTACTAAAAGAGAGATTGGCAAAAAGAATCGATAAGTTTTTTAAACTATCACCGGAAATAAATGGAGCTCTTTGGCTTCCTGTTATCATCCTGGTTATAAGATGCGTTGGCTGTCAGAAAACATCACGACAGAAGAAAGGCAAAGAATCCAAAATCTTGCAATTTATACTCTGGAGGAAAATTACAAAAAACTTAAAATGACACCTGGACTAGAAGCACCAGTAAAGAAGACGATGATTTTGTTGTTTTCGTAGATAGAGATGATGGTAAATCTAGGACATCAAATTTGGAGTTGGAATTTGTCAGTTTCCTCAGTGACAAGAGCAAAGACATTTTCACTCTTGACAGCTATCCAAATATAAAAAGAATATTCATAGAATTTAATGCAAGTTTGTGCTCATCAGGACCTTTAGAAAGATTATTTTCTTTAGCAGGTTTTAATTATTCTCCAACAAGAAACAGTTTGTCTTATGCTACATTCAAAAATCTGATATTTATGAAAGGAATCAATTGTTTTGTTCACTAGTTTTATCTAATCTATTTTTTGATTTGAATAAAAATGGTGTAGTTTGTATATTAAATACATACATACATGACATGGAAGTATTTTGTATTTTAAATACTTAACCTGAAAGTATTTTGTATTTTATATTTTAAATACCGCAAACCATGTAATTTCCCAACTATGATTATGGGGCATAGTGTAACTATAGCTAGAGAGCTGAAATTTGGTGTACTGATAGGCCTTGGCCATAATGATACGAAGAATAATTCTGTGATCTTAACGTAAAAATCAAGTTTTGTGAGTTATGCTGTTGTTTGTGTAAATGAGCGATATCCTTTCTTTTGATTTAAAATTGTGTGCAATTTTTATGTAAAATAAAATATTGAATATGTGAATTTAATTTATATTATGAATGTAAATAATTTATATTATGAATATAAATTAGTTTTAAGAAAGAAAAAAAAACAAGAAAATTAATTTAAAAATAAATTCCTAAATTTATTTATTTATTGTTCGAACCGGTCTTTAATAGAAAAAAACGAAACCCGGTTTTTTAAATTACGCTTGTAAGACCAATAAAATAATTTGATTCTTTTAGTTTTTCACTTATTGAAAACATTCTTTTGTTTTGTCAACTGTGAACAAAATTTAACGATTCGGGAGAGATCAGCTGTCAAAGTGAGTGTGTTCCTTACAATAAATATGCCTTGCAAATTACATTCGATATGAATTTACTTTATAGAGTAGCTTAGTTAGACCTACAGATATCCATGACAAATGCGAAAACAAGCATGAATGTTCGATGGTGCTTATACTTACACTATTCATGCAAAATTTCAAGATAAAATTACAAAAAATTTATTTCATTTTACATTTTCCTTTTGTCCAGCGGTCGCGGCGATTCGAACGCATTCTAGTAATTAAATATTAAGAATTTACATACATATACATATATACGATGAAATACAAAACATTTTAAATAAACAACTCTCTTAATACAAAGAACATATAGAAAAAAAAACTCTGTCTGATTTCTATGCAAAAGCAAATTGGACAAACACACATACACAATTTGTTTATTTTAGAACTTGTGTGTGTTAGGAGAAACTTTTTTAAACACTTATAGATCCCAAAATACTAAGCCGATTCAAATAAAATTAAGTTTGTGCACATCTATGTAAAATCCCTATTAAAAACATATAAATCTCTCCAACATCGGTTCAGTATTACGAACGTAAAAGGTATCTAAAAAAACGTGTTTGTTCATTAATAATATAGATTTTTCAGTCATAAGAAATGTGTGATCAAACAACGTGTGGGATCACACAAAAAATTAAACCTCAACAGGAAGAAACTTTTTCAAAAGAATTAATCTTAAATAATCGGGGAAACTGTCCAACATGAGTTGTCTGTGATGGATATCAGCCCCTTATACAATTAATATTTTTATTAAAAAAAGTATAATGGAACACATTAGCTTATCAGTTTTTGTGTTTGTCAAGTACCTCTGTCGTTCTAAGGTGCGCCCTTTAGTCTTCCATTGTCTGAGAATAAAAGTGTTTAATAAGGCAAAACGTTTCATATCTCATATGTCAATCAAAGCATTCTCCCCATTTCATTTCAAGAAGCTTTCATTTGTTGTGGTTTGAGCAATTTCTCAAATAAGCGATTTAAAATTAACTTTCGAAGTGGTTTTCCTGCCTATCGGTACATTTTCTGAACTCACCTTCTCCGGCCTGGTATTTGTATTTCATCATCACTTTCCTCTTCGAGTTTGTTGCTTTCAATGGTTGTGACATCTCTTTCTGGGACACTTAATGTAACCGAAGCAGAACTATCATCAATTACCTGAAATTTATAAAAATCACAATTTAGTATTTTGTTTCCCATTTTCACATAAGACGACATTTAGACGTTGAGTTTTTCGCCTATTTGTTTGCTCAGTCTCGAGCTTTTAGTTTCTTGGTGAACGGGGTAGGAAAAAAGTCTCGATTTGTGCTTTTCATGTTTGTTTACGACCCTGTTTCTTACTCCAACTCAAAGTACATTTATTCAAGTACGCTTGATTCTATAACAACAAAAACAATCGAAATTTTGGTTTTTGCTAATTTCAACCTTAGTCTGCGTTCAGACAAGTCATGTCTTATTGAGACAAGGCTATTTACATGCAAATAACTTCAGCCTTAAAATTACGAATGAGAGAATAAGACGTAATGACAGTACATGCATCTGAGTACTCGTTTATTTTCCCTTCGTTTCTCTCCCATATAATGTAGCAATCATGTCAATATGACAAGACGTGTGTGAACGCAGACTTATTGCCGAAAACAGCTGACTGCAACATAAAGGAGTAAGTAATAGGTCTGTTCATTTACTTTAAGCTGTTAAGAATTTGTAACAATTGTTAATAGAAAGTGTTTTTTAACTCCCAAAATTTTTCAGGGAGAGAACGTCAAAAGAGAGCAAAATATTGAGATGCAGTATTCCCCGCTTAAGTGCGCATGTTAAATTGCGCAGTACTTTACGTATTTAGGCAGGGAATCATTTAACCGAAATTCGGATAGATGTTCAATTGACGCATTTGAAAAACTCGTATAAAGGCGCAATTATTGCATTTAAAAAATCTCGGATAATTTACGGATGATATAGAACAACCATATATGTGTACAACACAATTCAATTTTACTTTTTTCTTTAGATTCTGTTATTAATTGTATTTTTCCTTTCAAATTTAAACTTTTCTATTTTATTCCACTCATTTTAATATGTCAAAAATGTAGCATTTTTTTTAACAGGGTTTCGCTTCTACTATTGCAAAAAATTCATTTTAACGACAAATTCTTGTTTCTTTCTTATTTTATTGTTGCCACATTTTAGTTTAAAAACGGCTTGCCAGATCATTTTGTTATAAAAACGCGTTTTATTTTGTAACGCACTGAAGCGAATGATTTTGCTCATCTATATAAAATTTTGTCTCCATAAAATGATTCATTTAAGCGAGGAAGGATTTTAAGCGGGGCGCATTAATGTGAAAATGTTGTAATAGAATATACACGAATATTTTTGTTGCCAGCATTTTTTGCGCATTAACGCGGGGAACTCACTTAAGCGGGGCGCATTTGAGCGGGAACTACTGTGAAATAAACTCTTGCAAATTCTTAATAGTAAAATTGTTTTTAATAGTTTTTCAAACATCTGTTTTGTGTTTGTATTTACAAATCCAGTTTTCTAAAAGAAGTTGAAAATACAAATATTTTGCGAAATTTAAGAAATTTTAAGTAAATGTTAATTTTTAAGACGATAAAATCTATTTATATGATAGAAAACCAATCATAGTTTAACTTAGGATCAACAGGACTAAAATAAGATGTCTAAGGCAATTCAATTAAGGATTTACTACCTCAGGGTCAGAGGATGCCGGAGCTAATGTTGGTGATTTCTGTAAACTAATGTATTTCCTATTTAAAAATTAATACTTTTTCACAGATCAGCCGATAGTTTTAGTATTGGATATATTATGGGTACGTGGATACTCGTTACTTTATGCTATGAATGGTAAAGTAAGTGTTCATTTAAGGCCCCGTTAGCCGAGCGTTGCTGTACCCGTACCGTACCGTACTGTTAGTACGTTGGTCCACTTACATATATAACATTTAAAAACGTACGTTTGTTTTATATTGTTTGTTTTATTGTCAGGAAAAAGGAACAGCTGTTCACAACACAGTGATAGGTATTAAAAATTTTCAATTGGTGACTTGTACAGAAAAAGTACCTAAGATATTCAAATGATATCAGAACTTTATTTTGTGTATGTATGTATATAAAAATTATTTATTATTTCACATTTATATTATAAAATGATAATATAAAATATAAACAACAAATTAGTGTTTATATGTGCATACATTGATACCATTTAAATTGTTTTATATGTATATACATACATATTACATTTATATAATATATGTATTTGTTTATTATATACATCTAAACATGTATATCGTCTTATCATCATTAATTCCGATTTTATTAATGATACTACCTAGAAAAAATAGTTTTTATGATCACAATAGTTTGCTTTTTATTAAGCTTTTTTTTTGTCTCTCCTGAAAAATTAAAAAGAAATAGATAGGCCGTTTTGCATTTTATATGACGATATGTATGTACATATATGTATATGGAAATATACATTATTTTAAGTTGTTTTGTCAAAAGTACACAAATATTATTATCAAAAAGTACCAAAATATAAGAGCGGATATACCCCCTTAACTTGTACCAAAGAAACAGCCCATCACTGGCTTACAAATGTCACGTAACAACGTTAGCAATTTCTATTTTATACAGATTGTTACGTTGCAACTACGGTACATTTAAATTCGGTTAGCTTTTGTATTGCTTTTCCCATAACATAGACGAACAGCTGATACAGTACGTGCCTTTAGTTTTTATTATTTTCGAGAGCTATTTAACAAAATTTCTTTTTACTCTCTCGTTGATGGTTTCTGATGGAAAAGTAAATGAACAAACCAAGGCAAATTCAAACTAGGTAGTCGCAAGAGAATTCGCCTCGGCAAATATCATTCTTGGATATCAAAATAAACTTTTCAATACATACTAACTAAAATCAGAAAAATGTACCAAAAAGCACAATTTTGACAACAGAAGATGATAAAACACAATGAGTCTGCTGCGCTTTCTAGTTCACCTGGTATGAGTTCGCCTTGTGATCAAAGCTATTCAATAATTTTCATAAACAAAGCAAAACAAAAGGAATTTCTCACACCAATATAAACATAAATTAATGATGAAACAGAACAAAGTCTGCAACTTCAAGAAAAATCACTGATGGCCCATAATAAGATCGAAGGCAGTAACTTCAAACACTCTTTTATTATTATTTGATTTTCTTTTGTTTGCATTTTTGAGAGAATTAGTGTCTAAAATTGCGAGCATAAGAAAAGACGCCGTAAAAGTCAAATAGAATCTATTTCACGACCGCATTCTCTGGCAAAATTTTATATCAAACTATATGGAAAAGGAAAACATCGTTCAAGCCCAGTTCTTTTTCATCATTTATTAAAATTATATTAATTAATTAATTTTTCCTTTCCGTTATTGTTTTTTCAATTATTGAATATTGAAAACAAATTTATGTAAATAAACATTAAAATGTAAACAAAATTCGACAATTCAGGTGAAATAAGTTGCTAATCAGCTGCCGAAATGAGTGCACTTGAATAAATTTAAAATTGTGGTATAATTAGTATTTTTATGAATAGGAAAATAAAGAAACATTTTTTAAAAAGACGTATAAATGATCATGATTCCCAGTAGCAACTTAAAAAGGGAAATTTAAAAGGCTCAACATGTAAATGTCGTCTTAGTCTGCGGGTCGCCAGTTTGATTACCGCCAAGACCTTGGGTGTCAAAAAACCTCATGGAGTTTGTGTTTATACGAATTATGGTCGGAGTACTGAACATTTAACATAAAAGACTATTAAACAGTTTTGTTTGTAAAGGGTTTTTGAAATTACATTGAAAGAACAACTCGAATAATATACTTATTTACTTTATATAAAAAACTTTTGTTTAAATTAGAACTATTATAAAACCCGTTTCTAACCAAAAAAAAACCACTTAAAACGATCACTTAAAAGATCTTAGTGATATCAAATTTTTGCCAGTGTGTTGGAGTAAACAAACAATTTGCAGTTTCTGGATTTTTTGAAATATTTAATTTAGCGGCAGTTAATGATCTGAAATTTGCATTTTATTGTGATAAATTCGAAATAATTGTGTAATTATTTGCACGAAAGGTTTATCTTTTGTAAAATTCTCATTTGCATAAGTAAAATAATAAGTCCCCTTTTGGAAATTTGTATGACGTTAGAATTTATTTTATGCATTTATTATTGCTGCAAGTGAAGATGTTCTCTATTTTAGCAATTAAAATTTTTAATTCTAGAGTAGAATAAAAAAAAAGATAAAAAGTTCATACATATCCTTAAACACTTCTTCCCTCTTACATAATGGAAAATAGAGTAATTTTAAGATGGATCCGGAGTTCTTTAACCATTTAACAATGACGTTTTTATGTCATTTTGTCGATTTTTTAACGCAACTTCACCAAAATGGCGATTGATGATTATTGGCTCAGATCTGGACGATTATCTACTCCACTGGATGTACAGGCTAAGCTTGGCCATCATAAAAATATTATTTCACTATAGGACTTAGTTCTGCTCGCACACTGTTTTGTAGGCCGAGTCGATTTTAAATCGAATATTTTTCGGCATTCGACTGGTATAATGTCGGCTTTACTATTTGGAACAATTTATTGTTCATCAGACTAGCAGAACGGATCAGTACTGATTTCGAGGTCGCTGCACCATCTCATCAGCGTTCTTTGTTCAATTTTACCACTTTTGACGGTGGATACTAGTGATCAGGAATATCAA
Organism: Gymnocheta viridis; assembly: GCA_956483585.1. Taxonomy (NCBI): domain Eukaryota; kingdom Metazoa; phylum Arthropoda; class Insecta; order Diptera; family Tachinidae; genus Gymnocheta; species Gymnocheta viridis. The sequence continues at coordinate 44,803,637 of OY101441.1, forward strand.
CTATTTAACCGTATTATTTAACGAATTAGAATGCGAAAAGTGTAAACTTATTAATTTTTACAAGTTTAATCAATTTCAGTTAGTACTAAATCCCATCTCTTATGATTAATTATTCCACATATTCTGCTGAGATCAAGCTATTTTGCATTTTTTTTACTTTGTTTTTGGTAGTTGACGTTCTTAGTATTCAACCACCTCTAAAAATAAAAACCTGGAGTTTAATAATTAATGTTTATGCGTAATTTGTTGAACTGTTTATTTTTATTAAGCTATCAGCATATTCAATTTGTTTGGCGTCTACATGATATGTTGAAAGTAGCAAAAATTTGTAACCTCTGGCGGAACTGCGCGTTTTTTGTAATGTGGGTGACTCTATCTATTTTTTATTGTTTCCTTGATTTTTAAATGATACTAAACATTTAAATTTTCCCAGTGATTGTGTTTAGACATGAGGCGCATATGCATACGAATTTGGTATATGCTGAAAAGCTTGTATACGTCTTTCAACAAATAACATGTATGTCAGCATACAGAGGAAATTTGTTAAACACTAATAATATTCTGTTGAAATTACCAACATACGTTTGTTGATATTGTTAATAAAGTGTTAGCAAATGCTAATAAACATACGTATGCTGAAAAAATTTTGCGTTTACACGATATGCAAGCACTTGTAACAAATTTTTCAGCATAAATATGCTGATTCAACATATCGTCTAAATTTAGCTTAAATAAATAAATGAATATTGAACTAAAATATAAAACATAAAAAATAAAAAATTAACGTTTATTTTGGAAAATATGTTGAAACATGTTTAAGATATTGTTGAATTTTTTATTCACCCTTATTCCAGTTGGCGACATCGACGTCATGTCAACACAATACAAAAGAATTGGCGCTTGCTTACCGGTTGTCGAAAACAACTGATTACTATTGAAAGTCTCATGTTTTTTACTGGACCTTAGAGAACAGAAATATACTGTCAGTAGCACAAAATTGTTTTCGAGAGTGGTTGGACAAGCTGAAATTGGTTGGTATTGTGTTAACGTGACGTCGATGTCGCCAACTGGAATAAGGGATATTATTTTGTGCTTGAAGGTTTTAATAAATCCAGTGAATTGTTAATTTTCAAAAGAAAGATTGTTTAATTTATGCAAAATACTATTGGTTGTTGCATAAAGTAGAAGAATTTTGTGTGACGATTTATTACGATTTTTTTATATATTGACGATGTTGACGATTTTATTTCCAAAATTTGGCGAATTTTCGGAAAATATTACTGGCAGCCCTGTCTGCCAGGCGCAGTCAACAAACTTCCTCTACCAATAATGTAATCTTAGCCAGATGGTATCTGATGTTTCTGTTCCTCTTTCGTCTCAGCTACTCACGTAACTCGAAGTCTTCCGCGCCAGGGAAGCTAAAATATTAACTTCATACTGGACCACGTTGGCCATCGCCATCTCCTTGCAGTCAAAAACGATTTATATCCCGAATACTTCCATTTTTTCAGATATAGTTTTGAAAAGAAAAATATGTAGCTAAAAATAATGAATGGGATCAAAGACTTGAAAAGAGTCAACCAATTCAATAGACAAATAGCATTTAAGTTTTCCAATATTATCTCACAGATCCCATTCAAAAACCTTTCAATTATGATTTAATTTTTTTTTAATTTCAACTGCACCTTTTTATTCGAAAAGCATGCATTTTGTCCATAATGTTTAGATGAGTTGCAGAAATATGTATGTATGTATGTGTGTGCCTGCATACATACCCCTGCAGGAAATGTCAGTAATGAAACTATACTGACTTACTATTGACACAGTCAGCAGTAATAGTGAATTATAATACCCCAGACAATGCTATTTATTATAGACATTTAACATGTGCGTGTCATTGAAAATCCACTACTGACATTGGTACTACTGACTAGGTAGTTGTTTTGGGACCATTTGTAGACATTGGAACCAGTGATTCAGTAGTACGTTTTAGTAATTCTAGTCTACAATTTGGGTACTTTTTTGAAGTAGATGTAAATAATGAAAATGTAAATATTAACTTTTGGGGTTTATTTAAAAAGAAAATAAAAGACTAAAAGGTGCTGATTTATAACAGTCGTTTGAAAAATATATATAGGTACTAAAAATAAGGTACTAATTCATTTCAGTAATTTTAAAGTTTTCTTATAGTGACAATGACGCCCAGTAGTCACCAAAATAGTAGGCAGAAGTGGTGACTTGGGGACACATGCCCCCAGATTTCCTTCAGGGACATGACAATAAATCAGAACCTACTCACATCATTAGTCAAACCCAAAGAAGGAAGAAAAGAGGCGCATGCGGTAAAATCAAACTGAAGCAAGAGGATTAAAGAATTTGTTAAATACTAAAAAAAATATCTTCATTTTGTATAAAAGAAGGCAAATTAATATACACTGGTGTTTCCTGTGGCCGACATAATCGATAAAATTTATAAAAAACACATTCGATAAAATACAAAAACAAAAAACATTCTACTACAAATAAACAACTTTAAACTTATTAGATCTCTTTTGTTTACAAATTATTTATAGATTATGCTTGGTCTCAATTTCTATGCAAAAAACGAATTAAACAAACACACATGAATGTTTTGTTTATTTTCCAACTTGAAGCTGATTCATGCATGTGCAATAAGTGTGCATGTGTTAGTAAGAACTTTAAGCACTTATAGATCCCAAAGTACTGATCCGATTTAAATAAAATTGAGAATATTCATATCTATGTAAAATCCCTTTCAACAACATATAAATCTTTCCAAAATCGGTTCAGTAATACGGCGGTAATATAGATATCGTTCGTTTAAAATCCAAAAGCTCGTAACATCACTTGCTCAAATTTTACTGAAAAATCTAAAACGTTATAAAATAAAAAATACTTCAGATATAAAAACAAATGATAGAATGTGAATTATGGATATGAAAGCGTTATTTTTGTTCGCAGAAATCTAAAAATTGGCGGACATGTCAGGTAATCTAACGAATCATAAGACAATTTGACAATTTTACTATAATTTGGAATTTTAAAGAGATAAATCTTATCATACACCATTAGAACTATTTTTGAAGCATGATAATAACACAGATATAAGTTATTTGTTAATGTTATTTGTATACAAGTGGTCAATAAAATAGGTATCATCCACATAATTATCAACAACAACAAAAAAGGCACGTTTTTCGTTTGTATGCGAAGAAAAAATAATTTCTGCTTGAATTACAATTAAAAGTTAACAAATCAAAATAAACAAAAATAAGAATTTCACTCGGCTAATAAAATAGGAACAGCGAAAAAATGCATATACCTATACAGAAAAAGTATCAGTAGTCACTTACATCCACCATTACTTTTGATAATTTTATTTATTTTGTTTGATTGTCGAGGTGAGGTGATTGCAACACCTTAGAAATCAAACTCGTTGCACTGAGTATTCGTTAAGGCGTGATAACACTGTAAATGACAAATAACTATTCACAGCATGATGTACAGTGATCATTGCTAATTATAAAACAAAGATATAAATTTTTAAGAAAAACAAAAATGTTAGTGAAGAGTTGCTACAATAAAAATAAATCTGTTATCACCGCTTTGAATTATTTATAGATTCTTCTATCACTCATTGGAATATAATATTTTAAATCTTCAATAAATTCGAGTACCTGCCTTGTCCAAAATATTATTCACACTCTCCGTACTTGAATTATTACAAATATTTTCAATATTTTTAGCACTTTGTTCAATTTTGATTTGAATTTGATTTAAGTCCATTTTGCTTTGTTTTTCACTCGAATCGTAAGAATTGTTATCATTTTTAGCGCCGACACTTTCGTGATTATTGTGGAAAAAAATATTCGCTAAAGATGCCATTATTATTGCACAAGAACCAAGAACAAAGGATTATTGGGAAAAGCTTTATTTTTGGATAAACCGGTTAATTTATGCAATTTTAGTTGCTGTATGAGTGTTACTGTGTGTGTGTGTATTCTTTTTTAATTTCCAAAGAAAGAAAAACAAAAAAAATGTTGCTGTTAATTTTTTCAGCGTTCTTATGAACGTTTGCAAGTCTAATGATGAACTAAAATGAAGTCTGATCAAATTGTTAACATCAAACAAAACAATAATGTTTAATTAATTATTTAATCATGGCACAGTGGGCTTAACTACATTTCAAATACTTATTTATTTTTTTTTTTTCTTTTTTATTTTATAAATCAACTATTGTTGTTTATCTGTTCAATCTTCTGCTGCTTTGAAAGCTGGCTTTTCTTTTTGTTTTTTTATTTAATTTAATTCTTATTTTTATTGTGATTACACTATAATTATTTGTTTATTTTGCTTTTCATTTCTGTTTTCTATTTTTGTATTTTTAATTGCATTTTGATATTTGTTGTTTTTTTATTTATTAAATAATTTGCATTGTTTTTTTATATGCACCCTGCTTTAGATGGGCGGAAGGAAGTTGTATTAAGTTTGTCTCTGGTTTTGTAACACATTGAATGTTTTGAAATGTTTTTTATGCTCATTATTCAAGATTGATGGAGTAAAATAAGCCTGATGAATTATTAAATTTTATTTTATTATTATATTTTTATTAAAAATAAAATGGGCATATGAACGATAGTTTTAATTTTGATATTTAGGGTTTGGAAAGGGGCATTCCCTGGAAAAAACGGATCAAGATTTCTAAGAAAATTTCTGAGAAAATTAAGCAAAAATATCAATATAAAAAATCTGATATTACAAATACGAAACTGTAATTTTAGGAGAAAAACAAGGACAGTATGCAAATGAATTTGTTAAAATTTATTAAGATCTTTTTACTCAAAAAAAATCTGTTTGAAATGGGTAGAATAGCTTCACGTTTTCACATGTATGCCATGAAAGAGCCCTATAGGACATAAAAGACCCAAATATGCTGCAAAAATGCAAAAATCGAAATACAGTAAAACTGGTTTATAGCGAACTCAGTTATAGCGAATCCTCAGTTGTAACGAACTAATTCCAAAGTCCAGACGTTTTGGTATACATTTTTATAAAAAAAGCGAAGACGCTTACAACGAATCCCCGCTTTTAACGTCCCACAAAGTAAATTTCATACATTTTACTCCTCTTATGACGAAATCATAAAAATATTTACATAATGGCAACATCAATTTTTAATCTTACATTTTCATTACAGATGGTTTATTTTATGATATGTATTTTATGAAAAAATTCCAGCTGCATAAAACGATTTTTAAATATCGCAAAATAGGAGAAGCCCATTGTCTCTGCTTAAAAAAATTACAAATTTTTAGTGAAATAGAGAAATGTAGTATGTCCATTTTCACAAAATAAAAGTACATGCATGTAACTGTGTCTGTAACGAATTAACTTTGCTGGTCTCGTGGAGTTCACTATAAACAAGTTTTACTCAACCAAAAATCTAAAACTTTGATCTTAGAAAGGAAATCCGTTGTAAAAACAGTTTCATTTTTAGTCAAATTTGCCAACACTTTATTTAAGACCGCGCAAAATATGAATTTTATGGAGATTTCTGAATTGAGACATTTATGAAACAGTCACATTCGTTTGTATTTATTTGGAAATTGCGCGTCATTTTCCCACTTTTTTTTCTATACCACTGTTCTCTCTATCAAAAAAAACATGTTAATTTATTGATCTCATTGTTTAATTACACAGAGTTGTTGTGTGTTGAATGTGAGAATAATCAGCGAGTTTACTTATTCCGTTGGGGTCACGATTCACACCGATGACTTCGCGTGTCAATACACACATTTGTATTGGAAATTGTCATTAATTTTTCCCATTCTACTATACTCTCTAACAAATTATAATTAAATTAATTTAATGTGTTGGCAATTTCATCTGGGATTTTGATAGATGGCAATTGTGATCGTCATCATTGTTATTAAAACGTCACTTAAATCATCATGCAATTTGTGAATAATATTTAATTCATTTATTCAAATATTTTAATTAACAAAATATATACATAATTATTATCATGTCGTACAAAACTTCTTTTATACACGTACAATTAGCGAGAGCATTTCGTTTGTTTTGTTCTTCTGTTGTTCTTTAAAAAAAAGCATTTAAAAAGTTTCAAAGGACGTAAATGATTTTGTTTATATCAAGCTCATGCGATGTATTAAAAAAAGAAGATGTAAATGATGTAGTCTTGTTGAAGAGAGATTCTATAATCACTTTTGAATATTCAGTTAGACATTTCCAAGGATTATTAAAGACTACGTTATTGTTGGCCTCTTATTCTGATATAATGGTGGCTACACACATTGCAACGTGTTTATGCACCACGCTTATCATTCATGTATCATATTTTCATACACAGACTGCAACCAAGAATTAAACCATAAACGCAATAACATTTTTGGATTTTTTATTCGCATTGAACATCGCGCAAGAAAGAAACATAGTTGATAAAATGAGCCGTGAACTAAGTGAAACAGCAGCAATTATTATTATTGATGAATTGTTTTATGAAGAGGAGGAAAATGAGGTGCAGCCAAATAAAAAAAGAATATGCTCAAAAAATTGGTAATTAAAAAATATAACTTTTGAAATGAAAGACTGTTAAAAGAAAATGATCCAAAAAATTACAGAAATTATGTGCGAATAGACAAAAAACTTTTCCTAAGTTATTAAACATGATAAAACACAAAATTACAAAGCTCATTTATTTTTTCCGTCGTTGACAAAATAAAAAATGCGCACACCTTGCTGGTTTTCAATGAACTAAACCAGTAAAAAGAATAAACACGACTACACACGTTATGCAACCAACAACAATGCAACCAGAAAAATCAAAATATTTCGAATGCAACAATGATACACATTATGCAACCAACAATGAAACATGCCTTATTTGCATAAACATGTTGCAAAGTGTGTAGCCAGCATAAGAGTTTAGTTTTCGTAAGGTGACCGACCATACGTTCTCTTTTATTTGGACGACAATCATCTATTTTAACTGTCATCTATAAAATTTATGTCCTCTTTCTATCATCTTTTTTTATTATCGGCCATGTTTTTTATTATCTGCCATGTTTTGTCATCTTTAATGTAAGTCTCGGTTCACACTATGAACGTTTTCTTTCAGAAAGTCTTAGTTTGTTGGTGATAGAGGGGAGAAGATTGGGGAGGGTTACACCCTTTTATATTCATTGAAATTCTATGTTTTGTAATTCGTAACTGTCGAACTGAAGTTGAAGCTGTAGCTTTATTTTAGATTTTCTTTTACAGCAAAAATTTGTGTACAAAAAAAAACAAAAGAATGTGAAGTTAAACATGTAAAAATCTTGAATTTTATTATAAAAAAAATTTCAATGTGTAGACATTAATGAAAGTTTGTAAGAGAATTAGAAAAATTTCAGAAAGAAAACTTTCATAATGTGAACCGACACAAAGAAAATTATAATCAACAGCTGATTAGCAGTGACAGCGCAGTGATGAATTTACAAACACGAGCTTTTCTTCAACTATTTCTTTAGCTTGTTGTAAACGCAAACTTAAAAAAACTTTCTTCAAAGTTTACTTATTATTGTGTTTGCTTTGAGCTTGTGCTGTTGCAATATAATTCTCAATCGATTTTTTTAGTTTTTATATAAAAACACATTTTTAAAAACATAATTGAAGGTCCAGTAATGACCTTGCATAAGCATCGGGGAATAATAAATTAATACATTTATATTCATATTTTCAAATTAAACCATATTTTTGAAAAATTTCAAACCTCTTACCTTATAAGGTCTACTAATGATTTGGCACCAATGAAATGTGTAAATAGATTAGCTCAACGCAAACCTCAACAAACAAAACATTTTGAAAATAAATTGGGAGAATAATTCGAATAATAAATTTACTTATATATTATTCATATTTCAATAATTAATAAATTGCGGTAGTTAAAAAGTATTACACTGATAATAATTAACATAATAAATTTTAATTATTTTCCCTATTGATGTGTTTAAATAATTAATTAAAAAAACTTTTTTTAGTTAAATGCTTATTTAATACAATTAAAGTTTTTATTGGAAACTTAAGAATGTGTCTGGCAACAATTATCGACCTTAAATTCCGAATCAATATAAATTAATAAATAAAATAAAAAGAGGTCGAATAAAGGTTACTATAAATTGTTTCAATTATTATTATTTATATTTAATTGAGCAGTTGTGCTCCCATTTATGAGCGGACGGAAAACAGTTTTTCTTATAAAATTATTTTTTTATTATTTTGTAAACTAATTTCGAAAACTCGCTGCAACTTTTTCTACTGATAATTTTAGCAATTTCGCTGGAGAGTAAATCAATGTTGCACGTAGCGTGCATACAGTAATTGCTTCAAAATTTCATTAGTAATAATTTCTAAATATTTATAAAAAATTATTGATTATTTGAAAATTTGTTTAGGAAAAAGTCAAACAATTTATTTTTGTCAAAGTTTTTCCATTTTTCAAACTCATTTCGAAATATGGACTTTGATTACTTTTTGGGGACAATAGGAATTAAGTTAATTAAAAGAAAAACTTCTCAATTATAATAATAATAAGCACCTACTGCAAATCAGAAAGTAATACGATTTTTGGCGATGCTAATACCGAATATATTTGTAAAAAAAAGGAAACCAAATCTACACGAAAAACAGAAATTCAAAATTCAAAGCCAAATATTTTTTAAAGTATCAAGGATAACTTTAAGAAGTTAACTGTTGCATCTTTATCTTCCTATGTTATTTAAGTACTGCAATGAACACGCTATCAAGGTAACCACAACTTTCATCAGGAGGAGGACTGCGAGAGCCATCGACCGACTAGCAACAGTCGGGCAATGGCGGTTCTGTCCTCTCTTGAAGGGAAGTAATTTTGTACAGAGCTTTTTATTACAGACTTCCTTTTATGTTAAAGAGATATAAAATAGTTTTGTTATTAAAGGACAGCATGACCATACAAATAGAATATATGCCCATGTATGGTCGTTATGAAAATAAAAAAAGCGTTAAATGCATATTGAGAGCCACTTAAACAGTGGCGGATACATGGAAACACACATGAACACTGATGACGGGAGTGTAGTGGCTCCCGAAAAACAACGTTGCTTCTGTTCTGCCGTGTAAGTTGAAATTAATTTGTGTTAAAATTGTTCTTTGTTCCTTTGGAATATTGCATCATGTCCAATTCTTTCTGACTAAAAATGTTACGAACATTACCCAAAATAATTAATCACTTTGGATTAAAAACTATTAACAACCGATTTGTTCGAATAATAATCACTTTAAATGCATATTGTTATGTTTGCCACAGCAAACGGTTCTACCAAGTGTTACAATGAACCGGATTTATTACCCTCCCCAGTCATCTGATCTTAAGACGTTAGATGTTAGTAGAGCCCCACTTAAAAAGAGTTGAAACCCGTAAAATGTTTTTAATTTCCGAGTTGGTCGACTTTGGCACTCTGCTCATCTTTTGTTCCAACAGGGCAGTAGTAGACCCCACTGTGCCCCGGGAAGATTTGTCTTGTGTCAAATGTGATAACAAAATTTTGAGAAATCAAAAATGTTTGGCACTAAAGGATTAAACATTAATTTGTATGAAGTAATAATTAAGACTAACTTAAAGCAGAAAAATCAAAAAGCTGTCGAATTGTCTGCTGGGTTCACATTACCTACAATTTACCTTCCTTAATGTTTGCAAAAATTAAAGCATACTTTGAGGATGTTCTATTATTAACCTCTTGTAAACCCACTATAAAATCAAATTGTGTAAATTTAACCTTTTGTCAAATCCAATTTCCATTAACCAACTCAACATTTTTCCATTTGTTAAACAGATATTATTAATTAGTAGTACACACAATTAATTAACGGAAATATTGTGTATTTGTTTTAATAAAGCTGCTGTTTGTTGCAGACGAATTTTTAGCCGACATAAATGTACCAATTACACACTTATTTACACAATTCTATTATTTACTTTTATTATTATTATTAAATATTTTTTTTTCACAACATTATTTGCACATTATTATGATGATGATCACATTTCGATAGAAAAAAATATACAGTGCACTCGCGATAACGTAAACTAAATAAAACTGATAAAATACTATTTAAATGTTGTATTTTTAACAATACTCGAAATTTATTAAATTTTCTTTTATGAACAATGTTTAATTGTTCATTAAAAATTACCGAAAAAAATAAGTTAATAGCATCTAAAGAATTTACTAGTGTCACATATTTTTTTGAAGCAGAAAATTTATGGTATATGGTCCCATGCATGTATATTGAAGCTACCTAGCGCTAGATGACAGCACAATCACAAAAACCTTTTGTTTTGAAATTGCTATCTGTCAAACGTCAGCTGTTAAAATTTCACCCAAATTCATCGTTTAGTTTATTTGTTGTAGTCGTTTGAAGTAAGTAACTTTTGTGTTTCTTGAAAAATGGAAAAAAGTGAATTTCGTGCAGTGATTAAACACTATTATTTGAATGGAAAAACTGCGAAAGAGACAAAAGAAAAGCTCGATAAATATTACGGTGAGTCTGCTCCGTCAGATTACATGGTAAAATATTGGATTGCTGAATTTAATCGCGGCCGAACAAGCACTGCAACAATACCATCAACAGGAAGGCCAAAAGAGGTGGTTACTGGTGGAAGTGCTCCGAAGAAGGCGAAGACAGTGAATCGGCTGCCAAGGTTATGGCCACTGTATTTCGGGATTCACACGGAATATTTCTCATCGATTATCTTGCAAAAGGATCCACAATTATAGGAAAGTATTATCGTGCATTATTGGATCAATTGATTGATGCAATCAAGAAAAAACGACCACATTTAAAGAAGAAAAAAAAGTGCTATTTCTTTAAGATAACGCACCGGTTATATCGCCAGACAAAAAATTTAAATTATAATAAAAAATAACATGAATTTATAATGATTTTCAAAAATTTTTTGAAAGAAGATATCGAGGCAATCTCAATTAATAAATTTATAAAAAATGAATTTGTAATTTTAACAACATCCAAGAAATGCCTTTGTGCCATCATAGTTCTCAAACGATTGTACTAATTACATTTTTTCAAAGCTATTTAATTTTTAAGGGAAGTTTTCGTATTAACTTAAAAGCTGTTGCAGCATTTTTTATAATTCTTCGCATTCATTGCTAATATAGATTTCTTAAATTTTTAAAATAAAGATGTGAAGATATTAGAAGGTAATCAAAATCTTAATTTTGAATTCTTAATAAATTTAAAAAAAAATGTGACCCGAAATGGAAAGAATGAAAGTCAATTTTTTTGTTTATAGGAGCGCATTTGAATATTTAAAATAGCTTAATATATATTTTTAAAATGTTTTAATTTCTATATCAAACGAAAATATATTACAAAATTTTCAAATTTGTTTTTATTTTTCATATAAATTCTATTCCCAAGAAAATCGGACATTTTTCTGCCTTTCGTTGTCTCTAGATATTATTTAACAAAAGATGTTTTCTGTCTGTATGAAATATCTCGCATAATACTGTAACAAAGTTTTAAAAATTCCCTAAATGAGATTTCTGTCCCTTTTTTCCCTTCCCTTGAAATTTTCCAATGAATTCCCTACAAAAAGCGAAAATTCCCTACTCTTGTCATCATTGGTTCTATTTTCAGCTGACAAAGCACCATCAGCTGTTTTGCTAGTCAATTGTGTATGGCACCAAGAATATCAGCCCAATTATAAACAGAAATTCCTCATAAAATTTTTCTCTTTTTACTTTTCTCCTATAAAAATAAAGAATAAAAATTCCCTCGTTTTATTTATTAGTTCATTTTTATAAATCGTGTATAAGGGAGAAGAATATAAGAAGCTAAAATGTAGTTATTCTAAATATATTTAAGTTTGGGTTTTCTCTAAAAAAATTCCCTCACAAAACAAAAGGGAGTTTGAATTAATTTAAGAAATTTTTACTCGAGAAAAACAAATTCCTCATAAAACAAATTCCTTGCGAATATTTATAATTGGGCTGATAGTGTTAAAAATAAAACATTGAAAAAGAAACATTAAATTTTTTAATAAGAAAATTTAACTGAATTGAGTCCATTTTTTGTAACTTTATTTACAAGAACAGAAAACTCCCGCGAAAAAAAATCATAGCAAAGAAAGCTTTTGTGATCTATTATTACAGGTTATATCAGATGAAACTAAAAACATAAGTGTGAAAGCAAAAATTATAAACCGTCTGTAAATGAATAATTTTGACAGACAGATGATGGATCGTCAAACAGATAAATCCATTGTAAAATAGATACTGTGTAAAAGTGTAAAAGTTTATTGAATCTTCATTATTCACGTAAAAGGTCTTTCTAACTTTGTTTATATTTCAAGGTAGTCAATCTTGAAAAGAATTTGTTCACATTAAGCGGTGTTCACGTAAACGAGAGCGCACTGTATAGCAAAAATAAAAATGAAGTCGTTATAAAAACGAGTATAATTTTGTTCTTCTAAGTTTATTAATATAAACGAATAATCTATCACTTTATTTAATTATTTATTGACATTATTTATTCATTCTTTTACTTCATTTATATCACATTATAGTTAATTTTGAAAATAATTTTAGTTTTTTACATCACATGACAAATGTGTATAGAAGAACAGCAACAGCAACAGCAACAATGATGCTGCCTCGTTCGATGATGATTCTGATGTTTCTCTTAATTATAATTAAGGTGACATTAAAAATATTAATTAAATTAATAAATTTAATAAATATGTAAATTTAAACACGTTTAGTTGGTCTTGAATTTGCCGTGTATTGTCCTTCGTTGGTTTCATTACACCGTACAACAGTAAGCATTTTTTTTCTTCAAAATAACAAGGATCTACGGGCTGGTACTCGTAGAGGGAACCAAAAAGAAATATTCGTGTATCGGCGTTTTTAAAGTTTAGATCTGAGTATTGTTTTAGGTTAAAGTTCCTACCCCTTTTTGCACACTGTAATAGTGAATCGGCATAGGAAATCTTATGATCCTTACATTATAGGTACGATATGACTTCAGTAGATTAATGTAAAAGACTACGAATGAAATTTAATTGAATCATTTTAACCCTCGAACTCTTCGCAGTACGGGTCTTTTTCGCTCTTTTTTTGAAAGAAATCGCCTTAGGCAACGATAAAAAGGGCTAAAATGTCTTTGCAAGATTACAGTAGTTTTTCGATTTAATGAACCTAATTGATGTCAGACTTCTTCGTTCAAGTGAATTGTTCGTTATATCCAGTACTGAATTAAAAATGAATAGTATCGTCTATTTTATTCAAAACTCAAAAAAATTATAGTAATTTAAAAAAAAATATTTCATTAAAAATATGTTTAAAGAAAATGAAAAATACATAAAAACACTGTAATACAATATTTTAAAAATTATTTAAGCAGTCTGTTTTCTTGGAATGGATGCCTTATTGAAATTCTCTCAAAAGCATTAAATTTTTGCTACTAATATTGTTTGGCTAATATAATTTGCTAATAAATATTTCAGGCAGGCAAATTTTACGTCCGATTAAAAAACAAATTATGGAACCAAACTGTAAGTATGCTCTTTCAAACCAAACTACGAGGGCGGATTGATATTAAAGCTACTTAGCGCTAGATAGCAGCACAAATACAAAAACTTTAGAATTTCCGATCTGTCAAACGTCAGCTGTTAAAATTTCACCCAAATTCATCGATTAGTTTATTTGTTGTAGTCATTTGAAGTAAGCAACTTTTGTGTTTCTTGAAAAATGGAAAAAAGTGAATTTCGTGCAGTGATTAAACACTATTATTTGAAAGGGAAAACGGCGAAAGAGAAAAAAGAAAAGTTTGATATACATTACTGTGAGTCTGCTCCGTCAGATTACATGGTAAAATATTTGATTGCTGAATTTAAACGCGGCCGAACAAGCACTGCAACAATACCATCAACAGGAAGGCCAAAAGAGATGGTTACTGAAGAAAATATCAAGAAAATCCTCGATATCGTTATGAATGATCGCCGAGTCAAGTTACTTGAGATTGTTGAAATGGTACACATATCATATGAACGTGTGTTCAACATTTTGCATGAACATTTGCATATGAAAAAGCTATCGGCCAGATGGGTGCCGCGTTTACTTTCAATTGACCATAAACGTACACGTGTGACGTGTGCAGTCTCAATGGCAAAGCTCTATGAATTGGGCTACGAATTGGTACTTCATCCGCCTTATTCTCCGGATTAAGCCGCTAGTGACTACTTCCTATTTCCAGACCTAAAGAAATGGCTCGGTGGAAAGAGATTTAGCTTCAACGATGAAATTATTGACCAAACAAATGCCTATTTTAAGGACCTCAAAAAATCCTATTTTTTGGAAGGGATACAAAAACTGGAGAAACGTTGGACTAAGTGTATTGAGCTAAAAGGAGACTACGTTGAGAAATAAATGGTTTTTGAAAAAAAAATTTTTTTCTCTACTTAGGTAGCTTCAATATCAATCTACCCTCGTAGATGTTTTAAAATTAGTTCACAAACGATCAAAACTGACATGTGGAAAATGTTGTAAAGATGGGTTCTTTGGCGCAACCTTCTTATTAAATCATATACAAGGTGGCGCAAAAATAACCTTCCGATGTTTTTTGCCTGTAATTTAAAAAAAATTAAAAACTTTGATTCTTCTTGTGGATTATTTTTATTTGGTCTTTTAATTTTTTTACATCAAGTCGAGAATATGATGTCATGTAAATGGCCGCCGCCACAGTTGATTGTCATTTGAGCCCTTTTTATGGCATTTTCCATCACTTTGGCCAAAACTTCCGGCGATAGGTCCTCACATTCTTGACTTTGAGCGGGTGTAATGGCTCTTCGTGGATTACACGCGGATTTTCAGTGCCCCAGAAGCGTAAATATTGCTTATTTACGTACCCGCTAAGATGGAAATGGGCCTCATCACTCATGATTATTTTTGATGAAAAATCATCTTCCTGTTGGTGGTGATTAAGGATGGCTTGAGCGTATGTTAGACGCGATTGGCGGTCAGCAGCTAACAGCTGATGCACCGTCTAAACTTTGTACGGAAACATCTTCAAATCTTGTACCAAAATTCGCTGTAAAAACCGTCGACTGATACCCATTTGCGTGGCACGTCGTCTGGTCGATGTCGACGGCGCTTCCATGACATCCTCGGCTACAGCAGCAATATTCTCTGCAGAACGGCTACTCCGGGGTCTGCCACGCCTGGCAGCATCTCGTGTTGTGCCAGTCTCTTCGAGGCGAGCGGCTAAACGTCGCAGTGTTTCACCAGTAGGCGTTGGACGGCCAGGAAATCTGCGACGAAATTCACGTTGTGCCAAAGTCACCGACCGATTATTGGTCAAATAAATAGTCACCAATATTCCGCGTTCTGGAGCAGTGTAGCGTAACATTGTTCATTAACGTGTATTTCGCATGTGTTTACTACACAAATGTCAAAACAGAACTGACATTAGGGGCCAATCGCAAAATTTATAGCATTTTCTGATAGGAGGATTACTTTTGCGCCACCTTGTATAAAGTCAGAGAGAAAATTGCCTAATTAATAAAACAGAAAAAATTTATACTTGTCGAGACCGTTTTTTATAATTTACATTTATAAAGACTGCAATGTTAAAAAAATTACCGGTTGCGCTGATCAGGGTGTTGCGCAAATCGAGCTCGCAGTGTATATGTATACAAATACTACCCTTTCCAAAACCGATATTTTGTCACATTTTTAGCACACTTCGCTAGCAGGAGGCATCGCCTTCAAAATTTTATTCTGATGTTTTTTTTACCTCATTTTAGATTTTGATTCTAATTTTTATGTTACTTTTTTATTTTATTTTTTTGATAACTTGCTGATATTCATAGATTTTTTCCAAACTTAGAGAAATTCGTGTTGAAAATTTCAATAACTGCCACAACTATCAATTTATAAACTTCCGCATAAATTGTATTTGTTGTACTTGTTTTTAAGAACACCTCAATATTTTTGGCACATCATCCAACTCATCGTTTGCACAATTCATTAACACTTTTATTTTTCCCGTTGATTAACTTAAAAAATTAATTATTTTATAAGATATTTTTTATTTAAACTAAAAACAATAAAACACATTTGTAATATTATTAACTAATTTTCACAATAATTTATTATTTTTATTATTATAAAGAAACCGGCAGGCAGCTGTATTTAATTATTAGATCAATACGACTTAATTAATATTGTTATTGTTAAATTATGTCAGCGTACAGGTCTTTTATAAATTTTAAATTTAAATAATTATTCTATTTATTTTTATATAATACACTCGTATATATTAAGGCATTCATTTTAAGCGAGTTTTCAGTTGTAAGTTTAATAAATTTTGATATGATCGAGTAGCGAAATTCAAGTCCTCAATATACTTATTTATTTATTTATTGGTACATATTCTACAAAGAAAATTTGCAGAATATGGTTGCACAAAAATGGAACCGGTGACCATGATGTTATTAACAGTATTTTAAAAATGTTTTTGTGACTGACTATACCCGACCTATGTCTTTACATAAGAAGTACCAACGTGGTTGTCAACGAAATTCCACAAAAAAAACGCAAGACTATACGGTTATCCGTGGCAAATCAGTCAACCAGTGCGAGCGAGACAAAAAAACTCTCGAAAGCCAAACAACACACGCAAGCCTGACCGCACTTAAGAAATAATTACGATGACGCAAGAGCTGTTCTTCTTCAGCCCAGAGCTGCTTAACGACTGTCCTCAATATATATATTTCTCAAAATTTGTCGTTGATCATTTCGAAAGATATTGAACGGTTCCATTTTGAAAGGGGAATCTTTTTTCGTTTAGATGTACATAAAAATAATAGCAAATAATCTGTAGTCCTGGCTGTTTTCTTTGATGGGACATCAATATTAGCAATTTACTATAGAACGTGGTATTTTCCTTTTCATAACAAACTTTATTTACAATCTATTATATTTAGGATAATAAGCAAAGTAGAAGAAATTTCAACAATTCATTATTTATTGTGCTCCGCCAACGAGGATAACAACATATTGACAATATGGTTTGATATATCAGTTTTAAATTAAGAAGAAAAATATATACAAATTATTTTCAATGACTAACATATTAAAGAACATTAAAATTACTCCCAGTCCCACGTTGTCACACGTTTTCGTTCTTTCGTGCAATTACATTTAAAGCAAAAACAAATTCTAAAATTTTTATTTTGTTTTAAATGTAATTGTACGAAAGAACGAATACGTGTGACATCGTGGGCCTGATAGTATTTTTGACAAAGATAACAATTCGCTTCATTGGAATTGTCTAGTAAAGATATTACCGCTGAGATTAACTTAATCTTTTACGAAAATTTGCGCTGAACTTACTTATTGATTTCATTTTCATTTTTTAGAATAAATAAATCGTTATGAATTATTTTGTTAGATACATATTTTGGACGATTTGTTTTTAAAAGTGGACTATCGCATCCTCTTCTGCTTAGATGGATATAAAAATAATAATCTATATTATTAATAGGCAAACACGTATTTTAGATCCCTTTTACGGCTGTAATACTTATCCGATTTTGAAAAGATTTACACGCTTCTAATTGGGTTTTTACATAGCTGTGCACAAACTTAATTTTATTTAAATCGGTTCGATATTTAGGAAGCTATAAGCATTTAAAGTTGCTACTAACACATGCACACTTATTACACATGCATGTATCAGCTTCAACTTGAAAAATAAACAAAGTGTGCATGTAAAATTTGCTTTGCTTTTGTATTTTATCGTATGCATTTATATAAATGTTTAATATTAATTTCTAGAATACGGTCGATTGAGTCGGCCGCTGGTGCACTAGTAAATAATAATTCTAGTTGTCTTCTTTGATGGGCCATCAATATTGAGAATTTAGGATAGAAAGTGGTATTTAAAAAAATGAAGAAATAAATCTAGTCCTTGGAAGCTTTGCAGACATTTTTTAACAACAAAGAAAATCAACCGGAAAACGAAATAAAACGCTGTAAAAGCAGCTTAAATTAACTCTGTTTATCGTTTTAAATATTAATATCGTCATATCGACCGTTAAGCGCGATATTATCGTATGTTACAAAAACTAAATTTTACAGGAAAGCGTTTTTATTACTACTTTTATTGATATTACATGTTATCAAACTTTTATATTATTAAGTATTTTTTTTTAAATTTATTAATCGAGATTGCCTCGATATCTTCTTTCAAAGATTTTCAAAAACTTTTGTTTGTTGAGGGTTATTTAGCTATTCTATATACATATATAGGGTGGCCCAAAATTAACGAAGGGGTT
This sequence comes from Gymnocheta viridis, assembly GCA_956483585.1. Lineage (NCBI taxonomy): Eukaryota > Metazoa > Arthropoda > Insecta > Diptera > Tachinidae > Gymnocheta > Gymnocheta viridis. The sequence goes on from OY101441.1 coordinate 44,822,052, forward strand.
TGAATTGCTTATAACTTTTTTATTATAATTTTTTTTTCTTTTCTTTTCAGTATTTTGTAAAGAAGACTTGGGGAATTTAAAATTGAGCAGTACTCAATTGAAAAACGTGCCCAAATTGTTGAGCTTTATTTTTCAAATCAACGATCCATTGTTTTGACCCAGCGTGCATATCGTCGTTATTTCAATGTGCGGGTTGGACCCTCAGAGTCAACAATAAACCGTCTGGTTGTAAATTTTCGCCAACAAGGGGCAGTAAGGAACCTTTTCCGTTAATGCTGTCAGATATCGGACAATGTTGGAAAATTTTTTAAGGCCAGCCGTGGAAAACCATCCGCAAGTATGGTGCCAACAAGATGGAGCCACAGCGCACACTGCAAGGGACACAATGGCTCTTTTACGAGACATCTTTCGTGAACGAATTATTTCGCGTACAAATGATTTTAATTGGCCTCCGCGTTCACCGGATTTAACCGGTCCAGACTGTTTTCTTTGGGGTTATTTGAAAGGAAAAGTCTACATTAATAAACCCTGAACCATCCAGCAATTAAAAAGCAATATACGCGACGAAATAAACAACATAACACCTCAAGTTTTGCGAAAGGTGATGGAAAATGTGTAGGAAAGAGCACGAATATGCGAAGCAACAAATGGCCACCACTTGCGAGATATTATTTTTCATAACTAAACTTAAAATATTCCCCATTTATATTCTGTATTAAACACAATTTTTATAATTATGTCTTAAATAAAAAAGTTATAAGCAATTCAAACCCCTTCGTTCATTTTGGGCTACCCTGTATATCGTATATGTAAAAAACCCTCAACAAACAAAAGGTTTTGAAAAACTTTTATATTATGTCGTCGCCGTAATTATTATATTTATCGCTATAATATTTTGTCAACAGATCAATTATAGGATTTAGAACCAATTTGCGTAAAAACGTCGATTTCGAAATAAGTGTAACATGCGATAATTTCGCGCACAAGGGTCGATATGATTTCAAAAAAGCCTAATATGGCATTTACACCAGACCAAAATCAAGTACTTATGAGATTTCGAGCAAAATCTTGTTGATTATGACTAGATTTCCCATACAAAACAAAATCTACTTCGTCACTAGATTTTGTCAAAACATACTCAAAATCTCCAAGAACTTAGTGATGCAATTGTGGTTTTTCGTAAATTGTACTGAAAAATACTACGCTGTTTAGTAACATAACTTTGAAGGATGCGCTCGCCAGCCGTTTCGCATTTGAATGATAATTTTTTGTATGGAGTTTGACAATTCAAAATAAAAATTTCAATCAACTATTTTTGTCATTGATACGAAATTTTAAAAAATGTCACGAATAACCCGGTGTAAACGGTAGAGATTTCAATTGAAATCAACCAGATTTCGATTTGGTGTAAATGTCATTTAAGTTACAAAAAATTCAAAATCGACTTCTTGATTGATTACGATGCACCATATCAAAATACATGCATGTCCTGGAAAATTTTACATATTAAAATAAGAAATAATCTTAACGCCAGCCTAATAGTGTCTGAAATAGCTTAATTCCCTAAAAATAACTTTAATACGGTTTTATTTGTGAGGTAATCCACATCTAATCAACAAAAAGGATCTCCAATTTTAATAAAACTTTTTTTTTTAAAGAACAAACACAAACCGCGATGCCTGTCTGCGGAAACATCCAGGGTCTAGGCAGGAATCAAACCTGTGACCGCCCGACTAATAGTCTAGTACGCTATCTACTAGTCTACTGGGGCTCCCAAAAACAAAACTGGAGAAAACGTGGGTTGTTTTTATGAAAAAAAAAATTACAGTAGTTTACCGATTTAACGACATTCGATTTAATGAACATCGCATTTAACGAACTCTAAAATTTTTATTTCTACTAAATAAGTACCTTATATTACGAATAAAAACTTTATTTTGTACTCGGTTTAACGAACAAATGTGAAACAAAACGAAAATGGGGAAGATCTTGATGAAACTAAAATTCTAAAGACAAAAATAAAACACGAAGATGTCATTAAGCACTTCGAAATTAGTATTAAATGGACTCAGTAAAACAATTTCAGTAACACAAGTTTAAGGTTTTTGTGAGAGCTTCAAGAAGGTGTCATTAACAAAATATATCCATTTAAATAAGCAGACTGTGTTTATTCATATTTTTAAATAAATAATTTTTGTATTACGATGTTTTTATGAATATTTTTTTTCCTTATACATATTTTTAAAGAAATATTTATTTTAAATTACTATAAATTCAATAAAATATTAAAAAATACTATAAATATTTATAGTTATGAAAAAAAATAGACGACGCTATTAATTCTTAATTCAGTACTGAATATAACGAACAATTTGCTTTGACGAACAGACCTGACCAATAGGTTCGTTAAATCGAAAAAGTACTGTATTTATTTTCGAGCTCAGCGACCTGAAATTAGTTTAGAAAACACTTTCATTTTATATTAGTTTTATTGAAAATTCTGTTAGTTTTTCTTATTTTTTTCTATAATTTTGGATACAAAAATTTTACCACTTTGGTACGAATTAATGAGCAAACAGACATTTCTATTTTAATTTTCAAATTTTCTTTTCATTGAAATATAGCGATTTTAAATTTAGGACTTTTACAAGTTTTTAAACATTTTTTTTGTCTCTCGATGACATTATTTTTCCTTGCAACTTAAACACTATTTGAGATATTTCTCATTATGCAAGAAAACATAATTTTGAAATTTTGAAACAAAAATAAGTTTGAAATCACATTCAACCGAGCCACCTAAACAGTGGCGGACACATGGAAACACACATGAACACTGATGATGGGAGTGTGGCGGCTCTCGAAAAACAGCGTTGTTTCTGTTCTGCCATGTAAGTTGAAATTAATTAGTGTTAAAATTTTTCCTTGTTCCTTTGGAATATTGTCTCATGTCCAATTCTTTCTGACTAAAAGCGTTACGAACATTAGCCAAAAAATAATAATCACTTTGGATTAAAAACTACTAAAACAACCAATTTGTTCGAAAAATAATTACTTTAAATAAAAACATAATTTCTTAAGATTTCATCTTTCAATAATGATGACGTCATGTTTTGATAACCAGACAAAATAGGAGTCTAATATTTTACGGCCGTTTTCTTAAAATAAAAAAACGAGCGTTTTAAATTTCATTGAATTCGGAGCTGGTAAGGTCCAATTTATTAAATTTCTTGGTTGTATTAGGGTTGATTAACTCTTATTCCATATTCTACATTTATCAAGTCACTGTGTTTGAAATGATTTTGTTGCTCGGTGTTATTAAAACCAAAACAAAAGTCATAAATACCAGATTTTAATTTGTAATGGGAAAAAATTAATTGTATTTAGCATTTAATAACAATCACATCAACCGAGCATACGAGGTTAATTGTAAAAAATTTGCGGCAAAAATCTCTACTGGAAAGCTAGAGATTCCAAAATACACGCAATACGTATGTATGTATATGTAATACATACATACATACATACATATACGAGTATAAGTGTGTATGAATGTAATACATTTCTAAAGAGAGCTGCAATTGTTATTGAAGTCCAATATCTTTATATTAGATGATCCGATACCTGTACAGTGTTTCTGGCGAAGATTTACGGAATTATCCTTAATATTTTTATTTTTTATTTCTATACGATAGACCGACACATTGAAAAAAAATATTATTAATTATTGTTACGAGTATAACCTCAAATGGCACTGTACAGCACACGACAACAAAAAAATAGCAATGTTCAAACTACTGATACTTCTAAATCTTCGCTGTATGAGTCTCTTTGAACCTTTCTTGAAGAAGAGACGAAAAACAGCTCTTGAATAGCTGGGGAACGGTCTAAGATGTTCCATAATTTTATAAAATCATATTAAAAATCAACTTGAACGCCAGAAGCAACCCCGCAGCCACTCGGTAAAGTTTTTCACCCATACGGCTTAATAAAATTAATACGCTAGAGATGGGTACCGCTCACGTGATTAGCGTGATCACGCAAATCTAGTGATTTCAAATCGTGCGATTTCATAACGCAACTAGTTCTCAAATTGTTATTTTTAAATCACACTTGAAAGTTTAGTTCGAATTAGAGATGGACACCACTCACGTGAGTAGCATGATCACACGTGATTAGTTTTTTGTTTCAATCACATGAGCGTGAATGAACATGAGTATAAAAAATTTAAGCGTGAGTGATCTGCATGAGTAGATATTTGGCTTGATTGTTTCTTGATTTTTTTGCTTTATTGGAATTTTTTCCATATAAAATTGTATTTTTTTTTATTATTTTATAGTTTTTTCTTTTAGTAAGTATTTCGTGAGCGCGAGTTTTCGTGATTGTGTCTAACTTTCTTTTCCACTCACGTGAGCGTGCATAAGCGTGAGTGAAAATTCACTCACGATCTTATCTCTAGTCGGCATGAAATTTTAAAGTAAGAAGTCACCGCCTTGAAAACGCATATGCATAAGTGCAAAGTCACTCACTCACTTAAAAAAATTATACATTTCTTCCCCACCTCTTGTCATAATAATATATTACAATGATCGCCCTTTAACTATTCAAATAAAAATTAACATTTACTGCTTGTTCGCCGATATCGAAAGAAAATTTTCTTTCGTATAATTACATTTAAAACAAAAACAAAATTTTAAAAAACACAACACTTAAAATTTTAAAAGTTGTTTTTGTTTCAAATGTAGTAATTCGAAAGCAATGTTTCTTTCGATATCGACGAACAGGCAATTAGTGCGGCTTTACAGAAATGCGTTTTATATGTTTTCTGAACAATTTTTGTCTTATTTTTTTATTTAATAAATTTTGAAATTGTGCAGCCGATTAAGACGTCTTCTTTAAAATCAAAATTTTGAAATGTAATAACTTTTTGAGATAGTGAATTTGCTATATAAGAGACAACATTTTTGTTTTCAGAGAACGCTGAATTGCATTCTACTCCATTCTACCCCGTTCACCCATAAACTCGAAATATGTACTTCTCTTGCAAGTCAAGCCAAAAAGTATCCGTGTAAATTCTGACTTATCAAACTTGTTTTTCATATTGCTTTCACTGTTAACAATTACCCTCGTGCATTACGTGCATTAAATATTAAAAATGTAACTAAATCAAATTTCAGGTGAGAGATCCAACAGACATTTTAATTTATATTTTAAAAAGATTTCAATAAGCAACCGTTTTAAAAATGTTAATTTATATAAATGTGAGAATTTTTGTAATTAAACGAATTGTAAATAAATTGAATTTGATTTGATTCAGATTCCTACGGAACATAATTTTGCTAAATTATTATTATTTTGTATCTGTTTGATTTATTAAAAAAAAATGTATAAACGATAATAAACACTTCTCTGATGTTACACAAATTTAAACGATTTAAATAATATTTACAACTTATTAATGAAAATATTTAGCAATAATTATTAAAAAAATGTTCGAAAAACTTAGACGATCCTGAATGTCCCTATTTCTTCCCTATTTCTTTGCATTTGCTCGCACACGAATCTCTTTCTATAGTTCTAGTTGTCAAATTTGTATTATTAACTTACACTATCCGTATGACTCCCACTCTTATCTTCTTCTGCCACGGGTTCTTGCTCCTGCATTTGATGCTTCAGTCTTAGAGCTTCCAAGTCTTCAATTGCATTTATGCCCGAAGGCATTGAAATCGAATTGCGGCGTAAACTGCGCGATAAAGGCATGAGTGGGGGAGTATCTATGACAATGGATTCATCCGAAGCCGTTCTTTGCGACTTATTTTCTGAATCTGTACTAGCAATGTTTGCATTTTGAACACCATTATGGACTTGTGTTTGTAGAGTTACATCAACATTTCGTCTACTACTTAAAGAGACTTTGCGACTGGGTGTAGAATCATCTGCAGAATCATCATCAGCATAAGGAATATTTTTTTTATCTCTAGAATGTTTAAGACTAACGGTCATAAGAGGTTCGCATTGTTCCGATTCGTCACATGTGGAAGTCATGTTGAATATTAAAATCCAAATTTATTTAAATTTAATATTCACAATACAAAATTTTGATCGAACGTGTTTTTTTTAATTAATTTAAAATTAATATTTTTTTGTTTATAAATTTATAGATATATAAAATTTTTTCATTTTTTATTTTATTACTCTTATTATGTTAATTAATTAATAAATAACAAACAAATAGCACGATTTATTTAAATTTTGCATAAAATTTGTTTTATATTCAACTTTTTCTAACCGTTACTTCTTCTAACATCAACTACTCAACCAACCAACCAACGTACGTTTGATACCGCTTAGCTAAAATGACAAACTGCCGCTTGCCATCGCTACCAGCTAGACATTCGGCCAGACATCTACCATTCAGCTTACCAACAACAACAACAACAACATCCACTTTAAAAAATATAAACGTTTCCCGTAGACTGGCAAACGGTGCTGCCGCTGTGATGCGATTGCACCAAAATTGGTAGAATATTTTTATATTTAATCAACAATTGATAAATTAGCTGGTGTGTTACAATTTTTTATATAAACAAATTTTTAATAATTAAATATCTGCTAAATTTCAGATTTGCATTTATTTCTGGGGTGAAAAATAAATCTGTAGATTGGTGTAGAAATGTTGTTGTCCTGCACACAAATTCACTCACTACTTTTTATATTAGACGGCTTTTTCACAGTCAAAGTTTACTTTGCTAAGTTTTAATTCAGCTGGGAGAAAGACAGAGAGACGAATATTTTCTTATTCTATATTTCTCCCAGTTGAATTAAACTTTGCAAAGTAAACTTTGACTGTGGAAAAGCCGTCTTACGAAACATAAATATTTAAAATGTGTATTAAAAGCAGTGTTGCCGAATGGCGGGCAATTATCCGAATCGGGTGTAATTTTTATTTGCATGTGTGGCGCTTGGGAAATTACTCTCAAGTATAGTTCGCGGGTAATTTAAAATTCTTTAGTTTTATAACAATATTTTTTATATAATTTTTATTTTCGTTTTTCAACACTTCAAATAAAATCAAAATTTGATTTTAGTGATAAAATTTATAATATTATGGACATTGTGGATTCCAAAAATGCACAGTCTTTTCAACCAAAGTCTTTATATTTCTTCCAAAAGAGGTTTGAAACGAAAAGTAATAGAAGTATTAATCAAATCAAAAAAGTTTGTCTTAAGTAACAACAAAAAATTAGAAGGAAAATGGTAAATGAGATAAACCAACGTGTAACAATGGGTTAATTTAACGTTAATTAGTGATGGTAAAATTTAATATTGATAGTGGTAAAGTTGTGTTTTCTGTAAAAATAACTAATAATTCCTTCCACAATACAAATAACTCTCGTATCCTTTTTCGAGTCATTATTTGTAGAAATACAATGGCGGATACAAGGAAACACACATGAACACTGATGATGGGAGTGTAGCGACTCCCGAAAAACAACGTTGTTTCTGTTCTGCCGTGTAAGTTGAAATTAATTGATGTTAAAATTCTTCTTCCTTTAGAATATTGTCTCATTTCCAATTCTTTCTGACTAAAACTGTTACGAACATTAGCAAAAATAATTAATCACTTCGCAAAATAATCATTTTAAAAAAAGGTTCCCATCTTTTGAAAAATAATAATTTAGAAATTTAGAGCCTGAAATTTACTGCCAGGGTCACTATGCCGATTGAATTCTTTCTTTCGTACAATTACATTTAAAGCTAAAACAAACTGTAAAATTTTGCTTTTGTTTCAAATGTAATTGTACGAAAGAACGAATACGTGTGACATATTGTTAGTGGAAGAAGTTGTTTAAACACAAAAATTCGCTTTGGGAAAAATATATTTCCAACATTAATAAAATAAAGTAATTTTGCTATTTGAAAATGCTTCTGCTGAAAGAATACTTAATAGTCTTAATAATTGTAAAGCTTATCTAAGAAACTAATTATCGTCTGCAATTTTATTTATGAAAGAAGGTATACAAAAAATGGTAATAATAATACGAGTACTAGTAATAAAAAATTGAATAAAATTGATTTTTATGTTGCTTTTTTATTTATTTTTTTAAATATATTTTTCTTTAATTACTGTATAGTATAACAAACATTGAATTACATTTAATCTATTTATTTGCTGTTTGTGAGAAACTTATATAAAATAATTAATGTTTATAAGTAATGTTTATATAAAATAATATAAAAACGTAATTTTTGTTGTATGTTTACCGGGTATATATCCTGCATTTCATTGGCGGTGATATCAAATCATCAATAGAGCTTAAACAATATTTTTGAAATCCTTCAAATATTTATTTTAATATAAGGTATAATTCCCTTTAAATTGGGTAATTTTAGCTCCTAAAGTGTAATTTTGAATAACTATCATTGCAATACAGATTTAAAAGACACTAGAACACAGCAAAACTCTTTGAGCACATCAAGTACGTCTTCACGATCCATTGACTTGGAGATGACATGTCCATGTCATTTTATTTTACACGTATTCGCCACATACAAAAACATGGACATGACATCTCCAAGTCAATGGATCGTGAAGACGTATGGTAAAACGAATTCACCTCTGCTGTCTCTTTTGCGAGCCTTTTTGATTTGACGTGGAACATAGTTGCTCAGCCATATGCTCGGCCATCGATGTCAGAGCATGGATGAAACTTAGACATGAGCGGTCTACATTATCCATATGCGATGTTCGACATGATGTTCATATCAAGGTGATGGCTAATGGAGACGTATAGTAACAGGCTGAAGACACAGCAAAATGTTTCACCGTTCACAAATTTATGAGAAGAAAAATAAAATTTTTAAAATGGAAAATGTAGATACAAAAATCATTAGGGAAAATTTAACATAGGAATTATTTCGGGTGCGAAATGTGCTACCATTAAGGCTAATATGAATGGCAAAATGATATATTGTTGGACACAAAGGTGAAGCAACTTGTGTTTCATAAATCAAATGGAAAATGCTGGACCAGGATGAACAGAAAGCACAGCATCGTATAGCTCAAGCCACCGGCACTGGCCACTTATTTAGCCCGTTCTAATGTTGCGGCCACACAAATGATGGGTGTTAGTGTAAGCGTAATTGCAGGTCAACGTTTAGTTACACACATTATCCCTACACCAGCGTCGCAACTGGTGCTTTTGCCACCTGTTTGTTCAACCAAGTGACGTGATTTTTTATTAACACACTTCGCACTATTTCTGCCTTTGCAGACACGGCTCGAGCTGTCGCACCCGAAATAATTCCTATGTCCACTTTTCCTTAACCATTTTTATTTTCACATTTTCCCAAGGAATTTTTTAGGCTTAAATTTAGATTTTTGACAATATATATTTAAAGAATTACGATACTATTTATAATATGATTGTAATCTTTTATATCCCATAGAAATTAGAATATAGCATATCTACCAAAAAGTTTGTCATCGAAAACAAAAACAAGTTTCAACTCTTTGTCGTTTCTGTGAATAATGTAAATTATATTAAGGAAATAAATCTCGCAAATATTCTAGGTTTCGGTAGATTTTAAGAATTTTGTTAGGAAAGTATTGCTTGGGGCAACGCTGCACACAAACATCGTGTTAAACTACGATCATCATCGGTTTGTTTTGATTTCTGCCTATTTTGTTGTTGTGAATTCTTAGCATCATATTATTGTTTTGATATTTAAAATCAGGGCAACCAAATACTTATATTGCAAGCACAGCAAGTTTTTTAGAGTATAGTTTTGCATATTTTGTCTTTAAAAGCTGTTTTTGCATATTTTAGTTCATTTTTAAGAGCACGTGTTTTTCGTTACACTTCAATTGTTATGAAATTGTAGTGCAAGTGCAGACTCGAGCTCAATGAACAAATCGACAAACACTCAGTACCTACTTATATTGCGTCCGAAAGGGGAAATTGATGTTAACTGTCAGGCCCACGATGTCACCAGGGGTGCCAAACGTGACGATTTTACTATATTTTGTCGATTTTTTATAGCGAATTTCGCAAAATGACGTTTGCCAATTTTTGTTAGTATCCTCTTTATAGTTTGTCGATTTTTTTACTTCCCTACTTTTTGCTTAACATAACCTCTACGTCTAGGAAAATGTCAAGCTCTAAAAATATATTTTTGTTTTGCGGCCAATATCGATTATATTGATACTGCTAAAGAAATATTTAACAATTTAAACGTCAGTAACGAGCTTTACTCATTGCAAACAGGAACCCTTGAGGGGATTCTTATTTTTTAAAGATAATTAAAAAATAATAATTTCTCTAAATGTTATAATGTTAGCATTACAAAAAATATTATAAAAAAAACATAACTATGATATGTATGTATGTATAGTATTTTTATTTTGTTATTACCCAATTTAAATCAATATCATATGTCCTTCTTTCGTACTTTATATGTACATATGTATGTATGTATGTTTGTACGCGTATAAAATCGAATAAATAAAAAAATTAATTCGAATCTGCTCGTACACATGAATTCCAAGTTTATGAAAAACTGTATGATAAAATATTCTATGAATTTCTATTTAAATTAATATATAAAACATATCATATAAAAAATTTACGTTTATTTTGGAAAGTATATGACCTGTTTCGACACAAAATCTCTTCAAATCTTACTTTGAATTGAATAAAATGTTTTTATTTGTTCAATTCACGACTGAGTATCGGCTTATCGGTTAAAAAAGACGATATTTGTTAATGTGCTTGTGAACAGACAAATTTGTTGTATTGTCGTTTTTTCGTATTTTAAATGTCAATTCAATGTAGTCCGTGAAATTACGGAGTTTGACAACAATTTTTAATTATTATTCAACATACATATGTACTCGTACTTATACGTATAATTTATGCAATAAAATTTATTGATATAAATAAAAAATAAACATAAATGATGTCGCCGGCGGAAATATCACTAGCTATTGCAAAACTTACCAAGTACAAAATCGAGATAAATTCAGATATATACACATTCACGACAGCAGGCTGCACGGGTACATGGCTACAAATGTCGCTGGCTTTTTGAAAAATTTGCAACTTTTTGCGAAATTTCACGTTTTTAGCCATTTTTTATTGTTTCATCGACTTTTAAATGATATTAAACATTTTAATCTTCCAATGATTGGAAGTTACTGCGAATTTTCGCCATTTTTGTAGTTTTTTGCGAGTTTTCCTTGCATTTCTATCTCGTTTTAGAAGATTTTACGACTTCTTCTAATCTGTGAAACTTTCGGCGGAATTTTGACAAATTTTTCAGCATAAATATGCTGATTCAATATTTCGTCTAAACTTAGCTTTACAAATAGAATTTTTCCATACCTGTCCTCAATACAACGATTTATAAAACATATAAAATTCAAACATATAATTATAACACACTTTTGTATGAAAATTACCAACAACAGAAATACAATACGGTATAATTAGAAGATTGCACAACACATCCGACGATAACACGAGCTTGTGAATTGAACAAATTGTTTTTAAAAAAGCTGTTGAAATATTAATTTTAAAATTTTTGTATAAAACAGAAAATTTTTGAGTGACGATTTTTCGACGACTTTTTTTTAAATACTGACGATTTTGACTATTTTATTTACAAAATTTGTCGATTTTTCTCAAAATTTTACTAGCAGCCCTGGATGTCACACGTATTCGTTCTTTCGTACAATTACAGTTAAAACAAAAACAAAATTTTAGAATTTTTTTCTGTTTCAAATTTAATATCATGAAAGAAAGAATTCGTTCGACATCGTGGGTCAGGCACTTAGTAGGCAGTAGAATATTCACTTTGGTTAGCCAACCGATTGATTACTACACGATTAATCGCTCGATTAATTTAAAATTGGCTGCTTTCGTTCAATATATCTGCGGCAATAAGGAAAAAGTGCTTAAGTCATATTTTACCGAGGATATTTTCAAGAGGATTTTTAAAAATTTTTTCCTACTGCAGTTAAATTTATGTTAAACTCGTTTCTCATTTCTTCTAATTTAGGACTATAATTAATATACTCAACTTGAAATATACTAAATTATATACATATTAAGTTAAGCTATTATTTTATATTAATGATTATGCTCTGACTTTCTGAAAAAGCGTACAAAATAATTTAAACTTTAGCCAGTGTTTCTTCTGATTATGGAGATTAGAAAGGAACTATAACTCAAGTATATGTCGACTTAAGCAATTATTTACTTTTTGCCACAGATATTAAGTAGATCGCAAAACGTACTTAATTCAATAAATTCTGGAAACAGAAACGTGAGCAAATTAGCAGATTTCTGCAGCAGAACCACAAAATTCATCGTTAAATGCGAAAATTTTATAAAAATTTGCTTAAGTTCAATCAATAAGCGAAAAAAGAAAATATAAAAATACACAACGAAAAAAAAATTCAATGAATTTTGCAGTATATTTTTAATTTGCTTACAAAATTATTCTTAAATATATTTTTTCGACCTGTTGTTTTTTAAATGAATCTAATTTATCTCGAGCTATAGGTAAATTTTTTATAAAAAAACGTTTACAAAATTTTATTAGTTAACCGATATTTCGCCACTTCTTTGTGTGGCTTCTTCAGGGAAATATAAAATTGTGTAAATAAATTTTTTTTGTTTTAGTTTATTTTTTTTTATTATTTTATTATTATTATTATTATTTTTTTTTTTTTTTGCTTACAAAAAAACCCTTCTTTACAGCATATTTATGGTTGCCCTGTTTAATAAAACTCTTTGGTTGATTACGGCTTACAGACATATCGTTTTGTTAATGTTTGTATTATAAAGACGACAATAGAAAAAAAACTGAAACCATTTTTAATAAATTAAATAAACATTAAACAATAATTTAATTAAAAATTATATACATATTTGAAGTGATTAATTCACACACACACACATAAAATACTTGAGCTTTTGTTCTTTAATAGAAATTAAAATTCCATTTGAATTCTATTTAATTACATATAAACACATACACATACACATGCAGCCATGCGTACATTAGTATATATGTATGTTGTTTTCCGGCTTGTTTACCTACGATATTGTGTTAATTATACCAGTACGCATTAAAAAAGTGTTGCACTGTGGGACCGATTCCAAAACTTTTTTCAATTTTAGAGAATGATTTAAGTTTTTGAAAATATCGATAAATAATTAAGCATGACTTCTTAGAAAATGTTTAATGATCAAATGAGAAGGTTGTGCAAAAAGACATTAACTGAAGGAATTTGATTATATTTACAATTTTAGAGTGTTGAATGAATTAACTATTTTTACAAGTGATATGAATGTGGATTGAAGAAGAATTTCACAACTAGTGATGAGGAATAAGGTTTTTATATATTTGGGAATCACTAAAATCTTCCTCTCCACTAGCATAATACATTTTTATTTGGATTTCTTAAAATTCTGTATTTTTTGTTATTTTTATTGGTTCAACAACTGTTTATGTTAAGCATGTGTATGTTGACAGTTCTAGTTTAAGATTAAACCACCGCTTGAACTAGCAAGCAAAACCATATAACCGACTACCCAAAAACCACAAATAAAGATTAAGGTTAATTTAATCTCTAATCTCAAAGTCAAAAAGTCTGACCTTTTTCTATGGAACTATTTTTTTATCAAATCACTATACATCAAATTTTGAAAGCATCTCAACTGCACAAGGAGGTCGTCGTCGGTGGTATTCTTATTCAGATTAATAAAGATAAAAATATGGAAAAATAGAGGAAAAATAATAAGAAATATGATTCGATAAAGGATAAGTTTGTTTTTAATAAATAGTTTAATTGCATCATAAGAGCATTTCGAATCTGAATATAACCTGGCACTTCAGCTTCTAATAATGTTAACCTTTATGTGCTCGGAAGTCTACATTTGTAGTAATTTTGATTAAATTAGCGAATAAAAATTTAAATTATAAGTAAAATAATTTGAGTTTTTCGGTAGCTTCCTAAAATCTTGTTTTAAGCAGATTTCAACGTTAATGATGTAAAAAGAATTATTTCCGAGGTTCCAAAGCGAAGTTATTTAAAATGACCATATCATGGCCGGTAGTCGTCTACATTTGTAGTCACTGTATGATTTGTATGCAAAGAAAGTCAATCTGCAAATGTAAAAAAATGGTTTCTAATTGGGAGAATATCGGAAGAACAATAGTTTGCGACAATTTTTTACGTCATTAAATTTGGGTAGATATTTATTAGTCTTGCAATTCTTGGTGCAGTTCGCCAGAATAAAACCATTGCCCCAGATGAAATCAGTTTTTAGTTTTTCGGGCTCGAAGTTTGCACTGTCATCCTATATTAAATATTTTGACTGTTCTAACAACAAATTTTCAATTGAGCACTTTTTCAATTAATTTTATGGTTGCATTTTTTTTCGTTTTGCAACGAAATGAACTAAAATATTTAATAAACAAAACACGATTTAGTCGAACTTAAACCATCAAAAAATTCCTTGACTTACATTAAAACAATGCAAATAAACAATTTGCAATATTTTTTTACTTCTCTGACGTTTATTTTTTAATTTTAGCCTTTTTTTTAATGTATTTAAAAAAATCAAATTTATTGATTGTTTAAAAAAAAATATCTTGTTTTATATTGAAGTCATGCAGTGGCATGAACTGGAAAAATGTGGTAGTAAATTTTTTTAATTTTTAAAGTGTTTTTAAATTGAAATAAAACACTGACAAAAGTATTCAATAATTTTATGGCGTTACAGTTTCTCAAGGCCCTAAGCTCCTTAAAACTAACAAATAGAATTAATATATGTAAATACATATACATACGTAATGCTTCTCGAATTCGGCGAAATTGGCGGTTATGAGCAGCATCAGCTTCAAGTATTGTCCGAAAAGCTTCTTGAATTGAGCTACACTTTTCAAAATGAATCTGAGGAATTAGTTACATAACTTTTCTTCAGTGTGGCTTAATTATTCGGTTTAGTAGAAGATATTTGTAACCAGGGAAACCGAAAATATGCTAAAAGAAAAGAAAAAAAGTATATCTAACAATTCAATAAGCACCCCTATTCTGCATTTGGATTCGAATCGAAATTTTCTCCGTTTTGCAAATTTGGTATTCTGCGTTCCGTTCCCCTCCCGTATCATTTCGATTTCTTTTTCGATTGTATGTATTCTGCATTACGATTGTAACCACGTTTTTGCAAATGTTTTGTTTATTAACGCAAAGTTTTTCAATTTTTATTTGTGTAGTTAAAAGTGTGTAATTAAATAATGTAAAATGTAAGTATGTAAAATGCAATAATATTATTTTGTAATAATTTTGTTTTTTTTTTATTTGAAAGCTTAATTTAATTTATTGCAAGCACCTGAGCAATATGAAAAGCTGGCGAATTTATTGGCGACGAAGGATGACATTGCATGCAGATATCATAAGCGACCCAAGAAGAAGCGCAGGCATTCTGGGATGAAGTTGTAAACGGTGTAAATGTCACTAACGGCGCTGCAGGATTCTTCACATTGGAATAGTTTGGCCACAAATACCGCTTACTCATATTAAGGTTTTTTTTTTTTCGTATTTACTTGATGCGTTTATTTAATTAGAGTTCCCATAATACTTATATTTTATTTATTTATTAATATTTGTTTCACTAAATTGAATTTTTTACAATTTAACAATTACAATGTTTTTTTTATAAAATTGTTTATTTTTTCTGTTTCTATTTTATAAGTTTCATAGCAAAACAGCTGGTTGAAACATACTCTTCTTCTTTTTCTGTCGACTGGGTTTTTTTTTTAATATATTTCGATTCGAACGTAACTAAATGCGGGAACGCAATCGAATTGCAGAATAGGGGTGAATATTTAAAATATGATAAAAATAAAATAAACAGAACAACAAAAAAAGTTGAATAAAAACAAAATTTGTACTTAAATTTCTAAGGAGATCTCGTTATCAGCATGAAAAAATTTGGCTAAAATAAGGCAAATTTTTATTCGTAATTGCCATTGTAGTCAATAACAAAATGTTGATTTAGATTGTCAAATAAACATTAGTAAGCAATTTTTTTTAACTTGGACTTGGACTCAGGGTATGACCCCTACATATGCAATGCATTGTGCCGGAACTAGGAAAATTGGTTATGGGAAGGAGGATAAAGGGAGTAGTGTTTGTGGACATTGCACTTGAACCTTTCCAAATTGCAAAATACATGGTTTGCGGTATTCAAAATACAAAATAGAAAATTCTTCCATTTATTGTACGTATTCCAAATACAAAATACCTCCACGTCATGTATGTATCAAGGTGTATTTAACTAGGTGACATCATTAGGAAAACAATTACAACAATACAAGAACAACAGGCATTTTTGTTTGTGTAGTTTCATTTCGTATGTCAAAACCTAACCTATAAAACAAAGAAAACAGATACAGAAAAAAAAAGAAAAAGTATTTTGTATGTATTTTGACATTCGCAACGACTGCTTTAATTCAGTCACCTGGTTAAATACGCCTTGGTATGTATTTAAAATACAATATATACAATTTTTATTCAAACCAAAAAATACATTAGATAAAACTAATCAACAAAACAATTATTTCCTTTCATAAATGTCAGATTTTTTTAATGTAGCATCAGACAAACTGTTTCTTGTTGGAGAATAAATAAAACCTGCTGAAGAAAATAATCTTTCTACAGGTCCTGATGAGCACGAACTTGTATTAAATTCTATGAATACTCTTTTTATATATGGATAGCTGTCAAGATAATGATAATGTCTTTGCTCTTGTCAATGAGGAAACTGACAAATTCCAACTCCAAATTTTATGTCCTAGATTTACCATCATCTCTATCTACGAAAACAACAAAACCATCGTCTTCTTTACTGGTGCTTCTAGTCCAGGTGTCATTTTAAGTTTTTTGTAATTTTCCTCCAGAGTATAAATTGCAAGATTTTGGATTCTTTGCCTTTCTTCTGTTGTGATGTTTTCTGGCAGCCAACGCATCTTATAACCAGGATGATAACAGGAAGCCAAAATAGCTCTATTTATATCCGGTGATAGTTTAAAAAACTTATCGAATCTTTTTTCCAAGCTCTCTTACTACTAAAGTGATAGGACTTAAATGACTTAAATTATTTCCATTCAACCGACTTAATCTTGTTCTAATAGACTTTAAAGTCGGCAAAAGTATTCCGTAATAACAGTTGTTACCCTGAAGGTAATCTAAAGCAGTGGCAATAGGTTTCAAAACTACAATGAATTCCTCTAAATATTCCAGTTCTATAGCCGCGAAAGTGCTCTCCTTCCGTAACTTACCAAATAATTCATTTAATTTGGATTTATTTTTCATAAGTTGTGCTATATACAGAGAAATACTGTCATTTTTTGTATGTATTTAAAATACAAAATACTTGCACGTCATGTATTTAAAATACAAATACAAAATACGTATTTGTATTTTAAATACGTATTTCAAATGCATGTATTTCAAATACTGCCCAGCCCTGGCTAAAAGGGTCCATATATTCTCTATAGATTTAAAAAAAATCGTCAATATAATCTTAAGACTGATATATGCAAAAGAAATGCTTTAAATGCTAAAATATGCAATGACAACGCGATGTCGAAATTCATTTAAATTTCCGAAGCGTATAAATATTTGGTCTCCGCTTCCATAGTTTGTGCAAGAAAACATATGTATTTGCGGTTTCTCTGTTTATTATCAAATCAAAAAAAATTTCCCACTCCTAATAGAGGAAAAATGGGGGTGGGGATTTTCTAAGAGGTTGAAAGCTCTCTGTCCGCTATCCATTTGGAGGCAGCAAGAAGTGATTCCTCTACCCGAAATTCCGCAGCATCTCACAACTTCCGGTCTGATACCAAGTGCTCCCTGGTAATGTGAGAAGGCGTACAGTGTTGAGTATACAGAGTGCAGAAACTCAACTGTATTTAGCTGGCCTAGCGGTACGTTGGCAGCCCCAACTGTAGGATTGGAAGCTTTGGCCTAATCAGTCAATCTTCCTAAATTCAAACGATTATAGAAACGTCAATGACGCCCTATGTTCTACGTGAAGACTTTATTTAAATATTTATTTACATTTTTGTATTTATATTATTTTTAGATAAATAAAGGAGATATATATGATAGAGGAAAAATGCAAGGACCATAACTGCTATGACTTCCTTCGATAAAATCAATTGATAATTCTTCCCTATAATGAATCTGCATGGGACCAGAAAATCACTTCATTATATCGAAACTTTTTCTATTTTTCTTCCTCAACAATATCTTTTAGTACATTTAGCGATTTAAATGCATTAGTCGGCATGTTGCTCCTCATCTCCACAAATATTCTAAGTTCATACATCAATTGATGCAGAAACGAGCACCAAGAAAAGTACTGCTTCAATGCGTCATTTTCTTATGAAGCTACAGCTCAGGTAAAAAATAGCATTAAAAACTTTCCAAAAAACCTCTAAATTTGTAAGTAGATTTCGAACCTAAAAATAATCACTTAAATCGAATGAATTACCAATATTGAAAAGAGTCTCTGAAATTTTATAATTAGAAAAAAACTTGGAAAGCTTTTAAAAATTAAAAAAAAGAGGAAACAATATGAAATCGAGTTATTTGAAATCTATCGATTTTCATCACAGACCGGATTATTTATGTTTTAATAAAACTTTGAACTTTTAAGAAAAGGAATATTATTTTTAGAGCATATTTTTCATATTTAAAGATCATATATTTATATTTTACGCGCATAAAATACTTTTATCCTCCAGTACAATGATTGAAAAGCGTATGTCCTCTATTAACAACGACATTTCAGTTTCAGGCAAATCGTGCCTGATTCATGAAAAGTCCGCTGTAATATTAGTATGAGTATCGCAGGTTCGACTCCTGCCTAGCCATTTGGTGTTTCTGCAAACAAGCCCAACATTTGTGTTTACAAAACAAAAAATATTTATTTCATCCCACTGTGCATCAGTTTAATAAAACAAAGGTTTGCTTGTGTCTTTAGAAAGATTAATTAAAACTATTGTGATCCCTCTAAGAAGCACTAATTCAAAATTTTTTTTGTGATACTCGTATTTAATTTATTATTTAAACTGGCCAGAGAAAAAAAGTAATCAATCTTCTTTTTATTCCTTAAAATCTATTTTGGATTTTATGATTTCATCAAATACTTATTCTTAATCCAAAACATAAATCAATTAATGAAATAAATCAATATTTTATTGTAATCGTCTCATTTTTTTTGTTGTGTTTTTATTTATGTAGATCGATTTTTTAATTTATGATCCATTTGAAAATCTAAAGTTCAGTTTTATATCGATATTGAATGAATCATTTGAAGTTTTTTCAGTTAAAAAAAATTAAAACGATGGAAGTTACTGAAGGTGCTGGTTTACAAGGGATATGATTAATTTCCCGGATTATGTATTTGATTCGTTTGATTATTTATTATTCTTAAGTCATTCTCTCTCATCTTGTATGTATGTATGTATAATTATGTGCGTGTAAGGTGCGCATCAAAACGATAAGGTCACTTATTTTTTCCCTATTTGCGCATACATACGAGTATATAAAAAAAGATTTAATAAATGAGTGAGATTTAAAACAAAAAATCTGTTGCGATAAGTAAAATTTTCCTGTTAACAGACTTTTATAAAGCCGATGATCTAAAATTGTGTAGCCCATGCAGTGTTACCATATGTGAAAATTTACCTTATTTTTGAAGTTTTTTGAGGTCCCAAAAAGATTAAAAGATTTTTTAGCTAAAAAAAAGATTTTTTAATATATGTGACAGCGCATAGAGAAAGGGACCTAAGGGTAAAAAAAATCAATTTTCACTTTTTTTTGATGTGGACAACATCTGAGCATCGAATGAGACTGATCCCATGCCCCAAAAGTGTTCCCTCCCAGAGATATGCGCGTTTTATGAAATTGATGGTACACCAAAGATACACGTATTTAAATCTTTAAAATGGCTCTCCTGAACAAAACCGGTTTTTACTCTTAGGTCCCTTTCTATTTTGCGCGTCACAGATGATATTTTGCGCTTCTAGTCTATTATTTGAGATTCCTGTTAACTAAACTACATATTTTCTTCTTTACTTCATTAAAAGTGTGAAAAGAAGTTAACCGCTGCTACACTGTTTACTAACATCCATTAAATTGCAACGATGCAATTCATTTCTTATAATTCATTTACTTTATAATGAAATTCGTCGTCTGTATTTAAAGATATTTTAATACATTGTAAAAGATGAATATAGATATGTATATGTTTTGAAAAGTTCAACAAAATTGATGTTAATAATTGTACATACACAGCGCGTCATCAGGTTAGCGCACCCCCTTCCTCCGACCGTTAATGTTAAATATTATCTTAAAAATATTAAGAATATATATTTGGGAGCCCAAATAACTATAGCATTTAGTTCTACTCATACATTATCAGATGAAGATGAAATGCCATTTGGAAATAATTGCCTAAAGTTTTATGTTGAGTTATGTAACAGTTTATTAAAAAAGTTTGAATTTGACAGTGAATATTCAAAATGTGTTGAGTTCGTGGCATCTACTAATATTATAAAAAACAATAATAAAAGTATTTCCTAATTAACGCAATTCTTTCCAAATGTTATCGATTCGAATAATATTCAACAAATTGATGACGAATGGCGAGAATTAATACATATCAATCTTAAAGAACATAATTTATTGGATGAAAAGAACATTGAAACATTTTGGGATCTCATTTTAAATGCAAATCGTTGCGATGGCTCTGAACCTCTTCCTTGTTTGAAAAAATTAATTTACACAGTTTTGTCAATACCAGTAGCAACAGCAAACGTCGAAATAATTTTTTCTCAAATCAATATCAATAAGAACAAACTAAGAAATAAATTAGATATACCAACATTGTGTGGCATTTTAAGGACCAAAGACTTTTTGCAAAAATCTGATCGTAATTGTACAAATTTTGAACAAACAAAAGAAATGAATAGATTAATATAGAAATTTATAATGTAACCATAAAAAATTTATGAATTTAATGTAAATACGTTTATTACTCTAATTATAATCTTTTAACTTCAAATTTGGCCTTTTCCAAATCATTTAAAAAAGATGTTTTGAATTTTCCAAAACCAATTCCGTATTTTACAAATCAAACCCAGCATTTTTCAAACCAAGTTCGGCTTTAAAAAAAAAACAAAATCAACCCGTTTTAGATAAAACTCATTTGAAAAAGCCTGATTTTGATCTTTAAAATGCCGAATTTGGTTTGAAAAATACTGAATTTGTTTTAATTTGGACAATTCTGAATTTGTTTTAAAATACCTGAATTTGATTGGAAAAGGGTGAACTTGAAGTTAAACACTTATATATATGCCTTATATGTATATGCAATAAATATTTTAGTTTAATTAAAATAAATTTGAACTGAACTAGATTTCAATAAAATCACCTTAAAAAAAAAGATTTTTAATGCAAAAAAAAATTTTGATTTTTTAAAAAAATATATGGCAACACTGAGCTCATGAACGAACGCATTAAATTGAACGAATCACCCAACTGAACCGGTGATTTTAATATACGCTTTTGGTTCACTAGTGTACCGCTCGATTTTGTAGATGGACTTAAAGTTTGTATTCGTTCGATGAGATGTCTTTTTTATATCAAATTTATTTTCGTACATGAATCTTTTTTATGTTGTATTCATTTGCTTCATTTGAGTTTTGGTGTATTGTTAAGAGTTGTTTTAAAATGTTTACGTAAATAAACATTTCTTTTGAACATCAACACATAAAAATT
This sequence comes from Gymnocheta viridis, assembly GCA_956483585.1. Lineage (NCBI taxonomy): Eukaryota > Metazoa > Arthropoda > Insecta > Diptera > Tachinidae > Gymnocheta > Gymnocheta viridis. The sequence goes on from OY101441.1 coordinate 44,843,914, forward strand.
ATATTATCTAAGTATAAGGTCAGCCATCTACCGTTTTTTCAACTAGTGCTTATTTCGTGAATGGTAACACTTAGTTCATGTCTGATTTGACAGATAATTAGTTTTATCCTTCCGCTGAACGAATATGGTTGTGTATACGCGTGAACAACGTTGGGACATATTGCCTGCGATCGACTTACAGAAGATGCCGATTTTGCCAAAAAAATCATCTTTTCAGATGAAGCTCATTTTGATCTTGGCGGGTATGTAAACAAGCAAAATTGTCGCATTTGGTGCACAGATAACCCGCACGCATACATTGAAAAGCCGACGCACCCAAAACGAGTCACTGTTTGGTGCGGATTTTGGTCCAGAGTGGCCGTTACAGTTATCGGGCCATGTTGAACGAATTTTTGTTCAAAAAAATTGAAGAGGATATTGGCAACATTTGGTTTCAACAGGACGGCGCTACGTGCCACACATCCGAAGCTACACTCGATGTTTTGCGTCCTGTTTTCAAAAAAAAAGTTATCTGGCGGACCCTTGAAAATATGTCCTTTAATCAAATAAAGCTGATTTAGTATCCGTCAACGAAGTACTCATTGTGTCAACCTCCTCCGCCGGTACTTTAATGTCAGTTGAAAAAAGCAACGTATAACGTACGACAGATTCTATACACCTTAATTGCACAAATTTTACACTATTAATTGAGCTCAATTTACCATACGATAAGTAGTTAATTGCACCACTTATTTGACTAAATTTGTCACAGGTATGATTACTGAGAAAATGTTCAGTGAGAAGAAACAATTTTTTACAATACAAGCCAGAGCAACCAGGTAATATCATTAGAACAGCAGACTAACTTGTGTACATTACAATTGCGTGAAATTTTGTTGTTGTATACGTATTCCGTGCTATATGGTGTTTGATATTTTCTTCAAAATTCATCTGTGCTGACAGCAAATAAGGTGTTTTCTCCAATAAACTTTGTATTACCTGATTGATCTGCCTTGTGTCAAATGCTAATTGAGTAAGCTAAATTGAGATGTATAAACAATAAATTTAATTGCTTAAATAAAAATAAATTTTGTCAATTAAGAATGTGTAGATATTTTTCAAAAAATCTACTACTAATATGTGATTCCAAACTCTTTGTAAGTTTAGATAAGTTTATCATTTTGACGCGTTATGTGTTTCATTAATTTTTTTTGTATATTAACATTTGTACATATTTGTTTTATTTCACAACTATGTATGTACATACATATTTATGTATATTTTACAATTATTGACTTTTAGTCATCGTTATTTATTCATTATCACTTTTAGAGTTTCGAAATATCTTGATGATTTCTTTATCTTCTATCGAGCGATACGAATATTTTTAGTTTATTTTTCAACAAAATGAGAATAAGAAATTGATTTATTACACAAAAATATTTTAATAAAATAGCTTTCAGCGAAACATTTTTAGAGCGGTATTGGGTCATGTGTTCTGCGTTTTTCGACCAAGTTTCAGGCATGGTACAAATTACCAGATCTTTTCGTTAAAATTGTCAACTAGATTTGACAAATCAGAAAAGATCAGATGCTAATCTAGCGGGCAAACTGAATATACCTTATAATTAAAATAAGTTGATAAAAGAAATAAATAAAATAAAATTCTATCAAAAAGAAAATAAAGTATTGCAACAAAGTATTATATTATTTTCTAAATCCCGTTTTAATTGTGGGTATATAAATAATAATCATAATCAAGTAAAATAAATTTTACCAGCGTTATTCAACACTTTTATTGTTTGTATTCAAGAATTAATTTATAACAATAAGTATTATTAACAAATTAAATGCAAAGACAAATAGACATATCGAGTAATATTTAAATGTTCTTAATACAAAAACGGTCGACTGCCATAAATAATCTACATTGAAATGATTGTGTCATTTAAAATGTTTTATGATTAAAAACAATATACATACATATGTACATATGTAAGTACATATGCACACACATACTGCGTACATATATAAATAAATAAAACAAATATTTATTTATTTGTTTATTAATTGAAATTCAAGTATTTTTAACGACGAAATACCTATGAAAATAAAAATCAAAAACATTCAGTAGAATCGCTGATATTCCACTTAGAAATATCATACTGATAATAATGGATTGATTTTGATAAGAGCTTTGCCTACAATATCCAAAAATACTTCCAGAGATTTCTGTTTTGATAAACAAGTTCAAGCACAGTGGGACGGATTGACAAATTAATAGTCTGGTATGTGAAATGTATTATGTGTTATTGTGGTTTAATAGCCTATTTATGATATAAGAAGGAACACCTTCATTCGCATTCTACGAGAAAGAACATTGATATCGATTTCTTTACATTATTTCTAAACGAACAGAGTGACTCGATAGACAACTCGAATGAAAACGTAAATGTTTTCATATAAAATACGATTTCTGTGCTACGAATGAATCGTTAACATTGAGAATGAAATGTCGAAATCAGTCATTTGTGGTTTAGCTTTCGCGTCCCAGTTCAATTACAGAAACAAATTGGAGATATATTTTAAACTACCCGAAGATCACTTGTTACGGTAATATTTCCATTAAAAATCACCATCCGCCAATGTCTGTAGTAGAATACCAGCTGAGATAGTTCTAATCGAATTAAGCTTCAAAACATTATAGTCAAATAAAAAAATAGGTATTCCGTATTACCCGAACTTACTCTAGACCTGGGCAGATTTAAAGTCACGGGCTAAAAAAATTAGGAAAACCAAAACATCCTTAGGCAGACGGGTGGTGGCCAATTTAACCGAATCGGGAGTTATAACAAGACGTTATTTATATCGTCACATTGTTTGTTGTTAATCCTCAATCCATTGATAATTGTTTTATTGCACTGGTGAAGTTACCAGGTAGGTGCAGTAAAGCTGTTGCAGTCGTTACCCCAAATAGAAACTCGGAAATTTTCCAGCACCAAATCAATAGAAAAATGCCACTGCTACTAAACATAAGCAAAATTGCTTGAGTGACAGTGACAATGAGCAACCAACCAGTCAGTCTCCCATTCGGCAAAAAAAGCAAAATCCGCCGACAGCTAAGAGTACCGGAGAAAAATGCGGCGACAGCTACAGACAAAAGTTGATTCTTTAAAAAGTATGGCTGATGCTGCTGAGGGCAAGCTGAAGCAACATGAGGATGAAACAACAGCAGCAGGATTAAAAGAATAATTAGTTTAGTTAAAGCCACATTAAGTATAGAAAATATTTTTAAATTTTTTATTTATTTATGTATTTATTATAAAATTTATATTAATCGAGATTGGCTCGATATTTTTTTTCAAAGATTTAAAAAACTTTTGTTTGTTGAGGGTTTTTAGCTAGTCTATATACATGCATTTCATTGGTGCTAAAGCCAAAGGGCGTCTAATTGTAAAAAAGGTTGTAAAGAAAATAAAATAGATTCATATCGAATATAATAATTTGTTTGTTGGGATTTTTGAATAAGTTTCAAAGCATACTATGCTTATACCATTGTAATTTTTATAACCCTCATTGAGTTTTTAAAAGTTTTTGTATAAGTAAAGAAAGAAACATTTAAAAATTAGGTTTAAGGTCTACGATGATTTGGCAATGAAATGCTAAAAGACTAGCTAAAAACCCTCAACAAACAAAAGTTTTTTAAATCTTTGTATTTATTATATTTATTGTATTTATTATTTATTGTATTTATTTATTTATTTATTCATTTGTTGTATTTTGAGTGTACTTGTTGTATTTTGAGTGTACTTGTTGTATATTGAGTGTACTTGTTGGATTTTGAATGTATTTGTTGTATTTTAAGTGCACTTGTTGTATTTTGAATGTATCTGATGTATTTTGAGTGTATTTGTTGTATTTTGAGTGTACTTGTTGTATTTTCAGTGTACTTGTTGTATTTTAAGTTTACTTGTTGTATTTTAAGTGTACTTGTTGTATTTTGAGTGTACTTGTTGTATTTTGAGTATACTTGTTGTATTTTGAGTGTATTTGTTGTATTTTGAGTGTATTTAAGTGTACTTGTTGTATTTTGAGTGTACCTGTTGTATTTTTACTGTACTTGTTGTATTTTGAGTGTACTTGTTGTATTTTGAGTGTACTTGTTGTATTTGGAGTGTACCTGTTGTATTTTGAGTGTACTTGTTGTATTTTGAGTGTACTTGTTGTATTTTAAGTGTATTTGTTGTATTTTGAGTGTACTTGTTGTATTTGGAGTGTACTTGTTGTATTTTTACTGTACCTGTTGTATTTTGAGTGTACTTGTTGTATTTTGAGTGTACTTGTTGTATTTTGAGTGTATTTGAGTATATTTGTTGTATTTTGAGTGTACCTGTTGTATTTTGAGTGTACTTGTTGTATTTTGAGTGTACTTGTTGTATTTTAAGTGTACTTGTTGTATTTTGAGTGTATTTGTTGTATTTTTACTGTATTTGTTGTATTTTTACTGTACTTGTTGTATTTTTACTGTACTTTTTTACTGTATTTTGAGTGTACCTGTTGTATTTTTACTGTACTTGTTGTATTTTGAGTGCACTTGTTGTATTTTGAGTGTATTTGTTGTATTTTGAGTGTATTTAAGTGTACTTGTCGTATTTTTACTGTACTTGTTGTATTTTTACTGTACTTGTTGTATTTTGAGTGTACTTGTTGTATTTGGAGTGTACTTGTTGTATTTTTACTGTACTTGTTGTATTTTGAGTGTACTTGTTGTATTTTGAGTGTACTTGTTGTATTTTGAGTGTATTTTGAGTATATTTGTTGTATTTTGAGTGTATTTGTTGTATTTTGAGTGTACTTGTTGTATTTTTACTGTACTTGTTGTATTTTTACTGTACTTGTTGTATTTTGAGTGTACCTGTTGTATTTTTACTGTACTTGTTGTATTTTGAGTGTACCTGTTGTATTTTTACTGTACTTGTTGTATTTTTACTGTACTTGTTGTATTTTGAGTGTATTTGTTGTATTTTGAGTGTATTTGTTGTATTTTGAGTGTATTTAAGTGTACTTGTTGTATTTTGAGTGTACCAGTTGTATATTTACTGTACTTGTTGTATTTGGAGTGTACTTGTTGTATTTTTACTGTACTTGTTGTATTTTGAGTGTACTTGTTGTATTTGGAGTGTACTTGTTGTATTTTGAGTGTACTTGTTGTATTTGGAGTGTACTTGTTGTATTTTTACTGTACTTGTTGTATTTTGAGTGTACTTGTTGTATTTTGAGTGTACTTGTTGTATTTTGAGTGTACTTGTTGTATTTTGAGTGTATTTTGAGTATATTTGTTGTATTTTGAGTGTATTTGTTGTATTTTGAGTGTACTTGTTGTATTTTTACTGTACTTGTTGTATTTTGAGTGTACCTGTTGTATTTTTACTGTACTTGTTGTATTTTTACTGTACTTGTTGTATTTTTACCGTACTTGTTGTATTTTGAGTGTACTTGTTGTATTTGGAGTGTACTTGTTGTATTTTTACTGTACTTGTTGTATTTTGAGTGTACTTGTTGTATTTTGAGTGTACTTGTTGTATTTTGAGTGTACTTGTTGTATTTTGAGTGCATTTTGAGTATATTTGTTGTATTTTGAGTGTATTTGTTGTATTTTGAGTGTACTTGTTGTATTTTTACTGTACTTGTTGTATTTTGAGTGTATTTGTTGTATTTTGATTGTATTTGTTGTATTTTGAGTGTATTTTGAGTATATTTGTTGTATTTTTACTGTACTTGTTGTATTTTGAGTGTACTTGTTGTATTTTTACTGTACTTTTTGTATTTTGAGTGTATTTGGTGTATTTTGAGTGTATTTGTTGTATTTTGAGTGTATTTGTTGTATTTTGAGTGTATTTGTTGTATTTTGAGTGTATTTGTTGTATTTTGAGTGTACTTGTTGTATTTTTACTGTACTTGTTGTATGATTGTATTTTTACTGAACTTGTTGTTTAAAGGAGTATAGTATTGCGTCGTCCTAAGACATCTTGGCTTTATATAAGTTTGACCGACGAGTGTATTAACATGATTTTTCCAAGTAAGGCTATTATTCAAAACCACCCAAGGTTTTTGGGCATTTACAGAATTAATTTTTTTTCCGTTTATTAAAATATCAAGATCGATATTAGCATCATATATTCTCATATGAATTATTATGCACTTGTACTTACGAGGGTTTAAACAAAGTCCATTTGCCGTGGGCCAACAGTAGCTTCGATCCAATTCGTCGTTGAGTCTCAGAATGCAGATTGACAGATTGCACTGGACTACTTAAATATAACTGCACATCATCTGCGTACATATGAAATTTGCAGTGTACAAGATGATTTGGCAAATCCTTTACATAAATTGTAAAAAGAAATGGTCCAAGAATGGACCCTTGAGGTACACCTCTAAATAATTTTAATGAGGAAGATTGGGTATTGTTAGAATGAACAAATTGCGAACGATTTGAAAGGTAAGAAAATAAAAGCCGTGTTGAAGTTTCGGAAAAGTTAAAATAGTGCCTAAGCTTCATGGAATGCATGCTGTGATCAACCGTGTCAAAGTCTTTTGAGTGATCAAGAACGACCAAGAAATTTAATATACCTTCATCAAGTTCCCGCCGTATATTTTCAGATACATCCAGTAGCGCAGAAAGACAGCTATGATTTGTACGAAAATCTAATTGCTTATCTGATAGCAAATTATTATCACTGATGTATGATGATATTTGAAAATGAAGTATTTTTTCCAGGACTAAATTCAGAATCAGTTTTCTATACAGGCACTATTTTTAAAATTTCCACTTCGACGGAAAAGTGCTAGTCATTATAATACTGTTGAATAAATGATTTATAAATGCCGAAAGTACTGGCAGTAAGATCTTTAAAAATTTTGAGTGCATGTTATCACAGCCCACTGCATTCGACTTAATTAAATTAAAACATAAAAGGACATCGGATTCACACACACAAAAATAAATAAATTTCAAATTGACATACATATGTATGTACGTAGGCTAATGCAAATTCGCTTAAGTTTACTTTCATAAATCAGAAATAGGCTATAAGCTATGAATCTATGCAATAATAAATAAATACACAATTGCTCAATTCACACGCTCAGTCGTATCGGCTTGTCGTTTAAAAAAAGACGATATTTGTTTATGTGCTTGTGAACAGACAAATTTGTTGTATTGTCGTTTTGTCGTATTTTAAATGTCAATTCAATGTAACTATTATTCAACATAGATATGCACTCGTACTTATACGTATAATTTATGGAATAAAATTTATTAATATAAATAAAAAATAAAAATAAACATAAATGATGTCGCCGGAGGACATATCACTAGCTATTGCAAAACTTACCAAGTACAAAATCGAGATAAATTCAGATATAAACACATTCACGACAGCAGGGTACATGGCTACAAATTTCTCTGGCTTTTTTTTTTAAATTTGCAACTTATTGCGAAATTTCGCGTTTTTTGCAATGTGGGTTATTTTTTATATTTTTTATTGTTTCATCCACTTTTAAATGATATTAAACAATTTAATCTTCCCAATAATTGGAAGTTATTGCGAATTTTCGCCATTTTTATAGTTTTTTGCGAGTTTACCACATTTGTTGCATTTGCAGCTCGTTTTAGAAGATTTTACGACTTCTTCAAAATTTTGAAATTTTCTTTAACAACTTTTAATAAAATTTTCAGCATAAATATGCTGATTCAACATTTCGTCTAAACTTAGCTTTACAAATAAAATTTTTCCACACCTGTCCTCAATACAACCATTTATAAAACATATAAAATTCAAACATATAATTATAACACACTTTTGTATGAAAATTACCAATAACAAAAATACAATACTGTATAATTAGACGATTACACAACACATACGACGTTAATACGAACTTGCGAATTGAACAAATGAGTTTTAAAAATGGGGAGCAATTTCAAAAGGTTTAAAATAATAATAAGTTCTACTAACAAAATGACTTGTTGCATTACTTGTTGTATAAAAATACAATCGTGATAAAATTATCAGGTCCTAGTCTCACAACAAGACAAAAATAACACAACACGCATTTTGCTGGTAGAAGAATTTTTCAAAATCTGTTGCCTCTGTACATACGGCACACATTAGGTGCATTCGAGTACCCAAAAGTTTTAAAAAAAATTTTACTGAATTTTACTACAGTAAATGAGGAATCAAAGTGAGAGCGGAAAATGACAGTTCATGGGTGAGTATTTACAAATTTTTACAAAACTAAAAAAACCAAAAATTATGCAACTTGTAAAAAAATTAAATAAAAAAATGAAAATAAAACCAAATTTTCTTTCCTACTCGCTTGCTGCACCTTTAATTGTATTTACCACTTTATATGCTCCGAAACGTTACACTGCAGGTGAACATTTTACATTCAATTTTCTTTTTCTGGGCTCCATAACAACTTTTGAGCATTATTTTCTTTGTGTTATTTTAATTCTTTGGAGTTATGACACTGCACTTGTTTTTAACGTAATCAATAGCAAAAACAAATAATCACATACTTTTGAAGAAATTTAATCAGACACAAATTAGAAAAATCGAGTAAAATGAAAATAAGCACACGGAAAAAATTACAGAAAATGCCTTTAATAAATGTTCTAGATGCACTTTATATACACTAATTGTCCCAAGTATTACTTAAAAATACATTGAAATTGATTATGGTGGGAGGGGGTAAAAGTAGGTAGTTCCTATTATGATCATTTCACTGTTGCTAAAGCAGATCATCAAGGAACCTTACCCAAATACTTCTTAGACAAACTAAAGATATTATACTAAGCACTCATAAATGCGTTTTTTTCAATAACAAAGATTGCACAAGGGTTTGAGTGGGACCATACACCGAAACCCACAAAAGTACCGTTATCTAAAAAACGGTACTTAGAAAAAAAATTACAGCGTTTTTCGTGTTCAGGAGGTCCCAATTAACTTATCTAGGCATGTGGCGTTCTTGGTATTTTTCCAAATTAAAAATTTGTAAAGCTGTGTTATGGAGGATTAAACGTAGCTAGAAATCAATTTATGATTTGTTTATATTTTCTTAAAATGTTCGTGTTTTAATAAATATTGCATCGAGTAGCAACAAGAACAAGAGTTGAGTAGTCAAAGGCAAAAATATAAATATTTCAGCTCTACATTTATTTGCAATCATCTGTTTCCTTAATCTTAGACTGCGTTCAGACGAGTCATGTCTTATTGACAAGATGCTTACTTTTTCTTCTTTGAACTTTCATGTCATGTTGACAACATTTACTTGCAAATACCTTCAGGCTCTTTCGCCTATAAAGCAGCAATCATGACAATAAGACCTATGGCTTGTGTGAACGCAGACTTACTAATTTTCAAATTAAATTTTGTCATTTAATAGTACACGTAGTAAACGTAACAATGAACTGCTCCAAAGATGGCAAAAGATGATTATATGCATCACGAATTCAATGATTCAGGCAACAGAATCAACGTTTCCCTTTTTTTCTGCCGTCTTTTGCAATTTGACATTTTTCAAAACACTGTCCAATTTTATGTTTACCTCAGCGTTAGGTACATAGAGAGAATTGAATAAATGAGAAACTTTTTCATGTTTTACACTTAGAAAAATTTATTGATCTACATGCTATTTGTTATCAGTCTTAGAAATTTAAATTATGTATTCAATATACGGGTGAATAAATGGGCGAATGAATAAAAGGAAAAAAATTATTTCATACTATAATCATAATTTATAACGTGGTTGTTCCAAAAATTATGTGTGGCAAAGCTATTGCATATCATTTTTTATCAACTTATGCAATTATAATTCCTTATTTATTTTTTATTTATGCAGTATTTTTCTTTTTCTTTGACATTAATTCAAGTTTTTTCTTTGATATTAATTCAAGTTACACTTTTTGAGCGTGTTGAACGATAAGAAAACAAATTTTTTTCTTTTATTTACATCGTTTAAAATATTTTTATTATCTTACAATACATGTAGGTTATTAAGGAATTTTTATCATTGAAACTATAGGTTTATGGTAGCTGAAATAAGAAAGATAAGTTTGAGACTTGATATCCCCTAAATATCTGAAAAATACCGCTTAAAAACCTACGAATTGTCTGTTTGTTTGTGTATATCATGCCAATCACGATTGCTCGTAAGTACGCCATTTAGTGTTTTCATACATGTAAAAATCTGTTCTGGCAATACTGTATGTTAATGAAATCAATAGCATACTTTAGGGGTTAACATACGCTAGGCGATTCAAATACTTAAAAAACAAAAGACTTAAGAAACAAACTTAGTGTTAGGTTTTTTTCGTTACGGAACTTCTTGATTCGGTCGGCGCACTCGAAGCCCACAATAAAAGCTATGCAATAGCTTAAAAATTTTGGAATTACTACAAAAAGGTAAAATATTTAATCTAAACAAGTCAAAGCACGTTATTTTGCAAAAAAAAAGAAAGCATGTGTAGTTCGTAGTTTCATGTGTAATTTTGGCATGATGCATGTAAAATTTTACATTTCGTTGGTAGCAATTCTTCATTCCTCAAAAGAGTTAATTTCTTATCCCCAAAAATCCCCACAAATCTGTAATAAGTATTTTCAAGCTTATAAATCAACAAATAACAGACAGATAGATTCTTATGGAATATTTATTATTTATTTGTAAAAATTCTTTAAACAATATAAAACTTTTTTTTCTTAACAAAATTTGCAAACTATTGAATATAATCAAGCTTTTTGTTATTTGTTAATTTATGAATTGCAACTTAATCAAAAGGTAGAAATAATTATAATAATCTCAAATATATATTATATATATATAATAATATGTCAAAGGAAATAAATGCAAATATTTATTTACTTAAATAAAGCCATTTATCATTCATTTATACTGTGAGCACAACAAACTGAATTATTTTTAAAGTGTATATTTATCCTAAGAAGAGCTTACAAGACTGTATTCTTTTGCGAATTTTTTCAATGTTACCATCATCAAGCAGAAATATATGATTTGCCATCATGTACATGAATTTGAATACAAAAGAGAAAAACTAAATAACAAGATTTATAATAATATATTATCGCCAAAAATCCCCAGCGATAAGAGCATTTTCGCCAAAAAATCCTGGGGATTTTCCCGAAATTGTTATCCCCAATCACAAAAAATCCCCTATTTGGGGACAAATCCCCAAAACTTATATACTCAAACAACATTATAACTAAAAAAAACTAGTTCTTCAGAAAACGAGCTTAAAGCTTTTGAATTTCACACACCTCAATGGAAAAACTAAAAACTATTCTCCTCTGAAGAGGTGAGTAAAAATATATTTGTATGAATAATTCTGCATTCTTAATTTAAAAATCACGTTTTTGAGTTGTGACGCTAATCAAGTTTCTTTTGGTTTCTTTTAGTTTGCCTTTCCTTAAAGAAAATCATTCATAAACAACACAAACAAAGACACAGCAGAGTCTATCCTGTGATACGCAAGCAAGCCTTTTCGACTGTTGTTTCTCTAAATGCGAACGAAAATTTCATTCGAACATTTAAGTTTTTAATATAAATGAAAAATTCTTTCGCATTGTGAAAAGAGGGAGGGAGGTTAGTATAATTCTTATTTACTCACCATTTCGTTGTCCAAACTTTTATTGATATTTTCAAATTTACGCCCGCCATCACGTATATGGCTTTGAAATCGCAAGGAGTCAAGAACGCGCTCATTAAGCCCCGTTGGCAGTGATATGGAATTTCTTCTCAAAGAACCAGCAATATTATGAACTTTAATAATAAAACCTGGTAAATAAACAGGATAAGGAGAATCCTTTCTATCCAATTTCGAGTCACTTTGCTCTTTTTCACTATCACTTAAATGTACCAAAATTGAAAGATCCACATTATGGTCTAAGCCGATGCGACCACTCACTGATTTCGGCTCACTAGTGGAGTCAACACTGTCCTCATCAGCAAACGCAATACTTTGATCACTCTGATCATTAAGCAGGGGTAAGAAAGGGGACGATTTATTTTTTTTATACACATTTGACATTAAAAAAAAGAACCAAAAGAATTCCAATAAGGCGTTTGTTTGCTGTGTTTTGCAGAATATGTAAATTATAACTAAAAGATAATTCATAGTTCTTGTTTTCGCAGGTTTAAATCAATCCAATGCACATCTGTGTTTTAAATGGGAAAAAACAACTTCATACTCAATTCACACCTTCACCAGTATGCTAATAAAAACAACAGCAAAAACAAAACTATAAATTATTTTACATTTTCTTCAATTCACGAATGCTTGTGAGTTTGTAAATGGGAGTGAGCGAATCCCGACATTCGTAGTAAGGGTTTCCGTTGAGATTTTTTGAAAGGTCGCACAAAAGGTCGCTATAAAAAAAGTCGCATAAAAAATTCGTTTGAGAAAATAAAGTCGCACATCTTTTTTCAAACTTCTTATCAATAAAAAGCATAAACAAATAAAAAAACAATTGAAACAAAACGAAAAGCTTATTACAGAATCCATTTTTAACGTAACATATTTTTTAAGACGTCATAAAATAATTAGACATTATGACAATATGACATGATAGGACACCGTGTGAATATCCCAATTGTGTGAAAAAAGTGATAAAAGTGTTCCCAAATGAACAATAATCTGAAATTTGCTTTTATGTTTGACTTTTTTTTATAAATTTACTGCAAATTAAATGTTTTTTGTGAGAAACCAAAAAAGGGTAAAAAGGCGCATTGGCTCAAGTAATAAGCACGTTGACTACAAACCGAAGGACCTGGGTTCAAACTAGTGTCAGACAGAGTCATGAAATAAAAAAACACCACGCATTTCTCTGATGTGCATTAGTGTGTCAGTTGTTGGCGGAAGGTTTCAGTGGCGAAGGTATGGTCACTGGTCACGGAACAGTACCAACTTCAGCTGATACAAATTCCAATGTAACATCAGAGCGCCCTCCTTCGTTGGTACTGAGTAGCACAATCAACGGCGAAGTAAAAAAATTAATGAAGAAGTGGCTACTACTACTACGCGTCATGCGTCCTACGCGTCTCTCAAAAAAGTTAAATCAGAGTATTTTCATAAAGCAAGTTACAAAACAAAAGTTTCGCTTGTGACGCGTAAAAGGTTGAACAACATGCTATTTTTACGCGTCGCATATCAGCTAGTGCTGCCAAGTTCCGAGTCTAAAATTTTTTTGAGATTGAACATTTAATTATTTGAAAGCTCTTTTCGTAAGCAGTTGATGAAAAACGAATTAAAACAATTTAAAGAACATAAAACTTAAAAAAAGATAACAAAAAGTCTGCAAACTTTTCTTGATAATTTTTGATAAGCAAAAACGTGTATAAAGCGTGGTGTGTAACTTGCAGTTTTTAAAGTTGCAAAACCTTAAAACTCATGAAACGCAAGCGCGTTGAACGCGTGGTGTGGACTTTCAGCTTAAGAAAAATAGAAACGATTATTTCAATGCACAATTGTTTTATAATGAATTTATAAATTGAGTAAATATGTTTCAAGTGTTTTAATTACAATAATTATTTTATTCAAACTTTATATTTTATTTTACTGAGAAATACCATTGAAACACAAGTATTGAGTGTCTTCTTTTACTTTTACGTATCGAATACTTAAAACAAAAACAGACGGTGTCAAGTACTCAACACCCAAACACTTTTACAACTCTATTAACTACTGTTTATCTGAAGTCACAAAGGAGACCGAAGGGGACACGAGACTGCATGTTATTGTATGTAGTTATTGTCTATTGTGCTGCAGCAATGACATTCCAATCACGTATTGTTGACTAAACCAAAATTGATTAACACCCATCCAAACCATAGACAAACTTTGCCATTATCACCTTTCTGTCCACAGGTAGTGAGCTAAAATTGCTTATATTATAACACACTCAAGAGAAACATTAAGGTATCCATAAAACCACTTTTCCATACGAAAAGTTTACTTTGTCAGTCTTTTAAATTTTCTTTTAAACTTTCACTTCTGCACACGCAAAGTTTACTATGAAAAATTGTGTTTTTTTATGAACACACATACAACCAAATATAAGTTGTATGTGTAAGCGAGGAACGAAGAAGCAATCAACTTTGCAAGTACATCCCCATTCTTCTTTCCCTTCTTACCAACAAACTCAAGTTTACTTTGAGAAATTTTGTGTTCTTTTGTTGGATGAACATACAAATCAAATACATATAAACGTGCATCAAATACAAGTGTTTGTAAACGACGAACGCAGAAGAAATCAACTTTGCGAGTACATCAAAGTCTGTACTCACACCCATTCTATTTTCATTTCTCACCCACAAACCCATGACTGCAAAGTAAACTTTGCCTGTGGAGAAGTCATCAAAGCCTAAAAATTGTTTCCACATCCTATGCAATCCAATATGTAACAGCTTTCATAAATATTTGAAAATTAAAATTGGTCTGATTCCAAAGAAATTTTTGGTTTTTCGTTTTCTGTGACATGTCCGATTATTTAACTACTAATTGTAAATTTCCCATCAAAAGTTATCAATAGTTTAATGTGTCCAAAAAGTCTGAACGAACAGTTACAATAATGTTTTCTACAAGTATTATTTCTTGTTATTTATTATTTACGAGTACTTATTAATTCTTAATCATTAAGAAATCTTTGCCTTGTTTGAAATCTTTAAATAAAATTAAATTAAAAACAAACAAATAAATTGTGTTTACTCAAATTATCTGCGTAATTATGCGGCGGCAGTTCTTTGTTAACGAAATATTTCCAGTTTTTAATTAAACTTTTTCATTTCTAAAAGCGGCATTAATTTATTTTAGATATTCTCCCAAATTAATTTTCAAAAGGCTGATGTTTGCTCATTTCTCAAATGAATCGACTTAAGAAGGCGATAAAGAAGATAATTAGTGGGTTTAGAGCAATTCGGACCAACTATCTGATTAATGTGGCAGTCAGATTTTATACGACTTCGGCTGGACTTTCCCAGCAAAAACGTGGTTTTTACTTCCACTAAGAACAACATACACAAACTATATGAGCTTTTAGTAAGTGTGGACAATAATTCCAGAAATGGAATTTTCCATAGCAACAATTTTCAATATTATTTTATATGGATGGCAAGATGGTGGTTGTATGTACGCCATCATACTATCATACTCGTGTAATCGTTATTTTGTCAAACACGGTGCCAATTTCATTTGAATTTTCCCAAGCAAAGTGTGAAGATTAGAGAACTAACTGCATGATCTATCATGCTCAGGTGTTCACTATAAAATCTCTATGTTCGAACACAATGTAGCTTTCCGACACAAGCTTTATTGAGCTGTGAGTTTGATCATACCATCAACACATGAACTCTGTTCGTTATTTACTGAATGAGTTTTTGTGTTCATGAACATGCGCCCGATTTCGTGGTCATATTGATGTGTTCGAACAGTTCATAGTTCATACCCATACATACTCGTACATATGTATGTATGTATATACATATATGTATATGCTTAAAAATTTTTGTTTTTTATGAATTCTTATTTGAGTTTGTTTTTTTGTATTAAAATAACAAAGAGAATGAATGTTTTAGTTTTCTTAATAAAAAAAAACTTATTTTACCGTATTTGTATTTGATTTTTCGAACATGTCAACGTGTTTGTATTATGATTGTGTTCAACTGAGTTCATGCTCATAAGCATACGAGCTTGTTTAGGTTCATGTTCATGGTCACAGTTGCTCGCTGGTGTTTATAGTCCATACATTTTTATTCATCGTTGCTTCAATACACTGAACAGAGTCGAGAAGGATACAAAAAAAAACTACCTATCATATTCAAACATGCTTTTTATTTTGTTCATGCAGTCTTCTAGTGAAGATCAACGCGTTCTCAAATATCATTCTTGGATGTCAAAATAAACTGTATTCAAGTTACACTTTTTGAGCGTGTTGAACGATAAGAAAACAAATTTTTTCTCTTTTATTGAATAAATGCGAAGTTAATATCGTTTAAAATATTTTTATTATCTTACAATACATGTAGGTTATTCAGGAATTTTTACCATTGAAACTATAGGTTTATGGTAACTGAAATAAGAAACATAAGTTTGAGACTTGATATCCTCTAAACATCTGGAAAATACCGCTTAAAAGCCTACGAATTGTCTGTTTGTTTGTGTATATCATTTTTTGTCAACCACGATTGTTCGTAAGTACGCCATTCCTACATGTAAAAATCTGTTCTGGCAATACTGTATTTTAATGAGTTCAATAGCATACTTTAGGGGTTAACATACGCTAGGCGAATCAAATACTTTAAAAAACAAAAGACTTAAGAAAAAATTAGTGTTAGATTTTTTTCTATACAGAATTTCTTGATTCGGTCGCCGCTCTCAAAGCCCGCGATAAAAGCTTAAAAATAAAAACTCAAATTACTTTCTCACAAAGCGAATATTTCTTGAAAAAGCAGTCATGTGCAAATGTCTACTATTTCGAGTGTGTGCCATTATTTCATATACATACATACATATATACCAATACTAAAAAGTTGTCGAAAACAACTGACTACTATTGACAGGTTCATGTTATTTTCTAGACCTTAGAGAACAGAAATAGACTGTCAGTAGCACAAAATTGTTCTAGAGAGCGAGTTTTATTTTTTTGGTATTGTATTGACGTGACGTCGATGTTCAGAACTGGAATAAGGATGAATACTTTTCCTTTTGTTAGATTTTATCTCTTTTTTAATAATAGTAAATGTTAATAATATTTTTAGAAATCGATTGATTTTAAACAGTAGTTTTCTGTTATTTCAATTATGATTGTTTCTGTATTTTCAAAAATATGATTCTCTTTCACTGATCATGATTTGTTAATAAATCGTTCAAGTAAGTAATTAATTATTTTAATATTAAGATTTTGCGGAATTTTTCATGATTTTTTTACTAAGTACTATTTAATATTTAATGGATGTACTAAAAATATGTGTGGACATTAATGTACAGTAAACTTGCAAGATATTATCAACCAATTAAAATCAAGCGTGTTCATATTTGCGAATGACGTGAAAATTTAATGAAAAAATGAGTCATCTATTTGCCTCACAATGTTTCATTCTGAATAAATCAATGTGTTATTTTTTTTAAATTATTCTTACATTTTATTTAAAAAAAAATTAAATGGAAGATTTTCCTTAATTTTGTTCGTATTGTACATATGTACATGTATACTTAAAAAAATTAAGATGAAGGAATGTAAACCAAAAATAAAAAACACAACACATAAATTAATTTTCTTTCTCAATTTGGCAGCTGAAGACATTTTAAATGTGTAATAAATGCAAATAGCTCGGGTATGCCCCAAATTACATTATTATGCGATTGAAAATCATAGAGTTTTTTCAAAAGGTGCTAGTCACATTTTTTAGAGTTCATATTTTAGAATAGTCAGTGGTAGAGCAAGTGTTCATTTTTTGGATTGTTCATGTTATCGCGAATGCACTGTAAACAAATTATGAAATTGTTTTATGACAGACTATTTCCTCTGCTGCTACGCACTTCCTTAACATGCATTTATTTTACTTTTTGGTGATTAGTGTCAGATGTAATGAATACCAGCTATTTTATCAATATCACTCATGAATAAGAAATAAAAAAAGTGCAGAAGTTTTCATATTCATTGTCATCAATTTATATTCCAATTCACTGGTAATCAGAAAAATTAAGAAGCTGATTAGGGGCTGTTCACATTATACATACTCATAATGTTAAATTTTAGAATTTTCCAGTTTATAAAAAAAATCGAAAATTAAATTCGAATATAACGAAAACTTGGAGCTAATATGATTCTCGTTGCAAAATCTGCAGGCATTTTGTGTTCGTTATTTTTCCAGAGGGATGAGCCTGCAATTGGAATCGGAAGAGAAGATTTTAGAATCGCTCTATAAATAACATATAGAACCGAACAGTTTTCTTTTCGTATCGAATTACAGAGTAGGCCCCCAGATTTGTTTAGTCGATTTTGCAAACAATAAAACAATGTACTTCTATGAATTTGATTTAGTTAACCTCATGGATTATGCATTTAAAACGTTAAATTACTTTTCGTAAACTGAACTTACAAGTTATCAAAGTTTATCAGTCTCTATTGCTATTCTATCCGATCGGCTCAAAGAGGCGATTTTTTAGACTGATAAGAAATCTATGCGAGAACAATTTTTAAGCGCACAATTTTTGTTCTGTTCGTAATATATGATATGATTATTTATCTGCCATGAAATGTCTGTGTACGTCTACACAGCTTTGTGATTGTTATTTAGTGTTTTATCCCTGAAGGAAACCTGGGGGCATGTGTTCTCAAGTCACCACTTCTGTCTAATATTTTGGTGACTATTTGGCATCATTGTCACTATAAGAAAACTTTAAAAATAAATAAATAAATATTTATTTATTTATAAATTGTTGTACGATCTTTAAATTTGGTCAACGCCTTTACTCACTTTTTAGCATTTTTCAAAACACTTAAAAGACTTCTTTTAAAACACATTATTTTGAAGTATTAAACACAAACACGGAATATTAATAACACGTTATTATACAATATTCAACAAAAAAAAAACTGTAAGATAATAACATTTTTTGAATAGGTCTTTTCAATTAAAAATCTTGATTAAAAATGAATAGCGCAATTCCCTAATAATTTCATTAAAAAAACTGTGAGTTTTTGGCTAAATGTATAAGTACAAATAAAAAAAATTATTTTCCAACTTTACCGCATTTTGTAGGTGACCTTTTTTGAAAACCGCGATGTCGCCAAATAGAATAAGGGTGAATACTTTTTTCACGATAGATATAAAATTTACTGAGAGAAATGAAGGGTGGCACAAAATGAATCATCCTACAATAATTTACACGCGATTGACGGTCAGCAGGCACTTGGCAATGGAACATATGAAAGTCTATTAGTAAAATTCGCTGTAACGTCCGTCTGGTGATGATAAATCGCGTGCCCCTTCATCTAGTTGCAAAGCAACAACTACTCCAATGATTAATGCTTTTTCAAAACCTATTTTTTAATATTTTTAATTTTTAACAAAAATTATGCGTATTTTCCTTTTATTTTTTTGACAGCTAAATAGATGAAAGATGTTGCCAATGTAAATGCATGTTTCACGTTTTCAACATCTTCAATGCGTTTCACAAAGATGTTGTTCAGTGTAAAAAACCAATACATACTCTTTCTTCTCTTCTTCTTTTTGTTTCGATAAAGTTTTTTTTTGGAACACCATTTTTCGATTCGAACGTAACGGAATGCGGGAACGTAATCGAAATCCAGAATAGGGCTCAATGTGAAGGTAAACATGCAAAAAACTTAAATTTATTACAAAAAATTTCAATGTGTAGACACGAATGAATATTTAATAAATTTGTGCAAAATCGTTCCTTTTGTGGAATCGTTCCGACCGATCCGAAAGATGAAAGGAACTAGGTCGTTCCTTTCGTTCAACGTTCCTTTCTTACTTTGAACTGTGTAGGAACGAGGAACGAATGAAATTTTCTGTCGCTCCTAAAAACGTCAACAAACATATTTTATTGTTTGTTTTCATTTATTGGATATAATAAGAAAGTTATACAAGTGCACTCGTAAAATATTTGTAAAAAATTATAACTGTTATAAAATAAATTATAAATATAATATTATCCATTATGTCTCCAATATTGATTTTTATACAAAAAGTCAACCTTGTTCTAATTGTACAGAATATGTGAACGAAATAATTGTAGCAAAGGGTCTTGAAGAGTCAGCAATTTGTTTTCCATACTGATTTTGACATTTATCAGAACAAGTTAGTGATTCCTCAAGACAGTTTGCATATGCGGAACGAGGAACGATTAAAAAGGAACGTTTGGATCGGTCCGAATCGTTCCAATTAGGGAATCATTCAATGGAACTAGGTCGTTCCGGAACGACACAACTCTAATATTTAAGAGATTTAGAGAAAATTTCAGAAAGAAAACTTTCATAATGTGAACCGAGACTAACGAATGCACCTATTCTGTTGGTCAAAGGCATGAAGGAGCAATAGTCAATGTTAAGCTGGATAATTGACAGCTGCCACAAAATTATGACATAACTTCTTGGTGGCATTTTCATGAACCAGTTGCCTCAGGGCTGCTCGCTGAGCTCTTAGCCAATTGATTGACCTTGAGATAAGCTAGCAACCAGTACAACATAATTAAGTTCTTATGAAGTGTTCATCAAAGCGACGAAACCCAGGATGAATTATCAAAATCCAGATTTAAATTATCTGAAATTCCTTTCGCAATTTTATAGAAATATGTATGTATGTAAATAGAAAACTATACATTCACAAACATTTTTAATTATTAAACAAACAAAAATGTAAAACATAAAAAGTTCGGAAATCAAATATCCAATGCCGATTATTGGCTGATTGACAATTTTTGTCCAAAGTTATTTATGTATATAATAATTAAATTTACTAATTATAATAAGCTCCTCATAAATTTCTGTTTGCCGGGTAATTGAACTAATAATTATGTTGTTTTTTTTTTTATTTATTTCATTGCGACAACAAATATGTATGTAGCTGTTGTTGGCACAGCAGTGATAGTTGTTGTCATTGTTTATTTTTTTTCATCTTGTACACCTAAAGACGTGTATTTTATTACACACTTTTCTATTGTAATTACGATGATATTGGGTAACAGTAACTATGACAACATTTTCAAATACTTATTGATTATAACATCGCTATCAAACAGTATTATAAAGTATTATAATTTCTTTAAAAAATCGTTTCTGCTCAATAGACAAAATCCCAATAACCTAAAAGATGTCGGTATGCCACTGAAAACGAGATCAAATGACGAACAAACGTATCATTTGTAAGGAAATGTTAAAAAAAAACATAATTAAATATTTAAAATTAAATATATCTTTTAAGCGAAGTTAATTTTACTGTACGCAGTTAAAGAAGAAATCGTCTTCGGATTATATTAATTTTTAATGCAAAACTAGTTTTTGTCAAATCGGGATTTAGTTTGTCAACCTTCTAATGCCGTTTACTAAAATCATAAGAAAAATTTTTAGAAATTATTCTTGTGAGGTATTTTTGTGCTTCTAATTACATTTCCGTACAATAAGTCGCTTACTGATAAGTGACTCATCAAGGAATAACTCATCCAAAAGACATCTTACATGTGTCCGTATAAAATCAAACATTCAAATAAAAGACAATTTTATATCTACATATACGGTATGTAAAAAAATAAATGGTAGCGATCGAAGATCTCGAAAACCTTTAAAATAATTATTTGATATCACGATATGAAATATGGAATTGTGCAACAGATTTTTTGTTGCGAATTTACGTGTTTAACACAAATTGATATAAAGGAGATAAAAGAGAGATTTCGGAGCTTTCACAATTATTTCGCTATATCTCTTACGACCTTCCGCCACAGACAGCAAATCTAAATGGAATGCAATCCGTAAGATTGGTAGTGGACACAAAAACTCCTCCCCTAACAACTACGATGTCGATATCATCATTTTGAATAAGAAGTTTGTAAACGTCAATGCCTCATTTCCATAAAAAAACACGAACGAGGGTCTTTGTTACGTTTCTGTAAAAAATACATTTAGTTTTCGCTACATCAATCAAGTTCAAGTTCTGAAAAATCTTTGTAAGGTAAAATATAATGCAGTTGCTATGGACACCATCAACCTTATCTATTTAAAAGCATTTAACAGCTAAAGGAAAGCTACGCATCCTGAAGAGTGGAAGCTTTCCAGAACCATTCCTATACCAAAACTGAACAGCGAATTACTACTAATTGCTATTCTTCCCTCTTTGTGTAATATATTGGAAAATCTTAAGGGGGAAACAAATGAACATATATTCATCAAACTCTCACTGAAGCATAGTACACCGATAATAGCAGATCGCCACCTGCGGGATTTACTCTCTATTGCGATGCGAAAGAAAAATTGTAAGTAATCGAACTATTGGTACACAGAAATTGCTTTTGCATCCTAATAGAGAGTAACCCACTGATTTGATTTTGAGCGATAGATCCCAATTTACTCTCCATGTGGTACGTGGCCCACCTCTGTGTCTGCCATCCTGATGAAATTGAAACATTTACCCTCACTGCGATGCAGTGTATCCTAATTACTGCCACTTTCGTTTACGTAACTTCGTTGCTACCGGCAAATTGTTGAAGATTTTAGATCAAAAAGTGATCATAATTATTGAATGAATTGATCTTTTAAAATGAATTTGCCTCGCCCTGAACAATGGAAAATTTTTAATTTATTAGTTTTAAATATTATCATAAAGCTTAGAATATGAAATACGAAAAAAAAACTATATTTTCTCGACATTTGGCAAAAAATACAATTTTATAGCTCAAATATTACGACATATTAGTGAGATTTCTGAAATATTCCAAAAATAATAGTTGTCGAGTATTTTCGTAAATTCCGAATTTCGCTCGATGGACCAAAAATTACCGAAATTTCAGCATTTTTTATCAGCAATAGAACTCAAACTCAAATACAGATTTAATTATTATAAAAAAATGAATTAAATTTCTGAAAAAATGCTTGCAATAATGGTTGTCGAATTTTCGGTTTCGACTTCGACAAGTTGTACGATGGTGGGCCAATAGTAAGTGATAAATGTTCTTGTGCCAAGTAAAATATAAAACTTACGCCTGCATAATTATATTAATATTTTGTGGGGAGATTTTCTTGCATCATTTGAATTTACCACTACCAGATTCTAAACAATAATGATTAATCATGTTTTTTAAGTTACTCAAGTGTTAGCAATATAGTTTTGTCTCAGAAATGGCAAATTCAATATATATGTACATATATATTTGTTGAATTACTAGAACCACTACGCAGATATACTTTTGCTGCTCGAAAATTTCCAGTGTACTTATCATGTTTATACTTCAAAAAAATTAAGCGGTTAAGATTTTTTAACAGCCAACTTAGGTGTTTATTGTTTGATTTAAAATAAGTTGATTGATTATTTGCTTACCTATAGGAAGACAAAATATATAAAAATAAATGGATTAAAACTAGCAAAAACAATTTATCAAATAATTTATTATAAAAATGTTACAGAACAAAATATGTACGTATGTATGTGGAATATAACTCGTATGCAAAAATTAACAAACCTTTTCTTAAGTCGACTTGATAATTTGGGACAAATCTTCCATTACAGCAGACCACTGGAAGCCCAATCTATCGTCCTCGAGCTTTAACTTGCAAAAACTTGGTATATGTTGTAGCAAAGTTTGAAATGGTGTATATTGTTTAATGCAAGCACTGTCGCCCACAATAATCAGTTTATGTTTGGAACGAGTAATGGCTACAGTAAGACGTCGTTTGTCATCTAATATTTCTGCATCGCGTTTACCTTCTACTGTTGTGCAAATTGCAGAGCCAGTACGAGTACACGAATAAATAATTATGTCTTTATCTCTTCCTTGATACTGATCGACAGTATTAACTTCGACTGAAGAGAAATCTAAAACATTCTGATTTTTCTCTTTCTCTGCCGATGACTGATAAAACTGATGATGCTGTACAGCTAACTTTTTTAAAAGTTCTACTTGAGCTCTGTAGGGAGCCACCACGCCAATTCGTTGTGGTTCATAGTGACATCTTAAAAGAGATTTAATTATATGAAACACTATAGCGGCTTCACAGTAGTTGGTATATTTCGATAAGCGTTTTGATGACTTTGTGGGTGATTTTTTTAAAACATCGTTTGGCAACTGTTCTTCATTAAAGGTTGTTTCTATAAGGGAGCATATAGTACTATGTTTTGCTTTGGCAAAATCACAAGATCTTTCCGAGCAATCCAGAGTGTCTAACAGAAATATTGATTGATCTATATGAGTTTGTAATGCGCGCTGTAACCATTTCTCCTTTACACATAATATATCAATTTTTTTGTACATTACAGCCAATTTTACTTCATTGGAAGCACACTGCAGTGCGCCTTGATATGTAAGTTCATTAGCCAATTTGGTTATGGTTTTATTCATACGGTATTGTAGAGTTAAGACTGAAGTTGCTTCTTTGCAATCAAGACGTTGAAACAAAGACTCATCAGCTCCCTTTTGTTTTGCTAGTGGTGAACGTATTAAGGGTGGCAATTGATCTGGATCTCCTACCAATACGAAACGCTGAGAAAAGAATAGTGGCCTTAAAACAGTGGGCTGCATAACCTGAGTAGCTTCATCCACTATACAGAAATCAAAACGACGATGTAGAAATATGGCATGAGCTGAACCTAAACAAGTGACACCAAAAATTTTATAAGAATCATAGAGTTTAGACAGTTCAGCCTCTGTTTTACAGTTGGCTGTCAAATGTGTTTCGGAGTGGTCTTTTAATTGACTGTTAATACGGGCTGATGACCCTAAACGTATGAAGGGTAAATTAAATGTATTTAAACGTAACAAAAGATTATCCACCGCTGAGTGAGTATGACTTGTTATTAGAACAGATTTTCCCATTAAATACAGTAAACGTACGATGGCCACCAAAGTTTGAGTTTTACCTGTTTTCAAAGAGTTTTTGTTTTTAATTTATTTATTACATTTATTTATTTATCCTACCAGTGCCAGGCAAACCCTTTATAAGCATGAAACTTTGTGTGGTCAAAGCTTTTAGTACAGCTGCTCTTTGTACAGCATTTAGTTGTTTTAGTATTTCGGCTCCCTCGGTGGCTATAATTTTTGGTAATACTTTATGATAGCTAGGCGGCTCTCTTTCTATAATAATTTTTCTGAGCATTCCAGAGCGCTCCGTATCGTCAAGCAGTAAACCCAAATTGGTAAAATTGAAAACATTGCCCGATTGTGATTCATGTTTGTCAATAATAAATGTTTTTTGATTGTAATTTTGCAACAGGTTGCGTTCTAAGCTGACCGTTATGGAAGTTGTGGTTAGATTCAAAACAAAACCAGCGGCAATGGCTAAACGAGTAGGGGTAGACACAGTGACATATTCACCCACAGAGAACTGAAAAAGAGTTTGGAAAAGTTTTGAATGCATTACATTTATATTATAATTTAAATGTAAAATAGAAATAGCTAAAGTTAAATCATGCATTCAATATTTAAGACATTGCCAAATATAGTAAGTACTACACGTTACAAATGTTGATTCATAGCCAAAAATCTTTAACTCGACTTTATATATTTTTATTGATGGAGATTTAGCTTTAATTATTACAGAATAAAACTGCAGAAATCACAACTTACCCCACTTAATGTGAAATCTAAAACATCTCGCTGACTATTCTCTGCTAACTCATTATTCGAATTCGAATTTAAAATGAACTGATGTTTATAACGCGATTCTTCCTTTTCCACAGGCTCCTGAGAAATTATCAAATTACAAATAGCTTTTCCCATTGCTTGGCGACTTTCTGGAGTTTGGCACCAAAGGGCGCGCAAACAGTTTGATTTTCTGGCCTCTTGTTCTTCTATCATTAATAAATGACACCATTTTATGAAATATTCATAGTCCTTGGCAGTTAAATGAGATATATATTCAATGGAAACTTTGTTCAAAGGATGACTAGGTCTTAGCTGTATGGTAGCATCGGTTTTTGCGAAAGCACAACATAAAGTTGCATATGCACATTGTGAACAGGCAGTGGGATGTGATATGGGTTCAGGAAGTTCAAAGGGTTGTAAATATTTTCCTTGCTGTAAAGACAACTCTGAGGGCATGGATGTAAAATCTGGAAAAGTAGATAAATAATGACTTAAATCGTTTCTTAAGCCAATCAAATCTCGTTGTTCATTGCGAGGCCCTAGAATTTCACGCATTACATTTGATCGTAGATAAAGTAAAAGACCAGATTTTGTTGGTTTTCCCAGGGCGCTTAACATCATTTGATATAGTATGAGTTGGCCTTTGTGTTCCATTGAAAAGCTTGCTTTGCCTGTTTTTAACTCCAAAGGTACTACTTTTTCTTGTTGTTTAAAAAAATTATTTAACTGTGCCTTTTCCCGCCTAGGATGGATTCTCACCGATACATCTATTTTGCCTTTCAGACCCATTTGGGGTATCCAAAGATTTTCTTCTATATCTTGTATTTCGGTAATTCGTCCCTGAAAGCTATCCTTTTCCATGGGAAATGAGGATGTCAACTTATCGTCTACGTATTGCTGCACGAACTGATGAATACTCTGAACAAAATGCAGAACTTCTTGCCAAGTATCTTCACGAGTTAACTGGCTACCGTACAACATAAATGCGATTTCTTGAGAATTTAGCAAATCTGTAGCTACTTTTTTAATATCTTGTATGTCTTTTATATTTCTCTCTAATACAGTCTGAAAGAGCTCATGCACCAAAGAACCAACAACCATCTAGCATTAGAAAATAAACATGTATACATATTTATAATTCATTTTAATAATATTCATATTTTACTCAATACTTACTACTTTATTGTTTGCGTCTATACCCCTAAACCGTTCTTGCAGTACAGCCTTTCTACGACAAAACAAGGATCCAACTACACTAGTCCCAGAAATTAAAGTGTCTGGATTAATAATGCAAAATCCTTGGTCCTTATCAACCGTATATGCCTGCAGCTTTGGATTCCATTCAGCTTTAAGAGATACTACATCATCTACAGATACTCTTGTATGACACCAAGGGCCTTGTAAATAACACTTAGCTGTAGCTCCTTGATCTTCACTAGCAAACCGCTCATTAAGTGCAGTAACTTTTAATATTAGAGCAAATGTACTCTTTTCTCTTTCTACTTCCATAACCAAACATCTTTGCCATTGTGTTAAGTCCAGCTCTTTTTTTAACATCTCCTTTTCTGTATTCTCAAATAATGACAAATCAAAATCATTATCCTGGTCAAAAAGGAAATCATAATTTTCTTCCTTCTCATGAGATTTTTCATCAATTGCATCAGTTGGTATCCTACACACTTCTACTTTAGTTTTCTTTGAAAGAGTTTCATTGCATTCTTTTAACGGCGAAGTAGTTCTTTTCATAGTACTATTACTTTTTCGTTAGTATGTCGGTTACTTGAAATTTTAAAATATTTATTAAATTTTTACACGATATATGTATGAACATTTTAAGACGAGACTATTCACAATATGAACTATATTCCCGCTGTTTTTAAATTTGCTTAAATCTATTCACAATAATGAAATATAGTGATTTCTATAGCTCCCAGCCCATGGTAGTAGCGAAGCGTTAACAAACATTTTTTTGGGTTCGCAGCTGTCAAAGTTAGATTATGTACTAAAAAAGCACACTTGAACAATTGTTTCAAATTCAAGTAAGGAAAACAAACAAAATTCTTTATAGAACAGAAATTGCAACCAAACACACATGTGAATATAAAACCTTTTGCCATTTTTTAAGCTTTTTGAAAGCTTCGAACATAAAGGCAGTGTTGTTGTAACTTTGGCACTACCTGTATTATTTTACCTTGTCCCAGAGGTATTGAATTATTTTTAATATGATTTTTTAACTTACATTTGGTTTAAAGTTTAGTTCGAATTATCATACAGTACATATGTTGTCATTATTATATGTACTTATATATGTATATATAAATTTAAAATCTTGCCATAATTTAATTACATGTATGCATATGTATGGCATATACTTAGTTATGCAAATTTGTTACAGAGATTTTTGTATGACATACAATTTTTACATGCGTAAACATATTTCAAAGATCAACTTTGTATATATACTTACATATATACATATATGTATAGTAATAAATTTTTTGTGTATAAATTATTTGAATACAACATACATTCATAGTCACCCTTTGTGTTCTCATTGTTTTTTTTAGTTTATGTATAAGATAAGAGGTTTGAAACTTTTCAAAAATATGGTTTAAGGTCTACTGATGATTTGGCATTAGCAGCAATCAAATGCATGTGTATGGACTAGCTAAAAACGCTTAACAAACAAAAGTTTTTGAAAAATTTTTCCAAAAACAAAATTTTAGAAAGTGTACATTTAAAACAAAAACAAAATTTTAGAAATTGTTTTTGTTTTATATGTAATTTTACAAAATAACGATATAGTGTGACATCGTGGGCCAGGCAGTTAATTGGTTCCACCTATCATGTAAATATTTTAAATTTTATATCTTTTTTATTTGATAATCCTATTATTGCTCAATTACTTGCCTCTTTAATGCCGATTTCGGTGCTGAGGCTCTAATTATTAAAGTTTATTGCTTAAGCTTAAATAGCTAGCGATAGTGTCATTAACAAAAAAGGGTAAACATTATACACATTCCATTTAGTTCTAAATGGTATAATTCATTGGGCAATATAATATACCAGTAGAAACGTGTTTTTTTAAATAAGAGTGTCGCACCATAAAATATACGTTCATAATACTTTTTCAGTATTGTAAACACTAATGCGCCCATACACATAGAGTATAATTGTGAAATAAAAAAAAGCAAGACTTGATTTGTTTTCCTCATCCAATGAACTTGTTTACTTGTGTAGTATAAAGCAAAACGAAAATAACATGAGTAGGATATTAAATAAAAATATTAAATATTTAGGCCGTTTAACAAATTTTTAATCATCAAACCCAGAGATCGATGCGAATGTTTTAACATTGTTATATCCATTTAATTCCCTTTGCCGACACATTCTATATTGTTAAAATCCCAATATGAAAAAGTAGAAGGTACGGCATCACTCCCTATTGTACTAGTAAAGCTGCCACGTAAATTTTGTAAAATTGTAAGTACCGAAATATTCAGGTATGTAGTACAAATTGATTCGTTTTTAATTGAAATTAAATTCTTTGGCACAATAAATTTCTATTTTCCTTGTTATTAATATAAGTTTATATAATATTATTCATATTATATAAACTTAACTTAAAATGATATTAAACAATTATATGATATAGCATCATAAATCGCAATTAATACGCATTGAAACAGTGGCAGCGCTGGCGCTGAATCTTGTCAATTTGAATCCGATTTGCGACGAAAAAAAAAAGAACATAAACAAACCAAGTGTAAACTAAAAATATAAATAAATAGTTTAACAGTCGAATCATATAGTTTTAGAAACCATAGTAACCCGCAATAGCAAAAACCAGAGAGAAATATGGACACAACCATACAAAATTGAAAGTTGAACTAGTAAGTTAATAAGTTAGTGTCATATCAGGCAAGAACTGACAACTTCCTTTTGATTGTCTTGCCTTATTAATTCAATTATAACGAAAATATATACAAATTATATATTTAATGAATTCGATCTATAACTCATGTTTAACACAGTCTAATTAAGAGCTTTCCTTTATATTTTGTTTAAATTTAAAATCTTAATTCGCAATGGAGTCTCTACTGCAGAATTTGTATGAACAACAAATACAATTGCAACAATATTTGTACATCTATGACCTCGCTAATATGGAAAACGCAAATAATGGAAAACCGCCTCTACCGCCACCACGCAAATATGTATCAATTTTTTGTATTGATGGTGAACCCATATTACCGCCATTGGTAAGTATTTTTCATACATATGCATGTATACATTTGAATAAAAATGGGTATTAGACGAAGTCAACCGTGAAAGAGATTTTATTTTTCTACACTTTATGATCAGCAATATGTTAAGATGAATAACATCAAAGCGAAATACCTACTATGTAATGGGTAGTCCAAATACAAGTACCTTTTTGATAATTGTATAAAATTAAGCTTAATTTCTTTTTTATATTATGGCATTAGAAATAAATATTGGCATTTTTTTATGGAAAACGATTTCATTCATGTGACTGCGGTGGCTGGCTTCGTAGTAGCTTATCACATCAATCCCATTTTCCAAGCCTTTCTCATGAATGGTTCGCATATTGTTATCCTTGAGTGTAGATTGCTTAGCATGGGTCTTTAATGGCACGCAACAGAAAACGAGTTTAAAGGATTCAAATCGCAGCTACGAGGTTGCCAATTGACATCGCCTAGGCGGCTAATAGCAAGACTACCGAAATAAGTGCGCAAAAGATTGATTGTTTGATGCACTGTCTGACATGATTTGCCATTCAGGCCATTATCATGGACCTGTAGTATTTGCCGTTATACTGAAACACAGCAGCCACATTCTCCTCAGTACTGTACACTCGGTATATGCTAACTTTTAGCTATCAATTATAAGTATTCACAAAATAAACAAGCAATTACACACCTAGACCGACAGCGCTTTGTTTAATAATGAAGTTTTATTAGCTGCAGTCACAATCGAACAATATTTCGTTCAATGTTTCTGTTTTCACAAACATTAACCGGCAGACTCAACTTAAGAAAGAAATGAGTTTTATGTGGTATCGGGAAAAACAAAATAAACAATTAGATGCTGGCATGAGCCTTGCATCTTTTGCTTTAAAAGGGCTTTATTTTTTCACTCAAACTCCCATTTCTCTAACTTAATTTTTGTTCTACATTAAAAAAAACATATTCAGGTATGTGATGGAAATCGATTTTGAAAACAAAGCAATTTTCAAGGCCATTTTTAATACACTTTTTATCCAATTTTTATAATTTTTGTGATAAAATTCTTCTTAATAAAGAAATATTTCTATAATATTTGCTGTAAAGTACTTTTTAATAAAGAAATATTATTAAGAAACACCTTTTAAAATGGCTTCGATTTCGAAATCGATTTCCATCACATACCTGATGGACTTAAGTCGATTTGAACTCTCTTAACATTATCAATAAGCACCAAAATTATTTTTTATTTTCACAATATTTTATTTTATTTAAAAACACTATATAGAATTAGGTTGCTCACGCAAAATAAATTATCACAAATAAGAGAGAACACATAAGCACATTACCCACTCCTCCGTCACTTTTAATTTGCAATAATCGTTTAAGTCCTTATAAACTCAAGAACAATAAATTATTCAATATAAAATAAAAACATAAGTTAAATTTTTATTTTTCACGAAATAAATAAATTTTTTTTGATTAAATATCTCATTAACTACTTTAAGTTCAATTACCAATTTTGGTGAAAATATTTCACAGTAATGTGGGCTTAGTTATATGTATATATAATTGTATTTTTTCAAAAACCTTTTCGAATATTAAAATTGAGTTATCTCAATAGTATGTTTTTCGACTTAGGCTTTTATTGCTTGTGACCGCAGATTTGTTGAATATGTATGAGTATAATTTATTCTTACTTTATAAGAAATGACTATAATAAAAACAAAGTTAAAAAGCTTATAGTTTTTTGTTCGAGTATTTTATAGGGTTATCGAAAAGGCAATATTATAGATATGTTCCTATTGGTAATAAGTGTGTTTGCGTACTTGACTTGTAATAATTATGCAGTAACCATTAGACAGAAATTGGAAAAAACCGCAAGTACGCTATTTTTGTTTAAAGTTTATTGATTTCAAGTGAAAACTTATGTCATTGGCAAATATGTACTGTGTTTGTGTTCAAAATTCGCATTTCTCTTCCTTAGAAAATTGCTTACATGTTTGCTTCATATAAATTATATAACAAACGAAAATAAAAATCCTAATTTCAAACACTAGAAGCATCTTATTAATACGTTTTTTCTTTTTGTGTCCGAAAAGTGTGGACGCTTAAAAATTTTTAAACTAAAATCCATAATTTATTGTAATACAATTATTTTAGATGACAACAGAAAAGCGTAGACAAATGGAAAAGCTGAAAGAAAAAGCGTTAAAAATTGAACAACGCTTAAGGGAATGTAAAAGAGGAAGGATGGATAGAGAATATTATCCCTGCAATGAAGATATGAAAATATTGAATTCGCAGTCCTCCCTTAACCAAACAGCAGATAATATATCTCTACGCTCACAAGATTATACCGAAAGCAAACTTAAGGAAACAGAAGATTCCTTGGTCTTTTTAAAAACCCTGATAAAAAGGCAACAGGAAGAAGCAGAAGTAAACTCCACGCAAACAGTGAATACAGCTTCTAATACTTCAGCAACTTTTTATGGGGATAAAAATCAAGAAAAGTTAAAAAAATTACAAAAATCTGAAATATTAATCTATGATAATTCCACAAATGAGGTTACTCAGGTACTTGCCGAGAAAGAGAACGCAATGGAAAGTGAAGCGTTTGTACCAAACGAAAAACTCAGTCATTTGTTGTTGGCAGGAGTTAATAGCAGAGGTATGGCGTCTATACCTTCAATACGTCTAAATCCTCCCACACCTTTAGCAGTTAATAAAACTTTGTTTGACAATTTAAGTGGCGAAGAAAGTAACGAATCGTTAATTAATTCAGAAACGATTAACAAATCACTGGATCTTAGTTCAGATGAAAGTTTTAATAGCATGATAACGCAATCAGATAATAAATCGAACAGAAATATGCGCCAGCACAATTCTGATCTTGCCTCCAAAGGCGATAATTCAAAAAATGGTGAAAGAAAGCCCATTACGCCTGTAAAAAATGTCTGTGCTAAAATTCAACAGTTTGAGGCTATTAGTAGTGACACCAATACACCGGAAACAAGTCCTGAGAAGCTTTATAAGAACAGAAAAATATGCTTAGGAACGCCAACCGGTACTATGAATCGTTCAGCAACTAATCCTTCCATTAAAACAACCAGCAATCGTTCATCTTCATCCAGATCACAAAGTTTTGCTCAAGATTCAGATAATTCACCAGAAAACGCTTTAGTACGATCATCATCGTTTACTTTAGAGGGACCATCAAAAGCTCTTATTGACCATATGCAGCAACAAAAAGTTATAAGTGATAACAAAGCTACAGTAAAATCTCCTTTAAATACAACACGAAATTTGTCTAGGAAGATTCTATCTTCGCCTTTAAGAGCCCACAGAGATACGGTCGAATCAAAAGCTAAAAAAGTACAAAAAGTTGAACTGAAGTCGTCCAAGCAAAAGATTCAACAAAAAGCTTCACAAAGTAAATTAGCACAGGCTGCTGCAGCCTCCATATCACCCTTGTTGTCAAACACCCCAACCCAACATGTAAATAATTTGCGCAAAACAAAAAGATCGCCCTATGAAATTTCAAAAACTTCTCATACGTCCCTTCAACCTTTGCAAAAAACATTCTCCACTCAAATGCGTAAATCAAATTCTACATCATCTAATTTAGCCCAAAGTAAAACTTCTAAATCTAGATCAGCAAATTCATCCACATCAACTTCATGCAATTCAGCCAAAACACCACAAACTGGCAAGGAATCATTAAATCAGATGGACAAGGCGCAAAGAGACAAGTTTATGCAATTGTTGGCTCAACAGGAAGAAGAACATCGGAGATTGCAACAATCATTTGAAATGCAGCAAAAGTTATTAATTCAACAACTTAATCGAGAAATGGCAACATCACAATTAAAATCACCTCATAATTCCTATAATTCATTATCAACTACACGAACGTCACAGCAAAAAAGATTCCTCCAACAACAGATATTGTCACCACAGCAATTACAGCCAATAAACTCAACAGGCTCAGCCGCCTCATTTGACTTAACAAGGCTTAAGTCTACAACTATTCATCATCAATCACCACCTTCGATAAGTCGTAAAAGCTCATATATTTCTTTTGATAAAAATCAATGTCAAACTTCAAATTCCCACCAAAATTCTTCGTATGTTTCGCATTATTCTCAGCCATCGCAATCCCTTCATCTTAACAATTCCCATTTATCTTTAATGGATCATTCAAATGCTAATACTTCTTTGGATATTTCCACGCTATCAACACAAACTTCTCCCGGTACTCTGTGTTCTACTCCGCCAATACAAAATAATAATGTCTGTAATACGCTTGTTAATAAAATATCGTCGTCACGCCGTAGACTGTTTACAACGGAAGTAAATGACGTAGGTGTTGATGGAAATGATGCTAGTTCACCATATATTTCGAATCAATCCTTTGTGGAACAAGGAAATCAGCCACAACAACTTAATCACAGAGATGAGAGTAGCAGACGTGTAAGTTTTCAAATTAATTAATTTTCTTATAATTTTACTAAAAGCTTTTTTAATGTTTTTTTTAACATCTTTCTAACAAGCTTCATTGATAAAAAAAACATAATCTATTCCAAGGATTTAGAAGAATAAGTAGTGAAACAAATATTGAAATGTCAAGACCTAAAAACTAACCAATTTCTTTTATTAACCGCAGCAATTTCAAAACTCAAGTGCACCTTAACTCTAAATCTTTACATCCGCTCAAGTATATTGATACAATAATTTCTTTAAAACAAAATATATACTTACCAAAATGTGCCTTATTAAAATAACCACCAATCAAAAAAATAGTTGATAGAAATTACTAAAAATTTATGTGTAATAAAAAATATAGAATTTACTAATATGTAATTTATATATATGTATGTATGTTAGCACTTCTTTTACTAATATTATATCTAAATGTAATTTTTAAATAATTAGCTTAAGTAGTGTGTCCATTTTTTATATATTAAATAAACTTTTATTATTTTTATTTTCTTTATTTATTTCAACAATTTATTTAAATTTAAAAATAAAAAAAAATTAAATTTCAAAATACCCTTTTCCATGAGTTAGCCTAGTCTATTAATGTTTTTACAATATTTATTTGACACTCAGTAAAGTGTATACATACCGCTCCTTTAAAACAACATAGTCATACCGCAAATAACTTGATTTTTGAGTTAAGAATGCCTAATTATTCGTCGCATCGTTCTTCATCTTGTGTAAAAAAAAACTTCATACAAATATCTTGTTTATTCATCTCTTGATTTTTCTATTGAGATGTGAGTAAATTAATAGCTGAACTTTTCTGACGAACAAGTTTTTTTTAATATGACTACGTTGCATTAAATTATCGATATCTATGTACATACGGTGTTATTTAAAATATTTGCAACTGATTTTGTATTTGTTTTTTAAATTTATATATCGCACTTGCTTAACAATTATTATTTATTATGTAGTTAATCAATATTTTTGTTGTATTTTTTTTCTTTTTGCGAAAAATAAACATCTAATATTCATATTCATATCAACTGTAAAAATCACAAATTGTTTTGAGA
The DNA here is from genome assembly GCA_956483585.1 of Gymnocheta viridis. Taxonomy (NCBI): domain Eukaryota; kingdom Metazoa; phylum Arthropoda; class Insecta; order Diptera; family Tachinidae; genus Gymnocheta; species Gymnocheta viridis. The sequence goes on from OY101441.1 coordinate 44,879,088, forward strand.
ACTCTTTCACACAAAAAAGCGAGTTGTGACTTATTTCGTAAAATAATCAGGTCTGTGATGGAAATCGATTATTTTAAAATATAATCGATTCACAAACGAAAAAATATGTGATGTCCTCATTATTTTCTTTTTGTGAATATGGTTTTAATAGATTTTTCAATAACAGTACAATCTCCATAATCCGGACAGATATAGTTTCAACTACTGTCCGGATTAGTGGATCGTCCGGGCTACAGTTAAAATAAAATTTTAAACGCAATACATAAATGTAATTTATAATTTGTATAATGTAATATAATTTATTTTTATTACCGAAAAGAAAAATAAGAATTCATTTGTATATAATTTATTTACAGAAAACATGAAGAAACACTAAAAAAGTGACCAAAAATATTCATTTTGAAAAATAAGAATTTTTATGTAATTTGTCAGCTCTATTTTTAAATTCTTTTAAAAATAAAGTATCCTTATCTGTCGCTTTAGTTTGTTCAGCCCATAAAATAGCTTTTGAAAACAGTTCGCCACGCAAATCTTAATGAGAAAAAAGAACACTTTTCTCCAGACAATAGAGGAACAAATTTCTATACTGTCCGAAAAATATAAATGTCCGTATTACTGGCTATTCCGAATTAGCGATTGTCCGGATTAAGGATGTTTATTTCCAAAATACTTTTATACCCTTGTCTGCCTTCTTCAAGTCAATAACTTGATATCAGAACGGTTATTATGTATTTCGATTCGAAAGGGAAATCATTCGAATTTGTATAGCTTATTCGAAAATATTTTCTTTCGATTCGAAATATATGATAACCACCCAGGTCCAAAATTATTCTAAAAATCGTTTGAAATTCGCTACACCATTTTAAAACCATCGTTTTGAAATCTATTGATTTCCACCACATGCCTGAATATGTTTCATTTAAAGTAAATTTATTCAGGTATATGCATTCTTACACAAAAACGTAAAATCTCCTGACTGTCTACCAAAGTCCATATATAAAAAATTTTGTTTACTTTCTTTTTTCTTTGAGTTTGACAAACAGACGATTTATCGCGAACGTGTTGTTGTAGAATAAATTTACTTTGGTTTCATTTTAATTTAATTATTTTGGTAATTATGAAATTTATATTAATCGAGATTGCCTCGATATCTTTTTTCAAAGATTTAAAAAACTTTTGTTTGTTGAGGGTTTTTAGCTAGTCTATATACATGCATTTCATTGGTGCTAAAGCCAAATCATCAGTAGACCTTAAACCTAATTTTTAAATTCAAACCCCTTTTCTTATACAAAAACTTTTAAAAACTCAATGAGAGTTATAAAAATTACAATAGTATAAGCACAGTAGGCTTTGAAACTTATTCAAAAATCCCAACAAAAAAGTTTTTGTATAAGTAAAGAGGTTTGAAACATTTAAAAATTAGGTTTAAGGTCTACTGATGATTTGGCTTTAGCACCAATGAAATGCATGTATATAGACTAGCTAAAAACCCTCAACAAACAAAAGTTTTTTAATTATTTTGGTTGTGACCGTTTCGTTCTGTTTTGTTAATTTAAGGCATTATTTTGAGTTAAGTGCGGACCATTTTTTTAATTTTTAGTTGAGAATGCCTTTTAGGTGAAACAAATTTCACAGACAATATTTTTTTCTCTGCAGCCGATCAATGAATAAGAAAAATAAGTAATGCATTATACTAATTATCATACTTGTTTAATAAAGACATACATATTTACATCATCGATATTTACTTTAAGTTTATAGTATACATACACCGTTTTTAACGTTTATTTAAAAATAAACTCTCCCGAACGTGTTGAAATTTTAAGTTTATACACTATTGTTAAGCAAGTGCGATATATTTTGAATCCTTATGCGTAGGATAATCGTCTCGTAAGGGATGTAATATATATGGTTTAGCATAGCCAAATACAACATTCTTTACCATTCTAGTATATTCTATTGGAATTGACTTAATTACTGTTAATAAATTTATCTTTAGGTCCAAGCGGGAAACCTTTCAATTTTACATGCTGCTGCTACTAAAATTAATGCTTATGCCCGCGGTTTCCTGGTACGTCGTCTCTTTCAGACCGAACAGATTCAACGTGTTGTACAGACAATACATGATACCCTGATATTTGTTTTAAATTTACACATAGAAACTATTGAAAATCCTGAGGAATCACAGACGCCAGCAAATATTAAACTAAAAGCTAGACTTTTACAACAGGTGCGTTGGCAGTTAGCGTTAGTTTATTGTATTCATTTCAACTTAATTTCTATTACATATAATATATTTATTTTTTATTGAAGTTATCATCAGCTTGTCGTACTCTTCATTTGGTTTTCTTCCAAACTTCGATTAAGGAGCGCATGGAAATTATTGCACGAGATCGTAAACGGATTAAAACGAAGCTCATTTCAATAAATCGCAAAAGGTAAAATATTGAAATATTTTAAAGTGCAAGAAAATAAGCAATTAATCGTGCACTATACATTTAGTATTTTTATTTCATAATGTAGTTCAAAGAAGTTATAGATTTTTATTATACACTTTAAAAACTAGATAATTATTCCCAGGCGTTTCGAGAAGTGATTGAAAAACTGAAGAATACGCTTAAAAGAACTCAAAGGTTATTATGTTTACACTCAATAGAGAAACTGTCATTTTATTATTCTTCTGACATTTTTTTTTATTTTTCCAGGGGTTTACTATGTAATTCGAATCGACTAAAAATGCATTCAAAATGCAATGCTGGTAACATAAAAATTCGAGCAGTTTTCTTTTCGAATCAAATTACAGAACAGCCCCTCAGATTTGTGTGCAAAAATCTATTTCTTATTTTTCATACACTTTTTTAATAAAATATATTTATGTTAATTTCTTATAATTTCATATTTATCGATCATTATCTCAAGAACTCCTACAATTGTGGACTAAAGAAAAGGCGAACTATTAAATAATCAACAAACAAAAAATTTATTTTAACTAAAAAATAAAACAAACAATAAAACTAAAATCTCAAATTTAATAAAAAAAATAAGTTAAAGCAAATCATAACAAATCTACTAAAAATTTACTAAAACAAAATAGTTAACAATTAAAAGAACTAGTATATAGAAAAAAGTTAACAAATAATGAAATTGTGTATGTAATGAAGAGATTTGAAATCTAAATATTTTCGATAATTTTTATATTTTCATAAATGAATTTTTTATAAATCTAAATGAATAAAAATCAATCTTTTTATATTCAAAAGCATTTTGTTCAACTACTGTCTAATGATAAGTAGGTGCGGAAAATCCATTCATTTTCTTCAGCTCATCCATGCTGTAGCGTAATTGACGTGAAGTACATCCATTTCCAATATTGACATTCTTTAATATCTCACCTTGTCCAGAAGCTGTGTTTTCTATTTTAGATGCATCATCTTGTGCGCTGTTTGCAGCCCTCACAATTTCATTAATTTTTAAACAATTTTGTAAAATATTTTCTCGAGTGGAATTTTGTTTATCGTTTTCATTTTTCTCTTCGTTTACCGAACTTTTTGTGTTTATTTCACCAATAGGAACATTAGATTGCAAATGTTTGGCTACCTGACGATCACAATCAATTTGATTGTCGCGTTTGTATTGATTAACCACCCTAGTAAATGGATATAAAGGTCTTCCCTTTTGGTATCCATCTTCCATAAGATTGCGAGCGTATTCGAAAAAGTATTTATGTTCTTTGTCCACTGTGTAATCGGAGCAACTTTGAGCAGCTTGTTTTTGTGCCCATTGGCATCTTTTATTATCCTCAATTTGTTGGTCAAGTTGAGCACGAACATTTTGGAACTGTTTTATCTTGAGTTCTTTCTGTTTCTCCGCAAATAAAGTATTAACTTCGGTGTTTTTTAAACGATTGGCCAACTCCAAACATCTTTCTTCCGCCATTATATGTTGCATTTCTTTTTTCTGCTGCATTTCTTTTAAATGAGCCTCTATACGAGCCTGCTTGGCTGCCTTATCTTTACGTACCTTTTCCTGTTCTTCAGCGGTAAATTTCAATTGCATTGTAGTTATGTCACGTCTAATGCGTTCTGACTCTAAAGCCTTTAAATTATCCTCTAAATTGCTTAAATTCTTAACTTCAGCATCTATCTTACGTTGTTGTTCATCGGCTATCTTTTTGCTTTGTTCATTTCGTAAGGCATCTAATTTAGTTTTGCCTGCATTGTAAACGCAACATAAGCGATCTTCTAAGCCCTCCACCATGCGATCTCCTGAAAGGTTGGAAATAAATTAAACATTAAGGAACATTTAATTTCTTTACTTAAATAAAATTATTGTTTCTATTGTTTTGGTTCTACAAGAGTTTCGAGATAAGTTTACATTTTTTTAAATATAATACTAACATAAAATGAAATATAAATGCTCGTGAATTTAAATATTTTCAAATGTATCGGTCGGTGAAGCAGATGATGCCAAAAATGTCAAATACTCAATAAAAATAAATCACACAATAAAATATCATTAGACTTCCGTCAGCCTCGTAAAAAAATTTGCTTTTCTGATGCAGTGCATTGATGCATTTCCCAAAGGGCCTTTGCATTGCACACAAATTTGATTAAAAAAACTGCCAAAAAATATAAATTTTTTAGAAAAACTATATTTTTAAAAAGCAACTATGAAAAAATTATATTCTTAAAAAAATACCTTTGAAAAAAATACTTTTTTAAAAATGTATATTTTCGAAAAAGTATCCTAAAAAGTGCCATTAAAATTAGCTCTTCCAAAAAGTACGTTTTCAAAATGTAATTTTTTCAAAGATTTTATTTGGAAAATAGAATTTGTTAGGAAGAATACGAAAAAAAGAATTTTTATCCCTTGTATGTTCGAATTTCAAAAAGTTCTAACACGTATTTGAGATTTTTTAAGAAAAGAATATGAATAGTACATATCGTCATATGAAACGAAGAACCATGAGTAGCAAAAATTTCAAAATAAGTTTTTTTTATTGAATATTGTGTACCATGTGAATATGCACGTTCCTATAAAATATAAAATTTTGTCAAAAATAGTTGAGTCTGTTTATTTTAAGCATGTTTTGAAGAAACTTTTCTGGTTGCTTACTTAAATATTTTGTTAAGCTTCTTTCCACTCCTGTAAACTCGAAAAAAGTGTAGTTACATGGTGTTACGTTTTATATGACGATATGAAAATGTATTGTCATAACTCAAAAAATAAGTTTTACAGAAAACAAAATTATACTCAGTTTAATGGAAAATAAAAATAATATTATTTTTTCAAGAGAAGGATATATGATATTTTTTACATGACTTTTTAACACAACATAATTTACGACTGCATAATTATTTAAAAATTTTTTGAGTTAAGATGATGTTGCAGCAAATGAGAGATATGTGTATATATATATATATATCAACAGTTTGAATAATTACAATATCTATTTACTCACTTAATCTTCTTTGCTCAACCATTTTCATAGCTTCCAATGCGTTCTTGCGCAATGCTTCCTTCTTCTTTTCCATTATAGCCTTTTCCTTTTCTATTTGGGCATTTTGCTCCATATCTGTTGCTTGTCTAGCGGCCTGCTGTTCCTTTATCAATTGTTTCTTTTGTTCACAACGTTGTTTCTGATTTTCGTTAATTGTGTGTAATAATTCCTTTTTATAGGCATTATTATTAATTTGGCGTTCACTAAGCCGCTGTTCTTCCTCTCCAATCCAATTTAAAGTTTGTTTATTGTAAATTTTTGTATTTTCGAGATCTTGTTTTTTAATGGCCTTTTCAAATTCTTCATTAATGGTGCGTTGCACATCCCGGGCACGGAGTACTTCACTTTGGAGAACAGCACTATGCAGCTCACGAGGGCCTGGCTTAAGACGTTCAATAATCTGTTCAGCCTTAGCGATTTTCTCTTGGCGCTTTTGGGCTTCATTTTCTTTGGCCTGTTCGTAGTTGGCGATTCCTTAAAAAATTAATTAAGTTTTAAGTTTACAACACAATCAGTTATATCAGAGACCTTCTAATTCATAAAAAAGTAAAATCGAAAATATGTTTAGAGTCTCGAAAACACGGATGATTAAGAAAACGCATTTGTTTGCAATTCCATTTTCTAATAGGAAAATGCAACAACTACTTTCAAATGGAAGAATTCATATTCTTAATTAAATATACATAATGAGCACTCAGCTCTAGGTATTTTCAAATCAAACGAACTGTTACGATTGATTGTATTTAAAATTTAATCAAAACAACCAGAGATTTAATAGACAGCCTACTTAAATAATTTTTCATCGACAAAAAAGATCTATCACAACAAACTCACAGATTTGATTTCAAACAAGCAGATTAAATCAATGAAATAATGCTCTAATCCAATGGTTACTAGAATGGAAGGTTTTAAAATTGACAGAATTTGTCAGAAAAACAAAACTTCTGAAATTCCACCTTTTCCTAAAATGTTTCGCAATTATATTTACATATATACCTTGTTTAGTTTTCTTATCCATTTGCTCTTTAATCTGCTGCAGTTTCTGTTCTTGTGTTCGTTGCATATTGCCTTTAAACTGCGCCACCAATTCATCACTGCCCACCTTTAATTGCTCTTTATATTTTTGCTCTTCCACCGCTTCTGCTAACGCTTTTGCACCATCCGTTGTTGTAGCGTTATTAACAATTTTATTAAAACGTTGCGAAGATAATATAATAGGTTTTCTGCCGCGATTTATATTTCCAGTGTTGATCTCACCTTTTGTTGGCTTTTTGTCCTGAACATTTTGCACTTGAGAAATTTTTAAAACCGTCGACATTTTTATGAATCTTGATTTCAGTTTGTTCTTATTGAAAAATAAGTCCTAATTCTTCAAGATTGATTTTTAAAATTTTTATTTTCAATTTAACAAAAAATCAACCGGCTGCTGAGTCCAATATTTTTTAAAATAAATAAATATTCGTTTCCATGGTGAATACTAGTACAGATGAACAGTGTTCTGTTAAAATAACAGCATGATTCGTGTCTTAAATTATTTTCTGTTAATTCAAATCAATAAATATTCACAAATATGTTATAGCAGATGAAGATCCTCAAATACTATTTTGTATATAGAGTATGTCTTTTAGTTTAATTTTAGACCGCGGGCCGCGAACATTTGTCTTAGATCAACGAAAGCATGTGCATTTTTTCTTTAATCTAATATACATATCCGATGTCTCAAATATGGCTGTGACACACACCATGCTGGGGAGTAATGTTTTGATTACCAAAGTCAACTTAATATATATAATTTTGGGAATTTGAATTTGGTATAAATGTATGTATGTGTATCAAATCAGTTAACAAACATTTCTTGAAATTTAAAATACACATTTAAATATTTGGATTCACCCAGTATTCATATAGTTGCTTACAAATTCACCAGACTACCGGACTAAAGAAATCAAAGTACTTACTGGCAGCACTTTCACTTATCCATTTGCACTGAACATACCACTGCGACACACAACTACTGTTGCACACCTGCCGTTAATTAGAACTTTAACTGACAATTGAACCGTAACTGGTATTCTTTTTACATAGCTAAAAACAAACATTAATAAAGAAACAACCAACTAAATTATAAGAGAAAAACAGCTGAAATTGGTGGTGCATTTAAGGCATAAGTAGATAATTAATCAAGAAAATAAAAATAGCATTTTTAGAAATAGTTTCAAGTACAAGAGAATCGTTAAACAATTTTAAACGAATTAAGCATTTTTACAAAACAAATATTGAATGGAATCAAATAAGACAACAGATTTTAAATCAAATGTAGCTGATTTAACTAAAATACCGCCAAATGAATTTGAAAAATACTTTCAAGATTGGATGGAACGCGATGATGTTGCGCGATCACTGCAAGCAAAATTGCGTTGTGATTTAATAAAGAATTTCAATAAAACAATTTTAGGTGAGCTTGAAATAGAAATACAATTAAGGTGGAGTTTATTAAGAGTGTGTTTGCAAAATTGGTTGCTATACGCAATCGTGCTAATGAGGAAATCCATTCAAATGGAATATACATACATATGTATGTATGTACAAATGCAGCAAGTGTTCGTGTTTGACTCTATTTTTCAATTTAGTGCTTCGTTTTGATTTTGACGTTTTTTCTTTGATTTTTTCCTACTATTTTTTAATTATGCGACGTATGTATGTATGCATGTACGTATAGGTATATCGGGCATCAATAATTTTGTCGAATCGACTTCGATATGTTGCAAAAGATTACAGAAACACATCAAGTCTATTCGACAATCGGAATGGGGCCCATTTTGATTTGCCTTTGTTTTCAATATTGGGCCCTTTTTGAGATTTTTGCTATTTTTTGTTTAACGATTTTTACTTTTTGGCAGTGATACATATTTTTAACGTTGGAAAGTTTTCGCGGATTTTGCGATTTTAGAATCTAGTATGTAGTATGCGTTCAGACGACACATGTCTTATTGACATGATTGCTACTTTATAGGCGAGAGAGACGAGGTGAAAGGAAACGAATACTCAGATGCATGTACTGTCATTACGCTTTGCTCTCTCATTCGCAATTTTATGCCTGAAGTAAGAGCCAATTTCCACGATCAAAGTTTACTTTGACAAAGTCTTTTCAATTTTCTTTTAAACTTTGTTTCGCTTCTCCAAATGCAAAGTTTAGTTTGTGTTCGTTTGTTGAATGAACATGCAAACCAAACACACACATGCAACCAAATACAAGTATGTGTAAACGACGAACGAAGTAGTAAGCAGCTTTGCGAGTGTACAGCAAAGTGTGTACTCACCCCCATTCTTCTTTCCTTCATCACCATCAAACACAAGACTTTGCAAAGTAAAATTTGACAGTGGGAAAGGGCTCTAAATATCGTCAATATGACATGACTTGTGTGAACATCAATGAAAGTTCAAAGAAGAAAAAGCGATTTCTTTCATTTTTTGTCGTCTTTCCATATTTAAGTGATTTTTTGTTGGATTGCAGTTTTTGGTTTCTTTCGTAGTAGAATATTGTTCCAGTTTTAAAACTATTATACAATCTAGTTTTTTAGATTCTTGTGCAACATATGAGAACATTTTTGCCACATGCTTCTATCTTTTTAAGGGCTTTTGCACTTTATAAGATTCAAGTTCTTTTGTTTTTTGCTGTCAATTTAGCATTTTCGGAGTATTTTTATCTGGAAATTTTTCATTCAAGTGAATTTATTTAATATATGTATATGTATTTATAATTTTTTTTTTAATTTTGAGGTCTAGTAAAATTTATTTAAATTTACGTGTTATTTTGACAATATTGATGGTTTCGTAGATCACATCGAATTCCCGGCCTTGTGCTTATTTAACCAGTTAAGCATTTTTTTAATTTTTTCAATTCTCTATACCCGATACCCGATATTATTACATATTATAAGTACATATTTATGTAAATATATATGCATACATAAAATTTAACAAAGTTTCATGAAAAGAGTCATCGTCTAAAATGGGTCTTAAGTACGACAACCAATAATCCCAATAAATTTTATTTATTAATTTGATATTAAAAAGATTAAAAACTCATGCAATACACATTTTTACTTTAAATTTTTAATTCTAATTTCTTAAAATAAATTAAAATGATTAAATTAAGACAGGCAGGCGTGTGTTCGAAACTTAAATTTTTTAACTTAACAGTGATTTATTCACCCTTATTCCAGTAGGCGACATCGACGTCACGTCAACACAATACCAAAAAACTGGGGCTTATCTACCCGTTTTCGAAAACAACTGACTACTATTGAAAGGCTCATTTTATTTTCTGAACCTTAAAGAACAGAAATAGACTGACAGTAGCACAAAATTGTTTTCGAGAGCGAGTAGACAAGCTTCAATTTTTTGGTATTGTGTTAACGTGACGTCGATGTCGCCAACTGGAATAAGTGTGATTGTGTTATTTTTATTAAAAATGTTATGTGAGGAGAATCTAATTACACTAGTAGAACGTAACATTACTGTTTTCGAAGGACCTAAATTAACAAATTGAAGCTTCGCACTAAAGCCCGACTAACAACTTTTAATACAGTTCGAAAAAATAATTATGTTAAAAGAATTGAATTTTATTTCATAATTTTAGGTAAACATATTTTATCCCACACGATGACTGCCTCGGGAGGATCTACAATGCGATTAACCCTTTCTCCTCTCATATTGGCCTTAAATACTTTAGTGGCTGAATTTCTTTATGCCCAAAATTGCCATTTCACGTTGTCCGTATTTTGTACGGAAATACCATTTCGCAATACATTGCCTGATTTTGAAACTATGCGAAGATTTCGTTTTAACAGTGAAGAAATTTGCGAAATATGGCAAGCGGTAACCGGTTCTAAGGGCAGTAAAAGAGATTTAGATAAAAATATAATAGAAAAGTACGAAACAAATCCTAACATGTCCTTATTGTTGCTTGTAATAAAATGTCTTTTACAAAAAGATTCTTTGGACCAGTTGAAAAGAAATGCAGAAGTACAAACCGAAATTCAAGAAAAATCCCATAAGTCAACTTCTGCTCAGGCATCATATAAGGATGAGAAATCTTCCAAAGACAAAAATTTGGATCATATTAATAAGTATTTATTAACGCTATCGGAAAAAGTCATTGAAATGACAAAAGAGTTTGAAGAATTTACCAAACAAAGACGTGAATCAAGGCCGCGCACTTTAAGATCTTCACGCTCTCGAGAATATTATACGCTTAATAAAAGTTTGGAGCGCATAACGGAAAATATGAAAGTCATGGCTCTGGCAAAGCGTAAAAATAAACGTTTATCCACAATTGTAGAGTCGATAGATAATTTGACACAGCAATTTGGCAAGTGCGCCGAACATTTCGATAATGTTACCAAGTTTTTAGGCTCCAAAGAGGATACGACGGAAAAGATGAAAAAGCCTAGACGTGCCAAAGTGAATGTAAATGAAAAGCAAACGGAAACAGAATTGCAAGAAAAATCATATAATGATTGGATACATGAAATGCGCAATACGGAAAATGGTCAACGATTTTTAAATAGGGTAAGCATTATTCTGTTGACCAAACAAACTCTACTCTCCATTTTATCCTTATGCCAGGTAGAAATTTCTTTGCGCAAAGCTTTAGCAAAGCATCTGGAACAATTGCAAAAGGAAACTGATATTAAAATGAAACACTTGAAAAGTCTAATGAGACTACATTATCAACAAAAGTTGGCAAAGGTGAGTTACGCTTAGGTACATAAATATCAAGCATTTTTTTAAATTTATTAACAAAAACTTAATGCCTGCAGCATTTAATGCAAGAGCCGAAAATAAATTTACAAGAAGCAAGGAAATGTAACGACAATATTGAAAAGAAATTGCAACAGTTCGAGAGGAAACAAACGGAATTGTTGGAAAAGTTACAAGAATCCTCATTAGAGTTAAAAGTGGCCCAGCTACAGCAAAAGGAAAGCTCTACACTAATCGAAGGAGAGGTAATTATATAAAGGATTTAAAATGTATTATTTATTTTATCACTATTAGAAATTAACTTAAATAAATTTTAGAAATTCCCCGAAAAAGAAGAGAATCTAAATTTTGAATACATATTGAGGCCAACAGATCTAGAAAATCATGCAAGACATGATTTGAAATCTGGCGAGTTACAAGAGTCTGAAAATGTTGATATGGTAAATATGAATGTACGAGTATCACTAGTAGACAAAAACATTCAAATCGAATAGAAGTGAAATTTTTGTCATTTATGTAAAATACTTGTTTTAGTTTGCTGAAGATATACAACAACAGTACAAGTGTTCTAATGCAATATGTACGATCGATCATATAACTGAAGAAAAAACAACACAACACCCCTTAAGAGATGTTTCAAAGACCCAAGAACAAATTTTAAATATGGCACAAAATATTGCAGAACAAGGACGTTCGGTTGATCATATTATTTATGATGCCAAGTGAGTAGTAATTTTTTTTTAATTAATTTAATATTTTCGAAAAGACTTTTTTGCACGTGTAATAAGTTCGATTAACTCTGCAGCCACAACGATGAAGTTTTTTTTTCAAGTTTTTCACACATACTGCTTATCAAAATTCATTTGAATTGATAGCTGTAACGTAGGCTGCACGTAATTTTAAAACAATTTTATTTTCTGAAATAAATTCGTCATCATTATACTTATTACTTTTATACACAAACATATTTAATTATTTGATTTTAATTAGTAGTTTTAAATTGCGGCAGAATATTTGTAAGAAAAACAACTAAAAATTCGTCATAAGAATTGTACTCAGCTGTTTTCTTGATTGTAAATTGAAACACTCGACTGGAAGAGAATTTGAAAAGCAAGTTTTCATCAATTTTAAAAAGTATAAGTGTTTAGTAAAAAAAATGTGAGTGCATTGAAACTTGAAAGACAAAACTTGTTGGTGTAACCCCCAAAGAAAGCCAAATTAAAAATTTATTCAAATATATGCATCTCTACAACAAAAACTTTAAACTGTATTAATTAAGTTTACTTTGGATTGAGGAACCTTTTCGTCAATGAAATATTCTGAAAATTTGCATAGAAAGTGGTTTTGGAAAAATTGTTAACAATTTAGTTAATTTATATAATTTAATTAAGATCTTCCTTTTGTATTTTCAATAACTTCGGTTTTTAATTTAATTTCTAGTATTTTTATTAACACGAATTTCTCACTTTCTTAGTATTCAAAATCGAACTAAAAACGTTGATGAGATAGTGTAGCGAACTCGAAATCAGTACATATTAGGGTTGTCGTTTGAAATTGAAAAATTATTATTCGAATAATTATTTTCAATTTTGTTCAATTTAGAATAAAGATTTATTGGAACAACTTTTTTCGAATAATTGAACATAAAAATATTTAATGAACGACGTATAAAATAATTAAATATATTAATATTATTGCTGAATTCTATGAATTTCCTATCCAATACTAGCTTTTTACAACATGCCACAAAAAGCTAAACAAAGAAGATAACGTTTTATTGACTGGTCTAAAAAATCTATAAATAAGGAAAAAAGTTGTACTAACGCGAAAATCGTTAGCAGTATTGATGATGATCTGAACTATTTAGAAAAATCAAAGAAAAGAACAAACAAACTTGATATGCTCTTTAATGCTGTTTTAACCGTAAATTTTTTATTTTTTGTTCGTTCGAATTATTCGAACAGAATTTCGAAATTATTCGTTTACTCGAACAAAAAAAAAATCAGGAAATTTTATTCGAACAAATAAAAACACGAATAATTAACAACCCTTGTACTCATCCGTCCTGCTCTTCTGATTAATAAATTGTTTTAAATAAAAATTACTCTCTTAATAAAATAATGAATCGAATCGAAAAACAATTTTTTAACAATTAAGAAGAAATGGGTAAACTCAGATTTGAACAAATGCCAAAAAATTCATTTGAATATAAACCTTAAACAGTTCCACAATTACGTATAAATATTAGTTATTACCTTTTGTCAACTTGCCAAATTACTATTAATGAAATTCGACCAAGACAGTGAATTTATAAATGATGTTAAATTTGGGGAAAAACCTAAAATCGAAAGTGAAGTTAATTAATTCTTTTGTCGGTCAATTTTCGAGAATTGTTGAAAAATTGAAAGGCCAGCGCTTAAGGTTTTATATTGATGGTGACAGCAGTTTTGAAGCAATCGAATAAAACTCGCTTTAGTTCATAAAAATTCCAAATATATGAAACCCTCGCAAATTCGTATTTATTTTCGTAGTACATGGGCTGCGTAACCCCTTGTAAATCGTAGCCGGTTGTTGACAACCTGTTAGAATTCATAATGTAAAAAAAGCACTATGCTGAATATAAGCGTTTTTTTGTTTTCAATGCTTCTTTGCAATTTTAATGGAAAAAGCCGCTTATTCGTATTATATATTTTAACCCGTTAAATCCAAATTTCGTTATTTCAAAAATCCCTATAGTTGCGGTTACGAATCAACGTTACATTTTAAACCAACTTTTCACGAGTTAAACATAAAATTCCAACTTATTTAAAATTATTTTTTTTAAATATTTTTTACTAAATATTTTTTACTACATATTTTTTATATTTCGAAATTATGTACATATGTATGTATTATATTTTTTGAACATATTAAAAATTTTATGTTTTTAAAATTACAATATCCGTTGTGGCTTCTGGTGTGTGTACGGTTGCACCATCTCGTTAAAACCACATGTTCTCCAATCTACGCTCATTCAATTCCGATAGTAAGAAGTCGTTCATGATGGCCCTTTATCATTCGGATGGTGCTTCTTCGTTCTCAGCGACATCGGCAGCCACAGCTGCGATATTCTACAGAGAACGACTAGTCCGGTGGCGGCAACGTCCCGCAAGGCCTTTTATGGTTCCAGTCTGTTCGTGTAGAGCAGCTAAGTGGCGGAATGTTTGCCTAGGCGCGACACGATAAAAAAATCTGCTTGTCTGTTTGTATACTGCATAGTTCACAAATATCAAAGACGATTGACGTACGACGCAATTTGTAAAAATTATAACATCTCCTGATAGAGCGATTAGCTTTTTTGTTGACAATGAGTTCCATGCCGAATTCATTTCATAAGGTGGACGCATGGCGGCAATATATACAATAATAAAAGAACAACTGAAGGCTCGAGCTTGTGTAAACATACGCATACAACTTTTGACATGAAAGCAACGAAGTAGTCTCGGGAAAAGCAGCTTTGCTGCGTTACCAACACCATCTGCAAGTGCTGGTTCACACACATCTTTGAACGTGCGTTCACTCACGTTCATAAACGAAAAAAACGTTTCAACTATTTTCGTTTATTTTTGCTTCAAAATCAACTTCGGCTAGTATCGTGGTTGACAAATGAAAACGAAAGAATAAAACTGACTGGTACGGTTAAGTCTGTACCCCTTTCTAATCTATTTTCTCCTCTCTCTTCAAAATTCTGGAATTGAAGAGTCTAACTTGATGTGTGTGAGCCAGCACTAAAATGAATTCGCAACTTACTTCTGCCTAATTTCGAAATTATTATTTTTTTTCGACAGTTGTATCTGATTATTTTGAACTTCACAAATATTCTAATTGTATTGCAATATTTCTTGCCACTAGTTTGACTTGCGAAATATCTAAATTAGTTATTTTTAAAATATTCTTCGAAAAAAATTCCGAAATCGATCGATTTTAAATCGACAAAAGTGTGACAAAATTCAAAATTAAGAAACTGCGCTTTTTGAAGTTTGAACAAGAACATGAATTGCTGTTTTTAGATAGATTACTTTTCGTACTTGAAAATCCGCATTAAAAGCCCCAAACTTGATCAATCTCAATGTCGTAAAGTTTAAAAGTTGTTTTAAAATTACACTAAAATTCTTTTCAAATTAATTTTCTGGATCCGGTTATTTATTTTTAACTTAAGAGACTTAAGTCACAGATTCCATACAAAACGCTTAATTGTTTCGAAATACTTATATTGTTGTCTAAAAATTTCCAAAAATGGTAGTTTTTTTAAATTCCTCAAAAAATCTATAGATTTTTAAGACCTTTAAGATGTCAGTTTTCCTTTTTAAATATGATCAAGGCGTATTTAAATACACCTTGTATATGATTACTGTGAGATAATATGCAGTGAAATTTATTATTTATTTATTTTTATTTGTTAAAGACTGTTTTTGAAAGTTAAAGTTAATCTATTCTTATTTCTCGTTACATTCGACTTAGATTACGTATTCAAGAATTGGAAAATGAAAGCAATCAATTAGAACAAAATTTTCAATCATATTTGGAGCGACGCAAACGTTCCCAGGAAGAATACAACAATAATCAAAATATCCCACTTCTCAAAGATTTATATCAAATAACAAGTGCATGTTTAAGGCAAGAGCGAAGAAAACCAACAATCCTTGATAAAGAGTCAGAAGACGAGGAAATTGAAGAAGAGTTTCAACGTCTGAAGGAAACACTGCTACAAAGTCGCAATTCTTCAAATGACAAACCAAAAACTGGCAAAAGCGACAGTTCTACGTCTTCATTGGAAGTAAGGAATGCCATACTCGAAGCCAAATTGAAATTTTTCCAACATGAAAATACTCTACGAAAATGTAGAGATCAGGAAGAGGAAATAGAAAAGGGTAACTTATTACAAAAACAACTTGAAAAGTATTCAGAATTACAAAAATTGCCACATCATTTCAATCACACTATTGAACAATATACGGGTAGTATATGCGAAACCGATATGCGTGTTGAGACTTCAACTGTTGACAAGAGTAGACTTGAACTTAACTTAGAATCAAGTTTATCGGAAATCAATATTAAGGATAAAACTTTAGATGAAGAACTGGATATAGATTTAAGTCCTATGACTGAACATAAGTCACAAAAAACAGAAGATAAAACTCCAACTAGTGCAAGACGAGAACTATTTCCAAAAGGTATGAAGAAACTAAATGAGACAAATATTTCGAAAACAACTTCTCCTGATCAAGGCTTGCAGAATTATTCAAGATATCATGAATCTACTATAAGTATACAAAATAAAAACCTAGAGCACGATTTAAAAAAGACAAAGGCAACGAAAAAGTCTGACTCAACTTCCAAACTGATAAAACAATCAATGGCCAAAATGCAGCAGTTGTTCGCACAGCAAACAAAATCTCAAGAGACTTTAAAAGAAATGGTAAATGAGTTGCAACAAGAAAGAGGAGTTTTGCGAAGAGAAGAAACCACAACTTGGCAACAACATCTTCGTCCTAATGAAGTTTTGGATAAAACAATAACTTCAACAACAACAACAACAACAACGAACACAACAACACCAAACACAACAGCTAAAACTAGCGAAGCAACTGAAAGGAAGCATCATTCAAGTTTAAATCGCATCTCCAATACATCAGAGCCTTCCTTGCTAAACTTGTCTAGTGAAAGTGAGAATAGTGTGGAAATGAATCACCAGGAAATTGTCATTATTGAAGAGGACACACTAAACGAAATAGATGTGGAATCAGCAGCAGCAAAAGAGTCAAAGGGACTGTGTCAACTAAACGAATCTTTTGCTTCAAGTGAATTATATTCTCTACCCTCTCCAAACAAAAAATACCAAAAGTCTGAACAAAACATGCAACTGGAATTAGGTCAACTAAATGACTCTCCAAAATTATCTGATTTTAATTTAAATAGTCCTGACAATGGCAAGGAAATTGGTGAAATTTTAACAGAAACTAACCGGTCATTTGCTCCAATCGATAGCAGATTAGGTGAAAGTTTTTCATCGCGATCTAGCTCAGATTTGGAGATATCAACTGGTCTGCAGAATAAAGATGCCAAAAATCTTGCTGACGATAGCGAAAGTGATTTTTGGGCTTAAAATTTGTTTGTGCTTAAAATTAGGAATATAAATGAAATGTTTATTTTGAGATACGAGTAATTTAATAGTTAAATAAATACATACACACTGTGTGTATGTATGTGCATTCATATATTTTTGAAAAATATAAAATTTCAAAAATTATTTCATTAAATTTTTTTATGAATATTTTGTTTTTTTTTTGTTTTACAAAAGCGCTCGGCGTTAAATCGCATGATCTTGGTGGCCAGTTGACATTAGGATTTCTTGTGATAAGATGTTCTGGAAATTGTTGCTGCAATAAATCGATTGCTTAATGCGAGGTGTGGCTGGTGGCGCCGTCTTGCTGAAACCACAGGTTGTCCAGAACTCTGTTATCATGTTCCTGTAACGAATTCAAGAGACCGACCGTTACGATGATGCACAGAAAGCTTACTGGTCATAACCGACCAAGTTTCTTAAAATTTTTTGACCACTCTTCAAACAGTTGGCGCATTAGGTGCACTTTCTCGACTAAAAATTCTTTGAAGTTTGCGAGCTGCAACTTTCAAAATTTTGTAATAAGTTTTCAGAATTATAACGCGTTGTTCTTTCAATGATCGGAATAAACACATGTCACAGTTGACAAATTTCAAAGTTGCCAATTGCACAAAGAAAATTTAATACTAAATTTAAAAAGTATATTCTTCTTGCCACACCCTTTACATAGATATAAAAATATAAAACTAATTTTTATATAAAAAGTTTATGAATAGTAATCCAAAATGTTTTGGGAATCGCTATAAGACCAGCATTTACTTTCGTAAGGCGGCCAAATGTACATATCGCTTCTTTATTGCAATGTAGTCCTATTTAAAAAAAATATGATCTTTGAATTAAGAATATAGAATTTTATTCATCGTATCGTTTTTCATCTTTTGTGAAAAATTCATATAAATATCTTGTTTACTCACCTCTTTTTTTCATTGATTAAAAACTTTAAACTCTATTTTAAATATTTTAATTTTAACGTTTTATTTTTCGAATAGTTTTATTTGAGTAATTTTGTTCGAAGAATTTTTACCGAATAGTTTTCTTCGAATAATTATTATTTAAATAGTTCCATTCAAATAAATTCCATTAAAATAGTGCGAATTATATTTAATCGAATAAATAATTATTCCAAAAATTTCTGTTCAAATAATTATTTATATAATTTAAGTCCACAAATTAAAATCCTTAAAAACTGAACATTTGTAATGGAATAAACTGTACTTCCGTATAAGTTGCAGTTAATTGATGTTTTTCCCTTGTTTATTTGGAATAATGTTTCACATCCAGTTCTTTTTTACTAAAAAACGTTACGAACTTTAGCCAAATAATAATCACTTTGAATTACAGCACTAAAAATATTGCCTTTGACAAATGCGTTCTGGTACGATGACTTTATTATTATTTTTATTGTCGCTCATTTGGTCTTGTCTGACATCGGCTTCATTTATATTATAATTTCGTCAAAGATTGTATTGAGCTGTCGTCAGTATGTTTTCTACGACTTACTTTTATCTTGGTCTTGTCGTTAGAGATGTCTTATGGGCGTGGCCCAAATGGTCATCATTTTTGTAGTTACTTTTACCTTTGGCTAGTAAATTGGTTTTAAAAGAGTTACATCTACTACAGACTGTGAAACATTTTATTTTATTTTAAATAATTAATTTTTATTTTTCTCTCTTTCATTTGCAAATTTTGAACAAAAAGTTGTTGTAAAATTAAATATAAATGTTTCTGATGATTTTTCGCGAAACTATTTAATGTTTTTATAATTTCATGACTTTCATCCCAGCAACGACTATACTATTGCCAGATATCCTCTGCTTAGGTTGTTCTTACAGGAGAAATATGATAATGATTTTGTAGATATTGCACATGTGATGGCACAATGTTGGAATTTCCAATAGCTTCATTTTGCGTCAACTGGTCAACTTCTTGCACTATTGGATGTAAGTGTCCACGAATGTGGGAAGGACTTGAATGGATATCTGATACTTCAGCCTGGGTATTAATAGTGTGGACAGTGGGTTGATTGGGTATAACAATATGTGTTTGTTCCTGAGCGACGTGATGATCACCGTGATTGATTAATTGAGGTATATCTTGATGAATTTGCTGAACAACACCTTCGATATTGGAAGGCTTAGTTGAATTTGCTTGTACCTTCTTTTTGTCGATCTGAGCAATATGACGACTCAACACTGGGGACAGATGTAGATGAGTTTGCTGAAGAATGCTCTGAGAAGGGGTTTCAGAGTTTTCTTGAATCTCATTCTTCTTTTGATCTTCATCAGCAATTTGTTTTATGATTTGAGGAACATGTTGATGGACTTGTTGAACAGCAGCTTGAATGTGTTCAGGTTCTATGGAATTTTCTTTATCATCCTTGTTTTCAACTTGCTTAATGTGTTGTTTGATTACCTGCGGAACATGTTGATGAATTTGTTCTACAACACTTTGAACATGTCCTGGAACTACAGTTTTCTCCTGCTTTGTAATCTTTTCAATCTCAGCATCATGTTGTCTTACTACCTGAGGACTATTCTGAAGAGTCTGACTCCCGATGCCGTCAGAAACTGCAGGCCTAGCGTGTGCTTCGTTCTTTTGAATTTGAACAGCGTGTTGACTTTCAGCTTGAGCTAAATTTTCTGCTGCAAGTGTCTGAAGTACTGGTTTGTTTATTTCTTCTTTTTTATCAATTTGCTGTCTGATCACTTCTGCTACATGCTGCTGGACTTGTTGCCCAACATTCTTTTCTTTATCTCTATTTTGTTGATTATTTGTTAATTGATTTTTATAAGCGATTTGTTGATTAATGACTTGTGGAATATGTGTTTCAATTTGTTGCATTATTGCCTTTATGTCCTCCTTTAAGGTTTCAATTTTTTGAACTACAAACGGTGACACATCTGAAGTGGGTCTCAAACCAAATTCTTTGCGATTGTGAGCAATATATTCCAAGATTTTAGTAATGTGGCTTTTAATGAACTTTTTTATATTTTCAGGTACTTGTTGGTCATTTTTGTTAGGTTTCACAGCTTCAACTTTAACTTTTCCTTCTTCAATTTGTTTTCGTAATAATAAAGGTATCTGTTGTTTAACTAATTTAATATGCTGCTCAACAAAGTTCTTGATATGTTGAGGTGGTTGACGGCCTTCTTGTTCAATTGCTGGAATACTTTGCTCAGCAGCATAACAGCAGCAAAGAAGAGCTGCAATCAATCATTTAAAAATTATATTAAAATAAAAAGAGTTTTTGATTTTGTTTAACACATCTTACCAAATACTATAACAAATTTCATGCTGTAACCCTTTCAAGATTAAACAAAAGACTGCACTGTTTCCCGGTTTTGTAAAAGTTTTTTATACTCTTTCATTTTTGAAAGCCTTTGTGTAACACATTAAAAATACTTTTTTATTTTGCACCAAAAATAAATTTTCTTTGTTGTCGGAAATTAATGCTAATTAGTACAAAATATTCATACTTAAAATTAAGTTCTTGAACTGTTTTAAAGCATCTTAAAACTTTTATAAAACTGGTTCTGATACGTTCGAAAATAACGCAAAAAGCAACAAATTCTGCTACACCCCGTTTAAATGAAATCTTCGTTAATTAAAACAATTCAGGTGTTTCTTATACACAATTATTGAATAATTAAGGAATTTGTCTGGCGGCATTAATACATTTTTTTTATAAATCTTATGCAATAATTGTAAACTATAATGCATATTTTCATTTTTATATCTATTTATAATAATGCGAAAATTCTTCAATAATTTTCTTATAAATAAACCATTTTGTCTTGAGCATTTGAACAGTAACTTAAATACTGAACTAAAAGTAAAGTTGGTAGAAAGATTTTCTTAAGCAAAATGAAATATTTTATAGCCACAACAATTTTAGGTGAGTAACAAAAAAAAAGCAAAACATTTTATTAAAGCTATAAAACTTCTTCACTCAAAAAAAAAAATAGTGTTTGCCACTTTAACTTCTTGCAAAATTGTTGAAATACCCACTGCCTTGCCGCCTCAAAAATGTGCCTTTAGTTGTTCCAACTCTGATTTGATGCTTTGTGCCACCAATGGCCAGTGCATACAGAAATTTCAAGGAGAATGTCTAATGAGTTCCTACAATTGTGCTCATCCTCATAAGCCGTTTGTCATCATTGAAGATTGGAAGTGTGAACAAAGTGGTGCTCCAAAATGTACACAAAATGAAATACAATTTTATTAAAGGAAGTCAAACAGACAGTCAGTCATGCAACTAGCCAGACATCCAGTCATGCATCCGACCTTAAAAACAAAAATAAAGTTTTATGCAAGTTTAATTAAATTAGAAAATCTTTGTGTACCATATTTTATGGCACAAACTGTAGCTAATATACATATTTGTTACTGTAATACTGTCCAGTTATAGTGTGGACTAATTGGGTTCTGTAATTAATAAAAGCTTGGAGATTTATTTATTTAATATGTATTAAGGTTTTTGTTTACGGCTAGAACATGATACAATAATATAATTTTATAGAGTCTTCCAATAAGATGTTTCATTTTGATATTAAACTACAAGTGCTTTTAAGTAAAATCATTGGATATTTAATTGAAAAGGGGAGAGTTCGCTATTAATAATGGCAAATAAGTACTCTGTGGTGTATAAGAAAGTAGTTATGATTAACAATCGGTATGTTGTAGGTTTAAAACTCAACACAATTTTTTTTAAATTTTTTTGAAAGTTTTGAAAGTAGAAATTATTTTGAATACCATTTTTTGCCCATATTTTAGCCATTAATGGACTGACTTCTATTATTTTTAGTAGGAACGTTGGAAGATGATGTGCTACAATAAAAAAACATCTCATGAATTATTGGACCGAGTGTTCTAATTTTTAACCGAAAAATTCAAGGACAAATTCCAATAGAATGCTGTAAAATTTAGATCCTTAAGGTGTGGGAAGCCTTCGTGGTAGAGATAACAAATATATTATATAAACAGACGGACGTCGCTCATTCGGTTTCTCTATCTATAAGGATCCAGAATATATTTAATTTATGGGGTCTTAAACGAATAATATTGAAATTACATATGGAATGGCAAATCCATATATGTATTACCTTTCCAAATTTTATGGTGAAGTGTATAACAATATCAGTCAAGCGGCCGCCACCACGGCTACGCTTGGAGGATCATATTATTTTTATGAGATTTTGCATTCGATAATTTTACGAATTCCATTTTTGAGGTACTCGAATCGATTGTGTGCCATTGGCATAGACCTTATTTTTAACGTAGCCCCAAAGATAAAAGTTCTAAAGGTCATAATCACAAGAGTGTCAGAAATCATACGGTCTGGAAACTTTATATGTGAAAGAGTGATGGTATCGTCACTTGTGTATCACGTAGCTCCGTATTGTTGAAAAAATATAATCGACGTCCACATTAATATCTTCCTACTCCGGCCATAGGGCCCAATTCCAAGCATCTACGAGATATGGAAAAACCTGAGTCTTCCTGAATACTATAACAGTAATATTCTCAGTTGCTCTTCAGCTACATGAACGAGTTCGATTCTTCAATTTACTTATTTAATTGTCCCAACAGTTGAAATTTTTCCAATTGGTTGACAATTGCTGGCCAATAAGGTGCTTCACGACGACCAAAAAATGCTTTAGTTTTGCGAACTGTAGCGGCGAAATTTTTGTAGTAAATTTAAATACTTTCAAGACGTTGTGGAAATGTTGATTAGCAACTGATTTCACCTGAATTGTCAAATTTTGTTTACGTTTTAATGTTTACTAGTAGATAGAGTACTAGACTATTAGTCGAGGGGTCGCAGGTTCGATTCCTGCCTAGACCCTGGGTGTCTCTGCAGACAATCCAAAATTGCTTCGTGGTTTGTGTTTGCTCTAACTAAATACTAAGCATTTACATAAATACATACGATAAAATAACAAAAACAAAAAACATTCTAAATAAACAACTTAAATCTTATTAAATCTCTTTTGTTTACAAATTATGTATAGAAAATCTTCTCTCTTTCATTTCTTTGCAAATTGGACAAACACTTATGCACGCTTCGTTGATTTTTCAACTTGAAGCTGATACATGCATGTACAATAAGTGTGCATGTGTAAGTAGCAACTTTAAACGCTTATAGCTTCCAAATTACTGAACCGATTTGAACAAAATATATATTGTGCACGTTTGTAAATAAATATCTTAAAAATCAAATAAGTTTTTATCAAAATTGGCTGTATAATATGAGCGTAAAATGGATCTAAAAAATATGTGTTGCCTATTAATTATATTCCAACAGACCATTTCATAAGCAAAATGTAACTGAATTATAGAATAAGCTTACCGTAAGAGATTTTCTACAACTTTTTATAAACACATTATTATTATAAGCTTATTAAAATACAAAATGGTAACAGTTTTGTGGTTTAAAAATGCTTCACATGGCAGTAGTGTTTAGAATAAAACTTGCTTTATACTTATGTATATGATTTCAAATGAAATATGCTCGCTATAGTTTTGTAAGTATTTTTGAGAATGATGTCCCGTTTTTTGCGCGTGCCTAAATTTTGTATTATTAGTTAAAGTTTTCAGTTTTTGTGTTTTGTTCGAACATTGAACAGTTTTTCGATTTAAAACGGAATTTTGATATTAAGGTAAGCCGGTAGAGCATTTATACTGGAAGGACCAGCAGAGAAGAAGAGTGTGTCGAGCTTCAGTGTTGCTAGAGCTATAAGAAGCAAGGTATTTCATATACTAAATTTATTTTACTTTTCCATTTCTACGATGCTGCAATTTCTATTACAGTGGGAGAGGAGAAATTTGTAAAAATCACAAAATCTTTATTTTAGTTCGCCAAAAACAGACAAAAGTCCCGCAAGAAATATGTGGGTGAACAAAAAAAATTATAATTTATAAATATATTTTATGAATCAAAAAACAAATAAAATTCTAATGAAAAAATTACTTTGGTTTGGTTATATTCTTAAGCTTACAAAAATATTATGAAGGTAAGCTTATTATAAACGTGTTTAGAAAAGTATTTTTCTGTAAGTTTATTCTATAATTCGACTTCTTCGCTTACATTTTATTATAGGCAAGTAATATTATTGCAACGGTTCAGTTTTCATTATTGAACAATTTTTAATAAGTCTTTTATGTTATGTTAGTAAGCTAGCTACAATTTATTTTTAAATTGTTTTGGTTTGTTAGGATATACTTAGATAAATTGACATACATATGTATGTACTCGTATGTAAATGTTTTTTCAAATTAAAATTTTCAATATTGAAAAAATAATAAAAACGTGGTAGAGTCATGATAACTGTTAAAATGGCGGGCTATTGAAAATAAAACGTCTTTTTGGAGCATCCTAAATTTTCTGATGTTAGAAAATTTTAAGAATTTTATTTCAAAATTTTTTTCTCTCCTTACAGTTTTAGCGATATATATTCAATAACTTTATTTAAACAACCATAAGAAAAGTGTTATTGCTGTATTAAAACGATCGCTGTGCTTAAACAGTTTCAATTTTATTATAAACATAATATTTCTCTGTTATCTATTTCCTTATGTAGAAGAAACAAAATAAACATATATATTACTATTTTATAATCTAATACAACTATTTACTTAGTGCAAAATATAAACTATCATATCACAGAACTAAACTATTAGTAAAACTGAATCTACCTACTAAGCACATTAAACAAACGCCTGTCTATAAAGTGGAAATTAATTTACACATTTTAAACCAAAATAAAAGCGAATATGCCGAATCAATTTAAAACCCATGCGATTTTAAATAGCTAATTTAACCTTTCATCATTTTAGCTAATAAAAATTGCATTCATGAAGTGTGTGAGCGTGTTAATATCCCTGTTGGCCAATACGTCGAACATGATATTGTGTTTGACTTTTTAAAGGAAATCGTCATTCAGAATAATCGGACAGTGTGTTATTTTTTGCCTCTAATCGTCAGACTATGTTGAGCACAACCTGAGCGATAATATCCTACGTTTTGTTTTATTTGCGATAAAATTAGCGACGATGTCTTAAAATAAGTTTATGCGAAATAATTGCAAAATAATACTGCTAAAGTTGAACTCTGTTCATTTTGTGAAAACGTACGAAATGTTTGTAGTAGTATTTTTTCCCAACTATAAAATGCTTTTGTTAATATGTTTTCCGTACGGAATTGCAAACAATTAGCTGATCACATTTTACTTGGAATTATGGTTTCAATTTTAAGTTTGTTGCGCACAAGTTATTATCATTTCTTTCCTGGTGGGAAGGTCTTTTTGCAGGCAGCGTGTCTTCAAAGAGCCCCTCCGTAACAGCTGCAATTTGCATTAATTGATACGTTGTAGCACAAGCTCCTAATATTATTTTGTTGTCCATTTGTCCACTATTTGTTCTTAATCAAACACTTCATGTATAAACAATGTTGCATACTTGAAGGCAATAAAACCGATATATTTAATCTAAATCGTGGTATTGCCACCACCGGCTGATTTTCAAAATTTTCAAACGAAATAATCATTGTTGCTCAAAATATTTTAGGCAGATTTGAACAGAGTACAGAGTGCAATGCGTTAGCTTGTAAAGATGTTATGAATTGGCCGGTCTAATTTCGTCTTATCCAACACCCCAAAATCAATTATTTAAATTTAAATATTGCATGCAAGCTCTATGATCGTGTATGCTGGACATTGGCGCCAATTAAATACCAGCCCTATTATGCAAATAATTTGGGTATCAAGTTATAAATGCTTATTTGGATATGTTGTCACTATTTCTACCACAAATGCAAATATTTAGAAACATAACGAAAATTTAGCGAACACATTTATACATCACGCACATTAACATTTACTTTCTGCAGAAAAAGTTTTATGAATGGATGGATTTTTAATAACAAAAGCCAGTAACACAAAAAACCACAAACAAAATAACCTATTCAAAAAATGTATAAATACACAATAGTGCTATTCACCATCTTGTGTATTTGAGATTGAATATTTTTGATATTGTAAATACTTACCATCAATTGTGACCGGCCTCATTCGTTTAGTTTTGCAATATCTGTGACAAAACATTAAATTCACTGTTGATTGGAGATAATTCAGTGTTCTTGTTATGTCTTCATCATTCGAATTTTTATTGGGCTTATGGGATATTTTATACGTTGTTTGATTTGCCAATTTTTCTTCTTTAATGTTTTTTTTTCTTATTGTCAGCTGTCAGTCAGAAGGATGAGACGAGGTAAAATTAGCTGCGTTCGAGTACTTTTGCGGTAAAAAACAGTATAAATGTGTAATTACTGAGCAAACTGAAAAATTTACTCTCAAAAAAAGCTGTTGTCTAAATAAGTGCGCGAAGGGAAAAAATTTTAAAATTTTTTTTAGTAGAATTAAAGAAACAGGTGATTGAAAATCAATATAGTGTTAAAATATATTTACACTTTGGACCACTCAACTCTTTTTCTTGTTGGTAATCGTTGCAATATTTATTATAACTCGAATATTTTAAGAAAATATAAACAAATTATTTTCTATAATCGTTTGCATGTGTTTATTTTAATTTTATTTGATTTTCTTAACTTGTGTCTAATTAAATTTATTCAAAAGTATGTGATTATTTGTTTTTGCTATTGACTTCCTTAAAAGCAAGTGCAGTACTAAGTAACCATATAGTTAGTATTTTCACAGCTCCAACGAAATAACAAAATAACAGCGAAAATGGCTGTAAATGCTTTCTACAACATTTTTTTCTTTTAAAAGGCATATAACGGGTGTCCCAACAAGAGAGCAATTTTAAAATTTTAAATAAAACACAGATATTTAAAAAAAATCGTGAAACTTTATTATATCGTAAAGTAAAGATTTAAAAATTCCGTTCTTGTTGGGACACCCTTTACATACATACCTGTTTAACAAACGAATAGTTTAAAAATAATTATTCACTTATTATTTTTTATTATTTTGTTTCAGTTTTTCTTTTTTTAAATAACTTTTTCACAAATTGTATACTTCTTATTTTCTTACTTTTGTTTGTTTACCTTTTGAATCTGTTTTACTAAATTTTACTACAAGAAATTTCTGCAGTAAAAATTTTTAAATTCTCAGCCATAAAGTGTCACTTTACGCTCTCGATTTGTGTTCTCATTTACTGTAACTTGAGTAAAGGAATCATTAGTTTTTAATTTTCGTCGTCGTTCTGTGACGTTCTTTTCTGTAGACAATTTTTCTTACTTACTTGTTCTGTGTCAGATCATTTGGATGTGGACGATGTAATTATAGGAATGAGTTTTGTAAATGTTTGCAAAATGTTTTTTTTGTAACAAAATATATAAATCTTTGAAAAGATGATTTCAAATACAATTTTCTGACTTTTAACAAAAAATTTTGTAATATTTCACACCACAAAAAACTATTATTTACAAAGTCTTGGCTGTCACTTAACGTTGTATTCTATTTTCTACAGAATAGTCCGCAACAGAGCAGAACGAAAAAGTAACAACAAACCACCCATACAGTTTTTTAATTGAACAGAAACAAAACAGCTGATCCGTGACAGAACAGAACGTACAAACTAATTCTGCCTTAAACGAACGCAATTTAGTAAAATGCAGTAAAGTTGAGTAAAAACTTTTCGGTACTCGAACACACTTATTATTGTCGGCAAGCAGGTATGTAGTTTTTAATTCAGCGCTATAAAAATTTTCGGTGGCTGAGTTTGTTTATATTTTTGCTGTTGCAAAAAGCATAAAAAAAGAGTAATAGTGACAAAAAAATATTCAACTATTCAGGCCTGTTGTGAACTAAAACCATTCGACTCCAATAGACTCGTCGGTTAATTTTGAGCTGGCACGTCGATGTACCGAGCTGTTGGACATGTTTCTCTGCTTTACAAATGCTCTGATGCAAGAACATTTGTAGAAGATTGTGAATAGGGCTAAGATTTTGTAATAATCAAAAAAAAATTTTTATTCAAACAAGGACATATATTTACATATAAACTTACACATGTATTTGAAATTCTATTTGTAATATTGCAAGTATTAATTCAGTAACGCTCAAATTTGTTTTTCAGTTCCATTTGAATGAATAAAACCATTTCTATTTATTTATTTTTATTTTTCATTTTTAAAGAATAATAAATTAAAATTAGATCAGTTCGGAGAAAGGGCATTAGCTAGGAAACTGTTTGAGTGGACTTAGCTACAAAATAAATGAAGTTTTTAAGCAAAACAATCGATAAAAATAGAAAACGAAAGATGATTATTTTCATTTATATTTTTATGTAATTTCTTTGCACTGTTTAGGTTTCAGTTGAAGGGAGTTGTTTGGCTCGAATTCAAATCATGAGCTTACAAATTCGTTTTTTATTAATCATTTTTTTTGATAAGCCATAATTATTTTTATTAACCCTACAGCCACACGCTCAAGTTTTTCTTTCTAGTTTTTCACACGTACTGCTTATCGAAATTCATTTAAATTGATAGCTGTAACGTAGGCTACACGTAATTTTAAAACAATTTTATTTTCTGAAATATTATCGTCATCATTATACTTATTACTTTCATTCACAAATATATTTGATTATTTGATTCTAATTAGTAGTTTTAAATTGCGGCAGAATATTTGTGAGAAAATAAAACAAAAAATGTTTTCTTAACAGTAAATTGGAACACTTTATGGAAAGAGAATTTCAAAAACAAGTTCCCTGCATATAAAGCGACTAGTCCAAACACGCATGTAAAGTATACTCCATAAAGGACTAGGACTAGTCCAAAAGTAACCCAAATGTATGAAGTAAGCATGGTCTATTTAACATTATGATGTCTTAGGGCTACACCATATGGTCCAGGCTTGGACTACATCGGACTAACCCAACAACTACTCCATGTAATTAAAAATGAACCACGCACAAGCGGCTTGTTTGGCAGGAGTACTATCGTGAAAACACACAAACAATTTTCGTATAGCAATAAGCTCTTGTTTGACAATGACATAGTTGATGACTGCATTACATAGGACTATGTTGTAACTAGTCCGTTTCAGCTATATGGACCATGCAGTCCAATATTATCTGCAGGGTTCGTATTAAGCTTTAAAAGTATGAGTGATAGACAAAACTTGATCGTGTAAGAATATTTGAATCATCAGATTAGCAGGGCAGATTAATTAGTACTGATTTTGAGGTCGCTACACCATCTCATCAGCGTTCTTTGTTTAATTTCACCAGATGTCACGGTGTCACTCTAAGTCAAAGAAATTTCATATAAAAAATGTTAATGATCATAAACGAAGGCAACCATCAATTCCATGTCACTCAGAAATTCAACTACATAAAAAACAAAAACCAAATAAACATAATTGGATCAGAGATCCGAACCGAAATTAATTTAACTTATAAAATAGAATGTAAGAAATTTTCCTACTCTAATTTGTTAAAAAATTCCGTTCGAGTATTGCAATAAGAGGTTTCATTTTGATTTATAAAAAATTGAGTACTTGTAAACGAAATTAACTATTGTTTATTTAATTACAAAAATAAGGGTATGGCACTCATAATGGAAAACAATATCAGCCATACAGCCGCCACCACGGCTACGCTTGGAGGATATATTCTTTTCATAAAATTTTCCATTGTCCCATTTTTCACATGTCCCATTACTCCTCGATAACTTTACGAATTTAATTTTTAAGGTCCTGAATAGATTTTGGGCCATTGTCATAGAACTTTTCTTTAACGTAGCCCCAAAGATAAAAAGTCTAAATGTATTAAATCAGAAGATCTCGGTGGCCAATTGTGATCTTCTGTTCGAAAAATCACACGGTTTGGAAACTTTTCAAGCAAAAGAGTGATTGTTTCGTTACTTGTGTAACACGTAATACCATCTTATTGAAAATACAAGTCGTCCATATCAATATCTTTCAATTCCGGCCATACAAAATCATTAAATTTCGTTTGTCGAATGTCCGATTCCAGAGATCAACGAATAAATGACTCAAAAATGTTTTAGTTTTGCAAACTGTGCCGGAGAAATTTTCATTATTTTTGTAGTGAATTTTAATAGTTTCAATATTCCATTTTTATTAATGGCGTAGTTTTTACTTGTCAACTGTCAAATATTGACAGGATGAGTCGTGAAAAGTGTGCAAATAGAAAGTCTTATTGAAAAACCCTGTAGATGATATTCCTATTTACTAGTATTTACTAGAAAACAAAATTGCGCACTCAGCCGTACAAAATAAGTTTCTACTGCGCATTTACGTAATCATAGAATACAATTAAGTGTTTGTTGTAGAAATTGTAAAAAATTTTTGGTGAAAAACTGGAAATAGCTAAATAACTTCTAATCGGGTGCATCGATTTGAAAAAAATTTTAAATGGACAAAAAAGAGTAACAGTCGAGTAAAACTTTCGAGTTTGGGCTTGAAGCTGTTTAAAGATGAGCATCCTCGGGCTACCACCATTTTACATTTCGGCTTGCTTTCCATATTCAAATGTACTTTTATTTACAACACATATTCTATGTCTACGTCACAACACAACACAATCACACACAACAAAATAACGGACCTGCGCAATACGCAATCTTGTTTTCTTGATTCATGACTATCTACAGTGGCATGTGATAAGATTGAGCAAAAAACGCTGAGGAATTGATGTAGCGACCTCGAAGGTAGTACTTATCAGTGAACGACAAAGGTATACAATTTACAATACATGTGGTATGTGGTATCGATATTCAAAAGTGTAGGATTATTAAAATGTAGGGGTTCAAACAAATACGTTCACAGAATGCTATGACTACCAACGGGTTCCATTATAAATAAGTGCGCATATCGATAGGTGTAGCACAAAGTGGGTCAAAACGTCTAATTGTACATACCTCATATTAGGCTTTAATATATTTTTTTTTGAAAGCAAAAAATTACAAAATTAAAAACAAAAAAAAGACTATTTAAGTTTTTAAGAGTATCACTTATTTTATCAAATACATAAATTCATTATTTTCGTAACATTCTCTTAAATAAAAACAAAAACAAACAAAATCAAAGTTATTCATATCAAAACGAATAATCGTACAAGTTTATTAAGACCCTATATAGCTCTATTTTTTTTTAATATTTTAATATTTGGTAGACAACCCTTTAGCCTTAATTACGGCATTTAAAAGCGTTTGCATCGATTCTATCAAGTATCTACATATTTCTGGTGAAATATTGTACCATTCAGTTCGCAGAGGTTCTTTTAATTGGTAAATAGAAAATATTTTTTGTATTGCTAGGAATACGTACAAATATAGATACGAGTATGTATCGATGGGTATCCATAAATATGACTATAAGAGACAATGTTTTAGCGTTTGAAAAAAAATTGTTAGCATAACTACGAGTA
The DNA here is from genome assembly GCA_956483585.1 of Gymnocheta viridis. NCBI lineage: Eukaryota > Metazoa > Arthropoda > Insecta > Diptera > Tachinidae > Gymnocheta > Gymnocheta viridis. The sequence continues at coordinate 44,910,932 of OY101441.1, forward strand.
TACCAAAAAGAAACAATTTATTTTCAACTTATATTTGTTTTAGGCAAAAATTGCAGTTCTTTATTTGGTATTATCTTTTTAAGTAAAAAAAATATTAGCATAAAAACAAGATCAATGAAATTCATGCATATTGGATCAATATTCTGTGTTCATTTATTTATAAAATCTTAAAAACTCATTGACGCAATAAATAATATCAAGTTTGCCAAATTTTCCAAAACTTTTAAAATCTTCTAAAACGAGCTACAAATGCAAGGAATGTGAAAAACTCCCAAAAAACTGCAAAAATTACGAAAATTCGCAATAACTTTCCATCAGTGGGAAAATTCAAATGTTTATTATCGATTAAAAGTCGATGAAACAATAAAAAATATGAAAAGTCATCCACATTGAAAAAACGCGAAATTCCGCGAAAAGTTGCAAAGTTTTGAAAAAGCCGTGAAATCTTCTAAAAACACTTAAAAATAAAAGGAATGTGAAAAATTTGCAAATTATGCAATTTGTTGCGGATTTTTGAAATTTTTGCAAGCAGCTTACCTTTTTTCGTTTCGTTCGCCTTTTTGTTTAAGGATCTTCATCCATTTTAAAGCTTTTCATATTCTCAAAAATGTTTGCAACAATTTGCTTTAAAGTAAAATTGTACACCTTCGAAGTTAACGCGAACTGTTTAATACAACATTATGGCATTTTGCTTAAAAATAGTTCATAATAATTACAGAACGAATACTTATAAAAAAAAATTTGAAAATAAGTATGCTCATAGTCATTGGAGTACCTATCGATACATTTATGTTGGTGCGCAGGGATATAATCAAATATGAACATGACATACAGGTTAAAACAATATGGGCACCGATACGAAAAAATTTTGTATTAAAATATTCAATTTAGCATATATATTTTTTGTTATTGTAATTGTAATTTATTATTTATTGTATCGTGTGTTGTTCTCAGGTACTGATCCCTTCTGCCTAGTCTGATTATTAAAATATTCCGTATACTTTCTCAATAAAAATAATTTTAATTAATAAAAAACATTCTTGACAAAAAAGAATTTGTTACTGTATGATAATTATTTTCTTTTTAATTCATTGTTCAAACGATTGCAAAATAATACAGCTAAATGCATGCAAGTCATCGGCTGGCTGCTCATTTGTGCTTCATCGTTTGTCTATCAAACTCCTTATAAAAATATATTTAAAAGAAAAATTTTTATGTATAGAGTTTGTTTGACAATTAACCGATGTTAACGTTTATGTTGTATAGAAGCGTGTACCTGTTTTATTTTGTCATGGTTCTTACTATTGACTTTGAATTAGAGCCGACAACTACCTACAACATTACCATGTCTACATAAAAGATTTAGCAAGCCTGAATGTTTCTAATTTTGCCATCTCTTTCGTTTTATCGTGATAATGGATACGTTGTTTGTGGTTGTTGCATTGCACATGATAATGCAACATTCAAACGACAAAATTTAGAATTCTATTCCATATTCTATGGTTCATAATTTATCATATGTTTGGTAAGAACGAAATTTACTTACGTAACGCCATTTGTTTGACCTTTTTAATTCATGTCCAGATGACAATAAATTATTTATTTCCATCTGAAATTCTGTAACTGAACAAACAAACACTTTTATGTTTATCGTGTTTTTGTATTATTTTTTAATTTGTGCATAAAATTGTAAAAAAACATTTGTTATAAATGCTTTGACAACACGACAAGAGATTTAAACAAAATATTGCAAAATTTATAAAACAAATATCTGTGGAAAATGTAAAAAAATACGATCTTTACATGTTACAACCACAACAACTACTAATTTTTATTTCCATCAGTTATGTTGCGAAATGTAAACTGTCGCGTAAAGTGTTGCAAAGGATTTATTTATTTTTTTTGTGAAAAATTATGGCGTTAACAAAGAATTTGATGGCATTTTCCATATTTTATTTTAAATGATTGTGGGTAAAATGTGAAACAGAAGTGTTAGTAGATTTTGATACAGTACTATTTGATAGCATTTAAAATTCTTCATAACTATTTCAGGTTTTCTTCAGTATGGATAAGGAACTTAAAGTTTTATATATTTACTCTGCAGTCGGTCGTATTAAGTATGATGGAACTTTCGGGTTCGATGTCCGAGTTCGCTAAAAGCCTACATTCGGTTGATGTTATATTCAATGAAATAAAGGTTTCGATTTCGGTGTTATAGTAATTTTACAGTAGTAATTTCTTCAAAGCTTGATTTTTTTTAATGAATGATAAAAAATAGATGACATAGAAGATTTTCAAAAGAGCATGTCATTTCCATTAGATCTGAAACCATGATGAACCATAAATGTTCGGAGTTAATTAAAAACTTTTCTGATAGAATATAAAATTAGAAAGCTGATAAAAAATTTTCTAAGCCGAAAATGACCATAATTGAGTACATTTGACTTTGACACATGGCAAAAACCATAAACAACAGATGGGAACCATATTCTGCATAGACCAGCTCTAAAAAAACTCACATATTTGTATTTATTATTACCATTGTGAAGTACAATTCGGCAATTGAGATGGATGTGGAACAAAAATGCCAACAAGAATAACAAAAAATTGTTCCACAGCAACCAAGAGACTATGAAAACTCAATTTACTGATTTTCCATTTGAGTAAATTGTTAATTTGTTCGAATGTAAATAAATATATTTATGCACATGCGAGTGTATTACATATGAATGCATTTACATATTAACATTGCAATTCATTGCAACCATATACATATGTAGTTACATCCCTCTCAGCAGATCAGATTTCCTGTTCCTGTCTCCATATTTCTGTTGCATTTTTAACAGCATGCAGCCAAATGAAATGCATATCAAATATTTGAACTTAATTTTTTATTTTCATCGTTCCATAGAATTTGTTACAGAAATTCTTTGCATACTTTTAGGATGCCGCGTGCTCTTTGTGGCATGTGATTAAATGAAGAAGTGAATATCTTATTCTGTGTGTTCATGTTATTCTAGTATTGAAATGTTTTAATGTTTAAATTTTCGTTCAATAGGAAATCTAAATAAAATAAAGTAAGATTCTTGCTTTTGCTTGCATTATTCGAAATCAAATAGAAAGTTTTCATCCATTTCAAGTTTTTATTTTTAGTTTGTTTTTCTTGTTTTAGATATTTCTTTTGGAAAATTTATAAATTTGTTCTTTTCAAGCCTCAATTCCAATTGCCAATCAGTTATTTACTTTTCCTTGTTTCTAAGGAGAAAAAGTACGAGCGAGAGCAGTTCATGCAAATTGCAATCGCATGCATTAGTGCAACAAAGTCAATGTCGTTACAAATATTTGCTCACTTCAAATGGCATTTAGTTTGCATTAGCCCTATTTTGAATAGTTTCAGACTTAGCATTTTTTTGTACTAAAACCAGCGAATGGAATGCCTTACATTCATTGATTTTTGGTACTCAAATTGACCCATTTTGCTTCAAATAATTCGCAAAGGAATTCAGCGGAATAATATTTACAAAAAATAAAAGTGCATGTAAATATTGTGTTAGAAATAAATTGTTTAAAGTTAAGCAAGGTACTGTGATATCGAAATGGTATCGAAATAGGAAATTTATTTATTTTTTTCTCATTAAAAATAGAAAGTGTTATAATATTAAAAAAATATCTAATTAAAAATTTAGCTTTATTCTATAGGATAATTCCTACAGAAAAATGTTAACATAAATTTCAATTGTTCTAAAGAAAAAATTCAATATTTTTCTATAGGAAAAAATCATTATTATTCCAATTATAATTCATAGAAAAATTAAATTTTTTATTAAGAAAAATTCAATGTTTTTATATATAGAAAAAAAAATCAATGTTTTCCTTTAAAAAAAAATTTATGTTTTTCTTTAGAAAAAATTTTATGTTTTTCTTTAGAAAAAATTTTATGTTTTTCTTTAGAAAAAATTTTATGTTTTTCTTTAGAAAAAATTTTATGTTTTTCTTTAGAAAAAATTTTATGTTTTTCTTTAGAAAAAATTTTATGTTTTTCTTTAGAAAAAATTTTATGTTTTTCTTTAGAAAAAATTTTATGTTTTTCTTTAGAAAAAATTTTATGTTTTTCTTTAGAAAAAATTTTATGTTTTTCTTTAGAAAAAATTTTATGTTTTTCTTTAGAAAAAATTTTATGTTTTTCTTTAGAAAAAATTTCATGTTTTTCTTTAGAAAAAATTTTATGTTTTTCTTTAGAAAAAATTTTATGTTTTTCTTTAGAAAAAATTTAATGTTTTTCTTTAGAAAAATTTAATGTTTTTCTTTAGAAAAAATTTAATGTTTTTCTTTAGAAAAAATTTAATGTTTTTCTTTAGAAAAAATTTAATGTTTTTCTTTAGAAAAAATTTAATGTTTTTCTTTAGAAAAAATTTAATGTTTTTCTTGGGAAAAATCCTAGGTTTTGAAAAAAATCATTGTTGTCCTTTGGAAAAAATTCAATATTTTTCTTTGGAAGAAATTCAGTATTTTTCTTTGGAAAAAATTCAATATTTTCTATTAAAAAAATTGAACATTTTCTTTATAAGTATTAAATATTTTTTTAAGAAAATTAAATAATTTTCTATAAAAAATTAAATATTAAAAAAAATCATAGATTTTTCTAGAAAAATTTAAATATTTTTTAATAAAAAATTCAATATTTTTCTAAAAAAATACAATATTTTTCTATAAAATAATACAATAATATAAAAAATGCAATAATTTTTATAAAAAATGCAGTATTTTTTCATTAAATACTTAAGTTTTTTCTACAGAAAAATTATATTTTTTTTGTCTAGAAAAACTTTAATATTTTTGTATAAGAAAAGTTAATTATTTTTTTTATAAAAAATTTAATTATTCTCTAAAAAAAAGTTTCAGCAATTTCGCTGAGTAGAAAAAAATCAAAATTCTTCTGTATTTTGGAAAAATTTATTCTGAAAAATTTGCAAGTTTTCTGTACAAAAATTAAAACATTTTTTTGTTAAACATCTTTTTACATTTGCTTATAAAAAACTTTAACTTGTTTTGTATAAAAATTTTAAAACATTTCCATAAAAAAATTTAAATGTTTAAATTATTTCATAGAAACTTTTTAATATCTTTGTGTACATTTTAAGATATTTCTGCAGGAAAACTATTAAAATTTTTTTTAGAAATCGCTTATTATAATTTTGTACAAAGTTTTAAACTCATATCGGTATGAAAGTTAAAAAAAATGTTTGTGTATAAAAATTTTAAAGTTTTTCTGTAGCAGAGCTATAAATGAATCATTCTTTTTTAATTTTAATTCGTTATGAATTAGCTAAATTTTCGATTTAAAAGAATTATGTAGAAATGAATTTTAATTCGTTTCCAAATGAAATAAATATGTAGAATGAGTTAGAATTCGTTTTCTTTTCAAATGAATCTGTAAAATGAATTGCAATTCGTTACCAATTCAAATGAATTTGTTAAAGTTAATTGCAATCCATTTCCAATTCCTTTGAATTGACTTGATTTTGAATTCGTTCACATGAATTAGAAGAATGAATTGCAATTCAAATAAATGAAATCAAAAATGAGTTGCAATCCAGTATACCATGAGAATTTAAAATCTAACAATTTTTTGTCTTGGGACTATACTAGGTTGATATGCAAAACGAGCGTAATGTTTGCTGTCTTTCACATATAAAATTAATTGAATAACAAACCGACAGTGATTCTTACTGCATATTTACTTACAAAATCAATTCAAATTTCAATCAATTCAATTCAAATGAGTTGGTAATCAATTGCTATTTTTTTCTAATTCAATTAATTCAAAATCAATTCAAATTAAATGAATGGGAAATGAGTTGCAATTCACTTTGACAAATTCACTTGAATTGGAAACCAATTGCAATTTCTTCTACAAATTCATTTTAATTAGAAACGAATAGTAATTCATTTGACATTTGAATTGGAAATAAATTGAAATTAATTTTTACCACATTCATTAGAATTGACTCATATTTAATTCAATTAATTTTTTTGCGTGAAAAAAATCAGTTCGGAATTTGCTAATTCAGTGCAAGAATGATTCGCGAATTAATTAAGAAAATGAATGATTCATTTACAGCTCTAGTCTGTAGGAAAAGTTTACATTTTTCTGTCAAGTCTAAAAAATAATTTAAAATTTTTCAGTTAAAATATCTAAAAAATTTCCTTTTGGGACATTTACAAATTTTTCCGTATAAATATGAGCATTTTTTTGTAAACAACTTTTGAGAATTTTTCTGTAGAAAAATTTGTGCAGAAAATTTTGAAGATTTTTCTGTAGAAAAGTTTTAACATTTCTTTAGCAGAAAAATTTGAAAATTCTTTGTAGAAACATTTCGACATATTTTCGTAAAAGAATTAAAATTTTTTTTTTTCGTAATTTTTACTTTTTCTGTAGATAACAATACGTTATCTTATGCAAGTAATTACTTGCAAATAGAGATTACGAATTCAAATCGATAATACCGAAGAAACAGTAGAATGTTTTGCAAGTTGCTTGAATGTTTACACAGTCAGCTGATAGTTTCTTTACAAGTTGCATCAATCTGAGTAGCTGTATAGTAAATATTATAATTAATTTTTTAATGAGGTTTATGTTTTAAATTGACATGAGTTGTTTTCTCTGCAAGTGCCGAAAAATTACCTTCTAAAATCTCATACTTGTATTCGCATGTAGGGGTAAATTTGAAAATTTGTATGTATGTAAATTAATGTTTATGCGTAATTTCTTGAACTGTTTAGGTTTATATTGAAATGAATTGTTTAGCTTAAGTTCAAATCTGAGTTTATTCATTTCTTCTTAATTTAATAATTTTTTGGATAGCTTCATTACTTTTATATATAATATATGTATGTATATAATATTATTATTTCTATATGATAAAACTGAAGTGGTAGTTTTTATAAGAAGTTTCCTTCTAATATATACTTTTTTCAATTTATTTCTTGTTATTGGTTTAGCTTGTATTGATGAAATTAATTTGCATAAATAAAACAATACCAGATGTCTTTTTAAACCGGTTTGATAATAATCGAAATGGATTTACATATTAATCGCTTATAGGCATTTCTTAATTTGCACTACTTTTGGTGCTGATAAAAGGGAAATGCCTTTACAAAAAACTTTTGCGATTATTTTAAATAGCAAACTGAACTTTTTGAAATGCTTAAAAGCGTTTAATGTCTATAACCGGTATCCATATAAGCGATAAATACTGTATTTATGCAAATTACCAATATTTTTTGAACCAAAAATAACACAAAAGCTTAACCATTTATTCTGAACATGTTTTGCTTCATGTAATAAATGCTTAAACTCACGAGCAAAGGAGAAAGGTAAAGTTGAAAGTGCATGATGATGTTAAAAACTTTTTGCACTTAATATTTGTTTGAAAATGTAAAAGAAATGAGAGCAGAAAACGACAAAAATTATAAATGAAGAGGAAAAAACTTCATCATAAATTTCATTAATTAATAATAATGTTGACTGCTTGTCAAATGGCTGGCTGGCAGCTCAAACAGCCTCCTTAAAAATCACACACATACACATATATACAAAATCATACACCCACACACATACACACGTACAAAATTAATTTTAACATTTTTACTTGTTAAACGACATTTTCAGTTAATTGAATTTAAATTTAAATATGACTTTTTTTGTTTGGTGAATTTTTCTCCATTTATTTGCAATGGAAGTGTAAAAGTACGCTTTTAATGAACAGTATTTATAACAAGAAATTTTTTGGGAAATGGTTAAACAATTAATTAGTATGTAAGAAGGATAATGTAAAAATGTACTTAAATTTTAATTGAAAAATATTTCGTATATTTGAGAATAATAAAAGCTCACCGTGATGTATTTTACAAAAAATCTCAAAAAATGTTTTTTGGATAACGAGCCAATATTTTAACTCCCGCGCAAGTTGTTCTTGGTATTTCGAACCGATTTGAGTGAAAACCCCTATTTCCACTATTTAGTGTTTAAGCTTATGAAATATTTACTCAGTCTGCCCGTGACTTTATTTGCTACTTTTTCATCCTTTTATTTGTTAACGAATATTAAATTATTCATTAAAATTTGTTGTGACAACACAAAAAATATGTTACAAACGTATTTGTGGTTTCTGCATGTCAATTATATATTTTTTCATCTGTGTGAATTATTCTTTACATGAGAAATATAATACTTTTATAAAAGTTTTTATTTAATATTTATCAATAGTTAATAGTTGTTTGCCGATTTTTAATTTAAAATCAAGTTATATTTTGTTTTTCGATGCATATAAAAAAGCGACAATTTGTTAAGCATAATAAGGTCATGATTTGATGATACACTCACTCACTGGCTTATAACAACTTGTTATCAGTAGAAATGATGTGTCGTCATTAATTGGGAAAAATAAAAAGCTGCATTGTTCAATTACATCCGTTTGTTTCATTCTTGTCACTTTATGTCAAGTCCAGTTCATATATAACCTTCGATAGCTCAGTTGGTAGAGCGGTGGACTGTAGTGTATGAATTAGTAAAAATTGGAAATCCATAGGTAGTTGGTTCAAATCCGGCTCGAAGGATACGTTTTCTTATAATATTCTTTGAAAATGTTTGCAATTTTATTATTATAAAAAACATATTTGGAATATTGAAAAATAAAAATCTGAATAAACTAAATGCTTAATTTTATAGGAGTACATTCTATTTAAATAAATACACTGCACTATATAGTTGCGAATTCGAACAACTTGGGAGTCCTACTGGTAAAAATAAGTCGAGTTCGGTAAATTCACGTTTGTGATTTAAATTTTTTGCAGCAAAACAGCCGGGAACAATTGAACACTTGGAAGTCAACATTCAACGCGTTAGGGCCCCAAGCCAACTGAATTTACTGCGAAGGGTAGATGCGAATTGGTTTCCCATATTACGCCATGCACGTACCGCCTTTAAAAGAAATACTCGAATTATGAGCAATCTTCACAATTTAGTGAATTCTTTTTTAAATTAATTTTGTTTAAATAATTTAAGGTTCTAAAGACTACTACTTCCAGCAGCAGGTCCTTGACAAAATCACTACACTTATGCTTGCATATCACATATTTTTGTGTATGACACATTCTTCTTGTAGCCGTTTGAAGGGGAAAGATAATACTATTGTTTATATCATTATTATCCTGTTACAATGTTTATCTATCCTTAAGGATACATACAGATTAAAATAATATTTGTTATGTGCTCTCTGCTTACACTGGCATAAATCTATGTAATAACAAAGAAATATATGAATATGTTTTGTGTGCAAAGAAGGGTTTTACAATTATGGTGAATCGATATTGACGGTCTGTGACATCTGTCAAATTTGTTATTTAATATTTAGGGCAGATCGCAGTATACACTTTTAGTTAAATTTCGAGAGCGAAATTGCAGCATTTTGAATGATTATAAAACACAATTCAGTTTCGTGGCACCATTACAATCCCAAAAGTTAATTTAATGCATTTTAGAGGCCAGTCGAATCACCATGCACCACGCGTCTTCAAAAATGACGATGGTTCGACTGTTATAATCAATTGTGAGCACTATAGAAAAATCAATTACATTTTTTTGTTGCACGCTCATGCACTATCATGTACTCTCATTTTTTTATTTTTATTTATTTATTTATTATATATCCAATTTCTGTACAACAAGATTTAATCTTATATTTAAAGTACAAGAAAGCAATGATTATAAGTTACATTAGAAGATCACACATTTGTATAAATAAAGTTAAAATAAACTACAAATTATTAACATTGTAACAGTGATGATTTACTACGGTGTAAAATAATTAAATAAGAAATTCTTAAAAATACTTGCGTTGCTATTAAGTTGCTGAGCTTGAGGAAGACAATTCCAAAAGCGTGACGCATTTATAAAGAAATGCCATTCAGATACAAGAAGGCGGTGCATGGGAATTATGATCTTTTTCCCTCTAAATGATCTGGCAAACCTTGCTCGACCTTTTATTTTTGATTCAATGTGTGCATGAAACTCACGTGGGTGGAAAAAAAGTTAATCACAATCATGAAAACTCACGATAACGATATAGTTACGAATAAAAAATTATAAAATAAATAAAAAGAAATTAAAAAGTTATATCAAAAATAAATACCACAAAGCAAAAATCAAGCCAAAAATATACTCAAACACGCTCATTCAATCTCAATTTTTTAATGTTCATGCACATGGACGCTCACATGAACAAAACAAAGAACTAATCACAATCATGTGTGATTCACGTTAATAACGTGAGTGGTGTCCATCTCTAGTTTAGACTATCGCTCCAATTCAGCCAGATCTATTCGGGAGAATCATTGAACTCATTGAACCATTCCCATTCGAGCCGTAGTACATAATAGAGTATCCATTTATTTGACTTTTGGTTTTGTTCGACTAAGGAATTAATCGATTTGGGGATTTTTAAATTGCTCTATTAATCAAGTAAGGGTTTAAAATTATTCGAATAACTCGAATAAATCAAATAATTAAAAAAAAAATTCAAATAATTGTATCCAATGGAAAAAATATACATGAGTGTTTGAATTGATACTTTTGTTATAATAATAAACAAAAAAACAATGAAACAATTATGTAGCTAAAAATAACAATAATATAATGTACTACGTATAAAAGGGAAAAGCTAGATTTACACGATTGAAGGTATTTTGAAGTCTTATAAAAATTTTGAAAATTTATTTTGATGTTCTATTTACACGTTTCAAAAATTTGATAAAAATATTCTTTCAATATTTCAAAACCTTTTGATAACAATTTGAGCACCAATATTTTTAATATTGGAGGAAGAAGTAACTGATAATAATGCAAAAAAAGAAGATAACAAAAGGAACATTGGGTTCGATCTTTTCTTTTGGAAGGTAATGGTGTGTATGTCTCTTTTAGGGAGCGATTGAAAAGCAATTTCTGAGCAGCAATTCTCCTTTTCATTTCGATTTCTGTACCCATCAATTTTAAAATTCCAAATCGGTTCGCGAACTTCAACCATTTAGATGAACAGTCTCAGTTCATATCCTGTCCACTTTTTCTGCTTGCGATTGTAGCGCAAATTATCATTTATCGTATCACTTTTAAAAATATTGATATATTATTCCACAAATTAGTTATTAAATATGTAATACTTACCAACTCATATTAATTTACTAATTTTAATTTTATTCTTTAAGAAATTTATTTACATTACCACTTGCCGCAACAAACATATGTAAATAAAAACAGTTAATATGTATTGAATCAAAAGAATGAACATGCTGTCAAATTATTTATAGTTATCAATATTGCCAAAATCGATTTTGATGCTTTTTTACACGGCTTCAATAAAATCTTCAAAAGTTTTGTTCAATAATTTTTGATCAATAAATTTTGAAGAAATTTTGCTGTTTACACGAGTTTAAAGCATTTTGAAGAGCAATTTTGAAGAAAATTTCAATCGTGTAAATTTAGCTTAAGATTAAAAAAATAATAATAAATAAAAAATTATGTTTAAAGGAAAATTGTACTACTGTTGACTAGATTTGAATCACATCTTTTAAAATAGTACTTTAAAAATAGTACACAGTTTAGATGTTTGTTTCTTACACAGTTTTTTTTGGTTTTGATTTAATAAAACTTGAAGTTAAAAATAGCCATTCACTCAAAGTATATGTTGGTGATAGCGATAGGATTGCATTAAAAATATTTTTTTAGTTTTTCTGATCTTTCCTTTGTCTTATCCAAATACATGAAACACAGTTTGTGATAGATTTAGATTTTCGATTGTAACCTTTCGAGCTACATTTAAAAAATTATCATTATTGGGGAACCTTGCTGAATTAAGATAAAGAGTAAGTGTACTAAGTACTTTAAGTCGCCTCTCGTTTATTTTGGTCTTAAGGCTAGTAAGTAAATCTTTTGAGAAGGGGTTATTCCCCTTTCCTAAATTGTTGATTATGAACTTTATTATTCCATCCAACTCAATTAATGTTGCCGAATGAATGAATGAATGTGAGCTCTTTAATGGCCACGTCCAACGTTCGCAATGTATTACTCATTGCTGAAAGTATCAATATTTCCTTGTCTGTAAAAACCAGATAACCCGTAAAATAAGAAGTGCTGACTAAGAAATATATTTTACTCGTTTAATTGACATCAATTGTTCGAGTTATTCGTTAATCGAAATTGACTATTTTCATTATTCGATCAAATAATGGAAAATCTTTACTCAATTAACCGAACAAAGATTAATAGAGTGTATACTCTAGTACATAATGACATAAACGTTTCATATATTCAAAAGAATTGTTTGGCTGAAGTTCAGATCCGATTTTACCCATTTATTTTGTTAATTTTTAGAAAATTTTTGGATAAATTCATAATTTTTTATTACGAGAGTACGATTTGGAGCAATTTATTATTCATCAGACTAGCAAAACGGATCAGTACTGATTTCGAGGTCGCTACACCATCTCATCAGCGTTCTTTGTTCGATTTTACCACTTTTGACGGTAGATGCTAGAGACTAGGAATATCAACTATTAAACGAATTAGAATTCGAAAAGTGCAACTTATTCATTTTTACACGTTAAATCAATTTCGGTTAGCACGAAATCCCATCTCTGATGATTAATTATTCCAAATATTCCATACTCTCGCTTATTCAGCACCATTGGCAGCTGAGATTAAGCTGTTTTTCCATTAATGTTTACTTGGTTTTTGTCTTTTGTAGTTGAATTTCACGTCTTTTCCACAGTCAAAGTTTACTTTGCAAAGTTTTAGTTCAGCTGGAAGAAAGACGGACAGACAGACAAATATTTTCTTATTCTGTCTTTCTCCCAGCTGAATTAAACTTTAAATGTGGAAAGCCGTCTTTCGTAGTGTTCAACCAACTTTTACACCATAAACATGGAGTTTATGGCGCCAAACAATTCCTTTAAATATATACAAATATAAGTTCGACAAACTTTTGAAACAGACTTTTGCTGGCATTTTGTCTTATTTCATTTCAACATCGACTTAACCTTATTGACAAACCCTTTTGATATGTGTGAATAGAAGTGATACTTTCATGTTTAATATCTCATTTTTACTTCTGTAGCCTGACGTTTAATTTTTACCAATTCTTTGTTCATTTGATTTCTTTTTTATTTTGTTTGTTTTATATGGTTGTTTGTTTTCTCTTCTTGTTTGTTGGTGCAGTCTTATACGAATATATCGCACCATCACTCTTATCTGTAGTTGCAATTGTAATTGTAACTGTGACGCTGTAACTCTTTATAGCCACTTTTTCGTAATTGTTTTTACTGACACATCTCACTATCGTTTTTTTTTGTTGCAACGGATTTAATATGGCTTTGTGTTTTATTGTATGTGTACGTGTATGTGTTTTGTGTGTTTGTAGTGGCGTGTGATAAAAGCCTTATGACACCTACTGTGATGTATGTTTTTACACGATTTTAGAGATGGAAAAAGAGAATTGCTTTGAATTGTAGTATTTAGAAACTCGGGCTTAATAAATTTCAGATCACACGCCTACGCGACCTCTACTTAACTATTTGTTAAATTGCTATCGGCCAGTAATTCTCGGTAGAAACTAATTATATCAATTAATTGATTGCACACTACAAAAAAAGAATTAAAATAGCAGAATCTAACGACTGCTTTCGATAAAGGCGAATAAGAAAGTTTACTACTGGCATTGATTTTAGCAAGAGTTTAAGTTGAATTTGGAGCTTTGATGTATCGAGAGACTTATAATAGAGTTTTAAGACACATATTTTTGCGAAGCAATTGATAGCTGTAAATCTACACACTATCCGTTGCCTTTTGCCTCTTTCTTGAAATAGCGACATAAAAACGCAGCCCTGAGAAACGTACAAGCAGTCTTTGGATCACATAAGTCTTGCACATCATGTCAATAATCTTAGGCCCAAATTTACAACCTTTAGATAACTAATGATGGCCGTTTAACTAATGACATTTATAGGAAAAGTTGTTAGTTCAACCACTGTCATTAGTTAACTAAAGACTGGGAATACAGGCCTTAGAGTCATAATTGAACAATCAGTTGAATGGCGTTCACAACTATATCTCTGCTTTGTCAACTTTGAAAAAGCTTTTGACACTTAGGATCACAACTTCATATGAAGTGCGTTGTCGCGCAAAGATGTCTCAGCGAAAATCATTAACTTAATTAAACGTTTATATCATCAGGCAAGTTGCCGAATCCTGCATGAAAGAAAACTGAACAACCAAATCTCAGTAGACATTGGAGTACGCGAAGGCTGTATCTTATAACCGCTAGTCTTCAACATTGTCCGCGAAATCTTAATGGCTATAACAATGCAGAATGGCAGAGGGTCTGAATGGAAGCTTAAGCGGTATAAATACGGTAGCACAACTTTATACAAACTTTTTATTGATACGTTTCGGAAGTCAGCCTTGATGTACATATTTATGTTATCCAGCCGATTCCCTACAGAGATTGATATGACGTTTGTCACAAAGCGCACCGGTATGATCCCGCAGGCAGTTAAAGATTTTTGTAGCTTTCCGATCATGTCATTCCACCACAACAATTCTAACAATATAACCTTAAAAGCACAAATATGTATGTACATTTATGTTCATAATCTTTTTCATAATTTTAGCTCGAATTGAAATTGTTAACATTAAGAATGTATGGAAAGTTGGTGTATTCTTGCACCGATTCTCCTCAAACTTCAAAGCTTTTATAATTTTATATAGTATTCATTATATGAGCTTTAACAGAAAACAATGTGGCCAATTTTCCAGTTATTTGCCTTCGTTATTCGAAAAACGCTCGATATAAAGATTGGTACGAGGGCGGATTGATATTGAAACTACCTAGGACTAGATAGCAGCACAAACACAAAAACTTTTTTTTAGAAATTGCGATGTGTCAAACGTCAGCTGTTAAAATTTCACCCAAATTCATCGATTAGTTTATTTATTGTAGTCATTTGAAGTAAGCAACTTTTGTGTTTCTTGAAAAAAAGTGAATTTCGTGCAGTGATTAAACAATATTATTTACAAGGGAAAACAGCGAAAGAGACAAAAGAAAAGCTCGATAAACATTATGGTGTGTCTGCTCCGTCAGATTACATGGTAAAATATTGGATTGCTGAATTTAAACGCGGCCGAACAAGCACTGCAACAATACCATCAACAGGAAGGCCAAAAGAGGTGGTTACTGAAGAAAATATCAAAAAAATCCTCGATATCGTTATGAATAATCGCCGAGTCAAGTTACTTGAGATTGTTGAAAGGGTAAACATATCATATGAACATGTGTTCAACATTTTGCATGAACATTTGCATATGAAAAATCTATTGGCAAGATGGGTGCCAAGTTCGAAAGACCACTTCACAACGGTGTTTGGACATGATATAGCGTAATCCTGTTAATTTTTGGCGTCGATTAATAACTGTTGATGAAACGTGGGTCCACCACTACACACCTGAAACCAAAAATCAATCGAAACAATGGGTGGAAGCTGGTGGAAGTGTTCCGAAGAAAGCGAAGACAGTGAAATCGGATGGCAAGGTTATGGCCACTGTATTTTGGGATGCACAAGGAATATTGCTCATCGATTATCTTGAAAAAGAATCCACAATCACAGGAAAGTATTATCGCGAATCATTTGAGAAATTTATTCAAGACAACGCACCAGTTCACACAGTGTTAGATACGATGCTAAAATTATGTGAAATACACTTTGAATTGGTTGGTCATCCACCTTATAGTGCAGATTTAGCTCCTAGTGACTTTTTTGTGTTTCCAAACCAGAAAAAATGTCTCGCAGGAAAAAGATTTATCTCAAACGAAGAAGTGGTTACCGAAACTAAAGCGTTTTTTGAGCGGTTCCCAAAATCGTATTATTCAGATGGTATAACAAATTTGGAATATCGTCTTTCTAAGTGTATTGAGCCAAAAGGAGTCTATGTTGAGAAATAAATGGTTTTTGAACAAAAGGTTTTTTTCCTACTTAGGTAGCTTCAATATCAATCCGCCCTCGTATACTATGATGCTAGCAATGAGTTTTAATACTGCAATTTATTTTATTTATTTACTCAGTCGATAAAATTACATTTCTTACAGACTCTTTATACGTTATATTATTATACAATATTTTTTTAATTATTTAATGCAATTAAAATATTATGTTTTATTAATTAACTTTCATAAAGAAATAAACATAATAATAAAGTTTATTGAAATCGCTGCAACTTCTTATAAAGGGATCAGAGACAGCATAATTTGTTCCAAACGCTTTAATAGAAAGTTGAGAATAATATCGTGTAAGACGCTGCGGAACAACATAAAAAGACACGCTTCCAATTAAAAAATTACAACCAGTATTTCAAAAATAAACATAACATTTAGCATAGTTCTTCCACTGGTTTAAGATGGTAGCTTAATAAGCGCAAGCCTAGCATGAAGGGAAGGAAGACACAATGGATTCCATCACAATCTGCGACGGCAAAAAATTAAAAATTGTTTTTGTATCAATTCAATTGTATTAATATATATTAATATATTTTATATGTTGGGCCTATATTCCACAAAATAACGAACAACAGATGTAAACAGTTGTTTAGTAATACAAGGGTCCTCAAATTTCTTAGCCTAACATGTTGAATAAATTTAAGTTTACGATCTAGTAATAGTCCAAGTGAAAGTAGAAACAGCTCAAAGCTGCCTAAGAAGTATTTAACGGTTAAATGGCTACTTCGATAGAAACACATATACAATACAACCTCCATAATCCGGATAGATATAGATTAGCCTTGATTTAAAGCAAAAACCTAGGCGAATTCTGGCTTGCAAACAACTTTAAAATAGTTTTTCAAGGCAAATTCATAACAGATAGACTCGCCTCAATTCGCTTTGAAAAATACCTGGGCGCAAATCATGACATTCGATATCGAACAAAATCTCCATATAAATTCAAAAAATTTTGTATGGGATTTTACTCGATATCGAATGCCGTGATATGCCCCCTGCTTTTTTTGTCAAAATCAACGTTAAGCACTATATATAAATCAAACATAAACAAATTTTGACAAACAAAACAGATCAATATGCAAGGAGATGCAAGGAGCAAAAAATAATCAGCTGAGTTGTCGAGATCACCTGTTATGAATTCGCCTTCCTAGGTTAGGTTAGGTTCCATTGGCAGCCGTTATCAAGCACAGCTTACGTGGGTCCATCAATTAGTTCCCGTTGTGCTACCATGTTGTCCCGTCTTCCAAAGGTCCTAGTTTTCCAAAAAAAATCTAACCATTTTATCAAGGCGAATTCATAACAGGTGAAATTGATAGCGCAGCTTATAACTTTTTTTTTTTGTTTTATCTAAGGTGAATTAGTGTTGGATGTCAAAATAAATTTATTTCTTTTGTTTACATTCATTATTAAATTAAATTTATACAGGGTGGCTCAAAATGAACGAAGGGGTTTGAATTGCTTATAACTTTTTTATTTAAGACATAATTATAATTTTTTTTTTACAGAATATAAATGGGGAATATTTTAAGTTTAGTTATGAAAAATAATACCTCGCAAGTGGTGGCCATTTGCTGCTTCGCATATTCGTGCTCTTTCCAACACATTTTCCATCACCTTTCGCAAAACTTGAGGTGTTATGTTGTTTATTTCGTCGCGTATATTGCTTTTTAATTTCTGGATGGTTCTGGGCTTATTAATGTAGACTTTTCCTTTCAAATAACCCCAAATAAAACAGTCTGGAGCGGTTATATTCGGTGAACGCGGAGGCCAATTAAAATCATTTGTACGCGAAATAATTCGTTCACCAAAGATGTCTAGTAAAAGAGCCATTGTGTCCCTTGCAGTGTGCGCTGTGGCTCCATCTTGTTGGCACCATACTTGCGGATGATTTTCAACGGCTGGCCTTAAAAAATTTTCCAGCATTGTCCGATATCTGACACCATTAACGGAAAAGGTTCCTTACTGCCCCTTGTTGGCGAAAATTTACAACCAGACGGTTTATTGTTGACTCTGAGGGCCAACATTGAAATAACGACGATATGCACGCTGAGTCAAAACAATGGATCGTTGATTTGAAAAATAAAGCTCAACAATTTGGGCACGTTGTTCAATTGAGTACTGCTCAATTTTAAATTCCCAAAGTCTTCTTTACAAAATACTGAAAAGAAAAGAAAAAAAATTTTAATAAAAAAGTTATAAGCAATTCAAACCCCTTGGTTAATTTTGGGCCACCCTGTAGAACTTCATACACAATTTAAAATTTCATTTTTATTCATATGTATAATACGTGTACGAAATAAATTTAATTTTTATAGAATCTTCCATTTACTTTCCATTCTGCAAATAGGGATCAATATCATTCAATTGCCTGGATGCCTCCAATTCAGCACCAATACTTTCCAATACCAATAAATTCAGCAGCATACTTTGAGTTTTGCGGGAAACCAACATTTGAAAAGATACAAAGGCATAATGGTCGCATTTATTTTTTTATATTTTCCAAAGCTTCCAATAAATATTTCAAGTCCAATAATCGGTATGAAAATCCAAATTAAAGTGTAATTTTTCTTCATGTTTCTTTAGCAAATCAGCCTTAATGTAGGATCACACGATTGCCGCAAATACGCCAATCTGGCCCAATTTTTATTGTGCTGAATTGGTGCACAATAATAATATTGTCCCAATCAAATATACTACAGTCACATGATTGCCCCGTTTTATAAAAATTTGATTGCCGCAGATTGACGAAGAATAAATTTGTGTCAATAATTGCCGCAGTCCAGTCATACGATTGTTCTAACTTGCGGCAACACCAACAAACAGCTGTTATGGCAGTTTTTAGTTTGTTTTGTTTTACGTGCAAATTATTTTCTTTTTCATATTGATGTAATTCTGCATCATGGCTTTGAATTGGCCTCTAAATTATTATTAATCGCTCACTGCTTATTATTGTAAAATAAATACAATCTACGAAATGTATTTTACACTTAATAAATTTAACTAAAAAAAATTAAAAATTAAATTAAAATATTTTTTTGCATTAATTCTATGTCTAAATAGTATTTTTTTCAAAGCGAAAAAATTCATGCAATTAAGGATTAACGCTTCAAATAAATTTAAATTTATGGTACACAAAACAATTGGCACACAAAAAAAAATTAAACTAATTAAATAAATTGTCACGTATTGGCTACTTTGATTGCCGCACGAGAAGACAATAAATATTGGTACATTTTTAACATTTATATTGCCGCATGGTTGCCTATCAACCGTTCACACGATTGCCGACACAGAGTTGCATTTGATTGGGGAAAATGAGCACAATATTGTTCTCGATTGACGTAGGGGACAATAAATTGTGAAATCACACGATTGACATATAAAATAGAGCAATAATTGGTGCATTGCGGCAATCGTGTGATCCTACCTTTAGACAAAACATTAACATGAGGCAAACCCATCGGTAGCATCATATTTAAAGCCAACCACAAAGTAGCAACAAATTTTGCAGGTTCACTGCAATAATGAGAGTCGATAAGGTTAATTGTTACCAAATGGTAGCTTAGTTTTTCTAATTTTTCAAATATTTTCGACAAGGAAACATCATGTGTATACAGTTACACTTGTCCGGGGCAATCGAAGAAAAAGTAATTACATGTGTTAAAATGTTTGCGCACATACCTCCACCTAAAAACATTTCTCTTGAAACATATAAAAAAGAAACACAAGTTTATGTAACCTCTCGAAAGCAAAGCGGTCTTCAACAAAATTGTAATGTGTACTAACAGCCATGGAACTTTTTGGGTGGGTGGTAAGGAAATCACCGGTTGACAACAACGTTGATCGTCATTACAGATGACAGGAGCCAATAATTTAACAGCGGATCTTTGAAACATTTCCACTCAGATTTCTTCAACAATAATAATATTTGTTAAAGTTATTATTTCAAAAGATTTAAAAAAAAACCCTTAACAACCAAAACTTTTTAAAATAATAATTTTTAATATATTATTTTTTTGCCTCAGTCAAATGTTTTTACAATGTACTATGATTTTATAAAAACAAAATGCTTGTGGTTTTTGTAGTGTTGTACTTGTTGTAATATTAAGTTCACCGTTATGAATTCGCCTTACCATTTTATTAAAAATATTCTGAAGCAAATAAAAAATAGAAATAAGAAATAAGTTTAGGAACTTATTTTTGTGGAACAAATAAAATCATTTTTTGTTAAGTATTTTCTTAGCCGCATATTGTATGAACTCAGCGCTCTCTGGTGGCATCAAGCAAAGTTGAATGAATATCTTTGCACATGGGACAACACATTGATGCTGCTAAACTTGTAGATAATATTTTTATTGGCATGCCCCGAAGCCGACAATTGCGAATATATAATTTCTATTAAATTTCAATAAAAGCAATTGTATTTTTATTTGTATAAAATAGAAAAAATAAAAAAATATAATATTAATAATTTATGAAATAAAGAGAATGATGATTGTACTGTTTCTTTATTTCTAAAAATAAAACAATCAGGCAATATGTTGCATTTTGTGTTTACATTCCTTTTTCATGGAATTTAAAGCAAGATTTGAATGTTTTGCATCATTCAGCTGTGTTGCATAGACAGAAAGAAGGAATGCATGAGTGATTAAATATCTCTCGTTGCACTATGGGACAGATGTCAATTATATGAAAATTCGAATTATTTTATGTGTTGTATGCAAATTAAAGTAAATCAAGTTCGAAGGTTTTTTAATTGTTATCCTGTGTGCCGTAAGACATTGTGCTTTTGGGCACCGCGTTAAGCATGACGAAAGTGGAACCATTGCGTTCATTCATACGGTTTGAGAGAATCATAGAAACGTTTGTGGCCTGCCTTTCAACAGAATAAATATCGTTGGGATGCAGAATAACTGACGTAATTTCTCTGTCTAAGCCGGCGAAAGTTTACCGTACTGAAACATAGTTCATGAACTTCTATAAGAATAGAAATAGATAAGTAAGTCAAATAGTTGGTGATAAAGTAAGTTATACTGTGCATAAGATCTGAGTAGAGGTGGGATCGAGAGTAAATTTTCAATCACGCTCATGTACGCTCATGTTAAAAAAATTTTATTCATGCATGCTCATGTAGGAACTTATGTTTTTAGCTCACGTTCAGGTATGCTCACGCGGGTGGAACTCACACAAAAAATACTTACGAAAAAAATCTATAGGGAAAATTTTAATAAAGCTAAATAAATCACGCAATAATGATGCTAAGAGTCTGCGAATATACGCTCACGTGATTGAAACAAAAAATTAATCACGATCATGCGTGATCAGGCTAATCACGTGAGCGTTGTCCGTCTCTAGATCTAAATAGAAGAGTCCACGAAAGGAGAGAGTCATGGGAAAGACCGCCAGTCTGCTAGTCTTAATAAATGAATATATTTTATTTCGCTATTATATCAAACTGGCTTTTGGGTCAAGGACGTTGGATTAACTATTCTTGCTTATCAGCAACTTTCGCAACGATCAAGTTGACTTAATGAATATCATCGATATGATTCAAATAGGCTGGAAAGCGGCAAAGCATATCATTCCTCATCATATTCTCATCCCTTCTATGCCAGATCATAAGGGATTACTTTGTTGCACCAATTTGGGCACCATTTTTAGCTTTTCTATCCCACGCCACGCACAATATAGATTTAATAAAATATTTTTGAAATCAAAAGAACAGTTTATTTTTATAACAACATCTTTAGTTGCAAATACAAAATTAATTTAATTTTAAAATATAAAATTTAAAAGTTATTAAACTAAAATTTTGATTGAATCTAAAAATTAGTCTTTAATATTAAAACAGTCAGATTTAATTATATTTGAGAAAATAAATTTGCTGATAACAAACACTGCCTCTTCCCGGAATTCAGGTGTAGCAGTTTCATGGTGGTAGTTTTATGGAAACATTAGTCTGTAGTACTAATTATCTAGGAGAAATTTCAATGAATATTCCATATTTTTGTAACATTATCAGTAATAAATATTTTTTCCGTCAAAGAGGTCCTGTGGACCCATAAGATATTTTGTGCTTCACCTTTGTATTTGCTGAACCTGTACAGGCTACGGAAAAAGCCAATTGTAATATTTGGCGAAGGAACCCCAATATCACACAGCGACATTTCAGCACTTTTGAAAGACTTCATATACGAGATCCCAAATTGTCTTAAATTACATACATGATAACCAATTGTAACTTTTTTATTGTTAAAATTATTTACTCAATCTTTAATAACTTAAAATATGACCGTTAAATAAATCCATCTACAAAACATCCATCTAAGATTTTACGTCATAAATATCAAATATGAATATACAAATACAAGTTTGAATAGAGTAATAAAACAATTATGTATGTGAATTTGTATGCTGGCATACTTACCACTCATTAGAGCATTGAACAAGCTTTGAATGAATAACTTTCACTGAAGACAACATACATAAATTTATATTGAGCACGTAAATTTGCTTAAAACAAGCATATCTCGTATCTTTGAAATTAATCACATTTTATGACCAAACTTTTTTACACTGTTCTAGTAGCAGCACAATATTGAAAATCACTTTATAAGTTGCATAATACAGTGATTCTCAAACAGTAACTCGTAAAAGTTTCCACATGAAATGTGAAACGAAAAATTTCATCGTTTCCTGATTTGTGAGTAAAAAGTTTTTATGTATTTGTTAATGTTAAAAGTTAGATTTTCATTGGAATATATCGAGTAATCGTCAGTCAAACAGAAAAATGAAATATTTTCAAGCACAGCCGTATTATTTCAGAAAAAAGAAACAATTTATTAAATGTGTTTCTATGCATTTTATTTTGCTCATTATAATCTTACAAAATTCAAATGTAGATTAAAATTTGAATAGCATAAAAATACAGCGACGATTAAGCACAGTTTAATCAACCGTTTGAACAGGATTGGGACCACTAAATTACACTGTGTGTAATTTTTTAAGTCATGGAAAAATAACCATATACCTAAAGATTCTTTTCCTTTTGAAATCTTATACAACTTTTTTTCTGATTTGACAACCGCAAACGTAACAAAATAAATAAATTTTTTTACACTGCATATTGAAATTGTCAGTTGCCAATGTTGTGCACGAATTATGCTATAGCACTTTCTCTATAACTTTCACCGCTGAGCTCTCGTTGACGTCGCGCTGTGTAATGCCTGAATGTGATCGTTGTGTCGCTTTTATATTGTGTGCTGCGTCCCTTAATGCGTGTGCTAAACTTATTGCTTTACCTGTGCTGCTGCGGTCGGCAAGTGATCGCGTGAGTTGTTTATTGAGATCTTAGGTACATTTTTGTAATAGATAGCATATTATGTATCTCAATGTTGAAGTAAAAAAATCTTACAATCGGCGGAACAGGATTAAGAACAGTCGTCTGCTTGCCATTATGTTTTTAAATAAAGAGAAATAAAGAGAATGCAATACCGATTAAAAAAAGGGAAAGATCCCTTATTTAGTAGATTTTCCAGACCAAAATAAATTTATTAACCACCAACAGTTTGGATTCCGTAAGGAACACTCTACCGTACACCAAATAGAACGTGTGGTGAATTATATCGAAGATAACAAAAGAAATCGCAAAGGTACTGGCGTTCTTTTTCTCGATATAGAAAAGGCCTTTGACACCATCTGGCAGAAAGGAATGTTATACTCAATGCATTAGGTTTCCCATTGTATTTACAAAAAATTATACAAAGTTTTCTTAAGAGGCGTATATTCTTTTTGTGTCTTGACGGGGAATTCTCAACAGAAAGAACAATCTCAGCGGGATTGCCACAAGGATCAGTATTGTCAAATACACTCTACTCATTATATACGTCTGATGTTGAGGTGCACAGAAATCAGGAAGCAGCATTTTATGCGGATGACAGTGCTTTATATGCAGTGGAAAACCTTCAAATGCAATAACCAGGAGAGTGCAAGAGAGCCTTACCACAAGCCAAAAATATTTTAATAAGTGGAAAATAAAAGTAAATGATAATAAAACGCAGGCCATTTATTCCCATAGTAAATCACCAAAACGTATTCCTACTAAAATTCTGTACTTTCGGGGGAACGTGATCTCCATCAAAGATGATATTAAATATTTAGGTATCGCTTTAGATAAAAAACTCAAATTCAAACAACATGTAAATTATATTTGTGATAAAGTTATAAAGTGCGGACGCGCTCTTTACCCCATACTTAATAGAAGATCTAAGCTCAACCTTGAATATAAGTTATTGTTGTATAATATGTGTATTCGCCCGATAATGACTTACGGCCTGGTTTCACAATACTGCTAAGACACATACGAAAAGGCTTCAGGTTATTCAAAACAAAAATTTTAAAATAATTTATAATCTTCACCCTAGATTTCCCACGGACTTACTACACACTAGATTTAAACATAAAAATTTAAACGTTTTGGCCAATGATTTGACGCTGTCATTTAATGAAAAATGCAGATTGTCTAATTTTGAAACAATAAGAAATTTACTAAACGGTCGCTGAGATTCTTTTGTTAAAAAGAATCTTACTAGCGATTGTTTTACCAAATTTCATTATATCATTTTGAAAGTTTGTAAGAGGTTTTTGTGACAAATTTTCCTCAAGACCGTATTATTAATAGATTCCTTATACAATTATTAGATCTATTGTTGTAGTACGCTTAAGTAAAATTTCATAATAAATAAAAATAATAAAATAATAATTATCAAGGCAAATTCATAACAGGTAGACTCGCCTCAATAGGCTTTGAAAAATACCCGCTTTCTTTGTCAAAATCAACGTCAAACACTATTTATAAATCAAACATAAAAAATTTTTGACAAATAAAACAGATCAAAATGCAAAGAGCAAAAAATAATCAGTTGAGCCGTCGAGGCCACCTGTTATGAAGTCGCCAATCGCAAGCAGAAATATAGGTCCCTTTGTGATGGTTATAAAGAAATAGCTTGAGACAAATTGAAATAATTAAATAAATTTATTCTGTGTACTTTCTATATTTAATTTAAAAAGATTTATTTACATAAATGTAGAAATTCTTCTCGCACAGTTTTTAAATGTGAAAAATATTGATGGGCATTAGTGAACAATTTTTCGCTTAATATTGTTACAGAAACACTTTTTGCTCACATCATTCCAGTCATTGCGAAATTGGAAAACAACTTAAACGACAGATCATTCTCGCAGTGTAGATTTGGATGCAGAAACACTTTTGTGAGAAAACCTTTTCTTTGTGCCCTTTTCCACGGGCAAAGTTTACTTTGCAAAGTGTTCCATTTGAGGTTGATATGGGAAAGAAGAATGGCTGTGAGTACAGACTTTGCTGTCAAAGTAAACTTTGCCTGTGGAAAAGCAGTCTTTGATGCAACTAATCGTTTCATGCGAAAGCTTTTACGATGCGAAAAATACAGAAACAAAGCACCAGTGTTAAATTTTAACAAACAAATTTATAATTAGTATTTGTTGATCGACCCGATTTGAGAAAACTTATTCCACGCATAAATACAATTTTTCACTCCTTCTTGTGGTTTTATCTGAAAATCGTTCGATTTGAATCGACTCGATTTACAGAACAGTCCCGATATGGGATAATTTTTTTTAAATTAATCTGTTGGCGTACCGTGTTTTTGTAAATAAAAATGCAAGTTTTTATTTTATATATATAATTTTTATTTGCAGTGAACTCAAAGTCAAAGTTAACACAAGCTGCGAAGCTTTTTTAACTTTTTTGGGAATCTCTTTTCCAACCGCAATCTCTCAACTTCCAAAGAAGTCTTCAAGATCTTTTTGCTGTTTAATTTGTTTTTCAATCCAGTGTTTTTGGAAGGAGTTGCCTGCTTTGTAAGAAAAAAGATAAATAAAGAGTATTTGCTGACATTTAAATAGCAAATTTTTGAATTATTTATATCTCCATATCAGAAAGAGTGGGAGATTTTTAATGGGCTCCATGAATCATTGCATCTTATGAATTCAATTCAATTTTTAAAATTAAGATTACAGCCATAAGAGTCCTTACAGCAATTTTTTATACTTCTTATTATTATCCTTAACTATGCTATTTTATTACAGTGTATCGAATTTTATTATTTTAGAATAAGTTCTTATATTTTTGGCCAGTCGTTATGTGTCTTTTGTTTCTTAAACTGAAATCCGATCCTTATACCGGTTCCTCATTCGTGTCAGCCCATAACATATTAGCAGTAAAATCAATTTACAACCCATGTAACAGTTAGTACAGCCTTGTGAATTCTTGTGTTGTTCTTAATTGTAGTTTTAAAAATATTCATTTATTTCGTAGCGCATATTTAAGACTCTCTGAATGATGCTTGCAGAAAACTTGCATAGCGAAAGTGGAGACTCAATGACATACTACTCTTGAAACATACTTTCCTGTACTTTCCATAGATTTGAAAATGAAAATCTTAAGAAGCTGCTTAAAATGCGCATTATGAAAATGAAAATCTTATAAATTTTCGAACGCAAATTTTACTACATACACGTTATAGCGGAAAAAACAAGCACAAGACAACACTAAAAAAGACTAACGCCAGATAAGGAAATAATTTAAACTGCAGCTGGAGTTTAAGACAAAACGCATTGCACAAACATCAGCAGGCAACATGAGTGACTTAAGTATCTAAACACTTGCAAGCAAACACCTCAACCAATGGAACACATACATACATACAAACATACAAACATACATACAACATACCAAAATATACCAATACACTTGCACCACCATAATGGTAAAAAGAATTTAAAAAAAAATAAATATAATACATAAAGAAAACTTATAACTTTATTCGTTGTAGAACGTGTTGCAGCAATAAATGTACATTTACAACTTGAAGGCATGAAGAAAAAAATAAAAGAACACGCATCCAAATGCAAGCATTCTTAAACTCATTCGCACACACACACACACACACAGGCGGACAGACATTTTGCCAACACAAGTAAATGTTGGCGAACAGGAAATAGGAATAAGGAAGGAAAACTTTAACTAAAGACAAATAAGCAACAAAAGTAACAAAATCAAATGCAACATAATCAGCTTAGACGAATTTAATTTACTCAGCACCTGACAACACACACAAACCTAAAAGTATGCTAAAGTTTATTGTTAAGCTTAAAATTTCTGTGAGAAATTGAAGTGAAAAAATTATTTTTCAAAATTTCCTTAAGAAAAATTTAGAAAAAATAAATTTTTAATTTTATTTTTCTACTAAAGTAGAGAAACGAGATAGAAATTGTAATTTAAATGTTTTAAAATAGAGTGTAGCGCCTTACGAAAACAATACGTGTAATCCTAAGTTGGCAACATAAGTCGCGTTGGGGAAAAGGCACTTCTAACATTATAAATTCCTACATAGAAACAGCACTATTTACATGCATAGTTTTTCAGCTTGTGTGTGTTTGTTTGTTGTTCTTTTTTACTTGTTAGTTTGCTGTCTGTGGTTGCAAATTTTGCTCCCGAGTTGTGCACCTGAAGAAAATGTGTGCTGTTCATTAAGTGGGTTTTTGATCAGAAAAACTAGAGCAACATTTTAATTTTTTTTATACACTTTTATCGAATATAAAGCAATAATAAAAAGATCCTTCGAGCCGGATTTGAACCAGCGACCTATGGATTTCTCTTTAAATTCTACTACAGTCCACCGCTCTACCAACTGAGCTATCGAAGGTCTTGCACGAATTGCTTTTCAAATGTAAGTAAATTTTGAGCAAAAAAATAAATAATTAAATTGACTTGTTATTAGAAGATAATATAAAATTGAGGCTGACGTAAAGTTTGACTATTTTAAAATTTTTCTCTCCGTGCATCTCCAAAGCCCAAGGTGTAAACAGACAAGCCGTCAGCATTGTAAATGGAAAATAAACAGAATAAAAAAACCCGCATGCCAAGAAGTACATGGGACCATGTTGCAAAAAGAAGTGCAGGAGAAATCTTATAGGCTGCAATAAAAAATGATCTACTAAGGAATTTTAAATTAATTGCGGCTTAGCAAAAGATAAAGGGCCGTGTGTTTGCTTATGTTGCTACTTTAGTTGCCTTGGAGCGATGTACTCGTACATAAATGAAATAATTTATTAGAAACACAAAACTTAATTGTAAAAAAGGAGGTGTCAAATTTAAGGCAATTATTATGAATTAAATTGAAGGAAATTAACAAAGTTTAATTATAATATTATAAAAAGGTAAAAATCGTGACAAAAGAAACTTGTGTTCGTTTTAATGCTTGTTTTGTGGATTTAAAAAATATCAATACTGAAGGTTGACTAAATGTTGTATTAGGTGGGCAGCCCGAATATCGCCGGGCACACTTGGGCGTAATATGGCTCATTATAATGCCCAGAAGAATATCTGCACATTACACAGTTCCATGAAGTTCTGGAATAACAGCTGTTGAGATTCAACAAGAATCTTTAAAAAGCACATTAGGGTGGTCAATGGCGTATACCAGTGACAGGGCACGTGATGAAAGAAACGATGGCTCAGGCGTGTAGCGTTTGCATTTTTGCAAGGATGGGCAGTCACAGAGAATGTGTTGCACTCAGTCGCCTCCTTCTTCATTGTGCATCGTAGTGACGCTGACCAAGAGTGCTGGCGACTTTCTCTGAGAGGTTAAGATTTTTTTACTTACTTAGATGGCTATAAACAACCGTTTAGGTCAGTAGCCTTAATCAGAATAGTTGTCCATACTCGTCGATCTGAAATGCTTCTACCGAAGTTTGGATCTTCCCTTCTACGTCTTCATACGGAATCGAATTCGAATGGTTTCTCCGCCGGAGCACTATCTAAAAAAATATATAATAAATAAATTAACATGGCTTTATCTTCATTTACTTCTAGACTCACATTCGCCGATTTCTTTTCGATGCTAGAGAATGTTGCACTTACTCTTATCTATTTTAAGTGAGAGTAAAAAAAAAAACTTGGAAATTCTGCAAGTGGTAACTGTGAGCCATCTGCGTGCCGTTTTCTTTAGCGACCACTCTTTGAACCCGATTCGCAGCTTAGCCAAGGAAATTTGAGCGGAACTTCGTAAGTCTGCTACATTCCGGATGCCTTCTGGCCCTGGATCCTAAACGAGATGTCGTTCAAACAGAGCGAGAGATTAAATGCAAAACAGCACATCCTATGACAGGAATGTCGATAGCACTGCTATCGAAGATGAGGCACATTAACTAAAATAAAGTTTACAATCGTGCAAGGTGCAGCGATCAAATTAAAAAGATAAAATAAGTGAAAATGCCTATACAACAATTAAACACATATCGCAATATCTTGTGAGGACTTTCCTTGCCACATTTGTATTAATTTTTACTTAAAGTCCATTAAAGACCAAGTATTACACTCTGATGTTATTTGTTGGCTATTATTTAGTATTTAATTATTTTTGCTACGATTTTGAGATTTTGTTTTATGCCTGATGTTCTTATCTGTTTCTTTTAACCTCTTGATATTGTTCATCTAAAGGTTAATAATTTATAAATTAAACTCAACAGTTTCAATAAAACCAATTTATACTTTATTCTCAGAACCTTCGATAGCTCAGTTGGTAGAGCGGTGGACTGTAGAGTTATTTGAAGCAAGTGAAGCAGATATCCATAGGTCGCTGGTTCAAATCCGGCTCGAAGGAATCAAATATTTTTTATATGGCATCAATGCTCATTTATGGCAAGTTCATCATAGCTAAAGGTACGGTCACACTTGGAAAACATTTGCCCAAAAAAAAACGAAACCACTACTTTTACTTATGATTAGTGTGATTTCACTTGGTTTTTATATCACAAAATTAAGTCAATTATGCAGCAAAATTAAATTTTTATATTATTTTTAAAAAATTCGAACCCATATTAAAAAAATTTTGGAATTAAAGAAAATGCAATCTTAGCTTGTCTGTTGGTCACGTTTTTTTTCGGCAAATATTTGGCAAGTGTGGCCGCACCTTAAAAAATAGTTTTACGAAAGTTTTAAATTTTTCAAAAATCATATATATTCTCAAGAGGTAAGTATTCCAGTTGCTTATAAGAAAATGTTACACAATATGAAGATTAAAATGAATCAATTTATTTGGAGTTCTTACGTTTTTGCAGCAAATGACTAAATATTCACTAGTGTTTCTACGGTTCGGAGGAGTATTATAAATTCGAGCATCTTCTCAACAGTTTGGGTATCTTGCATTTGGAGTTGTACCTCCATTCATATAAAGTCGAAATCACGCAACAATTAAGGCCAGCTGAACATTCACAATGCCGTAGATATACTGATTGGGTGCAAAATTTTCTTCGGAGATGTAGCTCATATCTCAGTCGGTGGTTACATCAACAAGCAAAAGTGTCACATATGGTGAGCGGAGAACGCAGAAGAGATTGTGAAAAAGTCATTGTATTCGGAAAAATGTCTGTTTGGTGCACATTATGGTCTGGAGTTATCATTGGACCGTGTTGTTTTTTGCAAATTACGCTGGAGGAATCGATACCGTCAAATCAGAGCACTATAGCCGTATGCTAACCCACTTTTCTTGGCATGCAATTGAAGACTATGAACTGAACGATATGTGGTTTCAACAGGACGGTGTTACGAGCCACACAACATGACCAATTTTGGCTTTATGGGATGAGATGTTTACGAAGCGCGAAATTTCAAGTTTTGCTAACGGCAATTGGCCATCAATAACATACGATTTGACGCCGTTTGCCATTTTTTGTGGGGCTACGTCAAAGACCGTGTCTACACGGCCAATCACCTAACGTTGGATAGAGCATTTGAAAATCACCATTCGTCAAGCTATCGTCGCGATACCACTCGAAATGTGCGAAAAGTAGTCTAAAACTACCTTAAAGGATCGACTGATGCAACCCATCTAGAGGCGTTCATTGAAAAGATATTGTATTCGTACATAATGACAAGGTCCAAACATTTTCATTGAAATTATTGCTATATGTGTTTCATTTAACTTTACTTTTGAAACCGACAATTAGAATAATACTGTATTTGAATCAAATCCAATTAATTTAAATTTGGAGGCTCTGGCGAATGAAAAAGCATCTAATCCAAATTAAATTAAATTTTAGACCGGATGGTCTGTCCATTACCTAAAATATGTTGCCAAATAAGATTTTCACTGAATCTTTCAGTTCATTGTGCATTCAATTAAATTGTATTAATCCTAAGACTGTTTGATTTTGGTAGTTTGCCTTTAAAATACATACGCTATTGCATTTAATAATGATTGTTAGCAATGAATAAGTGATTTAATTAAATTTCTAACTAATTCAGCGAGTGCGACTGTGTGTAAGCGAGTTAGCATTTTTACACGAATTTAATTAAATATTTGTGGCAATTTATTTGGTTTAATTCTTATGGTTCAAATAATGATGAAATACTACATTATTTGTATAATGTGCATCCTATTGTTGTAGTGTATGAGCTTTATGTTGTATAAATTTGTTAATAGTTTTTAGTTTGCTCAGTAAAATGCTGATAAAAGCAACTATCATCAATATTTGAGCCGTTCATTTTGTAAATAAACTTGAAGTTAATTTAAAATATAATAATACAAAATATACTCATACATATAGTTTTATAAACACCTTAACTTAGTATATAAAGATTTCTTAAAAGTTCAATCTTCTAAATAGTTGACATAATTTTATTGATATCGAGACACATCCCAGTTTCAAAATAAACGGCTCATTTATACAGCATACAATATTCATAAAATAGGTTCTGAATTGGACAAATGAAGCAAACACCTTCACATATACATGCACACATATATACTTACCCATATCCATATGTAGCGGGTGGTCGAAATACAAGTATCTTTTCAAATCATATGCTATTTTTATTCTGATACGAAATATTGTCTACCAGTTAGCATTAGACCCCGCGAAACAAAATTATTCGCTTTACGCTTGAAAAACGTTAGAGAATATTGTAATGTTGTTCTCGGACATGGAATTACACCGATAAATCATTGAACAGTAGTATTTTTAGCCATCTTGGCGATGGTAATTGGTCGCGTCAGAGCTGCGTTTTGACCAGCTTTCACTTTTTCTAGTGGGCTGGCGTTAAGGACCGATGCTCTGCGGATAATCCAAAAACGGTCCATATAATTAAGGCGATGTTAGTCTTATGCTAAGATCCCATCATCGGCGCAAAAGTTCACTGCGAATTTTTTGACGATTCAATGGCATTCATTGAGGAAATCACTCCAACACCATCTACCAAGAACAAAAAGAAGCCGCGCGTAGTCTCAACATGGATAAATAAATGAGTCCACAAATGAATTCATTGAAGCCGTTGAAGCCTACAACTGCGTATGAGAGTACTCTTGCCTGCATATAAAGATCGTGTCCTTCTACTTATTATTTGTTCCTTTTTTTAAACGTTGACGCCACAATATATAGCAAAGCCAAAGTAGTTTCCTGTTTTTCATAGTACACCCAATCCTGTTTTTATACCGTACGTCCGTTCCTGGGAACACCGTGTACAAAAAAATTGTGCAGAAAAAAGTTATATTTGATTAATCTAAAAGCTTAATATTTCCATAAAACAAAAAAATTTGATTTCATTTTCTTCATACAGTGTTGCTTTTATATAATGTTGTGATTTTTAAGACATAAAAACGGCGCTGCGAAATAAGACCCCAAAACAGAAAACGAAATATAGCACCAAAATTTATACAGAAAACAAAAACACGAAAATTTTGGGTCTATTCCGCAAATTTAATTTCCTAATGAAATAATGTTTTATATTTTCGAAAAAGAAATATAGCAGCAGAAAACGAAAGCGAATTAAGGCCACACAAAATATAACCATCTTTTTACTTTGGACTTATCTTTCATTCGTCAACTACGCAGATATCACTAAGCTTTATATAAATGAAATAAGGTCCCAAAGATTTCACATAAGTTTTTGGGACCTTACTTCATTTTCACTAATTTAAGATAATTATTAAAATTAAATATTTTTTAACAGTATATTTAACGGTACACTTTTGAGATTCTTACTTTTGCTTTATAAAGACAAAATGAGTTTCATTTATTGAAGTGTTTTTGACGTGAAAGGTAGTGCAGCTTACATAACTTAAAATGAAATGCGTGTTTTTTACACGAAAAATATCGAATTCAACGCTCCTTTTCGTCAAAGAAGAAAAAATGATATATAGGAAGAAATCTCATTACAAAGATGTCGTTGTTGCAATTGTGTTTTTATTTTTATTTTAGTTAGTAAAAATTGGGATGCTAATTAAAGTTAGTTAAAGTTTTCTTCGAGAAAAGGGACCTAGTGTGTGAAAATAAAGTTTTGAGAAAAACGCATTTAAAGTTTCTCTCTTGTTGTAAGTAGCCGCTACTCCAATATGTGAGATCTTCCAAACATGCTTCGGATCATAAGATAATGGCACTAGCATTGCTTCCACCTAATTTAATTAAATATGCTTTTAATCAACTTAAAACGCGAATTTATGTTATGGACAGCGAAAATAGATTCACAAGGTTATTAAAATATTTTGCAAAATATTGGATAAAAAAGGTCATTTGATTTTTTTTTTAATTTAGCATTTTATGATGTTTTATATTTGATTAAGGTTGGATGTTAAAACTTTAGTGTTTACAAACAAGATACCCGTACTAGTTCACGGATGAATTTGTTTAAAATTTTACCATACGACATAAGAAGTCATTTAAATAAATTATTTATTTTCATATATTGACCCTGAAATAAATGCCATTGCTTTTTTATAATAAATAAAAATACTGAGTAATATATTTTTAATTTGATATACTACATGGATTAAGAATTTAAGACACGCCTCAATTTATTAAAAATTTCTCAAACAAAAGTAAGGCCTCTATGCATTCTGCACTAATCTGCTCAACTATTTTATAGCATTTAGAACTTTATAGTAGAATTCACTTTTGGGGCTTACTTTTATTTACTCTACTGGAGTTTTTTTTATAATGAAAAATTGTCGCAAATTCAGGACCATATTACATTTTTGCTTTGGGACTTTTTTTTAATATTTTCGGACGCTATTTCATAAAAAATATTGGGGTTATACTGCATAATAAAAGATAACCCCAAATTTGAGACCATTTTTCGTTTTATTTTTTGGGGCCTTATTTCGCAGCACCATAAAAACAAAGAAATAATTCACAAGTTATCTTAAAATATTTTTTTTTAAATAAAGAATCATATTTTATATATTGAAACGATTAATTTTGGCTCAAGTTCAAACCCGAATTTACCCATTTATTTATTCTAATTTTTTTTAATTTTTATTAGAAAATTTTTTGGATAAATTCATTATTATTTTTTTATTAAGAGAGTACTATATATAGAACAATTTTTATTATTCATCATACTAGCAGAACGGATCAGTACTGATTTCGAGGTCGCTACACCATCTCATCAGCGTTCTTTGTTCAATTTTACCACTTTTGACGGTGGATACTAGTGGTCAGGAATATCAACTATTTAACAGTATTATTTAACAAATTAGGATACGAAAAGTACAAACTTATTCATTTTTCATATGTCATTCATTCGTACTAACCGAAATTGATTTGACATATGAAAAATGAATAAGTTTGTACTTTTCGTATCCTAATTTGTTAAATAATACGGTTAAATAGTTGATATTCCTGACCACTAGTATCCACCGTCAAAAGTGGTAAAATTGAACAAAGAACGCTGATGAGATGGTGTAGCGACCTCGAAATCAGTACTGATCCGTTCTGCTAGTATGATGAATAATAAAAATTGTTCTATATATAGTACTCTCTTAATAAAAAAATAATAATGAATTTATCCAAAAAATTTTCTAATAAAAATTAAAAAAATTAGAATAAATAAATGGGTAAATTCGGGTTTGAACTTGAGCCAAAATTAATCGTTTCAATATATAAAATATTAATAAAAGTTCGACTAATTACTTATAAACATTAATTATAAATAACGATGGCACGCGTCAAAAAAAATCTACATGTTTACTTGGTCATAGTTGGTTGAATACTAAAAAAGAAATTCAACTACAAATGACAGAAACCTAACAACATTAATTATAAAGAATCATATTTTTAATGAACTGAATAACTTTGTAGAAATAATATATTGATAAACTAAAAATAAAAAAACAAAAAATTCATAAAAGTATGTATAAGGAAAATCAAAATGTTTTATTTGGTGTCAGTTTCTGACAGTAAGCATGGTCTTTTTGCCGCGCTGGTTCAATATTAGTTTTGTCCGAACATACGAGTATATATGCTTAGTACGTCTGCATTTTCAGATTCCACTGGTTTAATTATTTTAACAGCGTATTCAGTTATGGAACGTATCTATACTATTTTGGAGATCTCTGTGTGCAGCCCCTTGTATCGAGCCATACACTCATTCATTTATACTATTTGTTAAATCGTTGTTTTAAGGAGTAACAAAATATCGATAATAAATTTGTAAGATTTTTATATAAAAGTGATCTCAAGCACGTTAATTAATTCGAAAATAGAAATCGAAAAATTTGTTATTGATAACAAAAAGGAATTATGTTACCAAGGAATATGTTTTTTTAAAAGTATGTTTAATGAAGTTATGAAAGTTATCAAAAGTATATGGCATACATACATACATATGTGTGTACTACCTAAACTGAAAATTCCCCAACAATATTTTTATCCGTGTAAAAAAGATGTGTAAAAAGAGGAAAATATTATTTTTGTTTACCGTGTTATTTCAAAATCGTGTAAAAACTGGATTGCGAAAATTAAACTGTGTCTGCCAACAAGCAAATGAACGTGTGATCGCATTGTACCGATTATTGTCGCAATTGAGATTTGGTCGATATGATCCAAATTTTTTTCGCAATATGCGCCGAAAAATAAATTGTGCAATGTTTTTACATGTCTGTCGATATAGCATGATCAAAATTGTTGCAGATTGTGCTGTTTGCACCGATAGTGGGATCTTGACTTTAAGGATCTGATCCATTTGTGAGATGGAATCGAAAACCGTTAACATATGACATTAAACGGAGGATAAAAACAGGATAAGCTACTGGATCAAATGATCTACCATAAATAAATTTTGTTCTAATAAATAATATGTATATGAAAAGAATCTAAGTTTACTTCATTTTAATTTATTTAAATTTTTTAAAAATATACTTGTATTGTGTGCACTTAAAATCACATAATTTCTTAAGTACACAAAACTGTTCAATACTTGAGCACAAACAGTAAATTTCAGAATTTAATTGATAAATTTGGTTGACGCCTATTAATCAACATGTATTGAAGTTATCAGAGTGTTCAAGTGAATGAGCTCAAAAGTCGTTAAGGTTAATAAAATGACTTTTCTGCGGTTGTGACAATTTATTAGCAAAAATTAATCATATGCTGCGAGTATAATAAATTATGTTTTTATCAGTGACAAACATTAAAGTTTGACAAAATTAATATACAAATTTTCTTCATTAATGAAAATAGAGAAATTGTAATTGCACAATAAATTTCGTTTCTTCCCTGTTTTAAAAAAATTAATTTTTAAAATTGCTTTTTCAAAAAAAGATACATTCATACATGTATGTACATACATATATTTTTAAAATGTTAAATTTTTAAAGATACTTTTTCTGAAGGTATATGCTAAGGATATTTAGCGTGATTTTTTAAGCGTTTGGGTTTTCATAATTGAAAAAAACATCAGAAAATTTGTAAAATTGAAAGATATATTATTTGGGGTATAAATGAATGCCTGTAATTTACTTTTTAAAATATTATTTCATATAAATATTGGCCGCTGGAACGACGTAGGTGCACCATGTGTGAGATCCAATTTTTGTATACTTTTCCTACCACTTCGGCGGGTGTCGCACCAATCGCTGCAGTAATGTTATTTTCCAGCACTGGAATTATGGCTGGCTTGTCCCTGTATGCAAGAGACTTCACGTATGCCCACAAAAAATAGTCCAGCACGGGCAAATCGCATGACCTTGGCGGCCAACTTTTTAGAATTACGTGAATAGAATTTTTAAGGAATTTTTTTTCAGTATTTTTTGAGTTATTTTGAGATTACAACAATTTGTAAGCGTTGGTCTAGCATGAATCGATTCATTATAAAACGAAAATCCCAACTAACCACAAACCACAAAATGTCAGCTGTCAAATCGGTTGTCAAACAAAGCAGTCTTGCCAGTTCAAAGTTCTTTAGGGATTAAAAAACAACCCTTTAGTTTTCTTTTTCTTGCTAAAAGCGATATATATTTTTAATGCAATTTTTTTAAAGGCTTCTTTTTTGAAATCTACTTTTTCTAAAATAATCTTTCGCAGAAGGTATTTTTTCAAAGGTGCATTTTTAAAAAAGTAATTTTTTTTAACGAATTTTCTTTATCTAAATATACCTGTTTAAAATATTCCCTCTTCTTAAAATGTCGCTGAATAGTTATCTTTTGAAAATATACATTTTACAAGATATTTTTTAAAAAGTAATTATTAAATGAAATTTACAAAGGTTTTCTGTTGAAAAAGTTTTTCGTTAAGAGAACCTTTTCTAAGTCCACTTTTTTAACAAGTTATTTTATGAAAGACATTTTTGGGAGATCCATACTTGGAAACACACTTTCCTCTTTTGACAACTTTTAATAGAAACTCCTTCAGAAGGTATTCATTTTAACGATGTTTTTTAAGGGCAATTTTTAAAAGATTTCTTTATAAAAGAGTATTTTTGCACGTGCTTTTTAATAAATAATCTATCAAATATATATTTAATAGGCAAAGGTCATTATTAGATCCCTTTTACTTATATCCTTTTTAAGGAATTTATTTACAAATGTGCATAATCTATACTTTGTTAAAGTCGGTTCAGTATTTTGGGAGCTATAAGAGTTTGAATTTGCTACTAATACAAGCACATTTATTACACATGAATGTATCTTCAGCTTCAAGTTGAAAAATAAACAAAGAAATGAGAGAGAGGGCATTTTCTATACATAATTCGTAAACAAAAGAGTTGCTTAAGAGTTGTTAAGTTGTTTATATAGAATGTTTTTTTTGTTTTGCTTAATAGCCCAATTCACAATCTTGTGCAAATGGTCTTGCGTCGTAGCATTTGCAAAGTAGTGTATCATATTTTTTCTCTACACTAACAACTTACAAAAATATGCACTTGCTACTGTTGTATAAATAAGCAACATCTAAAGTAGTAAGTATATATTTGCACTCTACGTATGCAACACTTAATTGCAAACCAGAATACCAAAATGTTCTTTCGCCGCTCATTCATGTATGTGTTTGTTTAAATGTAAATAAATAAAAAAAAAATATTTTTTCACAGCTGAGTGTGAATTTTGTGTTTTGCAAAAAAGTATTGCAAACTAAACCGACAAGACTGGAAATTATTTGGAATTGCAAAACATGCAATCTTAAAAGCACAATATTGTGAAAAGGGCTAATATTTTATTAGTAGAATATGGTCGATTGCGTCGGCCATATGAAATACTAATATTTTTTTTTAATAATAAGCTTTATGAATTGGAGTTTTTGAAAGGTAATTTTTAATTTCATTTTTCACATGCTCTTTCTTGAATAGTCCTTTAAAGGGCACTTTTTTCAAAAATTTATATTCTAAAAGATACTTTTCTTTGTCAGAAATTAACTTTTTAAAATTTGGGCCCCTTAGAACATATTATTGAAAGTTTTCCTCTTTAGTTTCCCTTTTTCTCTTCTAATTCAGTATTTTCTAAAATTGTAATTTGGTGAATCTATTTGTTTAAAAAGACGTATTTAGGATATAACTTTTTTAAAAGATTTTCTTTTGAAATATGAGCTCATTTTTCTGATGAGCTCAATTAAACATTTGTTTAAGAGTTCAGTTATTTTGGATGCTGCAAAAAATAAAACCGATAATTTTAATGTTTGAAAAATAAATATTATTAAATAATAAATGTTTAATTAAAAATAAACTTTTTATTAAATTTTCTTAAACCGTTCAACTTTATTTTCAACCATAATCATTGAATTCCTGTTTTTACATAAAGTACTAAACTCTTTGTTTGGGTGGTCATGTGTCGAGTGTTTTCTGTTGTTGAACCAGAAACAACCGAACAACTTTTCACCGGAAACGGATGTGTAAATTATGAATCTGTACTGCTTAACTCATGTTTAATACATTTATTTGGATTGTGGCAAATGTGTGTTTATGTGTATATGGTATATGAACGTTATACTATGTCTGTACACAAGTGCATTTGTATGTGTATGCTAATACTTACGTACCCATACATATGAACATGAAACAATAAATAAATACGGTATAATTAAATATACGCAAGCAGGAGGCTGTTCCTGAAAGTCCTTTACATCTAAGGATATAAATTGGGTATTATCTCTTTTACTAAAGGAAGGAAACTGTCTGAAATGATTCATTAATTAACTTGAAAAGCATAAAAATATCTGAAATGTGACTAAAAAAGGTTCCAATAATCTGATTTTTCTTAATTTGGCTCAAAAAAATGTACTATATCTTTCCTCATCATATAATATGAACTTATTTATCTCATAGCTTTAAAGTAATTTAATATTTGACCATGAAATACTGTCTGTGCAACAATTTATGTTATTTTGACATACTTTTCAGCTTGTCCACAATGTGAACTTCATTTGTGGACGCTAATTCAGCAATAAATTAAAGCACAAATTGGTCATTCTATTCACCGTGGTCCATTTAAAAATAAATTTGAATAAATAGTTGATAGTAATTTTGATTGCTCTGTAGCAGGTCTGTTACAAGGATTCATATCGGCGGATGTGAATATTGTATTATTGTAGCGTAATCATGTCATTGTTGCAAGCAATCAAGATATCTATTAAATTTTCAATGATTTCTATAGCACATGTAAGAATTAAAACAAGCAAACACAAAGTATATACTTGTGGCATGGGTACTTCAA
The DNA here is from genome assembly GCA_956483585.1 of Gymnocheta viridis. Lineage (NCBI taxonomy): Eukaryota > Metazoa > Arthropoda > Insecta > Diptera > Tachinidae > Gymnocheta > Gymnocheta viridis. Next base: position 44,951,049 of record OY101441.1, read on the forward strand.
TTGTATTATGATTTTGTCAAACATAGTATGGTTATAAATATTGGTATCAACCATATTATTATTGTTCTTTAAAATTTTATATATAACTTTAATCATGATAAAACAGTTTTTGCTAAGATGTGCAGCCATTCGGGCGATTTTATACAATCTTGCGAACCCAGGATTAGTTAAGTTTTAAATTGAATTAATTTATTTGGAAAGAGTTGTGTATAGAACCAGTTTATTCGATTCTCCTTTATGCAAGCACCGTTTGTTGGTCTGTTCTAGAGTATTTGAAATATCTATAAATACTATAAAAAGTAGTGTATGACTCTGCTTTTCACAAATATGCTGTGCAACGTAAATATTTGCACTCACTGCAAATTATTAAACTCTGAAGGTTCAAGATTGCTAGTTGACCACACCACAACAGCTTAAATTTACGGACGTTAGTATACCAGACGCCAATAATTTACAAGCAGAGAAAACACATGGTATGGAAATGGTTGTGACGCCAATACTTTGTTTCCTGCAACAATTTATTGTTTTGAAAAATAAGAAATTACTGCCTTAAAATACCCAGAAAACATTTTCTCAAAAACTTGCTTGTCAGAAATTATTTCTATGCTTTGAATATTATTTTGCTTGTTTCTATGAAGAATTTCTTTAAATTTATACAACAAAAATAAAAAGTGTTAGTTTGATTTTATTTCTTAATTATTGTTGTATTTGATTTTATTAATTCTGGATTTGTTTCAATAAGAAACTTGTTTAGATTGATTGATAAATTTAACCAGCAAACCGCTAGTGGTACCCGATTTTTACATTTTAATAATTTGTTTGATTCTATAAATATTTTTGTTTGGATTTTACTGTCAATAAGAACAATGGAAATATTTAGTATTTACAATATTTAAGTTTAGAATTTCTGTGATGGAACGTATTTCCAGTTAAATTCAATATACTATATTTATATTTGTGAAAACTTTATCTGTAAACATTAATTAGATTATAATAAGCAAAAAACATTTTGACATTATTACCGCTCAGTGCAGCACTTCTCTGGGGTGAACGTAGTTTGTGTTGATGTTTTTGGTTTTATCTCTTAATTAATACATTGGAAAGAGAGTGCTAAAATTTTTTTCTCTCTAGTATGTAAGATATTTTGTTACTTTCTATTAAATAAATAAATAAAGTACTAAGTTTTCCATCATACTCTCGTTCATTTCTTTGACCGGGCATTTTATATACATCTGTATTTTAGATCCAAAATCCCCATATATTTGAGTCAACATCTTCTTCAACCTCTTCAAATGTTTCCCTTTTGTTGTTTTGTAAAGTTTTATCTAGCCTGTTTTTTGATTCTTTGTACCTCTGCCTTTAGGTCATCGCTTTGTTACACCTCTTCCGGATAATATTCATGATTTTTATGCCGGTACTTACGGAGTTTCCTTCAAATCAATATCTCAGTTTGACAGCCAACTTTTGCTAGAAGAGCATAAATATCTGGTATGTTTACACTCCATTTTTGTTCATCGGAATGAGGTTGAGGTATTTGTTTGGAGGGAGTAAGACATATCGTCGTCCCGAAGTTATCTTCACGTATCTCCATTTTTCCTTTGGAAAATTGAGTCTAAAGTTTCAGCATTACATAAAAAAAAATGATTAGATGAACCGAATTTGCACTACTTCCGGAGCACGAATTCAGGATCTTAGACCCGGTTCACACACTCGTCCTTTTTGACTATCAAATCGTGAGTTTTTAGGAGAAGTGGTCTTGTCTCATTTTATTGTGATTTTGTGATATATATGAAGATAACTTCGGGGCGACGATATCTCGAACACCTTCTAATTGAGGACTCTTCAGATGATAATATTATTCTCAGTGATAATATTATTACATCCTTAATTGTGCCTTCACACTGCGGTCGCTTGAAGGAGGGAATTCTACCAATATTTGTAACGATTGATCCGGTGTGAACTAGTTTTTTACTTCTTGAAGTTGTGGTCTGGATTACCCATTCCACTGTTCTATAGTTGACACAGGCTGAGCGGTACAAATTTACAGATTCTACCAGAAAAACTTACATTTCGGTGAAGAGCCACATAACTCTACAGAATCGCCACTAAATCACGAACTTGCAGGAGGGTAAAGAGTAACAGTTCACTACTTTCACTAAATATAAATCGTACTTATATTATATAGCATTAATTATATCTGTGATAATTACAAATTTCTTATATCACTATTCGAAGAAATAACTGATAAATAGACCATTTTTCAGTTCTCCTCTTCCGCAGTATTTATAGATAATTAGTAATAAAACTTTTAATAATGAAATTCCAAAAAAGAAGCAATTGCAAGTTCTGGTGTAAAACCAGAACATAAATTTACCTGCAAATACGATTATAATAATTGTTTCATTTCGTTTTATTTCATTTTTCCGTTTAACAATAAAAGCCAGTAAATCAATTTATTCTACAATAGCCCTATTCACTTTCTAGTGCATTCGGGATTGTATATTTTTGCAATTGAGAACATTTTCCATCAATCATAAATGGTCTTGTTGGTTTAGTTTGCAATAATTTTGGCACAACACAAAATTCGCACTCGAGTCGTAAAGCAGCTGTAGTAAACACCACTGTAACCATGCCACTGTCGCTTATTGGCCTGCGAGAGTTTTGCATCTCACTTTCTTGCGTTTGATTGGTGGTTGGCGTCGGTTATCGGTACCGAGTACAGTTTTCCAGCAACCACGTGCGAAAAAATTTAAGTATTATTAAGTGGCGGAGAACAAAACAAAAATTATTTCAATATGGGAGGAAAATCTGTGATTCCAGCTTCTTGCACGAGGGTGTGAGTCGGCGAGAGTTCCCGGAGGAAACTTCAATTGGATAGATATTTAGTTCAGCTTGACTCAGTTTAAATTTCATTAAAATTGATTAAGGACTTTTTAAGGAATTCTAGGTCAAAGTTGAACTTTTGAATTTTTTTTACTTTTAGAGTGAAATATGGGTTTATTATTTTTTTATTTATTAAAAAATTGAATATTTGGAAATTAATAATAATTATAAATATTTTTTAATAATGGAATTTTTTTAATGTTACACTTAAAAAAAAAATTTACACTGAAAAAATTAGTAAAATCAACTGGAGATTTTGCTATTACTGAAAAATTTAAAATTTTTTCCTGACAAATTTGCAAATTTGTTTACACTCAAAGAATAGTTATACTTAAAAAAACACGTTAATAATATTATCTAAAAATATTACTATTACTACAGAAATATTTATTATTTTTTGCTGTCAAATTTGATAATTTTAAAAACATTTTAAAAATAAAAACTGCAATAAATTTTAATAGCATTTGCAACAATGGTAGGTTCTGTTTATTATTATTTTTTACTAATATTATGTTTTTCGTACTTAAATAACAATGAAAGGCAATTATAATTATTATTCATTTGACTCAAATATTGATTGCAAATATTCCATATTTTGTTCTGTGCTATCTCTGTTCTTTAGTAGTTTTTTGGCTTCTTCATCTAAATCCCGATGTTCCACTTTCCATTGATTTCGAATACTGGAGATGAACGGATCTGACGTTGCCAATAATATATTAAATAGATCTTCATTTGTTGAATTTCTTGAAATTTTTCTAGTATTGTGCTCTCTATAAAATCTGTAATCCTTGTTCCTTTTTTCCTGAGCCTCCTCTGATAGATCTCCAAGTGGCACCAAATGATATTTAATGACATCTTCTCCATGATAAAGGATTTTGTGAACTGTTGCAGACATATTTCTCCATGGGTAGTTGGTTGTATATATTTTTGCAGTTTCCTTAGCATAATCTCCAAATTTTCTAGAGTCAATTTCTTCATTGCACGCAAGTACTTCTAGGATTATTTTAAATCTGAAAATAAGGTTAAAATCCACTCCTGTTATTTCAGATGCTGTTTCTGGATCTGAAAAGAATCTTCTTGCGGTATTGCCATCATTTGTATTGCCTGACCCTTGTTTTGGCTGATCTATAATCAATCCTAATTTGCGATATTCATCTTGAACATGTTTCTTTTTTGCACTTCTTAACTCTTTGTTGGTTTCGTTGTTTCTTATTGATCCTGAACCCCCGAAATCCAAATCATAGCTGATTTTTAGTATGTGTTCCATAAGTCGTATTCTTGCATGTAGTGGTGATAATCCAAATTCATATGCATCGGTATTATCTAATGATTTTGTCGCGACTTGGTTTAATTGGGTTGATGTTGCTTGGCATATAATGCAGCTGGATGCAGCCTTCGTGCTAGTCAAAGCCTGACCTACTTTTCCATCTATCATTGTCAGCACTAATTGGTAGCTTACTTCAATTTGCTGCCCATCCAACTGTAATTGTAATGGCTGTAGTGTTGCAATTTGGGTCTTGATATCACTAACTTCTTTGTTAATGGCATCATGAGTTTCTTTTTTGAATTCAAATTTGATTGGCCTGCAGTATTTCGTAGAAGATGGTGTCTCATTTTTCCAAATATTCATTGTTTGCGTTGTACTAGTCGAAGGCTCTGAATCTTCTAAAATCTTTTTCAATCGCAATGGTACAAATGATACCATGAACATATCTGAGTCCGATATATTTTCACATACAGCTTGTTTGTATTGTTTTTGTCCCGAAGAACCATCACATCCCCATTTACAAAAAAGAATTAACTTTGTGTTTCCACATTTCTTTAACTCATTTCCTGTTATTGATTGTAGCAAGCGTTCGGCTGTGTGATCAAGTAGAGATTGTGGTTGTACCTCTGCCGAAATTGGTGTGATTGTAATAGTGTCCTTTGATGGCAAACAGTCCATTTTAGCAGCGGTTATGTGATGATATGCTGGATACATATTTGAGCCTTTTTCAATCGCACGCAGTCTGAGCTTAATATATTGCTGTTTTGTTAATTTCAAATCCAGAAATAATGCTAATGCCTCCTCAATATGTGTACTGTATTGCATCACTCGGAGTTGGTATACTGTTAAGAATCCGTTTTGTTCTCACTGGACTAGCTTTAACAACTTTTTCAATGATATCCACTTTTGTTAATTGGTTCTGTGATCGTAATTGATGTAGGAAAGATTCTTTTATATTTGTACAACCAATTGCATCGTTAATATCTTTAAGTTTCCGCCTCTTAGATCTATCGCTGCAGTTGCCCATTAATGATTTGCGTGGTCTTCCAGCCTTATCTTGCTTTGCTGTTTCTGCAGCGACAGTAAGTTGGCCCTCTAACCAGTTTGCACTTTTTATATAAAAGTTTTGTTTACTGTAGCGAACTTCTTTGTAGCGTTTTTTTAGTGCTTTTACGAAATTAAATAATTGCTCTTGCATTTCGGTGCTACACGAATTTAAGTTTAATTTTATTTTAACGTAGCTAAGAACATCTTCCTGGTTTTTGTTTCTAAAATACTCTTCGGCCAGTTCTTTATAACTGAAGCTCTCCATATTTTTCTGAATATTTTTATTTGTGTCTGTTATGTTTTAATTGTACACTTAAAGGATTAACTTATTACTGAGTAATCCCTTATCGAATCCGTATTTTTATACATTTTTAGATACATGTTATTCACACATTGATCTTTAATTTCATAGCAGGTAGTGCTTAAATTGCACATGTTGTCCAGACCTTAATATCAGGTAAAACTAATTAGTATCTCGCCAATATTTGTTGTTGTTGTTGGGTTACTTTTTTTTTCTTTAGTGCTTTAATGTCGCGATTATTGTTATAAAATTGCTTATGACTTTGGTTGACCCTAACATTTGATAACAGGTAAATTTAGTAACAGATCATATGTTTACCGTAGAATTTTGTGATAATTTGTGATAATTTTATTACCAATTTTTGGCTGATCAAAACAAAGCCATTAAACCCTTTCGCAGGTATTATATTTAATTTTTTTAGTTTTACGTAGTCTAAAGTAAAAAACATAAACTTTTAGGCAAAAAAGTGAAAATTATATACACCATTGTATACGAGTACTTTGGAGTAATTTCATTAAAATGAAAAAAGTGTTCTACAGACGGCTCGTCGCGGGTGCAAAAGTATATGTAGCGTTAAAGAGGACACTTTCACCTTTCTCCGGGTGGTATACATTTCTTGTTCCCTTTTGTTCCCTAGAAGTTCTATTCTACTAAAGTTTAAATTTGAGAAAAATATAGTAGTTTCATAAATATTCCGTAACGCCCTTAATATTAAACGCTAGAGCTCTGACCACTTACAAAAACTAAAGACTATAATCCTACCAACATTATAAAAAAGACCGCAGGCCATTATCGATGATAGCTTGCGAGTAGTAATCATTTATTTTTGATAAAAAACAACAGAAAAACACCTTTTTCTGAAATTACAAAAAACCGTTGAGTTTGACAGCATGCCACGCTCACAATTATCAATAGTTTAACCAATTTTTTTGGCTACCTTAATCTGGATATATTAGCTGCAAAAGGGCGTAAAAATTTTAAAAATCGGTGACAAAAAAAAATTTGAGTTTTGGCCAATGAAAAACGATTTTCAGCCACAGTGCGACGGCGAAATTCGTCATACGCGGAGAACTCTGTAATAGATTTATTTCTATATCTTACGTCGGCGACCGGCGAACAAATCAGTACCATGTGACCATTTTCGTTTATAATTTTCCAGTGTTTTGTTAAATAAAGTTTCTTTATACTCTAATAATTGTTATATCATTATTTTGTAGCGTTTGCAATAAATATACAAAATAATTAAATACAACAGTTGGTTTTAGTTGTGTTTTTACGAATGTTTGATTTTGTAAGTATTATTTTTTAAAATGGTCACACTATCCAGCACAAACCAGTGATGGGAACAGTGTTACCATATATAAAGATTTATCTTATTTTTGAAGTTTTTTTGAGGTGTCAAAAAGAGTCCAATATTTTTAGCTAAAAAAAGGATTTTTTAATATATGATATTTCGCACCTTTAGTCTATTACTTGAGATTCCTGTTAACTAAACTACATATTTTCTTCTTAACTTCATTTAAAGTGTGAAAAGAAGTTAAGCGCTTCAAGACTGTTTACTTCCATCCAAATAATTGCAACAATGTTTTATTTTTATATACAAATTCATTTACTTTATAATGAAATTCATCGTCTGTATTTAAAAATATTTTAATACATTGTAAAATATGAGTATATCTGTTTTAAGAAGTTCAACCAAATTGATGTTAATAATTGTACATACACTGCGCATCATCAGGCTAGCACCCCCTTTCACAGACCGTTGACGTTAAATATTATCTTAAAGGTATTAAGAATATGTACTTGGGAGCACAAATAACTATAGCAATTAGTTCTACTCATAAATTATCATAATTGCATAAAGTTTTATGTTGAGTTATGTAACAGTTTATTAAAAAGTTTGAATTTGACAGTGAATTTTCAAAATGTGTTGAGTTCGTGGCACCTACTAATATTATGAAAAGCAATAATAAAAGTATTCCTAATTAACGAAATGCTTTCCAAATGTTATCGATTCTAATAATTTTCAACAAATTGAAGACGAATGGCGAGAATTGCTCCGTTTAACGTCAAAGAATATAATTGAATGAATGAAAAGAATATTAGAACATTTTGGGAAATCATTTTAAGTGCAAATCGTTGCAATGGCTCTGAAGCTTTTCCTCGTTTGAAAAAATTTATTTACATAGTTTTGTCAATACCAGTAGCAACAGCTACTTTTTTCTCTAATCAATATCAATAAGAAACAACTAAGAAATAAACTAGATATGCCAACATTGTGTGATATTTTAGGGACCAGAAACTTTTTGAAAAAATTTGATCGTTATTGTACAAATTTTTAACAAACAAAATAAATGAATAGCAAGATTAATAAAGAAATTTATAATGTAACCTTAAAAAATTTATGAATTTAATGTAAATACGTTTATTACTATAATTATAGTCTTTTAACTTCAAATTTGGCCTTTTCTAAATCAAATTCATTGTAGAATGCAAATATACTCAACCATTTTACAAATGCTATGATGCAAGACCATTTACACAAGCTTGTGAATAGAGTTATTGCTTTAACACTGATAATGTTGAATGAAGTGTTGGGATTTAAAATACAAACAATTAATTAAATCACAAGTTAAAGCTTTAAAAAATTTATGGTTGGAAGAGCAACAGGTGCTTGTTACCAAGTAGTTTAAGTGTTTTATAATTAAAATAGTATTCAAGTTCTTTTGTTGCTATATTTTTTATCCTTACATGCATGTATGTATGAATGTGTTTATAAACATGCTGATAGATCAATGACGCACAAGAATAAAAATGAATTTGTATTGGAGTGTAAAATAAAGTTACACTGAAAGAAACGAATTAATACGAATATATCAGATCAAAGACACACTTATCAAATTAACTGAAAAGTAACAAAACGAAAAAACAAGAGAATTTCTTAAAAAACAGAGGGATATAATGATAACAAAATCGGACAAAGGTAATAAAACCGTTATTATGTATAAAGAAGCATACAAGAGAGGAATGCTGAAACTACTAGAAGACAAGATGACCTACAAAACAATGAGAATTGATCCCACACCAAAACTTTTAAGAACGAACAACAAAATAATAATGGATCTATACAAACAAAACTTTATTACAAAATATGAAAAGGTAAAATTGACCACAAACAGTGCCACGGCACCTAGATTATACGGATTACCGAAAATCCACAAAACTGACATGCCACTACGCCCGATTTCTTCATCAGTAGAAGTACCATGCTATAACCTCTCCAAACACATTGGCAACATTTTGAAAAATCTAATACAAGAAAAATATAATATTAGTAATTCGCTAGAACTCAAAAACAATTTGAAGGATATCTTTGTAGACGATGATGAAATTTTGATCTCTCTAGATGTTGTGTCACTGTTTACAAACATCCCGATTCATTTGGCCATAAACAATATAATGAAAAAATGGAACATCCTACAAACACATACGAAAATTCCAAAATCCCAATTCTTAAAAATATTACAATTCTGTCTTAACGACAATAACTACTTTATTTATAATGAACAATTGTACAACCAAACATATGGTATGCCTATGGGAAACCCACTTTCCCCAACTATAGCAGATATAGTTTTAGATAGATTACTTGAGGTAGTAATGGAAGAGTTGGAAGAAAATAACATACAAATAAAGTACATAACAAAATATGTAGACGACTTATTCGCCATAATAAAAAAGGACGACGAAGAAATTATATTAAAAACTTTCAATAACTATCATAATAAACTAAAGTTCACAATAGAAAAAGAAGAAGGAAATCACATCCCATATTTAGATATAAAAATTTACAGAGAAAATAATAAACTCATTACGGATTGGTATACAAAGTCGATTTCATCGGGACGACTTATAAATTTCCACTCAACACAACCGATAAAACAAAAAACAAACACAGTTTTAAATTTAATAGAAAAAGTTTTAAAAATTAGCGATAAACAATTCCACACAAAAAACATTAAAAAGATAAGGGAAACACTTCTAAACAACAGCTATCCAGAATATTTAATTAACAACTTGATTAAAAAAGCCAAATACGGGGACAAAAATAAAAATAACGAAAACTCATCTGGCAACACCAAATTTTACAGCCTTCCATTTATACCAAAACTAACTGAAAACAAACAAATAAGAACACTAATAAAAGATGACGAAGTGACATTAGCATATAGATCAAACAAAACATTAAGCGATCTATTTACGAAAATTAAAACGAAAGTAGACAAAAAAGAGCAAAGCAATGTGGTGTACCAAATACAGTGCTTGGGAAATGCAACTGAAAGCTGTGGTAAATTTTATATCGGGACAACAAAAAGAAGCTTAAACACAAGAACGAGCGAACATGAAGCAGACATAAAAAAACAAAAACATGCAACCGCTTTATCACAACACTGCACTGAAAATAATCACACAGCTGACTTGACAAACATTAAAATATTGGATAAAGAGAGACGAGAGAACAAACGATATACACTGGAGAGCCTCAGAATACAACAAAAAGGGAACAATGCAATAAACAAAAAAGAGGACAAAGACAATACAAACGCAAATTATTCGATAATTTTACTTTAGTTTTCTGTGATAATAATTGTAAGAAAATTCGGTTTTAAAATAATTTTTAATTTCACTTTGTTTTTTTTGTAATTTATTTTATAGTGTGAAAACAAAGTAAATTTAATTTAATTATAAATTAAAATAAAGATTAAATGTAAGTAAATTTTTGTTTGTTAGTATAAAGCTTTTATAATTTTGTTAGTTGCTTACTTATTTACATAAACTTATACCTATTGTATTTTTATATTTTTATTAAAACGTTACCAGATTAAATAAAAAACATCCCTGAGGAAGTTGGGAAATTCCAACGAAACGTAGGATGAAATTTAAAAATAAATAATCTTTTATTTTTACATATCATGACCTTAAAAGCCCAATAAAGAGAAAATTACAAAACGAAAGTAAAACACTTATTACAATTCTACTAGAAAAAGGACTTACATATATGTCCAGGACCAGATTTTTTAAAAGTAAGCCATGCCAGCTTAGGTACTCTAGAGCAAAGAGGGCCTGTCGCAAAATAACTCATATTTTTTATTTTCAGGTTGGTTAAACCGGTATTCATAAAAGGACAGCTTTTGAGTTATTCGCCAAAACTAATTTTTTCGTTTTGAATTATTCAACAAAAACGAAAACTTTTGTTAGTATTTCTGTTATTGTTTTTATATTTTACGAGAGAACTCTTAATAAGCAGTGATTTGCGTTATCATTTCATGTTGAATGTCATTAATAAGGAAATTTAATAAGTACATGCATCTGCGAATTGAAGCCAATTTGCTGTCTCCCTGATTACACAGTGCAATATTTTTGAAGTCATCGAGTACAAACTCCTTCTCGTGTCGAAATTCTCGAAGTACTTATTTAAACATTTAAATTTTAAGTCACTAGATGCAGTTTTTTCGGGTTAGTTGGTTTTACACTTTTTTCCAGTCTTAAGCTACAATTGTTCCAAAGATAGGAGAATAAACTTCCAATTGGTTTCCGATATGTAGCAAAAATATATGTGAGGACATAAAATCCGAACAGCAGCTAAAACTAGTAAAACTTTAATTGGGTTCGTTATTTTCCATTATTACTTTGAGGAATTCTACACCATAAGGAATTTTCATTTTATGTGTTGCACTGTGTTATCGAATATCGCACTTGAAAAAGGACTGTATATTTTTTGTATATGGTGTTTGGCAATCAGCTGAGTTCCTGCATGTAGTTGCTATAAATAAATAAAATATATTAACACACACCCTTTTCTTTAATTTGAAATCTGTCAAATTTTTATGTGAAAATAAAATGTTAAATATCTAAATATAAGTTCTGTAATGAGCTAAATTAAGTTTCAATAGAACACTTTCTGTCATTTGGTTAAATTTTTAATAAAAAAATATATTTAATATTAATTTATGCCTCAATTCTCAAATTCACACATCGGTTATTGATAGAAAAAACTGAAAACAGGGTTTTAAGAATTATACTTTTTTCGAATTAGTTGAAAGCCGGGTTTTTAACTATTGATAATATTTCATAACTTTGGTTGTGTGGTGGCAAGCTGCGCCGTCTTGTTGCGAATAAATATCGTCCACATCAATATCTTTATGCCAAATACGGTGTAATGTCGCTTGTGGAATGCCGATTTCCAAAGACTATCAAGAAACGTCCAAATCTTGGGTTTCCTCAGCAGTATGCGCGACAACAACAATATTCTCAATTATTCTTGAGCGAAGAGCACAAGTTCAATTCTTCACATCACTATTTTGTTCAAACAGCTGAAATTTTTCCACCTTCTTGCCAATTGATGGCCGATAAGGGTATTCATGACGACCCAAAAATGCTTTAGTTTTGCGAATTCTGAAAGCGAAATTTTCACCATTTTTGTAGTGAATTTTAATATTTTCATTGCATTGTTGAAGCGCATATCGTTGCATTTTTATTAAAAGCGGCGGGCTATTGAAAATTAAACGTCTAAGTAGAACACACTATAGAATCGCTGGTATCTGATTCATTGCATTATGGTTTACTTGAAGTTATTATTCGTGTGTACTTGAATTAGTTCTACATTATGTGTATATAAATCAAGAAAATAAAGATCTAACTCCTTGATGTCTTTTTGAAAAATCACTTTTGCAATGAAAAAATATGATTGATGTGCTTTATCGAATATTTATGACCTCTGACATTAGCTTAGGAGTTGAAGAGCACCTATAGGGGTAAACAATTATTAATATAAAAAAATCTTTTGATATTTCATGTCATGCTATTTTGTCTCTTTCGCTTCCTTCTCTAATCTATCTTCTTACTATCAAATAGAAAACGTTTCATATATCATAAACAAAGTCGCTGTATACATCTAGTCTAACGATCAAAAATGAAAAATGAAAACTTTTATATTTTTAAAAAGTTATTCAATAAATTTGTTAATAAACTGTACCATACACACGTTTTAAATTGCTTTTTATTACAAAATATCAATATTTAAGTTGAAAATGAAAGCACTTCTTTATAAATATTTCATTTTAATTTTTAGTTTAATAAAAAAATACACTTTTTTGTTGCATAGTTTTATTTTACTATTAACAGGATATTAAATTTGAACGAATTTAAAGTTTTCATACTTTCACACGAAAGTGCAAAACGTTTTAATAGTTATAAATTTTATGAAAATTAACTATACAAGTGGATATTATGCTAGACTATAAGACTGGGGTTGCAGGTTTGTTGCCTGCCAAGACACATGGTGTTTCTACAGACAACCCAAAAAGTCTTATGCAGATTATATTTCTGTAAAAAATATATGTGTATTACAATTTCACCAATATTTCGACCCTTTAGCATTAAATTATCTTATGCAAAATTGTTCAAAGTTTGTTTTGTTATTGAAATTAAGTTAAAAACATGAATATTTTACTGAACGATGGTATAAACAAATAAAATCTTTCTCAAAAAACCCTTTCTTATGATAACTTGACACTAAAGGATCGATTTAATTTAAAAGTTGAATTAAAAATGTGAAAAAGCTTTATATAACCCATTCCCATTCAAAATGAATGCGCCACAAAAGGTTTTTTGGAAAAAAAAACACTTCGCCGATAAAAGTCTTGCCAAAAATTCAAATGACGAAACGTTCAAATTAAGCTGATAATACAACTCCCATGGACCAATTGTCGTTCAAAAGAAATTTTACTAGGGCCTATTTGAGGTCTTAAATTTTTAGCAAACGTCCAACTTCTTCCACAGTAGCGAAAGCTGATCGTAAAAACAATGGTCATAATCCTGAAAGGATAACAAATCAGTTACGATGTGTTGTTTCTCATTGCAGGTGCCGGTAGAGAAGCAAACTATACACAAAAACGCTTTATGTAGAACGAAATTGTTTTGGTCAATGTTGCAGTTAAAACGACCGTTGCCATCATATAAGAACACCAACTTTTCTAAAAAACCAGCAAAATTTTAAAATTTTTTTCAATCGATTCCTTTTATATAAAGCAATAAATAACAATACAAAAGGGTTTTTTATTAGCAGTTTTTTTGGGGCGGTAATGGGTTAATTAAAAAAAAAACAAATTAAATGAAAATCGAAGCTGAACCACCAAAAGGATTTGAGGCCCCAAAAGGTAATTTTTTATTAAGTAGAAAACAGAATATCTAATATTTTAGAATAAAATAAGAATGAACCATTTTTTCACTGAACTACACATTAGATTTTATTTCGTAACGCATACTTTAAATTGTATATAAACCTCTCACCAAATAAATAAAATAAAAATTATACTTAAAACATATTGTAGAAACTTTAGAGCTTAAACGTTAAAAATAAATGCAGGATAAAATGATAAATCTCATGTCGATATTTTAAAATTATGTTTAATACACACCGACACATAATTATTCACATCCAAACATGCATTATGTGTAGACACTCATACACGTCTAACTATCTGCACATGTTAGTGTAGAAATGTGTTGCTGCATTTTTAAACGGCCTATAGACACACTAGCACAAATTCATTCATATCCTTTTTGCTTTCGTGGTACTGATTTTCATTTTTCATTCAAACATTTAGTCATACATTCTATTAATAAACTGCAACATACATACATATTTTATACACCTGAAGCCTTTTTGATGTATTGTTACACATGAATAAACAACTTCAACATACTGCATACACAAACTTACTCACACGCACACACACACACACATACAAATATAATGAGACTATAGAGCTAAAACACTTAAATAATATTGATGGAAAATAACATCATTATTTTTCGTTGTAGTCCTTTTGTTCTTTTAATTTTTTTTAATTGACCTGCAATTGGGGTTGTTGACCAAACTTCAAATGACTCCTTTACATATATAAATAAATATGGATCCATAAAGAACTACACGTACCTAAACATCAGCACATACGTAAACGTACAAACACATTCAAAGCTACTTTATCAGACATATTTATTTTTATAAAATGTTTATTACTGCAATATCCTTAACAGGACCAGCTAGGCATAAACTAAATATAAATTGCTCAAAGAAACGCTATAATTAGATAATTCAAAAGCTGATATAAAAGCCGAATTGAGGTACTTGATTTAAAGGTATCTATCTGAAGGGGTACTTCTTGAACAATTATTATTTTCAAAAGTATACAAAAAAATACTTTTTTATTTAACAAGTACCTAGCAGTTACTTTTTGCAAATTAATATTATTCTTTAAATTAAGCTTGAGGTCACTTTTTTAATAAAAATCATCCCAATTTATTTTATCTCGATATTTCGTTATCCTTTGGATAACTTCTTCAGGAGGAAAAAACTAATAAACGATTTAAATAACAAAAATTAACAAATTATTAGTCAACAATTTCTTTTTCCGTTTTGTAACTTATATTTTTTCTTGTGTATTTAAAAAGTACTTTTTTTAAGGAAATTTTTTAATTTTTTAAAATATATAATCTGTATTTGAAATGTATTTTAGGACATATTTTTCATACAAACTTTCCCTAAAATACATTTCAAGCCCAAATTATTTTTTTAATAATACGACCGATAGTTTTTAAGAAGCACTGCTTAGAAGAAGATACTTTAAAAAAGTACTTTTACTTAATTTTGATTTAACAATTTTAGTAATTTTATTTAAAAATAGTGGTACTTTTTATGAAGTAACTTCTTCAAAATTAAATATTTTGAAAGTATTTGTATTTTAGATGTATTTCCGGTATTTTTAGTGCGACCTTAAATCAATTTGTGAAAAATATCATTTGCAAGAGGCACTATTTTCGAAAACATAAATTAAAAATAATCTTTTGAAAAAATTTTTTTCCCAATCTTTTTTATAGAAGTTATATTTGAAAAGATATGCAAGTGGAAAACAATAATCATAAGCTGAGAAACAAAATTGTCTTCTTTTGTATTTTTTTTAATAACTTATTTGGTTTTCCAAATTGGTCTTTAAAATAATGAGCATTATTAAGCGAAATCATTGCATGTTTATTTAATTGTAATAAATTCCAATAATAATGGAAAACGATTTTATTTTACGTAGTCCCAAAAGAAAAGACTCTAAAGTTGTTGAATTAAAAGACCTCGGTGGCTAATTGGGATCGCCTCTTCGAGAAATCTAACGCAATTAATTGAAACTCTAAGATGTCAAGCGTACATTTTTGGCCAGACAGAGTTTTGTTGACTGAAAATTTCCCGTAACACGACTCATTCATTTGAAAAAAGAAAATTTTTCGGAATACCAATATAAAATATTTGTGTAAGAAATAAAAAACCTGTGTCAAATATATTTACATACATATATAAATAAACCTAAAAAATAGTAGAATTGATATAAAACCGGTTTTAAAACACTATAATGTGGCAACTCAGTTCAACTTTGTCCGGGAAAAATTTAAATTGTACCAATGTAAGACAAGAGTTGTCCGGACATAATCATTTCTCGCTCTCTCACTATGAGAGATGCCAAACTACATGGAAACAAAATTTTGTCCGGACAAAAATGTTGTGCTAAACAAATGGATAAATCCCCAAGTTTTTTGTATGGCAAATCAAATAAAGATGAGCACTATCTCACTTGTACCTTTGTTATGATAAGAGCTTCTACTTTAGCAGGCCTATTTTAGTACATACACTTTCTATCTTGGTTCCGAGAAAAAGCAAAAAAAAATTAGAAGTGCTTGTGCATATAATGATGAAGGCGATGACAATTTTAAAACTTATACTCAGTTTAGTTATGCATTATTAACAAATACTCGTAGTAATTAGTTTTTAATTTTCTTAAATAGAAAATCGTCGTGGTGTAATTTCATAAAGATTGAATAATTTTTGCATAAAATCATACAGCTGGCAACACTGCTCACTAATAACTGTTTGTTCAAACATGCATTCCTTTAGAAGTCGCAGTTTTCTTTTGATTGCCAGTTTTATCGGTTTGGAAGAGATAATTAATATTCGTTACACTTGTGAAAATCGTTTAATTAAATATAATTAAATATATATTAGTTTGCTTCTAGTTTAAGTGTTAAAATGAGTATAATAAAACAAATTTAATACAATTAAAAAAATAAGTAAAAAAATAAAAATACATATGTATGTACTTTATCTTCAGCTAATGTAAGCTAAGAGAAGGATAAATATTTATGTATGTATGTATGTACATAAATATGTATATCATCCATGATATTTTCGTTAATAAAAATGAAATAGAATTTTATACAATATAATTCATAATTATTTTGCATTATTTAAATGGTTTTGTTTCACAGAAAGACATGAATGAAAAAATGATTTACTTAGTGCGTGTGTGTTTCCAAAAAAATACCAAAATATAACGGGACGCGTAATGTAGTTGTTGTTATTATTGAGTTGTCATTACATTCAATTATCTGTTCAGAAGAGTGAAATGTAATGACGTCATAATGAGAATTTAATAATCGGTTGAACGGTAACGGTTGAATAAATGTTTTTGTTGCTGTAGAAGATGATTAAAGAAAGCTAAGTAAAATAGAAACAAAAACATTATATATGTACATATGTAGATATGTATTTGCTTGACTATTGTATACTCTTTGGAATTCTTGTATACTTTTCTAATGATAAAGGAGATCTAAATCATTAAAAGAGCATCTTTAACCAATTTGGCTATATTTTCCAATAATGGAAAATACAATTTTTATAAAATTGTTATGTATGTACATATGTATATTGAACGAATATTAATTAAAATTATTATGTATATTTTATTCGTCACATAATTATTCTCATGCGCGTTTTATGATTAACTATCGATATTGTAACAATACTAACACAGTACAACACATGATTTTGGGACTCATTCAGAGAATTGCACGTAAAAGTAGCCCCAAAAATAAGAACTTCGTTTTGTCAAGTTTACTGCATTAATAGTTTAATGGCCATACGAATTTTTTGGTTCAAGGTGGATTTTTATCACTTTTTCTAAGTATATTTTAACACGATTACATCTCAGTATATCGTACGTATACTTGTTATTTTTCATCTTCTACATATTCAATGTTCTTCTGGGTTTAAAATGTAATTGTTAATTATTAATGCAGTCAACTTGACAAAACAAATGATGCAGAAGTTTTTATTGTTGGGGCTACTTTTACGTGCAATTCTTAGAATTGAGTCCCAAATCAATGAGATGAAAAATGTTGTATTGTGTAATTGTGTATTTTCTTCGCATAGAAAATAATAATTTTTGAATTGGAATGTTGAAAGTGTTAAAAATGTTGGCTGGTCAAGATAACATTATTTAACATATTCCATTCTGTCGATATTAGAATAACAATTTCTGGGTAGAATATATTTCTGGTAGAAACAAATAAATTTTTAACAAAAATTAAATTTAAAAAGTATTTAGAAAAACTTTATGAATATAAGTATGTATAAAAGTTTATACTTTTTAATTTTGAAAACTTTATCAACTCTTTAGCTAAAGAATTTTTTTTTGTGTGGAAAAGTCATGTTGGATTCAGACTATTTATGGGAAAAAATTAATAGATATGGGTTTTGTTTTATGATTTCCATATCCGAACTTTATTAATTGCTTTTCGTTTAAGGAGTTTGATCTCTTAAATCAATATTTTGAAGCCCATTTAGTTTCTTTATTCAGCAGCATCTATCAAGACGGGCTTAAAGATTTTTTGATAAAGATAATTAAAGATAATTTTGATGCATCCTCATTTCGTATTGCTGAGGTTGGGGTATTTTTTGATAGTAGAAACCAATAAAAATAGAGAATTTAAACCGATTCGCTAAGAAGTTTTGAAGGTTTTGAAGAAATAAAGTTTTTAAAGAAAACCAGAAGTAAGATTGAGAAACTGCATATTCTTTTATGTGTTTGGCTTTCGATGTCACCGACATCTTCGATAAGCAAAATGATTTTTTTCCAAATCAAGTATCATTACAACTAAAGGAACAATTCGTTTTAAAATGGGTAGACTCAGATTTGAACTCAAGCCAAAAATGTTCATTTCAATATAACCCTTACGTATAAATATTAACTAAATTATTATTCTTAAAGGGTTTTTTCAAACTAACTTGTAGAAGAATTTCACTTAGGTCCAATAAATCAGATCTATTTAATTGTTTTAAAGTATAATAAGTAAATCTGTAAGTCAGTAAACATTTAAAGCATTTTTAAACGCATAAAAAGAGTTATTTGACTGTCACTACCGTGTGGTTTCGACAAATATTATTAAAAATTTTTCTAATAAAATCTCAAAATTTTAAATAGTTTATGTATGGATATTTATTTACTGAAATTTATTAATTTGTGTGACAGTTTTATTAATTAAACTAGATTAAATTAAAACTTCGATTAATTAGTCGAGCTATTAACCGTTTAAAAGAGAAACCCGATTAATTGAATAACCTAAAAGGAACCACACAAGCCATTACACACTTTTTGCTATTTGTTTTTATTTCTATTACGTATACATTACGTAGAATTTATTATGATTGTATGGCACGTATACGTATTTTTAATTTCTTTAATTGTCAGCGAAGTCGTTTCAGCTTCCTAAAATTTTCGTGCTGTGAAAGATTTTTATTGCCGTAGTCTACTTTTACACATTGTTTAGATCTCTCGCTCTCTCTCTCTCTCTCTATGATATTTGCCTACATTCTTTTCGTAAATTTTTCAGGAATGATGCAGGACAGAACATAAAGTGTCCGCTTACCAGCAGCGCCATTTACATGTTCAAAATCATATTTAAAAATTAATGTTTCAAATTTATGTTCAATTTTTTATTCTCGTATACTCTTATTAAATAAATTGTCTGTGCTTCATTTCAATTTAAAGTTTTCTGCTTATAAAAAACATATTAAAAAAATCGCTTTGAACAGTATAAAGATTTTTAGAAAAAAAAATCTCAATATTGATTTGCAAATTACTTATGATCAGATACATAAATTTGCTATAATTCTTATTGTTGGTCACACTTTCCATTTTTACCTTAAATTTCTTTCATCATTGTTTATCAGCATAAATATATCGTTGTTGTTGCTCATATTCTCGATTATGTTGCTGTTGTTTCTATTTGTTAATTTTATGGGTTTTATATTCATTCATTCATACATGTTTTTATGATGACAATACAATACAAAACCGACGATTATGATGACGATGACTTGGATGCTGATGTTGTTGCTGACGATGAATACACATACATAATTATGATGTTGCTGCTGCTTAATGAAGTGTCACTATACGGAAGTTCTTTTTTCATGAGCAATTTATGGATTCGAAGCAGTAGAAAAAACACGAAAAATACGGCAAATAAACAACTGGACCTCATACTGTTTTAAACATTTACACACTCTATATAAATATGGAACTTTTCAAAGAAACAACATCAGTTGATCGGTTGGTTGGATTTTTGTGCTTAACTTGACATAGACAACAAAAAGGGGTCAAAAAAAACATAAAATTAATGAAAGGCGTTTAAGCAAAGTGTTACAAACAAGTTCTCAAGGGTTCAAACATAAAAGATTTAGTGATGTGTTCATTATTTAATTGAACCCTTATTACATTTTATTTTATACATTTCAAATAATCTGTGAAAGCCTACTTAAATTTATAATTTCTTTAGAGCAAAAACATAAAAAATGTATAAATAAAGAATACATATACATATATTCGGTCAGTGGGTCAATTCAATTTTAAAACTTAAATTAAATAAGGCTATACATATTTTGATCAGTGTCTATAAAAAGTTTTAGTAATTGTTTTTGAATTGAAATCCGTTTACGTGCAATGATTTTGTATTGCACTTTTATAGCCTTTGATAGCTCAGTTGGTAGAGCGGTGGACTGTAGTGGCAATTGAGAAACAATAGAAATCCATAGGTCGCTGGTTCAAATCCGGCTCGAAGGATTAATTTTTTTAAAATTTTTCTCGGAATGGCAAAGCTGAAATTTAGAACTTTTTAGAGATGACGAAAGACTTTATAGATTAGTTAATGTCAACCCTAGAAATGGTTGTCTATGCGTTGTGGAAATGTCCTTCTTGTTTTAAAATAATTATATAGAAGAATTGAAATATTTTTGAAAGCCTAGTCATAAAAATGTGTCGAGATACAATAATAACATCTTGTCTTTGCGAAGTGCTATGAGATGTAAAGGAAATCCTTAAAACGGATCCCTTTTAGCCACTAAAATAGAATCCATGGAAAAAAACGGACATATAGTATGTCATTTTCGCCAAAAATTATAGTTTTTTTTCTCGAATTTAATTCAAGAACTATTTTTTGTTCAAAAACGCTTCAAACTTTTTTTATTCAAAAATCCTTTAAATAATCGTATACGGGTGACAGTCGCAAGCTTCAATGAGTCAAAAACCAACAAAAGCGTTACCAATTTTTTACTTCTTTTTGTTTTTGTGTAAAGCATGAAAAGCTATACATTTGGGAAAAAAGAAAAAAATAATCAAACATGCAGCTCATAAAATATAAGCAATTAAAGGCAGTGACGTGGCGTGACAAAAATGGAAGTTGAGTTTATTTTATTTATTTATTTATTTATTTATATTCGTCGGAATGTTTTGCAAATATTTTTTGTCATAATTCCCAACATTATAAGTATTTTTTTTAATTTACTGAATTGACAAATTTTTTCTTGATTATCCCCTACAGCCCGTTGCTTGGTTCGTGACGGTACGTGATGTGACGTGACATAGTTTAGGTTAGGTTGCACAGGCTGCCGATTGCAAGCAACCGGCCCACTTGGGTCCAGAAAAATAGGTCCCTTTGTGATGCCCGTTATGGACAGCGAGAAAAATAAAAATATTGGCTATCCTATATTGTGGTCAGTATTGAACCAACGGGTTTTCCGAATAAACTTGTTTATTCCCTTCAGATTGCATTCCGTAAGGTCTGCGAGTTCGGGTAAAGTTGAGTTACCCAGATACATGGCTCTGTGATGAGGCAGAGCTGGACATTGACAAAGGAGGTGTTTTACAGTTTCTTCCTCCTCCTCATTATGACAACTTCTACAGAAGTCGTTGAAAGGGAGATTTAGTCTGTTTGCGTGGGCAAAGCAGTGCCCTGTAAGGACAGCCACAAGTATACGTAGCTGATGTCGAGGGATTCCCAGTATGATGGCTGATTTTGCTCGATCATATTGGGGCCAGGTTAAACTGGAGACAGCACATGTGGGTTCATTGAACCATCTAGCTTGTGCTAACCCTATAAGTTTCTCCTGAATGAGGATTTTGCAGCTTTTTAGTGGGGCTCCCACTAGCCGGTCGGTGTCCCATTCTTGTAAACGAGATCCCTCCCTGGCTAGCTTGTCCGCAATTATGTTGCTAGGCACGTTCGCATGCCCTGGTACCCAGATTAGCTCGAGGTTGGAATGTGACGACATCTCGTTTAGGGATATCCGGCATTCCTTTATCAGTTCAGATGTTGTGTAAACACCCGATAGAGCGTTCAATGCAGCCTTACTATCGGTACATATACGAATATCCTGCCTATATACCCTATTGTACCTTAACCAGTTAGCTGCCCTTTTTATGGCCGATATTTCGGCTTGAGTTATGCTACAATGATCTATTAGCTTGAAACGTATCCTCTGCTGAAATTGAGGAATGTATATGCCCCCTCCCATCCCTGCACCTGATTTGGATCCGTCAGTGTAAACCTCAAGCACTTCCCCTCGGTAACTAGGATCATTGAATGGAGGGAGAGTATCTGAGATTGACACTGCGAATCTTTTCTCAGGCATAAGGTAGGGAGAACGGTAGTCTATAAGTTCGGGAAGATTTTCGAACTGTCCGATAATGTTTGCATGTCCATCACCTAGTGATTTCCATGTTCCAGCGGCACTGAGTCTAACTGCCGAGTTCATAGCCAGTTGTTTGACCATTAATTCGGCAGGAAGCCAGTGTAACATTGTGAACAAGGCATTTGATGGGGTGGCGCGAGGTGCGTCTGTAGTCATCAAGGCCGATGTTCTTAGAATTCTTTCAATGATTTTAGAATAAGTGGATTTGCATAGGGCCGGCCACCAGACGATTGCACCATACATTAATATGGGCTTGACGACAATTTTAAAGAGCCAGTTGGCCGTTTTGGGGTTAATACCCCATCTGTTACCTATGGCCTTTTTGCAGGTATAGAGGCCAATAGCGGCTTTCGCTGCTCTTGCTTGTACGTTTAGGTTCCACGATAACTTAGATTATAGGACGATACCTAGATACTTAGCATTATCGGATAACCTTAGCGTGACTCCGTTAAGAGTTGGTAAGGTGAAGTACGGTATTTTGTATTTTCTCGTGAAGAGTACGAGCTCCTTCTTCATTGGGTTAACGTTGAGTCCATTACCGATACACCAACCGGTAATGTGATCCAAGGCTGACTGTAGACGATGCGAGATTGTGTCTGGGTACTTACCCGACACTACTACTGCAACGTCATCTGCGTAAGCTACTGTTTGTGACATAGTTTACATGTAATACTTGTACTAAGATTTGTTTTCAATAAGTGTTTGTTTTTCTTAATTCATGAAAGAAAACAGGTTATAAATTTTATTTGATTATTTTATTTTGTAAATTAAATGAATTCAATTATTTTTAAATGTATGAATTAAAAAAATAGGGGCCAAATTCACGAAGACAACAAGACAATTGAGAAAATTTCGTATGAAAAAAATACTCATATTGAGCTTTTCTTCATACAAATGTTTTCAAAGGTTTGTTTGCTATCTAAGTGGGTATTTTATATTTTTTCTCTATACCGCCGAGCTTTCTCCTTATTTTTCTCCCATAATAAGTCCATCTACGTCAAATATATAATTAAAAAAAAACAACCACAATGCAAAATTCTTCAATTACGATAATTTGTATCAGTTGACGGACGTGACGAAGTTTAAAGTACTATAAAAACATAACAGTGTCTGATATGGTCCAATTTAATATTTCAATAAATTAAGATTATTAAACTTGATTAACGTAAAAATTTTGAAACACTTGAGACCACCGACTCAGAAGAAATGAAAATTTATGATGTTTTGTGGTCACGAGTGTGACATTAAAATGTTAATGAAAACAAATTGAAAATTTACCGTTAAGCGGAAATAAAAATTCGTTTCGGAATCTTTAATTTAATAAATTTTAAGTGTTTTTCTTAAATAAAACATTAAAAACGAAACGGGTTTTCACCTTTTATTTTTTCACACGGATTTTTGGTTTTTATGAAGCTAACACCCCAATATTAATATTTTATTCTTATAAGATACGAGGGTGGATCAATAAGTCCGTGTGAAAGTGCATGAAACACTGTTTTTTTCGCAAACCAAAAATTTATTTTTCAATGTAATCTCCTTTCAATTCAATAATTTCATTGTTGGGGCTAAATCTCTTTCAACAGAGCCATTTCTTTAGGTTTGGAAATAGGAAGTAGTCACTAGGGGCTAAATCCGGAAAATATGGCGGATGAGGTACCAATTCGGATTGCGATTAAACAACTCCAAACAATCCTTTGAAGTTGTCACACGTTTACGTTTATGGTCATTTGAGAGCAAACGTGGCACCCATCTTGCAGACAACTTTCTTAAGCCCAACTGATCACTTGAAATTGAAATTACATTGCCATATGAAATGCGTATGACATCAACATCGCGCACTCGTGGATTTTTTCAACAATTTCGGCTGTACTGACCTCAATAGGCCGTCCGGAACGTTCCGCTTCATTTGTACTTGTGCGACCACAAAGAAAGTCAGTAAACCACTTTTTTACCATTAAAATCGATGGTGCAGTGTCCGCATGATGGTTCTTTTTCGCAATAAATGATGTTTAATGAGCACTCGAAATTCACATTTTTCCATTTTTAGAAAAATACACGATGTTGTACGTTTTGAACAGCTGTTAAACGCAAAGTAAATGACGACACTTGCTTAAAATTTGACAGTAGTCTATTAACAGATGGTACTTGATGGAAACAGTGTTGCGTTTCATATAACTACAAGGGAAGTTCGAAAAGTCACGGACTTATTGATCCGCCCTCATATCATTATCATTATCAATAGAAAGATATTTTAAGTAACAAGAACAATTCGTGCTTTGATTTCTCTGTCGCCATTGATATATTAACGACCTGTACATTTTTCTTTAGTATGCATATATACAAAAAATTGTAGGATAATACTGAACAAATCTACGAAGAATTAATACAAGTTATTGCAGGTGTGAGGAGCTGGAGAAACAACATGACATTTTTAGTTAGGAAATGCCCAACAATTAAATAAAAGAAACCACCGAAAATAACTCCTTCGCCCGAAGTTGTTGGTTGTTGCTGTACCTCCTGCTTCAAAATATGAAATTCAGAAGGCATGATACTTGTTCACGATAATCCGTTCGGGAAGCTTCTTTTTGAACTAAACAGCGTGCTTCACTCAATGCCTCGAAAATCCGCCGAAACCATGAAATCGTTCAACAACAAATGTAATCGCCCGCCAGTGTTGGTATCTCCAGAAAGAACAAAAGCACCGTCAGCTGTTCCAAGAAGGATAAAAAGCACAATAAAAATATTTTCAAAAATTTAGTTATGCCAACAAATATTAAGCAATTTATAAAAAAGTGAATGTAAATACCCAATATACAATTTAAAGTTTTTGCTTCAAAATAAAGGAATTGAAATCAAATAGCAGGATTTATTAACATTTAATTAAGTAAAATAAAATTTATTTAATAAAAATAAAAAAAACGTAACAAAACAAAAAAAGTTAAAATAAATAAATTCGTTTATTTAGGAAAAACTTCAAAGTATATAGGCGAGTCTGATAATTTTATGTAAGTTTTGAAGAAACTTTTTTTCAGGTTGATTACTTAAATATTTTATTAAGCTTCTTCCTTTTACGTTTTATATGACGATATGTATATATGTATGTGCATATCGCTCCGTTATTGCACCGTAGTCCTTTATCAAAAGTGAAATATTAAAAATGTTAGTAGGTATGTAAATGGCCTGTATTGGCTTTTTAGTGAGTGTACATTTGGTTTGGATTAAGCATACATATGCTACTGAAAAACTTTTTACATATAAAGAAATACCTTCAACATCTTCAACATTTTTTTTCCTAAGTATAAGCTACTTTTTGTTTGTTGTTTTGGTTTTTTTTAAATATAATCAATTTGCATTAAAGGAACGATGTGTAGTAACAAATTTTTGAAAGTTCTAAATAATAAGGAATCGATTAAAAAAAGAGAATTGAAAGTCGAATGAAATTAATGATAGCATTTCAATCGATTGTTATTTAATTTTCGTTTATTTTGCTATCAAAAATATCCATTTCGTCTTCGCAATCAGGCACACAAAACAGTTGTAATAAAATATTAAGATTTTTGGTATAATTCGTTCGAATTTATTTTGCTACAAACATTCAAAGGCGGTTGAAAATTGCTACAATCTGCATTTTAAAAATTTAAACCGTATTTAATATGCAGTAACGCATTTACTAAATTTAAAGATAACCAGTTTCTAATTTTTCTTTTAAACAAATTCAGTAATGTGAATGTGATTTCAGCCTCAGTATTAGTGGGTGATAAAAGAAGTAGGTTACTTCTGTAACTGAAAACATTTCTCAGTTGTATAAAAAAGCACAAAAGGCACTGTTGAAATTGTGAAAACCACTGTAAATACCTCCTTTTTAAAAACAGGTATTTAACAAAATTTCGCGCGTATCAAGAGGCAAAAAGCATCAAAAAATACCCGAAAAGCACCAAAATGCCATCATCACTGACGTCCGCATTACATTGAATAAATCTCTCTCTATCTCTCGTCCATTCAATAAATGAGAGATTAAATTCTTTTGGTTCTTAAAATAAATTGATCTCTGTCCAGCGTTGTCAGAAGCTTTGAGAAGAAAATCGTCATATGCCGAAAAAAGTTATATTTTATGGCAAAAAATCATCATTCTTTTAATACAAAATTTTATTTAAGACAAAAAACTTATAATTAAATTATATTTACATATGTATTTTAATTATTATTATATAAGGTACCCTGTGTACTACTGACCAGCTATACCCCAGCCAATGTTTTCTATTTTTGACATTTAACACAGGCTTATGACTAGAAATCCACCAGTAGACCTTATCACTAATGACGAGGTAGTACTTATAGGATCACATAGATATAAATATATTTATAGCGAAACATGTACTTATGTTTATATGGTGACAAACATATGCACATATGTATATATCGTCATAGCTCCGACAAAATCCGTGAAATTACAAAAAAAAAATAATTTTTGGTCACACACTCACCAACCAACCAACAAGCAACTGGTTTCATTAGAACAATGGCATTATATATTTAGATAAAAATAATATTTACTTATATAAGAAAACAAAAAAAATCAATTCAGATTAAAAAGTACATGTACTATGAAAAAGTTTTATGAAGAACTTTTCCTATAATATATACAAGGTTTCATATCTTTTATAATATCTTCGTCTATTTTCAAAGTATAGCAGGAACTTTTTTAAATTGCTAAGTAATTTTTAGCATATAAGATACCTTCGAGAGTGCTGTTGTCTAATATATTTATATATTTAGTTTTGTTTAAATTGAATGTTGAGACATATTAAATTTTGAACCAATTTTGGCAAGACCGGGAAAGCTAGAATGTTGTCAGCACGAGTTATTTTTGAATCTTTTGATCAAAATTCTTCACAGCTAATATTATCTTGAGCTATAAAATACTCATTGAATTTTATTAATTTTATAAAAGTTTTGTAAATTCGTCATTTAAGTTTTGAATATCATTTTCACTAATTAAGTTTGGAAAACTGTGTATTAAGCAGGTCAAGGTAAAGTAAAATCGTTTTAATATTTGTTTACATAACTCTGTCTCCTTTTGAGCATTCTCGGAAGCGCTTAAAAACGCCACATTTGAAAAGCGTGTACTTGTTACTGCTTTCTGAAACATAATATTTATTTTACTGAAAGACTCGCAATTACACAAATAGCAATATTAATAGATGTCTTTGATTTTTCTTAAATTTTAAGGACTAAAAAAATTTTAAGGTAAAAAAAAGATTTTATTTTGGTATGCGCAGGAACTTTACTTGTACGACTAATTAAAAAGTTTTCTATACATTTAATATCTTTAGTAACACAAATTTCGTATAGTCAGTTAGCTGATATATCAAATAATTTTCTGATTAAACTGATTTTGCTTAAGCTGCTTGCAGAGAAAATAAAATGTGTGGGAGTATTTTTAGACAAACAGCTCCCTCACTCATGTATATATTAAATTTTATAGTTCGCATGGCAATTGATTGGATTCCAACAACCATAAAAATTTTGCTTGCAACTGCAACATGTCCTTTCGAACCATGTTTCTTAGCTGCCAAAAATAAAATCTACAAGCACGTGTTCTGAACGTAAAACATTGTTATTGTTGTCAGTACAACAAAATACATAAGAGTTTAAGGATAAAGGAACAAATGCAGCACTATTAAATATTACATCTTAATCACAATTGGAACGATAACTACATAGTTACGACTAGTAACATTTTGTATGCAAGGAATATGTCTCCAAAATATAATCCAATTTGTCGTTCCTTTTTTGGGGAAACTTTTTAAGTTTGCTTTTAGATGCGAAAACTTTAGGAAGTGAAACATTTAGTTGTCATCATATTACGGCTGGGAAAGAGAGCATCGCTTTTATGTACGGTACTCGGCGATACGATTTGTTCACACTTTCTTTGTTGACATTTACTTTGCTTTTTGCAAATAATAAGCAGATATTAATGGAATGTTGCGAAACTAATTTTTTGGAAACGTTCATGAATCAGCTGTGCCTTATATATGTTAAGTAAAGTATGCAGTTTTTGTTTAAATTAAAAAAAGATACGATCTTTATTTTTTGTGCCAATAGAAAGAAATGTGTCCGTTCTACAGTCGCTTAATTATTATTTTTTGCTCTATCTTTTAATGTGGTTTGCCGACGTCGGTTTCAATTGTAATTGGACTATAAGTTTATTAAGCATTCTTAAATATTTAGTGTATAATTTTCATATATTTAAAAGATCCTACCACATACTCGTATATGTATAAAAATTCACAATCGTTTTTTTAATTCATTCCGTGAAGGATTTAAATAGAGTACAAAATTGATCCTTCGAGCCGGATTTGAACCAGCGACCTATGGATATCTGCTTATATGGCATTTTTCACTACAGTCTACCGCTCTACAAACTGAGCTATCGAAGGCTATTAATTATGATTCAACGATAAAGCTTTCCTAAAATTACATTGCACACAGGAAAAAGAAAATAAATGTTTAGCAACCATGCTTATCGAAAATAAAAACGAAATTTTAATATAATGTTTATTAAAAATAGAACTCTAAAAAATCATAAACTGATAACAAAATTGTTTTAAAAAATCGCCATGGCAACATGTTGCAACACAGTCTTTTTCATTGAATTTCCTCGAAATATAATTTGGAAAATTTTTATGTGTATCATTTACAATCAGCTGCATTAGCTTGTTTCAAAAAGTCTTATAATGTCCTTCGAGCCGGAGCTGAAAAATGTTGTATTGTGAAATTGTGTATTTTCTTCTCAAAGATAAAATTATTTAACATATTCCATACTGTCGATATTAGAATAACAATTTCTGGGTAAAATAAATATTTTGCATGGAAAACTATAAATTTTTAACAAAAATTTTTATGTGTAGCATTTACAATCAGCGGCATTAGCATTTTTCAAAAATATATCCTTCGAGCCGGATTTGAACCAGCGACCTATGGATGTCTACAACATCTATCAGATTTTTCTCTACAGTCCACCGCTCTACCAACTGAGCTATCGAAGGCTTGATGATAACATGGTTTGGATGATATTTCCCTGTTGTAACTTGGGTAAAAGAATGTTCTACCTTCGTTTTAGATCGATTATAAGGAATGCGGTTTTATAACCGGAGAAAATAATTTTTCTTTCAAGGAATAAAAATTTGCAAAAAAAAATTATTTTTATTTCCTTATACACGAGTACATTAATCATATTATATATCTATTAGGGTGATCGACTCGGTTTTTCAACCAGTTTTTGACCTGGTTTTTTTACAATAAGCTTATTGATTTTTCGATTCACGGAGAGTCCGTTTTTTTATAATTGAAAAACCGGCTCAGTTGGACACTTTCTGATTTATATATTTCTCCAATAAAATTAGTTTTTACTATATCAAAACATAAGGCCGAGGCACATAGAATCCGCTATACGTTGCTTTTTTTTCAACTGGCATTAAAATATCGGCGGAGGAGGAAGACACAATGAGCACTTTGTTGACGGATATTAAATCAGCTTCATTTGATTAAAGTACACATTTTCAATGGAATTCGAGGATATGCTTTCTTTTTAATTTAGTTTTGTCACCACGCAACACAAAAAATTTAAGAAAAACAAAGCAGAAAAAAAGTTATATGTGTCAAAGTACTCAACGTACGTTAAAAGTTGCCCAACTTTAGTACTTTGCGTTGACGAGACATACGGAATGTGACAAAGCTCATAAGAATACCTATATTTTGACTTAGTTGTCAGTCGAAAAAAGGAAACATATAACGTACGACGGATTCTATGTGCCTCGGTCTTTAGAATCTGATACATTTATTGATCTTGAACAAAACGCATTTTCTCAAAACGAAGTTAACGTTTTATCAGAACTAAATGACACTCTTAAGCCGTAAGAAGGTAATACGGCAGTCTACGGGCAACATTACCAAAAGCTTAAGCGAAGTTTATATATATGGAAAAATTCATTTATTTGACGTTAAGTTGACAAGAACAATAACGGCCACCAAAGTATTTTGGTTTTTTCAAATCATTTACTATCCCTCTCTTCACCATATTATGCACGATTTCCTATGGATTTCCTGTTGAAACGTTTTAATTTATATAAAAATTACACTTTTTGTGCTGTACTGAGCACGTTGCTTGCAAATGTCAACTTCGACTGCACATAAATCATCTATTTGTTTTTACCAAAAAAAATGCAGTTACATATTTTCTTTGATAGAACGTCATTAACAAAAACATTATTATTGTTGGTGCAAAAAAACTATTTTTAGCCAAGATTTCGGATCACATCACCTTTTGTGAAATCTGAATATATTGCTAACAGTACAAAATATTTGAATAATATTTTTAGACGTAGTCAAGAGACTCATATCGAAATCAGATATGGCAACTTGAGGAAATATAATTATTTTCTATGTATTTTCTATAGTAAAAAACTTAATTATCCGAAATCTGTGTTTATTTGTATATTTAAATTTCATTTTATTTAAATATTAATATTTCAATAAGTTTTTCCTATTAGTTCTCATTCTTAACGTGGTTGTCTCAAAAGCCAAAAGCGGTGGCCGACTTAATAAGAAAATTAGGCCATAATAAACTTGGCTTAAGAAATAAATAAGAGTGTAAGAATTTAAGCATCCAACAATAACAGTTTTAGTGAAAATATACACCTTGAAATACGTCACCAAAGTTTTATTACTTACTTACGAAATTCCTTCGAAGTTTATTTCAAACTAATTTCTAAAGTCATTGATAAGTTCTCACTCATACTGACCCAACGCAATATTTTTCATAAAAAAAACAATTTTAATTATATTTTAGTTTCAGTAAACATTGATTTCTTTATTAATAATTTTTGTTTGCAATTTAGCTAATCTACATACGAGCACATAATGGAATTTCAATCCCAATTTGTCTGCTACAGTGACCTAGATTAAATTACGTTGACTACATTTCATATTTTATTTTCGACTTTAAGGGTTTTTTTATTTTTATTTTTAAAGTTCTTCTTATTTAAATATCAGTTCTTAAAGTTAACTTTGACCATTTTAATTTATGGTTTACATAAATACCAAGTTTACTATTTTCAAATATATATTAAGAAAATGCAATTAAAATTAAATTAAAAACGATAGGCCGATTGCTTTAATACCAGGAAAAAAATTTAAGCCAAATGGAAACCATTAAACCGCTAAATTGATTTTTCGATATGTGGTTTGTTCTTAAAAAATATATTGAATTGTAACATAAAATAACCATCAATTGAACAATAAGAATACAAAAAAAAAACGGAGAGTATTTGTTGCCTTTATGCCACAAGAATATTGCTACTGTGACTGCTGATAAAACTGGCAGAGCATCGGGGTTGCAGTTGAAATTTGTGGAAAAGATATGTCTGTACGTTTGTTTGCCTTTATGCATTTCTGTGGTTGTTATCATCAAAAAGGAGCCACAAAATATTTCATCAGATCTTATACATATTAAAAGTTGCAATATTTTTTTCTACTTACAGAAATGGCTAAAAATATTTTGTTGTTGTTGTTGTTGTCTTTTGTTTTATATGTATAAAAAATCAATATTTAACAACTTAAAGACTAAAGTGGCAGTGACATTTTATTATTTGTTGTTACATTTTGCATATTATATTGTAATTTAATTTAAATTTTTAATATATTTTAATAAAATTTTTTCTATAGAAAATTTATTGAAAATTTTGATAAAATATGTGTGTTCGACATTTAGGAAACTGTGTAATCCTTTGGATCGCCTTCCATGACATTTTACGGTGATGTGGCAAGGATGATAAAAAATTCTATCCTGAGAATAAGTGTTATCGATATTCCGGTCTAGTACAAGAGACACGGTTTATTATGGTGTTTTGGAACACCTCCTAAGGTTACAAACTGTTGATGATGTTGTAGCTGAGGATAAAAGGCTGCCAAATGCATTTGTATTTCCATATGGAAGTAAAGCATAGAAGTAAATCATGAGAGACTTTTTGATGAAGTTGTCAGCTTCTAAGAGTTAGTTGCTGTATTTTTAAGTTGGTCATGTTTTTTATATATTTAATATTTGTACCATACTTGCAGTGCGTTGTTATTTTGCTTACGCGAATAACTTTTATTCGTGAAATCGTATTCGAATAATTTCATTCTTATAATTTTTATTCAAATATCACTTTTTCGAATAGTTGTATATTCGATTCATTTTTATTCGAATACATAATTTTATTTGAACAGTTTCTAATCGACTAATTTTATTGGAATAATTTTAAATTAAATAACGTTAATTAAATCATTATTATTCGAATAATTTTTATTCTAATAGTTGTTTTTGAAATTATTTCATTCGAAAAATTCAATACCTTTTTTGTCTATATATAGCATTTTGTTGGAATAATTTTTGTTTTAATAATTTTACACCAATGCTTCTTAGTCGAATAAGTATATTCGAATAGTTTTTTTCTTCAAATATTTGTATGCAAATAAATTTTAATGGAATAATTTTATTTGATACATTTTCATAGTTTTCATTCGAATAATTTTTGTTTAATTTCATTTTTGGTTGCATAGAATTATAGGAATAATTACTATTCGAATAATTTATTTGTATACATTTCATTCATAGAATTTTGTTCGAATAATTTATATTAAAATAATTTTATGTCGATAAATTTTATTAAGGTGCGGTCAAATCTGACAAACATTTGCCGAGAAAAAAACGTGACCAACAGACAAGCTAAATTTGTATTTTCTTTAATTCCGATATCTTTTTAAATATGGGTTCTCATTTATTAAAAATAATATAAAAATAGCATTTTGTAGCATAATTGACTTCTTTTTGTGATATAAAAGCCAAGTTAAATCACACTAATCCTAAGCAAAAGTAGTGGTAACGGTTTTTTTGAGCAAATGTTTGCAAAGTATGACCCTACCTTAATAGTTTTATTTACTGACATAGTCTTTACCTAAATATTATTAAATTAATGTATACTATTCGGATAACTTTGCTCGAATAATTTCTTTTCAAATAAGCTTATTATTAATTTGCAAATCGAACTGTTATTTCAATATGTTTTGCTTTAATAATTTTAGAGGAATAGTTTATTAGCTACATGAATAATTGTTCGAATAATTTTTCTTAAAGTTTTTATTCGAATAATTTTTGTCGAAAAGTGTATTTTATTGAATAAATTTTGATTTACTATTTTTTCGAATAATTTTTATTTGAAAATGTCATTAAATTAATCTGTTCAAATTATTTGTATTTGAATAATTTTTATCCGATTGTGAGATTTTTTTAGTCCCAAATATTGTTAGTTTTTTTTTCTTGTAGGCAAAAAGAAATAATTTTCGTCAAGGCGTGAATCATCATATAAGGGATGTATTCTTCAAAGATTTTACGAGACAGATTTATTTCGCAAATCATAATTTTTAATTATTGATTTGAACTTCCAATCCACCCTTATGCCGCTTCAGCTCCATCATCACCAACATGGTTTAGTGAACATTGTTATTCGCAATGATAAGAATAAATACGAAGTTTCGGCGAATTAGCATACTATTGTTGTGGCAACAAATTATTCGCTCTAGTTTTTTGCAGTATCAAAATTTCTTCCAGCAACTTTAATGCCTCCAGAAAACATAAATGGTCCCAACAATTTTTCTGTATCTTTAATATTTAGTTCAGTATAATTAGCAAAAATCTAATTATAGTGAGTAAGAAAGAGAGAGGGAGAGAGAGAGACAAGAATGCTAAAGGGGTCTAATTCGACTTCATCACCCTGCCACAAAATCGAAGATACGGCAAAAAATTTGCCTAATGTAAATCCATCCTAGGACTTACATTTCTTGTTGCTAAATATTCTTCCACTTAAATTTTCTATAGAAATTTCAATAAAAAAATCTCTATTTTAGATAAAAATAAAATAAAAAAATCTTTTTTATCCACTTTCCTGTGCTTCTTGCTGTCCTCTTTTCTATTCCGTTCTTCAATGCTGTGATTAAGAAACCAAGTCATGTTTGTGCATTCAAGCCTTTTAATTTTTTTCACTTATTTATTCTTGCTGTCTTGACTGTGCTGTAAAATGTAATAAAGTACACAAACACATACAAGCATACATACACTGTCATTTACACAGCAGTACCATTAATCATGTCATAGTGATCTTGATTTTTGTTGGTGTTACCAATAACACCAACACCGCCTCCAGTACCATCACCAGCCATTGCAACGCCATTTGAATTGACAGCAAAAAGACTGGCATGCGAACGTCTACGTTCACGTTCCATTTCATCCAAATCAAAAGTATCGGCCAGCACAGCGCTGGGACGACGGTGTTCATCGAAAGCGTAAGCTCTTTGAAATTTGGGTGGTCCTTGGGAGCCAGCTGGTGAGCCATTAGCAACAACTTGTTGGCCACCTGCTGTTATGGTTGAAGCATTGCTATTGGAACGTGTTAACAGTGTATGATTCTTGGTAGCATTTTGTGTTGCATTGTTTGTGGCGGGGCCATACGTACGAAAACTGCCGCTAAAATTTGAGGGAGACGATGGTATGGCAGCTGGCCATTGTACCAGAGGAGGTTGTTTGAAGGTGGAAGCTGTGCTGTAATTTGTACAAGGAACATTAACATGCTGTTGGAGATGCTGCTGCTGCTGATGATGATATTGTTGTAATTGATGGGGTTGTAAGTAAATCGGCTGTTGTTGTTGTTGAATATAGTGTCGATTTAATTCCTCATTTGACTTGTGTAAACCATAACGTGAATTATATAGTGCCTGTTCTCTTGACATGGATAAATAGCGATTTTGTTGTTGCAATTGCTGCTGATGTTGCATCATAAGTGCTGTCAATCTTTGTTGACTGGAACTGTATAAATTGTGCAATTGTGTTGCACTTGAATTTAGCCCAGCCGCAGTAATACTATCTTGCGAGTCCGCACTACGTTTCAGAAATGTTCTGGGCAAAGTGCGACTTTGATATATGGCATGATTATGATAATCATGATGTAAACGTTGCTGTGAACCACCGTATGTATTGTCGCGTAGTGTATAATGGGATTGTTGTGGTTGAGGCAGTTGTTGTTGTTGTTGTTGTTGTTGTTGTTCTGTTGTCATGAAACCAAATTCACTGCCACTTGTATCCAAGTCATATAAACTCTTTTGCAAGCCTGCTCGAGCAGCTGTGGGAGCGTAAATGGCGTGCAGTGATAAATTTGAATTTAAACGACGCAGATGATTGGGTTCTACATACATGGAAGCACGACGACCAGAACGAATGGTCTGTGGCATAAGGTGAATATTGTCTAAAAATATAAAATATATATGAAAGAAAATGTTTATTTAGTATTGGCAAAACAATAAACTCCAAATGAGTTAAGAAAAGTTGGGATTTTTTTAACATGTTTTATAACAATGTTTATATGGAAATTAGCTGCAATGGATTGTGAACTGGACCATTTTTCAGTGAGTATTTAAAAAATTATTTAAAAAAAAATCGCCACACAATTTAGTAAAAATTATATTTACTTTACCATAATAGATGATGAAAAGAATAATTGAATATGCAGTTTTATTGTATTTAGTCTGTAAATTAGTGATTATATCGAATCATAAATCTTTTTGAATGTGGTTCAATATAATGTTTGCCAAATTTAACCTCGTTTTATTAATTCACTATTAGCAATGAATATTTGTGTTTTTAGATATCATATTATTAAAATGATTCTTAATAGAGAGTTGAAAAACTAAAAAATATTACGACAAACACCGCCTTGTTGGCACAAAATTTCAAAAACAGAAAAGAAAATTAATTTAATATGTAATTTTTGTGAACTTTCATCATATTATCTGCCTGTTCGGCGATATCGAAAGAAAATATTCTGTCGTATAATTACATTTAAAACAGAAACAAAATTTTAAAAGTTGTATTGGTTTCAAATGTAATAATTCGAAAGAAAATTTTCTTTCTATATCGACAAACAGGCAGTATGTCTTTAGTGCAGCATATTATTCTCTGTAACAGAAAAATCATTTGAAAACACAAATAAAAAATTTCTGAAAACTCCAACTATAACGGCGAAACATTCAGCTGTGCTTTCAACATCACCTGTAAAATGAATTCGCCTAAAATTCAATATATAATTCTGATGATCCATTGACTTCACCAAAATTTTATTGTAAGCACAAAACTCACTGAAATATTAGTTTATTGTTTTTGCTACAAACACTAAAAACATCATACGCACACAATTGAATGTACACCAACACATGTCCATAAAGCTGCATAAATATACGTGAAATCAAAATATAAATTATACTTCAAAGGACAACTCAAAATTAATCGTGATGTGAGCACGTATGTTTGTGTATGACAAGAAATGTATGTGTATGTGTTTTATGATGTTAAAGATTTCATATCTGTTAACAGATTAAACAGTTTCATATACATACATACGAAATTTCATATACACAAAAAAAATTTAGTTTGACAATTTCCCAGATAATACATCTTGTATTAAGTGAAAAGAGCTGAAGATAAAAGCACACATGGGATATTGTGTACATTTCTTGATAAATGACTTACTTATTTCCCAATGGAAGTAACTACAACAAATAATAATATGGTTTTGATGGTCAGAGACGAGCACTGGCAGCAGAAGCATGTTTACTTTCGAGTATCATGATGCATTCAGCTAACGTTTTCGTTTTTGCTTTGATCTAACCCTTTTTCTAAAAATAAACTTAGCGAAATTTAGTTAATTGATTTTTGTGGCCACAAGCTAAAGAAAAACGAATGTGAGTTTGTTGAATGAAACTTTCGGTGGAACTGTTAGAGAAAGTACAAATAGCAAAATAAAATAAACTTTTTTTTAACATTGAATAAAACAAGATGGTGAAGCGGTTATGTAAATTATGGATATATTTTTTCAAATTTTCTATGTAAGAGAATTTATTTTGTACAAACATTTCAAGCACTCATACACATAAATTTTTTTCAACCATTTTTTCAATTGTCCGACATATTGAACTGAGTCTTTCTCCAAAATAATCGTAATAAATTTTTACCTTCTACGCTACTGATCTGATTTCAAAATGCTGCATACTAATTGGAAATGAAGTCAATGAAAAACAGTTTAAACGGGATCTAGCGGTTTCTCGGCTAGACAGAAACTCTTTCTTTCAAGGTGGAAATAATCTCAATGAACACTGTTTCCTTTCACATTATTATCTTTAAGAAAATCAAACTTTTAACTACCCGGTTAGAATACACGATGAACTACAGGATGTCACAGTAGATCACCAAGGTTTCTGGGTAATTTCCTGTCCCCAAAAATCCCCACAGATCTGTAATAAGAAGCTTAAAGCTTATGGTCCAATTTATAATAGAAAGCTTTATCAAATTCTATATTTCGCAGTCACAATAAAATATTCTTCTGGAATATATAACACTTATTTGTAAACATTTTTTTAACAATAAAAAACTTTTTTTCTTAACATAATATGCAAAATATTGAACATAATCAAACTTTTTTTTATTTGTTAATTTATAAATTGAAACTTAAGCTTTTATATTCTTATAATAATAATCAATAGATCGAAATAATGATAATAATCTCATCGCACATATCCTTAAAAATTAAATAATTAATGTTTATCATTTCTAAAACTTCAGAATCCAAATCTTTTGATTCATCAGCCAATCCAATTTTGTTGTACATGTTGCTTATATTAAAAAGTGTTAGAATTTGAGAAGATGTAATAAATTCGGCACAACAAACTGAATTATTTTTAAAGTTTGTATGTATCCTAAGAAGAGCTTCTAATAACTCATACTGCATTCTGTTGCGAATTTCGGTTTTTGTTGTATTCATTGTGGAAGACTTGTTCAATACATGAAAAAGAAAACTAAATAACAAGTGTTATTATTTTTAACTTATATTTAGATTAATTTAGATAACTAGAAACACTTTGACTCTGATTACAGCGTACAGAAAAAACATTATAGGGCCATAATTTAAAGACAAAATGCAGCCAAACTTATTTTTCGAGGAGCCGATCACAATTGGCCATCGAGATCTTGTGATTTAACACCTTTAGAACTTTTTTCTTTTGGGGCTACGTGAAAGATAACGTCTATGCCAATAGCCTACAATGTATTGAAAGACATCAAAAAGCGAATTCGTAAAGCAGATAAACAGATACAGGCGCCAATTGGTGATGGTTATGAAGATTTCAGCATGACACTGCATGGTATTTTCGCATTCATGTGCCATCTGATCTCCTTATTATTTATACCACCTATATCAGATCGAAAACGGAATACAACTCTTATGTATGGGCCGGTGCTTCTAAGTCTGTTTTGAAGTTACTCGACCGCGTTCAGGAGCGGGCGAAGAAGCTCATCGGTGACAGTAGGGTACTCAGTTCTATTCACTCACTGGAACATCGTCGCAACGTGAGTTGTGTTTCGCTGTTTTAGCGTTACAACAATGGAATGAAATCAGGAAGCTTGTTCCCGAGACCCTAACTTTGTTGCGCATAGCACACGCCTTTCACTACGAGAACATCCATTTTTGGTCGATTGGCCAGTGAATCGTTTCATGCGTTACAGAGAACATTCGTTTTTTGGCCGCACAGTTCATATAAACTACTCGCATAGGACTTTCTCGTCACTTTCAACATGGGAAGATTCAAATCGAATGTTCACAAATACTACTCCCTCTATCATATTTTCCTAGTTCCAATACAATGCGTTGCATATGTAGTAGTACTTGTCCGAACAAAAAATAAATAGAATGAGTTCATGCCTAACTAATAGGGAACAAAATGTTATATCTATAAATATTAAATCTAAATCTATTCCCGATACATCTGGTGTTCCACAACGAAGTGATCTTGGACCATTCCTTTTTTCTTTATTTATCAACGATTTATCTATTATAATCAAGAACTCGTTCATATTAATGTACGCAGATGATGTCAAAATAATTCTCAGCTACAATGACCACAAAGATCAAATTACGGCATTCGATAGCGAAAGAAATTTTCATACAAATTGAAAAAATTTTGTATCGGATTTTGTTAGATATCGAATGCCGTAATTTGCCCCCTAAACTTAATGCAATTCAGTTTAAAAAAATGCTAATTATTAAAATATGCATCAAATATTCCTTAAAAAAACTGTAAAATATGCACAAAAATATGCACCGGAAAAACACAGACTAATCATTTTTAGTCAGCTTTATTTACGCAAATATTTATTAGAAAGTATGATCATATATTTTTTAAAGTTTTTAAATTGCAAGGATCTTCGATTGTCGCACAAAATTCGACGTTACTGTTACTGTATATAATGTTTTAAATCTTGGTCAACGTTTGAAGGCCATCATTTCGATTAAATAGTTTGTTAAGTTTTTAAATAAATAATTTATTCTTAATATTTTGAAATTTTTCTTTTGCGTCTTTTATGACAGATAAGCTTTCATGTAAAGGAAGTCCTTTGGTTTCCAATTTGATTATGCTGTGGCAAATACATTTAAAATTATCTTTAATTTATGCTATATCTGTTTTTACGGATAAACTCATAAATAAAGCCTTTGCATTATATACCGACTATTCCTAATCATCAGAAAGCTCCTTAAAACGCTGCTTATTTCTATAAAAATGTCACAATAATACGTAACAGCCTTTAACAAAGGTCCCCATTTGGTGGTACAGAGCTTTTGGGCATTGGGTACATAGAATACATTACATTCATTCGAGACTGCGCCTGGAAATTAATTTAGAAAATAAGTTTTTTTTTTAATTTATTAATCGAGATTGTCTCCATAAGAAAGGCGGTTTGAAACATTTCAAAAGTATGGTTTAAGGTCTACTGATGATTTGGCATATTAGCACCAATGAAATTCATGTATATAGACTAGCTACAAAAACCTCAACAAACAAAAGTTGTTGAAAGTTTTTAGAAAATAAGTTTATTTGAAAAAAATGCTACATGCTATGTATGTATGTATGTAGTTCTACCTTAAGAAAAACGGCTTTGTGATGTGCTACAAGAGCGTTAACATCGCAAAATGTAAGCGATCAAAATCTGCATGCCGGACATA
This sequence comes from Gymnocheta viridis, assembly GCA_956483585.1. Lineage (NCBI taxonomy): Eukaryota > Metazoa > Arthropoda > Insecta > Diptera > Tachinidae > Gymnocheta > Gymnocheta viridis. Next base: position 44,991,602 of record OY101441.1, read on the forward strand.
TAACATGCAACATTTTAGGGTAAAGAATTATTAATGATCATATTGCGGAGACCATATATGAAGCTGTGTCAGTTATCACAAGCAATTTTTGTTAAAAAGAGTTTCCAACCTGCGTAATATGCAAATTTATGCAAGTTATATCAAAAATGCTTTTCTTGGGAAAAAAGTGAAAAAATATGCAAAGGCATGAAAAACTTGCCCTGGTTATAAGTAAAACAAGATGTCTACTCGGTTTCATCAAACGTTGCGCTAAAGAATTTGAATACCACTGTATTACTAAACAACTGTTTACATCTGTTGTTCGTCCTTTTTAATTTTTTGGCCTTTGTGGATTGCAATGGCATCCCCTGTGTTTTCCTTCGTATCAAGCTGGGCTTGCGCTAATTTAGCTTTATCTTTTTATTTTATCTTTACTTAGTCGAAGAACTGTGCTAAATAATATGTTTATTTTAAACATAATTAATAATAATATTGGCTCTATTTTTTTAATTGGAAACATATCTTTTTGTGTTCCATCTTACACGATATTACTCTCCATTTTTTATCAAATAAAAAACCGCAGATTTCGCTCAAAAATATTTTTTTTTATATTTTACATTATGAAACCTTTTATTGGAAGACACTATTCATCTCTAATATTTTTATAATCAAGAAATCATAAAATTTCGAGGTCGTGCAGAGTTCACTTAACGCTACAGCATATAATTCCTAAAACATTTGCAAATGAAAACTTTTAAGGATGTGGAAGGATAATATATCTTTAATAAGATATTTCTGTTTTGTTTTTTTTCGCAGGCGCACTGCATTTCTTTCAAGATATTGAGTACCATTATTGATCCTTTTTAATAAGTTTTGTTTACATAATTGTATAATTGTTTTATTATTTTTATTTTTTCATTCTTTTTACTTGGTTTTTCGAACTGTATTAGTTGCATCATAATAATTTTTTTATTACTTTATTCTAGCTCTCTTGTAAAACTTCTTAAGACGCAGTTGAGTTTCATCATTTATGCTAACATCAATGCAATTGTTCTTAACTTTAAAATCCTTAACAATTAAAAAAGTTTATTTCTTAAACAAGAAGCAAATATTTTGTTATTACACTCACTGTAAACCTGATTTATAAAAGCAGTTTTTTATGACCCCAAAAAAGGAATAAATAAAATAAAACTTAATAAATATATAGAAAACTTTATTGTAGAATTTTTTGATGTGTTCAAAGAAAAAAGTGGTTGTTGCTCACAACAGACAATGGACTCTTTAAATTGTAAACTTAAATAAAAACTTTTCACTTACCATCAATAACATACAAGTGCTCCTCATCCTCGGTCGATTTCTTATAACCGATTTCGTTCACATCCTCATCCATAACGGCAGCATCACCAAATATATGGTTATTCTCTATGCTACCGCGATATTCTGCAGCATGCTGCAGTTGTTGTTCTTGTTGTTGTTGCTTAAGATGATTCCCTAGTGTAGTGTTACGTTTCTGCTGTGCATTGCCAGTGCGTACATTATTCAATCTCAGGGGTTTACGCTGCATTTCAGCTTCAATTTCAGCAGATTCTTGATTTAAACTGTCGTTGGGAGCAGGAGCTACATCATCCTCACCCTCATGATTATTAATGTAGTAGATATTTTTTGGCTTTGGACGTACGCCAGCACGTCTACAAAATTCTTCAAAAAGTTCATCTTTAGTCTTACGTATGCTTCGCTTAAGACCGCACAGTTTTTGCGGTTGCTCTTCATCGGCTTCTTCGTCATCATCATCCTGTCCATGATCATCATCACTATTTTCATAAATTTTATTTCCATCGACAGTGGCACTACGAAGACGATGAGTGTGTTTGTCGCTGGAATCGCCACCTAAATCGTTATTGTTGGCACATATTCTTGCAGCAAAGTTTGTCTGATAAATATTGTTGTGTCGCTGAGTTTGTTGCTGCAGCTGTTGTGACAAGTTTTTCTTTGAGTTTGTGATACTGCTGCGTTGTTGTAAAACAGCCTTGTTACCACCACTCGTAACATTTGTTTGTGTTTCTGGACCGCTGCTGTAACGTGTATTTGTTGACACATTATGTCTTCGATTGTTGTTGTTATTGCCACCACAATCGCTTTTTATTACTGACATGCCACTAAAACTGACATTTTGGGTGGCATAAATGTCTGTTGTTGTGGACACACTGCGTGTTAAAGGGAACTCTTGCGGTGAATCACTAAATTGTTGTGGTGGTCTTGGCAAAGTTTGTGTTTGCAATTGCAAGCCACTGGCCCGCATGGCTGAGGGTGGTGGAGGCGGCGGCAGCAATGCTGATGAAGCTTCTGTATAAAGTTCATTAAGAGATTTTGCCAAATTTCTTGAGTGTAAATTACATTTGCTTCTGGTTGATGAAGTGGTTGGTTTCTCAAAATAATATCTTAGAAAAACATACAATTTAAATCCAATTTAAAATCTCTTGCAAAATAGTAAAATGGAACATATAAAATTATAAAAATATTAAACACTGATTTTTAAATCTATTTAAAAAGTACGAGTATATAAAGTACAACTTTAAAATTCCTGTTTGAGTTTCTTTATTTTTTAATTACCTTCTGTCCATTTCATTTAAGAACATATTTGAACTCAAGCCATTGGGATGTTTTCGACAGGCATATGGGCCGCCATTAGCATCTGTTACTGCATCGAGCACTCTTCGTGCTGCTCTTGGTGCAACACCACCACTCCTGCCGTTTCCTTGTGCCATATTTTTGAGTAATTTTTTTGTATTTAATTCTAATTCTTGGGCTGTTACTTGATGTCTTTTGTTCTGCTGTTTTTGTGTTCTTTTCAAGGGTTTCTTGCTTTCGATTTCATGTTTGTAACTTTTGTAGGTGTGACTATTGAAACGATTTTCTCCTTCTTTGATTTTTTCTTGCAAATTCGAGATTGTAAAACATGGTAAACGCTTTAGAATATAACAGAGCATAAATGAAAAGAAAAGAAATCAAACCATAGAATACATTAGCCTTTTTTTAGATTTTTTTCTCCCTCAATTTTCTAGATTGCCAAATATTCAAAATAAAACGCATAAGAGGATTTTGAGGGCTTTAAGGGTTTTATAAAGTCTTTGAAATTTTTGCTTAAAAGCTAAAAGTAAAATAAAATCATTGTAGCGGTCAGAAAGTGTTAATGGATGGTAAGTAATCAAAAAAGAAAGAAATCGATTGAAAGTCATTAAGTAATTTGTATTAAATTGAGCTGACTTTAGCTCACGATACAATTAATTTACTGAAAGAAATATTTGATGAACGATTAGTTATCGCTGTTTACTGTCCCACATAAAAAAGGCAGATTGCAAAAATGTGCCAAAGCCATAGAGAAGGATCTTAGCTTTCGAAAACTGAAACTATTGACCAGCTTGCTGGAGGATACAATGAGCTACAGGATGTGGAAGTCATAGAGCTCTTAAATGAAAAGTATTCCAGAGCTTACTAGTATAATTCCAAATATAGTCCGATTTATTTTTTGCTAATAAAGAGACAAACAATATTTTTCTTTGAATTTTCTTTATTTTTGCTTCTCCTTTGAGTTTATCTTCCGTGCTGCAAGAATTCCATAAAAAGTTTAAATCCAAAATAATATTTTAAAATTGTTGTAATTATCTTGATTTGGTGGGCTGGAGGTGTGAATACAATCAGACTATATCAGAAAAATTTGACTACTTGATGGGAGAACATGTGCTGCTACACACCTCATCAGCTGCCGAGTCAGTCACTTGGGCAGAATTAGTTTAGTTTTTTTTCCATTAAATAAGACAAGATCTGTTCCAAGGGCCAGTATCGCTTCACTTAATGAATCTTCGGTACCGTACCATTATTCACTAAATTATTACAAGCTTTATTTAAGCTAGTTTTCAGCCACCTCTAGTTGAGTAATTTTCAATTTTTGATTATAGATTTCTGGCAAGACTGGTTTCAATTACCTAAAAAAAAATTATAGCAAAACTATTTTTTTAAACCAAAGTTTTCTTATTTTATTTAAGGTTGATCAGTTATTCATTTATATAAACTTTGTTGAACTTTATTGAATATTCAAAATGAAAGTTTTTTATTTTTTTATTTTATGCAATCAACAGCAATGAGATGTTGTCTATCACTTTGAATTAGTTATCAAACGAAAATTTCTCCATAGAATGTTAATAAACTTTTTCCAGAATTTGTGTGTTTGCATTATTAACAGGAACGGGAAAGTTAATGTATTTTAAGTGAATGTATACTAGAAAGATATAATTGATTTGTATATGTGCGATAAATTGCAATTAAGAAATATTTTTATTGAAATATCTTAGTATGATATTTCCTTAATGTTAAAGAAAGTCTTATATTCGTGCATGTACATATGAAATCATTAATATTTCGCAAGCCGTTTCTTGTTAGTTTAAATGTATTTACAGTGGATATCCAGTAGTAGATGCAGGAAAAAATCATTGTAAAATCAACTAAAACCGCTCAAAAAGGTTTACAAATTTTGTAAAAGTTCTTATTACATATTTTAGTATGACATTATAATGAATTTGTTTTATACAAATAAATATTAACACAAACAAAAAAGTCTTATTACAATAATTACTGTAACCTACAAATTTTTTTTTATTATTTTTTCAAAAAAATAAAGTTTTAAAACTATTTATGACTTCGGAGAAATATTTTAGTTAAATTAAAAAATGCAGACCATTGGGGCGAGAACTTTTTGTCAGCAGCAAATAAATAACATTTAACATTTTTTTTACGGGCATTAAAAAAAATCGTTATACTAATGTCATGTATATAAACAAGGGAAGGGAGCCGCTTACGTCATTATTCACGCTAATGACAGGTGTGATCGTATTTAGTTTTTTGTTTCAAAAACAAGAGCGTGCATGAACGGGAACTTTAAAAAAATAGCAAGAGTAATCGTGCATGAGATTCGTGATTTTTTTACTTTATCTTAATTTTTTTCATTTAATTTTTTAATAATTTTTATTTTTCAATTATTTGATATATATATTTTTGGATTTCGTATTTTGTGAGCGTTAGTTTTCGTGATTATGATTGAAATTTTTTTTGCACCCACGTGAGCGTGCTCATTAATGTGAGCCAAAAATATAAGGCCGTGCATGAGTAAAATTTCAAAAAAATCAAAAGTTACTCACGATCCCATATCTAATAACAACAGCAAAAGGTAAAATTTTGTAATAAGTTTAGTAAATATGCACATGTGTGCTTCCAGAAGAATTAGAGCCAACGCCTACAACTCTTCGGCGCAAGTATCCGTATGTTTTCACGATTTTCTGTCTTCCTTAAAAATGATCACATTACAGAAATTTTGTATTGGTGAAATGCAAAACGAACTTAACAAAGAAATTATTCATTGTATTTTATTGTGAGACATTTGCCCGTCATTGTTGCGGCCTACTTAAACTTTCTTAGAACTTCCGCAGTATTTTTTCAAAGGATTCGTACATACGTTTGTAAAGAAATAGATAAAGATAAGTGTCAGACTTTTCAATCGTATCGTAACTGAATGCCAATAGAAATGTTCAGTTGGAAGTTAAAACTTTAGAAAAGGACGCGTGATTAGTTCGTTATATGTACAGTTTTCTTGATTCATGTGCAGTTGCTTACATGACATGGATGATCTATTTAAAGCAACAATTATTCCGTAAGTAATCTATAGGAAAACTAAAAAAACAAATTCTAAAAAAATATTTTGTGAACATGTATTAGAGAACATAAATTCTAACGCCAAATTTATTCTCTGGATATGCATGTCAACCGTCGAAAACCAATTGCAGTTTCTTTTTCTAACTTTCAGCATTCACATTCACATTCACATATTCATTATGTCTTAATTAAGACTTTGAAATACTTTCTCCTTCACACTTACACACACACACATGCACATAAATTCACACATACAAACCACTTATTGAGCTTTATATCCTTTTCATACTTACACTATAATAACCAACTTCCTGCAGACTGATGTAAAGAAAAATATTTAACAAGCCAACAAATTCTGTTGCTATAAAACCGAAGACAAATAAAAAGAAACTTTGACCGTATGTGACTTTAAATAGGGGCGGCTGTAGTGTCGACCTTGGACGCAACTTTGACCCAATTTCAGCCTTCAGTATGGATATATAAGCGATGAGACCGATCAGCATGAGTAGACCTTTTTGTATTTCATACATTTTGTGCAATCGTCCATGAATTCCATGCAAGTTTATTTTTTATTTTTCAGTTTTTCCAATTAAATGAGTTAATGTCGTTGGTTGTTTGGTTGGTTGGTTGGTTGGATGAGTGCATGAAAAGAGAAATAATTGTAGAGGTTTTTGTTAAAAGAAAGTTAAGAAAAATAATTAAAGCCAAAGATTGTAAAAGTAATTAAAATAAAAGTTTAAATAAAAGCTAAATTCAAAGCAAACTCTGTACGAGAAAAGTTGAATTGAAATAAATATTAATGTTTAGCAGGGTTGTTAAGGACGTTGCTATACTAAGTTTTTATGAGTTGCTATTTCTCAATGTCTTGTCGGTGTCTGCTTAAGTGCGGATCCTTAAGTATACTCAGTTTGTGGTGTTTATGTAATTACATGATTTTATTTCAGTTTTCCTTTCATTTATTCCTTGCTATTCATTTAAATTCTTTTGTTGTAATTTTCATTGGAAATAAAGTTTTGCCAAGTAGAAAAGAATTTTGTGCAGATTTCGCAATGCGCATAAATTAATATAATTTTCTTATTGATGCTATTTAAAAAAGGAAATCAGTCGAAACAAAATGTTAGCTCAGATAAAATATTAAAAACAAATATTGAATATCTTTGGCACACTCTAACAAAGTAATTGCACTTAAGTTATTGTTTTGGTGAAAATGAGGGGCAGCAAATTGTGTTTTAAGAAATTTAAGCGGAGTTTGGTTTCTGCAGAGTTAATTATTTTGTTTTTTTTTTCATATTTAAGTCAGTATCATTTAATAAACAAAAGGAATATTGAATTAAAAAAAGGAATTTTCCACCACAAGTGAAAAGAGTTAAAATCAAATTTTGCCTTTCCATCTGTATTTTTAATACTATTTATTTACGATCGTATTATTATAATCTGGGTTCTCACATATGGCGGAATGAACTTAAAGATGTTTGACTGTTTATCTCTTGTGTAAAGTGATTTTTCTAAGGCCACAGAAATTTTACAGACCTAAATATGTGTATATTTGTTAAAATCCGCGAAATGACTTGGTGAGTGGCAGCTTTATAAGCACTATTTTTGTATTTGATAGGAATACAAACAATATTTTAAGTTCAGTTCAGCAACAAAAGGAATATGCCCCAGAAAATCTATATTTCCCAAAAAAAAAAAACTTACTAAAAAATCTAAATCGTACCAAAAAAATGTTTACACTCCGTGTGAGAAAAATTAACTTTTTTATTTGGCATGAATAATTTGACTTGTTCAGTAATCGCTTTACCTAGTGAATAAAATTAAAAAAGAAAGCGTCCTTCAATTCGGAAAAATGTATCATTCGCAACCTTAATTTTATATAAAATTTAAAAGCTATTTGCTAAACTGAGAAGCATATTAAAAAACCAATATTTATTGTAAACGTACTTAAATATAATTTATTATAGAGTTGAACATTTTGATGCAAACATAAAAATATGGGCATTTCTACAGAAAAGTTTACTTTTTGTCACGTTACGCCAGAAAGCGATTAAGTTTGTATCTTAGATCCATTTTGTTGTAATTTGTGCGCTCTTTCTTTCACAAAAACAAACAAAAATATATATTATATAAACTTTTCTTTGATAGACAATTTTAATTGCTTGCTGGCGTAACGTGACAAAAAGTAGACTTTTCGGTGGAAACGCCCATACACCGGAAAATTATTTAATAACGTATTTATTAAAATAAACGATATAAAATCGTAAATAAAATATGCAGATGAAATCCGGCAAGGATATGGAAAGATCGATTTTTCAAAGTAACTATTTTTAGACTTTTTAATCCTGCAAGACAAATAATTGTCTTGATATTTTAGAGATCATTATATATGGTGCGAATTATTCTATAAAATAATACAAATTAATTATTAAAATCGAATATATTAAAAAACTGATTTGACGGTGGATACTAGTGATCAGGAATATCAACTATTTAACCGTATTATTTAACAAATTAGAATACGAAAAGTACAAACTCATTCATTTTCACATATCAAATCAATTTCGATTTGTACGAAATCCCATCTCTGATGAATAAATCGTTTCAATATAAATATATACAAACAAATAAATAAAAATTGTTTGAGTCAAATATAACTATATAATTTAGTAAATTAACTCTCCCAATTTAATTGTAATTTTTTAAACAACCATTTATTTTTTGAAAGTTGTTGTATAAGCGTTTTGAAACTCTTCAATAATATAGTTTTAAATTCACTGATGATTTGGCATCAGCATTATAAAATGTATGTAAAGGGTGTCTCACTAAGAATGCACCTTTTAAATTTAGTATTAATTTTTTTTGTGTGTTTATTCCAATTATTAAAAATGTAGCGCTTTACGAAAAACCAACGCGTCATAATTGTGAAAATTTATTAGAAAATTTCGAAAGCTACCGCTCGCAAACTTCGAAGAAATTTCAGGCAAAAAAGTGCACCAAGTGTGTCAACTATTTCAAGAGTGGTCAAGAAATTTTGAAGAAACTGGGTTGGTTATGACCACTAAGCTTCATGTGCATCATTGTACCGCTCTGTCTTTTGAAAACATTGCCGATGAGGCCAATATGAGGCACCATGATAACGGAGTTGTTATAGCTTCAACTGGATGGTACGGATCTGGACGAAATGTGGTTTCAGCAAGACGTCGTCATCTTCCACACCGCGCATTAGACAATCTATTTATTGCAGCAACAATTTCAAATTATCACAAGAAATTCTAATGTCAACTGGCCACCAAGATCATACGATTTTTTTTCTTTGAAGTTTTGTGAAATCTCGCGATCATCCAAATAAACCAAAAGCAATTCCTGAGCTCAAATCTGAGAAAAAAGTATGGCCTGTCTTCTTGAGAAGAGTAATTAATGGCCTGCCATGAGAGCGTGAGGACCATTTGACGTATATTTTATTACATACTTAATCGAAATCTTTACAATCTAATAAAAAAATCAAATATATGTCAGACATACGTGTTTTTATTTTGAAATAAAAAATTGCATTCTTACTGAGATATTTTATATATGGGCAAATCCTGCGTGACGAACGCTACATTCGTACGCGTTTTCACATTATTATATACAAATATTTTGGTCTTTCAGAAGAGGTACCTTTAACTTATGTATGGTTTTTAGTGTGATATAGGTGTACTTTCGAATAGCATAAAAAATAATATTTTAGCAGGTATTTGTTGTGATATAATTGATTACAAAGTTTTGTATTGTACGCTATAAAAAACGGAAGTAACTTTGAAAGTTAAAGTGCGTTTTCGCAATATTTAGCGAATTTGGTATAATAAAGGACACAAAATCTAGTTCTCAAAAGAAATATAAATATAAGAGAATTCTAAAAAAATTATTTGGAGCCAAAAATTTTCATTGTTTTTTATTAAAAGACGTGAACCCTTTGCGACGCACGTTACATTTTTTCCATTCTATTTTCTATTCTATTTTCTATTCTAAAATTTCATACCTAATTTCAATGTTTCCAAAATAGTAAACGCAACTTTTTTTCACTGAATTATAAGTGAATTCAATGTATAAAAATGTGGCTTTCGATCGGGCCATCTTCATTAACGCTGACGTAATGATATGAATACCTTAAAATTTTTAATTTCTAGTATGAAATTAGAAGATCTGAGGAAGGTTAGAATTTGGTAACAGTTTGTGCATTAATGATCATCGAAGTACATTTATTTTATTTATAAAATTATATATCTAGTTCAATATTCCTAAAAAAAGGATAAACAATAAGTTGTATAAATTTGACAAGAAATTTTGCTGGTGGACTGTTTCTGGGACTTGTCCATATGGACTAGATCAACCCAGAGTAAATAAACCCTTCGAAAATAAAATCGACTATGAATAGAAATAATATTTTAAGTTGGTTGCTTAATTTAAGCTGCATTTTAGCTAAAGTTAAAAGTTCCATAATAAATGTTTAATTTCTGACGAGCGTTTTTCCCCGACTAACAAACTACTTATTAAAAAAATTCTATTAAAAATACATTTAAATTGCTTATTGAGGCATTAGCTTCTTCCTGCTTGTTCGTTTTTTTTTTGTAAAAAAATCCATTGAATTTATCATTTTATTGGTCCTTTATTTTCAATTGCGCATTTTTGCCATTTATATTTATTGATTGCTCTCAATAAGGCACAGTTATTTAAATACTTATTCAAATTATTATACATTTATCACTCAAGTACGGCTCTTAAGGGATAAAAATTATATTCAATTTATCAAAACATGTTTTCTCTATTTGTAAATAATGTTCATAACTAAAATCTTTTTAAATGTAGTAAGCTGTATTCGTATATGTATGGTCTTTGGTGCATCAAGTATGTTATGTTGTATGCAACATAAGAGTTTGAGTATTTTATAACAAGAAAATAATATTCTTACCTGATACAATGAACATGATGCCGGCACTAAAATAATACAAATTATTTTGATGTGAACATGTTGGTATAAGGAAAACAATAAAACTTAAGAGTAGAACAATACCCGATGCTAAAAAGAATGGACATGCCTTTGTAACGGTATCTGCAAAGAGAAAGGAAAATAATGTAATAAAGTAGTTGCAGTAGAAGAAGAATGCTCGTGTATGTACGAGTATGTATGTATATAAATTTGTGCTTCATTTTTAAAACGATTAACCAAAATTTTTCATCTCATTGCTGGAAATTATGGTTGGAGAATGAATTTTTTTCAATCAAATGATTTATTTGTTTAGATAATTAATAATAAAAAGGTTTCAATTATACTCATAGACAAAACTAAAAGGTAAGTATGTGCATCAGCAAAAATATGGTAATGGGTTCCATTAAGAACAACATACTACACATTTGACAGTAGTTAGTAGAGATGGACTCGTGAATGACTTTTGACTCACGCTCATACACGCTCACAAGGAAATATTTTACTCAAGCACACTCATGCACGACTTCATATTGTTGCCTCAATTTCATGTACGCTCTCGTTAGTGGAAAAAAAATTACTCACAATCATGAAAAAGAAAACTTTAAAATAATTAAAAAAATATTATTATTACTGATCGGTTCTGCTAGTCTGATAACTAAATTGTTCCAATAATATTTTTTTAATAAAAATAATTTTAATTTATCAAAAAAAAGTCTTAATGAAAAAAGAAAGGGCAAAGTCAAATTTGAACTTGAGGCGAACCATTCCTTTCAATATTATCCAAAGACAGTTCAACTAATTACGTCAAAACGTGGGATTTCTTACTAACCGAAATTGATTTAACGTGTAAAAATGAATAAGTTGCACTTTTCGAATTCTAATTCGTTAAATAGTTGATATTCCTGATCACTAGTATCCACCGTCAAAAGTGGTAAATTCGAACAATTAATGCTGATAAAATGGTTTAGCGACGTCATGTACTGTGGCAATTTACGGCATTCGATATCGAACGAAATCCCAAACAAAAGTTTTTGCATTTCTATGAAAATTTAGTTCGATCTCGAATGCGGTAATTTGACCCCTGATCTGTTCTGCTAGTCTGATGGATACTTGTTCCAACATTACTTTCTTAATAAAACTAAATTTATCAAAAAAATTTCTTAAATTAATAAAGAAATGGATAAAGTCAGATTTGAACTCGAGCCAAACAACTCTTTTCAATATAAACCTAAAACAATTTGTTCAAACAACTTCGCGAATGTAAGATTTTTTTGAACCAAAGTCTATTCATATTATTTATATGCATGAATTATTGCGCTGAATTCTATTTTAAGTAAAGTACTTTGTAATTTACGGGGCTTCCACTTTGTGATTTAGAACTAAATTTCCTTTTTTTTCGTCGCAATTTGTCAGACTAAATCGCGCGTAACATGTTTGCTTTTTTGGCTCTCCCACGCAACAACCGTCAACGAGTCAACATCTACATCTGTTGAACATTTTACGGCTTCTTCACTCTTTCATCACTGATTTGTACTTGGAAAACTATATTTTGTAATAAATATTCATATACTTATATCCAGGTAACGCCTCCTGCCCTTAATTGATCTATTAGAATCACCCTTGCGCATTCTGTAACGCCATTTTATGATTCGCAAAAAATCCCACGTGATCGTTCCCAGGCGATCCTTCCCATTGTGCCCTAATTCATGATAGACTCGTCTAGTTTTAATTTACTCATGCACGCTTACTCACGCTAAATTTTTTTGTATTCACGTTCATACACGCTCACGTGATTGAAACAAAAAACTGAACACGATAACGCGTGAGAAAATACTTGACATCAAATACAGAAATAATTTCATGGGCACACATTTGCAGTCGTATTCATATTGAAAAGTGCAGTGAAGTTATCCAGTGCATGGCTAAAATTCATATTAAACTTGTATAAAGTAATAAATTATTTCTGAAATGAAAAGATAGCAATGAGATCAGGATGAAAAGGTAAATTTTATTGTGACCCACTATGTGTGTCTTTTCTGAATTTACAATTGAATTAAACTACATAGCAAATAAAACCATTCTAAAAAGTTCAAAGTGAATATATAACATTTTAAAAAGCTCTCCCAATCTAATTCTATCGTTGGCCAAAGTTTTTTTGACCCGACTCCAGGGTATTTTGACTGATTTTAGTTCTATTTTAGGACAGTGTGTCCAGGTGTTTCTTGGGAGTTCAGTTTGGCCGCGGTTGATAAAAATTTTGATTTTGTGAGTTGTCGCTTGTGGCAGACTCCAAGTTGTGCAGCCATAAATTAAAATGGATTTGACACTGCAGTTGAAAATTCTTATTTTTGCTTTACGCGATATAATTGTGAGCCACTCATCAAACAAAAATTTAAAAACAAATGTCCAAAGTTAATTTTCTAGTTTTTACACCGCCTAGAAATTAATTGTCTATTCATAGTTTAAAAATTGTGTTATGAATAATCCGGTGCATAGGCGGTGTATAACTTTTCATTGTGAATTCAACTGTTATTTTTTTATTGCTTATTCAATGATTTTTAACTATTGATATTCCTAAGTCGTTTGTTTTTAGCGAAAGTGGTAAGTAGTTGCCTCCAATCATATCGTCATGTCAAAGTAATGAGCTAAGCTGCAAAAGTAGAATTAGTGAAAAATATATTTTCTAGAATTTTAATTCATTTGATGGCAAAGTAATCAAAGTTTTTATTGGATACTTTTTTAACTGCAATGAGCAACAATATTATTTAAAAATATATAAGCGAACTATATTCTTCCTCAACGAATTTTATTTGTATTTACAGAAACTTAGAATGCAGAAAAATTTTTCACTGTCCAGTAATGAAATACTAGTTGACTTCAAGTAATTATGAGCGGTTCAACGACAAGAAAAATTGTCACTTAATTGCTTAAAAAAGTCCAACGATATGCTGAAAAGCTAGTTATACAGAAATAGGACACAAATGCATTTTAGCAGAATTAATATTGTTGAAAAAGTTAAAAACATTTGTGTATGTTTACTGGGTACACAAGTGTCGTTGCGACCGATTATAAGACATTTACTATTTTTTGGTTTTTTTTCTGCTCTTCATAATCATATATTTTTATGCTGATATTTGATTTATGACAGCTGTGCGCAAAAGTCATCGTTGCATGCACAGCGACACATATTTCATAGAAATTTTTTATAAACGACAACATGCAGCACTAAAACTCTTTAGCAATGTTGCCATTGCTTTGGTTCAAAGAACATTTCATGTGAATTATTATTTTTATTATGGATGGATGGTTGTTTTCTTTGTTATCTTTCACAAGTTTGCTTTTACAGTTTTTTATTCGATTTATTTGTAAAAGTTTTCTCCATGTTTTATCATTACAATAAGTGTTTTTGTTATTTCCCATAACTGCATTAAATTTGAAATTCAAATTCAATTAAATTTTACACGTACGTACCCGGGTGTACATTAGGATGGTTGCAAAAAATAACACAAGTTTTGGATTTTTCTTAAGGACTCTTGCAAAGTAAAGCGATAAAAGTTTTAGCCGAAGTTAAAAAATATTAACACATGCCTCGTTGTGGCTAAATAGCAATTTTGTATAAATTATTTATGTTTCATGTGTTTCAAGTGGAAATCAATTGTTCTAGGAATCCGAATGGGTTCTTTTTTGATACAACATTTTCCCTCGCCAGCCCTGTCCTAGAATATGCATCTATATGACTCACAACAATTACATTGAATCTGTACAAAAGCAATTTTTGCTATTCTGCCTTCGTGGTCTTTAGTGGAATGCATTACATCTTCCGTTGTACACCAGCCGTCTTGTTCTAATCAAACTTCCAACTCTTAAAAGCCGAAGGACTATGTTGAATGTGTCATTTATATTAAATTTAATTAATGATGATATTTGTTACAATTTCCTGCTCGATTACATTTCGTTTAATGCTCCTCACCGGCCATCTCGACACTTTGAATTGCTAGCAATTACATATTTCAGATGGAATTACGTAAATGCTGATCCATTTAGAAGGATGTGCAGTCAATTTTATAAATTTCATAAAATTATAGAATTTTCTTGAAATGTAAATGTTATTAAACTTAAAATTGTCGTCTTGTTAAATAATCAATAATTTTGTATTTTATTTGTATTTAATATATGCTCTTATATTGTTTAACTGTCTGTAAAGATATAATATCCATAGACAAAATAAAATAATTAATAAATAAAATAAATCATAAATTTTATTTTAAAAATTTTGTATAAAAATTTTAATAATACTAATGGATCTAACAGTCGACGGCGAATCGACGCCATTCTAGTAATTAAATACTAAGCAGTTACATAAATATATACAATAGAATACAATATCAAAAAACATTCTAAATAAACAACTTGAAACTCTCTCTTATAACAAACAACATATAGAAAAAACTCTGTCTCATTTCTATGCAAAAGCAAATTGTACAAACACACATTCACAATTTGTCTATTTTACAACTTGAAGCTGATACAAGTGTAATAAGTGTGCATGTGTTGTTAGCAACTTCAAACGCTTATAGCTCCCAAAATACTAAAACGATTCAAATAAAATTGAGATTATGCATATCTATGTAAAATCCCGTTTAAATAAATCTTTCCAAAATTGGTTCTGTATTACGGCCGTAAAAGGGATCTAAAAAACGTGTTTGTCTTTACTATGATGACAATTGCCAAGTAGTGCACTTAAATGTGGCATAATTGCGGTCAAGAAGGGCGTTAGACAGTGCTGTGTATTATCACCTCTATTATATAATATCGTTCTTGATGCCATTATGGCAGATGCAACACGTATCAACAGAGCCGTGAGCTGGGGACTGAAGGGATTTTTGGAAGACCTCGATTACTCACACGATATTTGCCTTCTTGCTCACAAATAGTCTGAAATGCAAGATAAACTTCGCACGATAGAGAAAATGTCGCTAAGAGTGGGATTAAAAATTTACCTCAAAAGGAGCAAAACTATTCATCCATTCCTTCTACAGACCCAATCTGTAGAAACTGTAACTTCTTTTGGTTATTTGGGCTGGACTATTACAACAACCGGCAGCTCATCTCAGAATGTGAAAACCCGATTGGACAAGGCGAGACGGGCTTTTGCTATGCTAAGTCCTTTATAACAATCCACCCAGCTATCTACCAACACCGAACTCAGAATCTTCAACCTGAGGTCTATATTGATGTATGGCAATGAATCTTGGAATGCTGCACCCAAACACGTTAGTACCATTCAAGTATTTAAAAAAAAACAAATGTATCCGTAGAACATCAACCTTTGGAATACCACCCACAAATACCCATTCAGTTGAAGATACGTAGACGCTTAGAAAACCACCCGATGACAATAACAGAATGGCCATCGATTGGAATGCCTTAGGTCAAAGACGCATTGTAACACCAGCTCATACTAGATACCGCAATAAAAATTTCAGGACCCAGCTGGAGAAAAAAAAACATATTGCATGTGAAAAAGATGATTGGAAGAACTTTCTTGTGGGCCTATGTTCCTTATAGGAACTACAGGATGTAATATTTAATTTTGTAATGATTTTGTTTGGCCATCGCAATAATAATGGTAATAAGTTTGTAAATTTTAAAATACTAAAACAATTACAAAATCCTGTATGAAACAGTTGTAGAAGAAAACTAAATATTTTAGAAAATTAATTGCTTGACCGCTCTGTTCGAATATAGGATGAGTTACAGAGTGTCAAAAGCAACCGCCGGGAGTATTAGAAATTTATTGCAGCTCCTAAGCGAAAACTATAATGGCAAAGTAATGAGCTAAAAGACTAGCAAACTCATGAATTATTTTTGCTACTTCTAGTTTGAGTATTGAACTGATGGTTTTGAAGGAATCGTTGTGTTTGATTTCAAGTGTCACACACTGGCCCATTGGACAGATGTTTTTATTATACGGTAAAAACTTGTTTTCAGGAATGCACACAATTAAAAAAATTTACTCCGCTTCGCCAGGGGTTGGTCTGTTGATCATTCATAGCGCTCGGTCTACCATTGCGTCACTCAAATAAAAAATTGCTTGCTTACTTACCGACAAGTCATTATAGAACGAACTACTTCGATGTATTGCTGATGTTATGTGGTACGTGTTGTTTTTAGTGGAGGTTATTGCCATTTTTTTTTCTTTTGGTCGTAACTCTTACAAGTTTAGATAGATGTTGATGAATTTTATATTTTTAGGAAGCTAATGAGCAGGAAAGGAAAATATTATAAATTCTTAAAGTCTTTGTGAGTACAAACAATATTTGGCCTTGAATGTTAATATTTCAGTTCTCAGACCTGACATTATTTTTGTAAATAGGTTTAGTAATTAATAAAGTTGCAATGTGATATAATTTCCTCTTTGCAATCAATTAAAAAATACAGTGTGGCAAAAATTTAATCATTCGTTTTTTACAATAATCATTGCTTCTCCTGCTGTATGTGCGGTTGTACCGTTTTGATGAAGCCACATGTGCAGCAGGCCCCGCTAATTCAATTCCGGCAGAAAGAATTCGTTTACCATGGCTTTGCAGCCTCTGGTTGATATTTCTTCGTTCTCAGCGACATCGGCAGCCACACCCGCGATATTCTTTATAGAATGACTAGTCCAGCAGCGGCCACGTCCTGTAAGGTCTTTTGTAGTTCCAGTCTGTTCAAGTTGAGCAGCTAAGCTGCTTAATGTTTATCCCGTTGGCGCGACCCGATTAGGAAATCGACATCAAAATTCACTTACTGCTGAAAAAAAAAACAGTCCAATTGTTCCACACTCTTTTTGCCAGTTTGTATACTGCAGCTGTCTGGTTCACAAATCTCCAATATATTATTGAATTACGACGCCATTTAAAAAAATTTTTTAAATCTTTTTGCTGCTAATATGAATTAACGTAGAACCAGTAAATATACTAGTATGCAAAGAATGAAGTTTCAACAAATCTCTTGATAAAAAAATAATTATGAATTCTTCTTGAAAAATGGGGGTTTTTTATAACTTTAATCTAAAGGAGTGACGCCATAACAAGATCAGATTAAACTGAAACCTGTGAATCATATTCCACTACTAAATTTTTGTTACGACCTTAATCAACATTCTATATATATTTTTTTAAACATATTTCACACACTGAATTACAAAAAAAAATTTATGGCTTCGTGTAAACAGGAATTTGTGTGCATTTCATATGATTTTTATCGAGTTGATGTGTTTTTTTTTTATGAAGGATTAGTTGTGCTCGTAGTACGACACACATGACAATTTTCACAGCATTTAAAATGAAGTTAAAGTGGGTTTTATTGCACATGCTGTTGGTTTTACTACAAGCTTCATTTATGTTATATGAATGAGTTTTATGTGCTACATGAAATGTCATGCTGAAAAATAAACCACAAATATCACTGCAACTGGTTGGCATTATTACACTTCAAGCGTTTTAATAAAGATTATTGCAGTTGGCTTTATTGTTAAATATAATCAAATTACTATTAACTCGATTTTTATCCCTTAATTATGCAGTTGTTAATATTGTTTTAATAAAGTAATTAAATTGAATTGTATGAGGTGGTTTTATATATTGAGGCCTTGAATTTTAGCTTCTTAATACATATCGCTCATTTGCTACAAAGACTTAACAGATGACAAGTAAAATCTACACTTTTAATAATAAAAGAACGATATGCGGTTCAACAATGCATTGAAATGCCAGTAATTTAGAATTTCTTAAAAAAAAATTTCTATATTCGTCGTGCATGCTTTCATCGAATTAAAATTAAGTCTGCATATTTTTTGAAGTCTATTCTTTTGAAATATTGAAAAAGAAAATTTTTAGTTTTGAAAAAATGCTAAAAAAAACGTCGAACAATCAAAATTTATCAAAATCTAGCAATTTTTCACTGAAAAAACTGACTTTATTTGCAAAACTACATGAAATGAGATCAATTTTTTAATGAATATTATTAAGGATTAAGTCAAAAATCATATAATATTTTCCTTATAATTTTGACTACGCTATTACCGGAGATATTCACGAAATTGCGAGCAAAGTCGAGGCCAAAAACCAAAATTTGAAAATTGAAAGCCAAATATCTTTGAAAATATTTAAGAAATTTTTGGAAATAAAATGTATATTCTTTATCAATTAATTAGCTTTACAACAAGCATAAATTCATTGAAATACAATTTGTAAAAGCTAAGAAGATAATAAGGTTTTCCATGCCAGAAGTAGCCAACTTTGACACCCTGTAGCCCGTCGTGTATTTGAACAGGGTACTCGAAGTTTCAATATTCTTAAAGCTTAAGTCCTCTTCTTTAAATTTTATGTACATTGTTTTGTAGCCGTATAACAAGATTCAAATATACAGATTTATTGCTCTTTTCTCCAATTGGTACCACTGTGCGATGTTTATTTTCAACAATACGACTCTGTATACTACGACTCTTTTGTGTGAAAAATTTTCTGGTCGTCTGATTTCTCGAAGACGTGATCACCGATATCTTGTGATTTAACACATTAACTAACACCTTTTTCTTTGGGACTACGTGAAAGAAAAGGTCTATGCTAAAAGCCCACAATCGATTCAAGACCCAACAGACGAAATTCGTGAATTTATCGGGGACCGAAAATATGCAAATTAATTTCCTTTATGAATGGCATACACTCGCCTTTAAATAAACATTCGATCAATATGATTAAGAAAATTTTTTAATACATATCAAAATGAAACCTCTTATTGAAAGACACTGTAAATAGTTTCAGTTGTATATCATTCGCTTAAAATGTAATATTTACTGTCGAACAGTGTAATGCATCTTTAGAAGATTGAACAACATAATATCGGTTATGTACATTGAGAAAGCTTAAGTACTTTTCTACTGAAACTGTTTGAAAACTGAACAAAAAACAAAATTAATTATTTAAATAAACAAGTTTCGATTTTTAGAATTACTAAAAATGAAATGAAGTCTGCAAGCCAGGATAGGAGTTTAAATAAAAGTTGTTAACAAACAAACAGTGTTTTTAATTGTTTTTTAATCCTTTTTACAGGAAATTTAAATCTCAATTTTATAGCTAAAATAAATTTGTCATTGATAAATAAATTTAATCTGCACAGCTGGTATATTTGATAGATCTTAATGCAAATGTTTGATATATTTTCAAAAATATATTGCTTGTTACTCGCTTTGAATAACAAAAAAAATATTTTCTTAATATCCACATTTTGAATATATTTTTCAAATGAGTTATTCATAATATTGGCCGCAAAAAAAACTAAATAAACTAAATTAATGTCTGAGTAAAAATATACTTAATATCCAAACAAAAGACTACTTCTTTTGGCACGAAAAATAAAACAATAAATAGAAAAAAAGTAATGAAACACTTCACAACCACTCAGTTATAAGTACACAAATTGTGTATTGCGATCGACTAGATGTATTTAAATAACAAATAAAAAATGAGATTTATATTGTGTAATTCTTAACAAACAATCATTACGACAACTTGTCGTTCAGCAATAAAAGCAGTTGGTATGAAATAAATGCAACAAGCTGCAATTTTTATATTGGAAAAGAATCCATAATAACAAAACGTGAACGATAAGGGAGAAATGGGGAAAGGGAAATTGTAGAAAACGATTTGATAGATTTCAATTGTTAACAATATATTCTAAACTTAAAACTTAAGCGGAAATTAAAGAGAAACAAATACAAAAAGGCAATAGGAAAACATAGACAGATTTGTATGCAAATGGGAATATTTAATTTTCAAATAAAAGTTAAATACAGCTGCAGTTCCAAATTAAAGAATTGGACAAATAAATGAAATAAAACAAGAGGTCAAGTGACTGCTTTGTACAGTTTACGTCATATAATTAGATAATTGTACTTTCGAAGAGAGTGCTTAAGATTTCCAGCTTCAGCAGAAGCTAAAATTAATCATCTAAGAGGCTTGTCCAATGACACACTCTAAGGCTGATTGTAGAAAGCAATTGTAGTAATAGCCATAAGCTAGAAACATTGACGGCCGAATTGGTGATAAAAAATTGTGTTTTGTATAAGGGCATTTCCATCGGGAGTTTCACCGAGACCAAGAAATTAAAAGTTCTTGTGAACACTTTGTTTTGTCTTATTTCTAATATACTTCGAGATATTCGTATGCAACGTCGCACAACCGCAACTTTTGTCATTTGGATATCTCTATTCCTAGTTTGGCTTTTCTTATAAAAGCTCTTACTGAGAGAGATTATGCTCTAAAATATTTCCGGGGCAACAAAGAGTCAAAAAATATTGCAAATGAGTGTTGTTTTTTGATTATTTCAATGTCCCGTGCGACATTAAAAAACAACAATCGTTATCAGTGCGTTGAAAGTACGTGTAGGCAGAAAGCTCAGATTGAGTACAAACAGATATTTTTTATGGAATTAAAATAAAAAAAGCACTTCTAAAAAATAAGAATATTCGCAATATGGGTTCTTAAATAAAGTTGATCACGACTCGAACGCTCGGAAAAGTAACATTTTAAAATAATTGTTTCTTAAATAAATGACTTATTTGTAAAAATAAAAGTATATATTTTTTCTTTAGAAAGCTTAAGCGACGAAAAGTAAATAAAAGGAGTTGCAAACGGTGAAGAGAAAAGTTGAAGAAATATCAAATTTAAATTTAAAAAAATATTAAGTAAGACAAGGATGCAGAATGCTAGAAAAAGTGAAAAGCTTTGCCTGAAAGAAATTGTGAAATTGCGATATGAGCCCATATGAATCTCGCCCGGAAGAATATCGCAGAGCAACCAGACATTGCAAAAACTGTAAAAAGTGAGGAATAAAACCTTTCGAAGCACGAAAATATCGACTGATTTCGATTTGTAAAGAAATTAAGATGTCAAAGAAAAATAATTTACTCTTGAAAAATATAATGAAATAAATTGTATTGAATTAAAATTTCTTACTTCAATTTAATTTCTATAGTATTTATGAAAAAAAATTTAAAATATTTCGACAGCAAAATGATGACTTTTTAATGGTTGAATAACGAATACGAATTGGAATGAATTGCTCTTTTTAGTACTTCATTTCATTTCATTTTTTTTTCTTTATTTGTTTCTCTAAATTCTATTTTTATTTATATCAACTTATTAAAGTTGCATTATATTGGGTCATGTTTCCCTTGTTTTTTCTTTTCATTTTATACTCTATTTAGCAAAAGAATTTCACTGTAAGACTTAATCGGAACTGATATCCTGATTTTTTTGTAGTGGTTTTCAGATTAGTTTTGTGTTTTTGTTTTTGTAATCTGTCAATAATAAAATATTTCATTAAATTTTTTTTGTGTTTTTTTGAAAGATATTTTCATTTGGAATGTTTTAATGTCAGAAGTTTAATTTAATATGACAAAATAAAACATTTTTTTTTCAACCACAAGAATTTGTTATTGTTTTTGGAGAAGTGTTTCTTTTTTAAATATTCTACTTTTAATAATTCTATTTCATGTGAAAAGTAATATGCGTGGTGAGAGCTTTTAAAAACTTTATCACACATTTTTAATTACAGCTTTATTATATCTTTGCCACAAATTATTTTCAATAGAATTTTTCTTAAATGCCCAACAACTATTTTAAAATTACTAAAAACATTATGATTTGTGTAGTCATATTTTTTTCTTTTTAGCATCTACCAGAAAATTTAAACGCTTGTAAACGATATAATCAAAAAACGTGTCAAAGAAAAAAAATATTCAAATGCAACGAATGATTAATATTTAGTTCACCATCACCTTAAGTGGCGTATGATTAATATTTAATTCTCTATTTCAAGGTGCGATGCATGATTAATATTTTATTTACAAAATTTGAATGATTACATGATTTGCGTCATTGGAAAATTTAATTTAAATTTAAATTGTGTGAAGTTAAACAATTTTTTTAGAGAAACTGCTTCAAGTTAAAATCATTTATAAACAATTTTATTGAAACGCTCTAAATTATTTAAGAGTTTTATATACACAAATGACTTTCGAAATGAAGCAGTACAACAATAGAATTTTTAATGTCTTAATATTATTGAAAAATATTTTATACTTAAATTGTTTGAAACCAAAAGCTTTATTGGATGATAGTTTGTTTAAGTGTGTGTACGTGTGTACATGGCTGTGTGTATGCTTTGTTGAATATTTTTGCATAAAACTAAATATATAATTTGATTTGCCTTAGGTTTCAATTATAGATTTTTACTGCAAATTGATGAAATTGTGTTAAAATATTTTTTACATGTATTGTATCATTTAAAATTTTATCATATCAATAAAGCAAATGTGCATAAGAATACATTTTTTATATCAAATATATTAGGAGGGTTCAACTTTTATATAAATTATAAGGGTTTAGGATTTCCCAGACTGCTTCGCTTCCGGAAACGGGAAACGGGAATCAAACAATGGGAAAAACAAGCTCCAATTTAATTTTTATGGCCTCTTAAAGTTGAGCCATTTTTGAAAATTTTTTGCACTATGAGTGAAAATTAAAAATAAAACGTATATATAAAAATATTTAATGCAATGTAATTGTCCGTATTTATTGTTGCATTAAATCCAATGAAAAAGACTTCGAACCATATAGCTTAAAATATTTATATTGATTTTTATTTGACAAAAATATTTAATTGGATCTTAGGAATCCCACTTTCTATACGAAGATAAAGCTCGCTTTGCAGTTCCTTAAAGGAAGCACCTATTCGGGGACACCCTGGAAATTTACGTACTGCTCTGCAATTTTTTATTTTTAAAACCAACAAAAAACAGAACGTACAGCTAACTCTGCATTAAAAAATTAAATTGAACCAATTCAAACTGACAGTCTCTCTCATTAAGAGAGACGCAGAACAACATGGACACAAATTTTGTCTGGAAAAAAACTTTGTCGAAAATGAATGGATGAATTCAATTTGAAGGAAAATTTTCTAAATCAAAACGTTCCCGAGAATATGAGTGTATCTTTTCCCTGAAGTTCCCATCCGGGAATTTCCATTCTAAACTCTAGTTTTAATGTAAAGAATAATTGGTGCTATTTAAAAAAAATT
This sequence comes from Gymnocheta viridis, assembly GCA_956483585.1. Taxonomy (NCBI): domain Eukaryota; kingdom Metazoa; phylum Arthropoda; class Insecta; order Diptera; family Tachinidae; genus Gymnocheta; species Gymnocheta viridis. The sequence continues at coordinate 45,015,375 of OY101441.1, forward strand.
TATTGTGTTTATTTTTTTTAATATTTCAAAACTTTATGACAAAATTAAAGACACGTATTTTTTTCTGGCAAAGGAAACACTTTTTGCTAAAAATGTTTTTAAGAAAATAAGGACAATTCAATTGCTCATAATATTCTAACGACATAAGTAAATTAAACGAAATAAAATACAGTAGACGAAAACAGATTTGTTAGAAATCTTATAGTTTTTTCTTATATTTAATTGTCCTTTTGCTCGAAAAGTATAAACATTTCAATAGCTGTGCAGGCAACTTAAGTTGAAAATATGCATTAATGTGTTAATTTAAATTACTCTAGATTCTAGGAGAGTCAGCTTTTATGTTCAAATAAACCTATTGACTTTAAAAACAATTTCAATATATCCATGAAAATCCAATCGAACCGATTTTGATGTCAGATTGAGGCCCGTATTCACAAAAACTAATTTGTATTTGAAATGTATTTTAGGACATATTTTTCATATAAACTTTCCTTAAAATATATTTCAAACCCAAATTATTTTTTTATGAATACGACCGTTAATTTTTATGGAAATTTTAAAAATCATTGTTAAGAAATTATAATATTAATAAAAATTTTTGATTTTAATCAAATTTATTTATTGTTTAATATATTTTACATTATATACTTTAACAAATTATTATTATCCATTCTGTTTAGTTATATACATTTTTCGTATGGAAATGGTGTATCTAGATCTTTTTCGATACCAGGTTTTTGACTGTTTTAATAGCTTTGAAAGTGTACTACCAGAAAACAATTAAAGTATGGTTTATAAAAAATCGAAAAACGCCTTTTCTATATTAAGCCATAAGTATGTCTGTTTAGCAAAATTGTTTAATATTCTTTATATACAAATTTTTTAAACTCGTTCGTAATACTATTTATTTAACGCAAATTTGAAGATTCAAAAAATATTTGGAAATTGATTTTGGAATCATTTCATCACATTAAACAATTAAGTGTAACAGTTTTACCACATCAATTGAATTGCTATTGCTAAAATGTAATGCATGCAATAATAATAGTCTCAAAAATGTTCTCTTTCAGTCTAGCAATTGATTTACTCGTAATTGCAGCTAATGATAGTTTCTATTTAAAATTTGTTGCTATTAAAAGCATCTGTCAAAATTGTTCACAGCAAAAAAAATTAGGTTTTTATTTTAAAGGCATAAAAATTTGGTTGCTACAGTGTATAATAATCATTTCTATTATGAGACTGCTACATCTCTAGTACATATAAGCTACTTTCAGTATATAAGAGGATTATAAATATTTAGCAGATTGTGTTTAGTTAATGTTCCCTTAATAATTTTAAATGCTTTGGATTAAATTTTTATGTCCCCATAGTTACAGACAATATAATGATTTAACTTGTACAAACGAATAAGTTGCAATTTTTGTATTCCAATTTGGTAAAGAATGTGGTAAAATATATGATATTCCTTGTCACTAGTATCCACCGTCAAAAGTGGTAAAATCGAACAAATGACACGGATGTGATGGTACAGCGACCTCGAAATCAGTACTGATCCGTTCTGCTGGTCTGATGAATAAATTGTTTCAATATTATTTTCTTAATAAAATAATGAATTTATTACAGAAGTTCTTAAGCAATTCTTAGACACAAACCATTGTTTTCAATATAAACCTAAAATAGTTCAACTAATTACGCACAAATATTAATGACAATAAGAGTGGCATTTTTTTGGAGTTTTTCTAAACTTATAACTTGGGTCGAATTTGTCCAAAGTTTTTGTTTTTGTTTGTTATATTAAATCATTTGAAATGGCTTCCAATTATTTAATCTTTTTAATTTATTAGGTATTTTCATGGGTCTGTTTATAGACTATTTTACTCGTACTCATAGCCATATCTAATAAAAATCATTATTTTGAAGAATTACATTCTAAAGTAATTTCGTTATATATGATTGTGCAAAATCGTATGTAGTATTTTACTTCAGCGATAGTAATGAATGATAGTAACATAGCAACCTTGAAAAGATCGGCATTGAGTATCCTTTTTTAGTCATTCAGATGTGGCACAGAGAACTGATGAAAAATCTATAACTTCTGAATGAGTAGAGATTTCGTATAATTTTTTTTTAAGTTTTTGGAAAATAATAAAAGATTAGGTTAGGCAACCTTAGTAGTCGCAATCAAGGACATCTCACGTGGGTCCATTAAATTAGTTCCTGTTGTGTTACCATGTTACACCGTCTTCCAAGGGTCCTATGTTAGCTGGCTGCTAATATTGTCACTCAGCCACGAGGTTGATTCAATAATAGAGTGAATCCTGATTAAATGAACATCAGAGAGACAAGTTTTTGTCCACAAGGGTTCTTTGACCAAAAAGTTTTTCTTAGATCTCTGAATCCCGGTTAATGACAGAGCTGATGTTCACTTAACTCTTCGTGCTCTTCGCCTCAACTTTTGTATAGGTCATTGTAAGTGAGCCCAAGCTTTTGGGCGTGCCGTCTAATGAAGCAGTGGTCAGTTATAACCGCAATTAGATTCCTGAGAGCTGCAATGCCTGCCGAGTTATTTTTTTATCTATTATGGTTCAGATTTTCCTGGTTTCCCCGCAAGAAGTTTTATCAAACCATCTCTGACTGGCAATAAGATGAAACTTGTGTGCAATAAGTTGCTTACACATACTTATCATATGCTGTGTAGCAGTGATCGGCAATGAATCGTTTTTTCGTTATTCATACTGACTCATGCTCATGATAGCGTTGACTTATTAGTATAGGTTGAAATAAATATGAATGCGACATAGACATCATACTCATACTCATAAATCTTCTCAATTTGATTCATAATTTCAGGAAAATTCTTATAATAGTTACATTGAGTCAGCTCACTCAACTCATCCATGTCATATATTAAATAAGTAACACAAATCTACACATATTTCTTTGTTTAACTTTAGTATAAAGAAAACAATAGAAAAGGCAACAAAGCAAACACACAATCTCATAATGAGTATTTCAATGATCGTGTGCGAAGTTCGTATTGCGACTCATACTTATTTTGCATCGTCTATAAACATTGAGTTAAGGAGAAGCTAAATAAACAACGTTGTTAAATACGAATTCGATGAGTACTTCAAACTTTCGAGTGAGTATGAATTTGGACAACATTACAATAAGTATGAGTGCGTATGAGTACAAGAAATAATAAGTCATTATTAAAGTGACCATATTTTTTTAACCTGAAAACGGGACATCGAATAATTCTGATGGGTTCGATTATATGAAATGGAAATGCATACGAGTAGATAATATAATAATATTTTATTTGTCCATAGTGAATGGCGTTATTTATTTTACGTTACACTACGATAAAAATTGTTTATAAATTGTTATATTTTTCAGAGGCACATATTTGTTTAAACATTTTAGGTGATGATTTCAAATATGTGTGAAACTCTTGGCAGGATTTTTTAATATCAACTTTAATAATTAACAAATTCTTAGCACTGATACCCTTAACTGATTTTATCTTCGGTCCACAACTTGTTCATCAAAGAAAATGCACGTACAACCGGCTCATTTGTATCAGGCAAACATAAAATATATTCGACTATAATTTGAACATTTGCATGGTTTAAGTAATTGCTTTTAAAATGTTTCCACCCAACGATTTTCCGCGGAAATATTTTGTTGATTCCATTTATAAATTTTCTGCGATGTTTCGTATTTAGATACGGGTGAATATTTATCGAATACTGTTGTATCTTTATTGCAATCGATTGTTCTTTTTCGATCAATATATCTAGAACTTTTTGAACATCTTCCCACTGTGGTACTTCTGTTAAATTTGCCCAATTAAGTTTTTCTACATCTTTGTTATAAACAGTTCATTGCTCTAAATACTCTCGATTAGTTTTATAAAATTCTTAATTTTTAAAAAATTCTCGCCAATATCGGTGTAACTATCTTCTCTTAATTTTTCAAGTACACCGCGGACTGAATATGGAAAAAAGTGAGTTGTCTCTTTCTGAAACAAATTGTCTTTTAATTTGTTAATTTCACTTGCTGCTTCAAGTACCGATGACGATTCTTGTATTGCTGTATTTCAGGTTAACCAGGATAATTTATAGAACTGAAACTTCTATTTTTTTCAATGTTCTTTTTGTTGTATTTTGATTATTAGTTTGACGGGTGACGTACAAGTAAAACGGGAAGTATTCTTGTTTTGAGAGGGACTTACATTTTTTTATTTTTTGCTTTTTAAGAACTCTAATTTAAGTTTATGTGCCATGAATTGATTCAACCAAATTCATAAGAAATTCAGTTAAATCGTTTTCAATATTTATTATCTGAAATTATTTTTTAGCTAGTCTTGTGATGTATTTTAACATACATATATTTAAAAAAAAACACTATCTTTGACGAATTTGAAGATTTGTTCTTACATTTTTGGCCAAATCAATTATCTCTTTTTTCGAATTTCTGAAAACGGGACATTTTTTTGCGTCCCCGAGTTGTTGTCGGGGACAACGGGACAAAGTAGCTGAAAACGGGACAGTCCCGTTAAAAACGGGACGTACGGTCACGTTAGTCATTATTCAATTTTACTCATTGCTGATCACCGCTGTGTAGATGACAGTGGTCCGCCAGTATTATAGGGATGCTCCACTTTAGCTACTCGGAGTATATGCCAGAACCGATACCATAAAGTATTTTAGACATGTCATTGAATATTTGAATCGCATTCGCGGGAAATTCTTATGGTGAAGCTAGGATCGAAGATTGGTGCAGGTGTGACATAATCAACGTCCATTTGCCAATTTATCTTATACAGGATTGTAGCATGTCCGATACGGTAACTCCTCCATGCTCTAGGGGCCCTTAGTCTCACCGCCATGTTTGCAGCCAACTTTTTTGCCAAAATCTCTGGTGGTAACCAGTTCAAGATCGTAAACAATCTCTTGGTTGGTTGGTTTACATGGCTGCCCTCTACGCGTAAGTTCTAATAGCACCTATTACCGTTATTTCCACCAATCTCATTATATGTTTAAACTCAGTTTGATGGATCTTCCCCTTGAGCGCTTGTCACCAAATAACTGCACCGTTGAATAGAATTGGATTTATGACACGTTTGTATATCCAGTTTGCATTCATCGGGTTGATTCCACAGTTTAGGCCAATGGCGTTTTTCAGCAATATAAAGCAGTTGCCGAGTTAGTAGTCCTGGAAGTGGGGTTCAGCTTCTATTTCAGTTTGCTGTCCAATATTAGCCCAAGATTATTGGATAGTTTCAGTAAGACCACATTTATTTTCGGGGTATCATATTTGGAAATTTTATATCTTCTTGTGAAAAGTACTAGTTCCGTTTTGCCAGGAACCTAGCACCACTTTGTTAGGAAATCCATTGCGGACTACCATAAAATTATAGATATCATAAATTTAAGAATGCGTTGACTCAAATTATCATAATATTAAAATTTAATAAATACATGTTTTTATCCACTAACCAGACCGTCGAATTTTAGATTAGTAAAATGAAATCAAAAGTTTAAAAAACTCTTTTTTAACAATGTCGCCTCTAGATATAATCAGAGCCCTGAATTGTTATTTTAGCGGCTTTAAAAGTTAATTTTCTAGATCTTACATATAAAATGGCAAACTAAGTTTACTATCCATTCTTTCCGAAGGTACTTTCAATAATTTACTATGGCAACTTTAAATATGATTGCATGTTTCCGCCTCGCCATAGTGGCAAATGTTTTCACGAGTTTACTTCATGCTTATTCCTCAAAAACGATGAGAAATAAAGTGTAGCAAAAAAAATAAATAAAACAAAAAAAGCGACAACTAAAAATTACCAAATAAAAGCAGTACTTGTACTTACATGGTATGGCGGATGCTGAGTCGTGAGGATCTGGTTGATATCCTTTTTCAGAAAAATAGTCTATTTTAATGCAACTGTAAGTTTCAACTCCTGTATTGTTTAAAATTCGCATACAAATACACACACACACAAACACACACATTCACACACATAAAGGAGCACAAGTGTTTGTTGTTTTAGATTTTCCGTGATTGTTGTTGTTGTTTTTGTTATTATTGTATTGTTTTTCGTTATTCGTTATTCGTAGTAGTTTTGTTTTTATTTCCAGTCATGTTACGTTACGTAGTGTTAGATTGTTTAACATTTATAATCCATGTGTCAGTTGAAAAATAATATTTGTTATAAATTTCAAAATTTATGTTTGGAAAATGCATACACAAGTGCACAAATGCACGTGAGCACATCATGCATAAATTATGTATTAACATGAATTTTTATTATGAAAACGTTTGCGTGCATTTCAAAATTCATATGTAACAACGATTTTATGACGATGTTGATGATGATGGCGATGGCGACGATGACATTGTTGTTATTTTTATTGTTATTTTGATTATTGTTGTGATGATATTGCAATTATAATTTTGCCCATAAAATAGTGTGTTGAAAATCCATGTGAAGCAGAAAGAGAGACATAAAAAGATAGAGAAAAAAACCACAATTATTGTATTTTTAAAGTCATACAAATTTAAACAATTGTTTAATTATTCTATTTTATTTTTGTATTTATTGTATAGAAATAATATTTTCTAATTCATTGTTTGTCACCAACTAATTAGTTAAATGGAAAACTTAAACCAATTAAATTTTTAAAAATTTAAAAATTTACATAATTATTATTACTTATTAATATTTAAAATATTTTATAATTAAAGTTAGAAATATGGTAAAAAGTAGGTCAGACTGTGCTAAAACATAAATTTTAATAAAAATATGATAAATAAAATACATTATTTTTCTTTATATTAAAAACAATGACGGTGTATTTTCAATTTAAGTCATTAAGCTATTGACATTAATATGCTTGTCATAATATTTGAAAGAATAAACTTTTCTGTTTCTTTAATTCTTATAAGCAGCTAAATAAACTTAATTATGAAAATGAAAATAGTTCAATTAGGCCTCATTATTATTATCGAAGGAGCGATGAAATCGATAAAGTGTGGCCGTATATTTTATATTGTGGTTGATTTACTTACTTCGATTACGTCTACAAAATTCATAATAAGAACTAATAAGGGCTATTTATTTTGTTCTATTTTTTCCTTTTATTATACTTTTGGCTTATGTTTGTTTTATTTAAGTCTTTTGATAACAAAGTTTAACAAAAGGATTTTTTTCTGCTGCAGTGAAATCTATAACGGATAGAAATAGGAGGCGGCTAACCACTTCCAATGCATTATAAATCTTTTTAATATAGCTAAACTTTTTTAATATATTGGCTGTTTATTGAGTTTTTGTTACATCTAGTTGTTGCTTAAACTCTTCATATGTTTTAATGAAGCCTTAATATGGATAACATCTTATAATTTGTCAAAGGTTCGCAAATGATCTGCATTAGGAACAGTGAAATATGAATAGGAACTGGTTCTACCCCTCGATAATAAATTTATACTTGTTCTTAATTAAACTATTAATATTTTACTAAATATTTAAATAATTTTTTTACTTCCCATAAAAAGCAGCGATTATAGTGGGTAATTTAATTTGATGATTTTTTTAACTAAATTGGTTGTTAGTGGCTGTAATCCAAAGTGATTATTATTTGGATAAGGCTCTTAACAATTTTTTAGTCAGAAAGAATTGGATATGAGACAACATGCTTAAGGAACAATGGAAAAACTACCATCAATTAATTTAAAACTACACGGCATAACAGAAAAAACTTAGTTTTTTTGGGAGTCGCTATACTCATCAGTTTTCTATGTATCCGCCACTGTTTAGTTGGGTTTGTTATTATTTATACAAATTATGACCCGAAAAAGAATACAAAACTTATTTATTTGTATTGTGATAGGTATTAATAATTACTTTAAAGCAAACGCTATGGTGAAATATGGCGAGTTTTAATTTTTTATTTCTCCGTTCCCTTTTTTTCTTTCTAGAAAAATTTGTGCTAATTCGACTTTTTTTCTTTGAAGTATAATTTTATTGCTGCACTGCTAAGGATATTGATTAAATATATTTACTTGTATTTGTATTTATATAAGTTTGTCGTTGAGTAAAAAGTATAATTTTTAATTTTCGGCCATAAAAGGTAGGAATGTATTGATTTCACTTCAATAATCGAACCCGAGATTAAATGAGATTTCAAAGTTTCGAGGTCATGAAAGTCTATTCTAACTATTTTTATGATTATGTCTGCACAACTCAAGCATGTCTTAGTTAATCGGAATCATATTTGCGGCATTCTATAGATATTGACCTCTCTTAGATCTTGTGAGATATTGAACCAGCCTTGTAAATTTTCTGAAAAAATATATCTTTTTCTAACTGATCGAAAACAAAATGAAATTAGCTCTTTGACTCAATAAATAAAACGAAGATTTCTTTCCTGATTAGCCACACCCCTCAATAATAAACTTAAAAAGTTTTTTTTAATAAAATAATTGATATTTTATTAAAATATTTTGTAAAACATTAATTTTTATTAAAAAGCACCAAATAAACAACGTTAAATTCTGTGAATATGATTGAAATCGATTGATCCGTTCGGAAGATATCGTTAATGAAAAATTTCGAAAAAAAACTAATTATTTTCATAGCTCCAAAGTTCTTGTATAAAATTCCACAGATTTAAAATAAAGCACTGCAATGGTTATATAGACACCATTGCCGACAAATTTCGAAAAAAAATTTTAGTTTAATTACTCCAAAAGTTCTTACAAGAACGTTATTTTTGCTTTCAAATAGCTGGAGTGATAGAAAATTCATAGATTTTCGAACACTTTGTGGTTGACCTTATTGGCATTTTACATGTATGACCTGCAAGGACAACAGTTCTACACTAAACAGTTTCCATTAAAAAATTATAGTAAACAAGTGATTATTAAGGAATTTCATATTCGCTCAACACACAGCACAACATTTATCAGCTCATTGATTGGGATTCAATTCTTTGAATTGCATCCGAAAGTAGCCCCAAAATTATGTATTTCTGCATCATTCGTTTTGTCAAGTTAGCTGCATTAAGAATTAATAATTAAAATTTAAAACCAGAAGAACATTGATTATTTCAATATGGAAAATAACAAGTACAACGAGATATAGAAAATGTGATAAAAATTATTAAATTATTAATGCAGCCAACTTGGCAAAAAAAAATGATGCAGACTTTCTTATTTTTGGGGCTACTTTTACGTGCAATTATCAGAATTGAGTCTCAAAATCATGTGTTGTACTGAGAAATATACTGTAATATTTAGATAACAATTTGAAGTTTCTACATTTTATTTATGTTGTCGAATCTTAAAACTTGGAACGTTTGATAAAAAATTAATTTTAATGTTTTCAGTATGACGCTTGCATAAGTAACTTGTGAAAAACCCCTCCCTGATGAAATAAAATGCTTCTAGTTTTTGAGTTGACGCTGATGAGTGCATAATAAAATCCTTTATTTGAGAAAAATCATAAAGAATGTGTAGAAAGAAGATTGTCATAGGTTTTAAATAAATTGAAAATTTTTACGTCCAATTATTATATATTATAATTTACGAAAACTTTATAAAATTTTAAGAACACTAAGCGAAAAGCCAAAAAAATGGATGCAATATCTAAAATAATAAAGAAGCGGAGTTTTGAAAACTCTAAATTAAAGAGAAAAACAATAGATTTCGGTAAAATTTATTCTCCAACACCAACAACAGTCGTTTCAAATTGCATTCGTAAAAAAATTATTGTCGCCCTGTGTAATTGTATAGTTTTAAATAAAGCTATGATACTCGTTAATGATTTTCTCTTCCATAGTTTTCATAACTTTCATACTTTTGATACCACCTGTGTGTAGTTTTATAGTTTTATAACATTTTAGTAAAAGTTGAAATAAAAAAATTTTTTAAATTCATCTTGTAATTAAAAGAATAAAAATTTTTTTGTTAAACTTTTAATTCGTCCACAATGAAAATCTGCTAAAAAGTACAATAAATAGTTTTTCTCTGCATAGTAATTTTCAAAGGGAAACCATATTTTCGCACAAAACAGTGGAAACTTTTTTAAAAGTTTATTATTGTCTATTTTATCTCATTGAACCGCAATACTAGAAAAAGTTTTACTTCAATAACAAAATATTTTCGAGTTTTTGCATATGATGTAACAATGAAATGTATGACTTTTTATGTATATAAATAGAAGATGAGTGATTTGTGCGTGAACAGTTTAGAAAGGGTAACATTGTTGTTGAGTTATAAGAAAATAAGAAAATAAGAAATAAGCCAATGCAATTTTACACTATGTTTTGGCCATTATTAGTGAAGCGGATAGTGATGAATTCTGTTAACCAACTTCAAGTGGTGCCAGTGTTTATAGCATTAAATAAATACTTCATGCTCTATCTTTAACTAGCTCTTCATTACTATTGATATTGAAGATCATATTGAGCATATTTCAGAGTTTGTTATTTCTTGAGACTGTCGCGGAAAACTATTTACCAGTATCGCCAGGAGCTGAAGGAAAACAAGGCTAATCAGTTTTTTCAAAAGGCCAGAAAAACCTAAAGCGCACAAAAATAAAAGCTAAAAAAAGGCAAAACAATTTTTATTCACAATTCTTCGTTTTATTTATTATAAAAAAAACAATAAAAACATGCATAAAACATGATAAAAGTTATTAAAAAATGCACTTCAAGTTCATAAAAAACTAATAAGTCTTTATATCACAAAAATATTATGTATTTTTTTTTGACTTCATTTCAATATTGGATGAAAAATATAGCAGAATATTTGTATTTAGGTATGATCTAATAAATATATACAATATTATTTAAATATATTCAAGAAGTATATCTTCCTTAAGGCCATGATTCACTATCCTACATAATCGTCCGATCTGCCAAATATGGCATGTGTACTATAAAAATATGACAGTGTAAATTAAAAATGCTACTGTGAGGCAGATTTTTTTGGCAAGTCGTGCGATTTCGTAAAATCTTATGAAATTTTTCAGAAAGTTATAGTTTTCGTGCGATCAGAGTAGTATTTATTGTTAAACAGCACCAATGATGACAATATTTGAACATTTTTATTATTCGCTTTTCATTATATTTACTTTTCCTATTTTTAAAACAACGAAAGCAAAGTGTTTTTTTATAATAATGGATTTCATGTATATACACAAAATAACAGAGATATGTTTGTGCATCATTATTGTTGAATAGTGTGGCACCTAAAACGCCATTTCGTAGTGATTTTTCAAAGTCGGTCAGACTTATGTAAAATTTTCCTGTGAATGAATCATGCGATCCTGTGAGGTAGCTTTATACACTTTTATATTACATACTTTAATGTGCATTTATTATTTATGCAATGCCGGACAGGCATCAAAATTACCTCATCGAAACTATCAATTTATTGAATCACCGGAAATTACTAAATCATGGCAACATTTATATTTAAAGATTATTGAATGTTTTCAATAACTTTGTTTGTTGAGAGTTTTTTAGCTAGTCTATATACATGCATTTCATTGGTGCTAACGCCAAATCATCAGTAGACCTTTAACCATATTTTTGTAATGTTTTAAACTTCTTATCTTATACAAAAACTTTTAAAAAACCAATGAGAATTTCAAAAACTACAAAAGTATAAATAAGTATAGTTGGCTTTGAAACTAAATCAAAAATCCCTACAAACAAATTATATTATTCGATTTGAATCTATTTTTATTAGACGCCCTTTGGGTGACAAGGTAACTTTTGCTAACTGTAGCAAAACTAAAGCATTTTTGCGTTGCCGTGAAGCACCTTCTCGGTGAGCAATTGTGAAACTGGTAAAAAATTTTTAGCATTTGGGATAAGTTAGTGAAGTGAAAAATTAAATTCGTGTACGTCGCTCAACTGAGAGTATTACTGTTAAAGCCCATGGTATTGGAAAAATCCTAGGTTTGTCTATTTGTCGTCGATCTTTGGAATTGATCATTCCACAAACGACACGTGAGAAGTTTCCTGACCGTGTGAGTTATCGAAAAGGCGATCACAATTGTCCACCAAGATCTTGTGATCTTGGGACAATGGCCCACAATCAATTTAAGACCTCAAAGGTGGCCACGTGAAAATATCGAAGACATTCAGCAGAAAATGCGCAAATTAATGATGAAAAATTTAATGAAAAGTCATGGCCATTATGCTCTTTACAATTAAATACTCTTGCTTTACATATCAAAATGAAGCTTCTTATTGGAGGACTCTATAGATAGCTAAATACTAGATTAAACAAATCGAAAAATGAAGATGTTTTTATGGGTTCAGTAGAAAATAAAAATTTAGCCTTTTACCAAAACAAATTACTAACTTACATCCCCGTCTACGATTTCAAATAATAAAGTATTTTACCACAGACAAAAAAAAAATTGCAAAAATTTCACTAATTTTTAATATTTTTTGGAAAGCATTTATAGTTTTACATAGAAAGTTTTTTTTAAGGAGAAATTTAAATTCTCCAAGTTATTCTTTTCATTGTAAACAAAAACGTTCGTCTGTGCGTATGAAAAAGGACAGAGTTTTTAAGGTAATAATATAAAACTTTATGTGTAAAATTATTTAACAAAATAGTTCGCTGCACATAAACTTTGCTATGCACATTTGTCTAACTCTTTGTACTTTAAATGTGCACAGAAGATGAAAAAAGTGTTCTTTTTCTAAAGTGTTGAATCTGAGCAAAACAAAGAAAATTTTTTTCTGCTTTCGTTCATACTTAACATTGCCTTTAAAATAAATAAAAAAGTGAAAGTAAAAAGAGATGACATGAAGTAAGATACTAAATTTGTTTAGCTAAATAATTTGTATACTAATAAGTCCACAGCATGTTTTTTTCAAATATTTTGTTTTGGAGAAAATTATTGAACCAAACAAAAGCACCAAAAAAAAAAAAAAGAATTGTATTTTTTCAGTTTATGTCCCTTATTTCTTAGAACAAATATCAAAGTATTAATTTATAAGTCCAACAAAATTTCAAAAATTTTTAAATTTCTTTATGTTTTTTGTACTTTTTTTTTGATTATCATCAGCAGTTAGCTTGTAGTTTTATCGATTGTTTAGTTTGTTTTCCTTATGAATTTCGCCCTTTTAGGTAATTGCGCGAATTGTCTATTAAAAGAAATTTTAAGACTGACTTTGCTATAATTTAATTAATTCTCAGGGGTTCTTATATGATTTCCCTTCGAACTTTTCATGAAATCAATTAATAAAAATTACATACTCTCTCCATGAACATACTTAAGTGCTTTCGCTTCAATGATAAAAAAAAACATTGACGATATTTAATTTACTTGCTCGTTAGTAGTTTACAGAAGATTAAAAGAAAATCTATTTGGGTATTTTGTAGGCAACTAACTGATCTGATCACTAAATGATGAACCCAAGAGCTACCGGGAAATTAAACATTTGACCAACCTTTTGAAATACAGCACGAGATGTATTCTCGGTTTTTATTAGCATTAACAGTTCAAGTATACTTTATATGAGATTTAAGAAAAGCATTGCGTATACGTCACGCTTCCCTAAAAATCATTGATTACTTGATATTAATATGTATCAAACTATTGCATACCTTTAGGATGTCTATTAAACGTACTCTTGCGTATACTTAATATTTGGTATTGATCTTACAGCAAATAAAGTAGCCGTTAGGTATACAGTATTTTTGACTTAGCTGCACAAATAACCTTGCACGATATTTTTGTGCAGATAAGTAAAAATGCGGTTAAGTTAAATGCATGTATGTATGAACATGCAAAAAAAATATATGAATTACAATGATGACCACTTGCGATTTGTGTGAGTTGTATGCGATTATGTTGTTGGATGTTTATGTGAAAAACCTTAATTTTTTATATGAAAATATTTTAAAACTGCCAAAAAATATGGTAAATATGCAGGCATACGAAATGCACTTAAACAAGGTTTAGGAAGAATAATTACAAAAAATATATATTTTTGGGCAGTTAAGTCAAAGCAGCTAACTTTGATTTTTTTGTATGAAAATAATTTTTAAATGCAAAAAATTTTAGACATTTATTTTAAATCTGCAGGTACAAAAAGGGCACTTAAAAAAGGAATTCGTATGAGATTTTAAAGAATAGCGACGAAATAAATAATTTTATGAAGTAAGTCACAAGTGCTCTTAATCAAAAGGCAGCTAAATCAAAACTACTGTATTGCAAATCGTCATTTCAAACGGAAACCTGCTTGGTTGACGAAAGTTTAGAAGCGGGTTTTTTTTGTTTATTATTGTTTACACAAATTTTTAAGCTTCTACCTTAAAATAAATCGATAAGATAAGATAAAATCAATATATTTAACTTCAACCATTTAAACGATTTTATAAAGTTTCCTATAAAGAAAAATTTAGTTTTTCATTAGTTATAACGAATTGCATGAATCTTAAGGTGAAGTGCCAATTTAAGTGAAATTGAAAGATTGCAAATAACGATGTCAGTATTTTGAAGCCATTGAAAAGAAACACAATAAAAACCAAATGCCTACTTGAAGTATTAACTCTGTCTTTTTAATTTGTTATTGTATTTGATTTCAACTGTCTCACTCTCTGGCACAAATATTTTATTACGCGCTAAAAACTTGTTTTTACGAATACGAACTCATGTTAAAATATATCCCACTTTCTGCTCAAGGGGTAAGAAATTATACACCATCTTATCATTAATATGAAGAGCTTATATTTTGACGGGAATATTTCTATGTAAAACGAAACTTTGAGCCAAAAAGCTGGCCAAAATGATTAAACGTGCTTATTGAATTGAAAGATTCAGTTTTTTATTTGTTTTAGTTGTAATTTGATATAAAAAAATCCAAATCGCGCTCGTAGTAAGTAAAAACAAATTATCAAACAAATATACAAACACAGATTAAATAATAATTTATAAAATTTAAAACGTCATACTTCTCCCAGAATAATCACATTGTGAAGTAAAAAAAGTGACGTGAATAACATTTAAAATCAATATTTCGACAGACACAAAATATTATAATGTTAAAAAAGTATTTGAAGAAGTGCCTGATGAGCACAAAAAAAAATAAATTTTAAAATTTAAAAAAATCGTTAAAAATAATGCCGCAAATTTTTTTTGGTCTATAATTAGAGATTATAAATTTTATTGTGATAGTAAACATAATTTATACATTTGCTACCTTCAGTCTGAAAAACATTGTTCTTTTTTTGCAAAAAAAATGTGTAAAAATTATTTTTTTTTAATTTAAACGAATTGTTTCAACATTAATAATCAAGATAATTTATTTTTTGAATACCAAAAATAACTTTTGATCAAAGCTTTCAGCGAACTAAAAATTATGGTAATACCTATATTCGTTTCGCCACAGGAAAAAATCATATAAACCTCTTGAAACCGAAAAATATATTAAAAAAGCGTATAATTTTCTTCACTTTCCTGACTTCAACAGTGTATCAAAGCTACAAATCGCAATATAAAGTCTTAAAAATGTACCATATGATATAAAATGTTATTGTTTACTGAGCTGCAAACTTAGTTTTTAAGATTTCGTTGAATTCATTTTGGTCAGCTTTTTGGCTCAAATGTTCCGAGAAAAAAAATACATTTATTCGAAAATCTCTCTAATGTATGTATATTCTCATTTTAATATTTAAAAAAGATGTTTAATAGTACTACTACTTTTAATTTTTAATTGTAAGGAGTATCTAGCTCGATTGCGATCTTATCGGAATCGATCTGTTGGGAACTTATAGTGAATGTGCCAAGTACGTTTTTTGCGTTACATTTCAATTTAGGTTCTCAATTGTGTAGCAGCTCAGTTCGATCCGAATTGGGTGCAAATGAAATATCCAAGTCAGTTACTGCGCCCCTCTGTCTGAATTCCAAATTTGAATTTTGGCATTTCTTTCTACGCGGAAAAAAACTGCAGATTGGTTTAGAAATTTTGTTTGCTATGCACACGACTACACAACTTTTTATATAACAGCACACGAAAATTAAAAATTTATTTAAACACTCAGGAAAGGTCAAAAACTTCTTGACCAAGTAATTGCATTAATATGTAGATGCCACATTCTTGTAATCAGTGTTGGTTTCTCTAGAAAGATCAAAAGCGCCGTAAGCTGTTTCAAAAAGGGTAAAAAGCGCAAAAAAATTACTTTAAACATTAAATTATTTTAAACATTTTAGTTGTGCCAAAAAATATCAAGCGATTTGTAAAAAAGTTAAAGTAAATGACCAAAATATAATAAAATTTTTGCTTCAAAATAAATAAGGGACTTTAGATCAAATAGCAGAATTTATTAACATATTAATTAAAATAAGATTGCAACTCATTTAATAAAAGTAAAAAGAACGTAACAAAACAAATCGCTCCTTTCTTGCACCGTAGTAATTTATCAAAAGTGAAATATTAGCAAGAATTCAAAGTCGAATAAAATTCATGATAGCATTTCAAACGACTATTATTTCATTTTCGTTTATTTTGCTATCAAAAATAACACAAAACAGTTGTAATAAAATATTGAGATTTTTGGTATGATTCAAATTTTAAATCGCATTTATTATGCGGTAACGCATTTACTGAATTTAAAGATAACCGGCTTCTAATTTTTGTTTTAAACAAATTCATCAAATGTTCTTTCAACATCAGCGGAAAAAATTCATGGTTGCTTAAAAAGTACTATTTGCACTTAAAAGAAGTATCCAATTTTTGTAACTAAAGCTATAAACACATTCACGACAGCAGGCTACATGGCTTCATGACTACAAATGTTGCTGGCTACAAATGTCGCCTAGTTGCCAGCTACTTAATTATTTTGAAAACGACAGCTACACAGTGAGGAGCTGATTCATTTATATTCCAAAGGTGCCACTTCAACTTTTTTTTGCTTTTCTAAAGTTACGTTTTTTAAAAAAGTACAATTCAATGCAACAATAAAATGACAAAAAATCACTTATATCGCGAAAATAGCTAAAAACCGCGAAAAGTTTAAATATTTTGAAACAGGCGTAAAGCTTCCCAAATGGAGGTAAAAACTATAAGAATGTAATATGCATTCACATTCCTTACATTTTTAGGCCTTTTTAGAAGGTTTTACGGCTTTTTCAAAACTTTGCAACTTTTCGCGGACTTTGCGTTTTTTGCAATGCAGATAACTTTTTATATTTTTTATTGTTTGAGGGACTCTTAAGTGATATTAAACATTTTTGTTTTCCCAATGATTGGAAGTTATTGCAAATATTCGTCAATCTTGTAGTTTTTTTGCGATTTTTTTATATTCCTTGCATTTGTAGCTCGTTTTAGGACACCTTACGGCCTTTCTAAATTTTGCAACATTTCGCAAAATTTGGCGTTTTTTGCAATGTGGGTGACATTATCTATATTTTATTGATATATCGACTTTTAAATTATATTAAATTTTTTTTCCAATAATTAGAAGTTATTGCGAATTTTCGTCATTTATGCAGTTTTTTGCGAATATTTAACATTCCTTGCATTTACAGCTCGTTTCAGAAAATTTTACCTTTTTATTGCTTCATTGAAATTTTAAGATTTTATAAAGAGATGAACACAGAATTTCAATGCCATTATTTTTATGCCAAAATTATTGTTACACAAAAAGTAAATACCAGAAAAAGAACTGCAATTTTCGCATTTTATTTTGTCATACATTAAAATAATATTTCTTGGAAATAATTTGTTTAAATATTTTGTTATATTGTCAACTCTTTTTTTGTTTCGTAGGCAACAAAAATAGGAATTAGTTTAATTTGACTACACGACAAAAGTAGCATGAACAACAACCTGCAGTCGTGTAGCCGTACAGTCGTGAAAATAATTATTTTCATATAAAAACATGTATTAAATTTTTGACAGGTTGTAGTCTGTAGCCTGCTGTAGTGAATGTGTTTATAGCTTAAAAACATTTCTTAGTTGTACAATCTTTTCAAATTTAATGGACATGCAAGAAATGTTTTAAAAAATCATTTAAGATTATGGGCACTTTTTCAGAGATTTTTTATAATAATAGCCTCTCGAAGAGAACTAAGCTACTTTTATACAAGACTAGTATCAGACCAATTTTCATTTACGGGTTTGCAATATGGTTTAGTGTCGAAAAGTTTTAAGATGTTGAATTCAGAAAAACTTCGAATCATTAAATAAACGTTATTCAAACTATTTTATTTACTATAATTTGAAAATAACTCCAATTGGTCTTTATTTATGCGATATTTAAAAAAAATTTTTAAGTAGATTAGAAAGTCATGGAAATTATCTTATGAGGGAAATTTATAATGAGCAGAGAGTTTTCACTTGGAGTAACACCAATTATCTCTCGCCTATCGGTTTTTGCAATGAAGAAACTATTCATTTTGATTTAAATAATAACATAAGGCACCGTTTTTTTACAAAAAGTATGCCTGGTACTCGTAGAGGCTAGTATCTTTTTGAAAATTTTTTTAATTTTTTTATTTTTTTTATTTTTTATTTTTTTATTATTATTATTATTTTTTTTTTTTTAGTTTTATATGTTTAGTGTTACGTATAATTTAAGAGTTTTCCTCTTATGCTATGTTAGCCCCGGGAGCAAGGGCATATTGTCCTGTAGCTAATTTTTCATTAAATTTTTATTCTTCTTTTCTTATTGCTAAAGCTTGGTGCTGCAAAAATTCATAGTTTTTTAAGATAATACATTATAGTCTTAAGCAATCTTTGTAAAGTTATCTTTAAAAACTTTCATTGTAAAAAAAAGGCTCAATAAATTTTAACTTAACTTAAATTAACTTGTACAAAAAGGCACAAAAGGCACTGTGAGAAATTGTGAAAAGCACTGTAGATACCACCTTTTTAAAAACAGGTATTTAACAAAACTTTGCCCCGTGTATAGAGGCACAAAGCACCCAAAAATACCCGAAAAGCATCACAATGCCATCACTGCTTGTAATACAAAATAAGAGTTAAAAAAAATCCTCTGACTTTTTTCTTTCCAGCTGCATAAAAATAAACAGAAAGTTGTCGGAAATCAGGTTGTTTCGTTATGAAAATTTCGTATAATTGCATTAAACTACTGACTCGATCCATACACTTGCAATGTATTTCTGCAATTTTTCATATTGTGCAATAATGCAAGACATATTATTATTATTATTAAGATTATTTTCAGCAATTGTAGAATTTCCTATCGTATAAAGTGCTATTTGCACCATTTTACTATCCATGTTAGTTCTAATAAAAAAAATGTCGTTCGTAACACATAATAATTTACAGTTAAACTTTTTTTCTACATGATTTACATTTTCTTAAGAATATAGCATCAATAGAAAATATGTCAACAATAATATTCCATTAAAGTGAATTTAAGTAAAACATAAATTTCTAACATGTCTCTTGAGTTGTGTTATTTCAACACTTTGCCTTTCTGTTTGTATTGAATCTATTCGAATATACTCGAATCTATCTATCTATTATTCCATATCATTCGATACAATTCAATATTTATGCAAAATACATTTACAATTATCAAGAGCCTCATGCGTCAACTCTCGAGAGTACATAGTACGTGTGAGTATGTGTGCATTTGTGTGTATGTGTGTGCATGTGCATTTGCCTGAATTCTATTATCTGAGTTACAAAACATCTTTATAGTTGAAAAAAATTGGAAATATAATAATAAATTTACGTATTTTTGTAAACTTTTATTAAAAATAAAACACATACGAAAAATATTCATTTCAGTCTATCGTTACCTGAAATGCAAAACGGCATAACTAATATTATAAAAATTTTACAGAAAAATCCAACAAAAAAATAATATGCTAAATTATAAGTATTAAGGTTTTCAATCCAAACTTCTCAATTATATTAAAAAATAAATTCCGAGCTAATTTGTCTATGAATTTTGTATATGTTAGTCTGCTTTGTAGTTTTCTGGCGCACAAAGCCTCATTTGGATTGAAAGCTTTTGAACTGCAATGTCTTAGTAGGAAGCGTTTACATTTTTTTACATCACTCTATCTTGCAAACCTTGACAAGTAATGAAAAAATTTTTTTAATTATTTTATAGTATTTCGTGATTGTGACTAAAATTTTTTCCACTAAAATGAGCGTGCATGAACGTGAGCAAAAAAAATACGGTCAAGCATGAAAATGAGTAAGATTTGTTTATCGTGAGCGTGTATGAGCGTGAGTGAACGAAAACTTATTCACGATCCCATCTCTAGTTTGTATAGGAGCTATTGCTGCGACGAGAAAATAAATGAAAGTGAAAAACTAAAAGTTGAATAGGAAAATAAAATATTTAATTAATTAATTTTACTCTCCGATTTTCTTAATAGAACCGCTATTGTAGTTCGCGGAAGTCTGATTTTTTCGTACTGATGTATTTTAATACAATACACCGAAATTTATGAAAAAAAAATTCGACTTGAATTTCTTGGTAGTTAAGACGTTTTGCGTCTTAGGTAACGTTGTGTGCATTCGAGTCTGCCAGCATGCACAGGAAGTCAAAAATGTTACTGATGAAAAAAAGGAAACACACACTTACGCGTTACATGCTACAATGGATTTAATGCACTCTGTAACAATTTAATTTTGTTAGTTTTTTAGATTGTTTTTCTCTAATACAACACACACACACACACGCATACACAAACACACACACACGATGAATATGTTACAATTGCTGTTGGTGTTAGTTTTCTATATTCTAAGTAGACTTCAGTTGTCTTTCATACTATTTTTTTCTTGTTGCTGTCTGTCACTCAGACGACTGTTTTTTCATGTTGCTAAAACTACTCATATAACAAAACATATAAATATTATGTTTTATGAGAAAACAAAAGACTTTAATAAAGCAGAGTTGGAAAATTCGAATTATAAAATTATTAAATTTTTTAAAATTTATTTGAAAACAATTTGTAGACTGTGCATCGTTTTATAAATAATAAGTGCTACATAAAATCTTTAAGGATTGCATTGTACATTATTTACTCCCTTTAGGACTGCTTTTATCAAGGTTTAAATAGGATATGTTGATTGATATCTTGTGTAAATTTAGAACTTCGGACACATATATTTACTAAAACAACAAGGTTTTGTGAAATTAAATCTTTTTAGCTTTTTGCTTTAAAATTTCTTGTTTTCTTCTGTTTAAGATTTATGGGAGAAAACCAGAGGAACCTAAACAAGGGAATAGCGAAATATCAATAACAAATTTGTGTATTTTTATATAAAAGTGACCTCAAGCTTTTTAATTCATTAGAAAATTATATAAATTTAAGCTATATTTTTTTGTGAATAAAATGAATTAAACAATTTTATTTTATATAAAAATATTATGAAAAACAGCTTAATTGGCATTTTAGTACAAAAACAAGTTGTTCGGAAAGCAATTTATAGCATAATCAAGTACGAAAACTTCATAAAAGGGTTTGGTAAAAAAAAAACTGATGTAAAAGTCGCCTCAGCAAGACTCACCAGCCAGTTTCTGAAACAGTATTGCTCTATAATATGTAGATTAAGGTTTAAAAAATTGTGAAAAGAGAAAGAAAGAAATTTCACATTTTTATACGTCTACAATGATTTAGAAAATTGTCAAAACAAAAAAATTTTTATTCTCAAACTTAAGTGAAACAGCAAATATGTGAAGGAAAAGTTTTCCAAGGAATTTTACATAAAAATCAATACAAAATAACAGCCCAATTTGAGTTTTTTTTAAATTTTTTTTAAATGTTATAAATTTTTCTTTTATTTTTAAATACATTGAATTGTTCACTTTAATATCGCGCTTAATTTTTTTTGGAAATTCAATATATAAATACGTGTGCCACTCCCTGATTTGACTGAATACTTGCTTCAGCATTTTGTTATTTTTATTATCTCGGTGAAAATAGAGAAACATTTTTTCAAGTCATGATGATTTTAAGCTGACTAAATGTGTTGATAAATGAATTTTTCTCTTTTTGTTTTTGCACACATTAAATATACCGAAAAAAAAGTGTAACAACATTTAAAGTTGCAAATTTTTGATAACAACAACATGAAAGGAGGAAAAAGAAAAAAGAAAAACATTTCAAAACAGGGATTGGAGAACTTAAAATAATGAAACTTTTTACTTTAATTCAGTTAAGGTAAATACAGTGGAAAGCTGTGATTGAATTTTAATTTTAAGAACTTTTCTAGCAACAGACTGCTCTGTGTTAAGCTATTTGAAAGCTTTCAAGAGTTTTCAAAGATTTTTTGTGGAATAAGAAAAAAAAAACGAAAATGAAATATGTAATAAAAATCAATGAGTTGAGGAGCACTTTCTTCAAGGTTTTAAGCCAACAGGATTAAAATAAATTCTTCGAAAAAGCATTCCATGTTAATTTAAATGACTTGGAAATATTGTTTTGAAAGTACATTATTGACATTCTTTTGTTCTGAGTTACTTTCACGCGCAAATGATACTGAATGTGTGCTAGAGAATAGCAAATTTGTTACTAATTTTCAAAGTATTCATGGTAGTTAAATTGTTGTCAATCGGTTGAAAAATATTTTACATGATTTTACTTTACAAGCACTGGCTGTTGCAAATTGAATTTCTTTTTTTAAATAACTTAAGTTAAAACAAATAAAAGGCAATTAGTATTACTCTATTTATTTTTCATATTACAGATAAAGAAATTGTTTTCTAAGTGACTGCTGTGATACTTCAAGCATTAATTTTTTGGAGAAAAGGTTGGTTAACATTTTTTAAAGAATAATTTTCGGTTGACAATTTTTATTATTATTGCTGCGCAACGAAGTTTACTGACTGATATATTGTTAGAGAAGTCCAATTTTAATAACTTTTATATTTTTTTAATGGGATTAACGTTTCGCCATGATTTGAGTATTTTAGCTAACCTTAGAATTTCGAAATAGGCAGTGAAAGGTGACAATTGAAGGTTACACAAGGAACACACTGAAGGATGCAGTTTTGTCTTCTGTCTTATGAAAGTTTTATGCAAACAAAACTTTTTTCAAGCTCAATGGCAATGTCACATTCGGATAGCGTCCTGCTATTTATCTCAGGTATATTTACAGTACGACAATGGACTAAAAAAAAATTATTTAGGTGTCAATACAATACTCTAGTGGGAGCTCAAGTAATATATTGTGCACTAGATGTGTAGGACAGTGGCAAGGTATATTGTGAAATAGATATCAGGTATATTACTCCTTCCTAGACAATGTTCAAAGACTTGTTTGGATAAAATAATTTCAACACTTTAAGAAAGTTTGGCTATAATGCTGAAAGCAAAATAATGGCTGATCATCATCTGGAGAGGACTGGATCAGTTATTTAATTTTATTATTATTTCCAGTTGAATAATACAGTACACGGAGAATAGTTATATATGAAATAATTCATTTGACAAATAACGTTCTCAGCATTGCTGGTACGCACTGAGAGTTCAAATTTTCATTAACATTTTCATTATCATTCATTGATAATGCGTTGTACCTATTCCTGAAACACTCAAATAACTTCAGCATAAATAAACTTTAACATTCGTAAAGAAATGTAATGATATTAATTGATATGATCTAGAGGTACTAAACAAGAGATTACACAATCAAGAATTTTCGTTTGAATTGAATTGTTTCACAAATTGTATGCTACATTGTACTGTGCAACCACATGATGTCCTCATCAATATTATTTACTGTTTTTAGATTTCTACTGATGCTCCCGTGAATTCTTTGCAACTGTATTTTTTGAAAATAAAAGTAAATTCAAATCTATACGTTGAATATCATACTCGTCTATAATACAACTTTTTAAAAATTAATTTGGAAATTATAAAAATGTTTTCCCTAAACACACATACAATATTCCTCATAAAATATACAAAACTCAACATCACGGAAAATTTAGAAATTTTTGTTTATGGAACCAAGGACAATGTAAACATTTACATAGAAATTTGCCGTCTAGATTTTGTATGGAATAAGTTAGCAGGGGGCCTGCATTGGTCGCGCTTTGTATCTTCGTATAGCAGTGTAATTTTACTAAAAGAACGCTTTAGCCGAACGTAAATGTAGAATCGTAAGTGTAATCGTATCAACTTATCTATTCTGTTATACGAAAAGCTATGAAAATGCTTACCTGACCGAAAGGTCCCTTAACTGTAACGTACCAATATGTAGAAAATAGAATTTCACTACAAATTGCCATTTGTAGACAGTGATGCGATGCAGGTATGTCGAAGGGGAATATGGTACCGTAGGAATCCCTTCTTGGGTACGTCTTCTTTTGGTATTTGAACAATTATAGTTGTTGAATTTGTATACATACGAGTACATGGTATATTGAATAAATTTAGTTTTCTTAATCAAATTATTTCTCGTTATAAAATGTAATAAGAAACTGCCAATCGTATATACTTAGTTTTCGTAGAATTTAAGTGTCAATATTAAACATATATATTTAAGTACATACATATAAACAATGGAAAAAAATATATATATTTAGATAATAATAATGCAATCAAAAATAATAATTAAAATAAAGCTAAAATTTTATCTAAGTATAAAATAATGTTTTGGTACCATTTAAATAGATTTCCGACTTTTTCCATAGAATTAGAAATACTGTGGACATATTGAATTCCCATCACATTTTCGATGCTTCATATGCATCATGATCTAATAATACAGGTCTGTTTAGTACTACAACAATAAAACAATAAAAAAACAACAGGCATTTTGTTTTTGTTTAAAATCACAGGGAAGTTAAAAACATTTGAAGAAAATTGTATTTTACGTTAGTAATGGGAAATAAAATTTTTCTTCGGTACAAAAAAATATTTTAAATAATACTTTTTTGACGCCCACAGTACTAAATTGAAATTATAGTAATTTTTCTTTATTAAATAAAAACATGAATTGCATGTGTTCTTGCGTTTATGTTATGTTATCGAAACAAATACAATAGTTTTACCAGATAACAAAAGTTATTCATAACCCCTTTTCAAAACAAGATAAATGGTTGGTAAAACCTTTAAGTGTTAAAGTAACATATCAATCAAAAAAATTCTTGATCTTGAACCATCCGTTATATTGGTTCGTCCTTAGAGTGTCGTAAATAATAAATAAAAGAAAATTAATATATAACTATTATGGAATAATTTATTTTCAGTTATATATTAAGAATTAACATATTTCTCAAGTTGAGAAAAACGCAAACTTTTATGCAAAATCCTATTTTTCAGAAGTTACGTTCATATGATTTTCAAATAATATAACACCCAAAGAAATATAGTTGGGAGTTATCACATTTTCATATCTGTTATGGGGAGTTATTTTCTTTATGTGAGAATTTTTAAATTGGGGAAATATTGGAATTGGCACTTATTTTATTTCATTGAGAAGTATTAAATTTCTTTGGGAGTTATATTATTTGTCCTAAAATTGCTGTTCGTACAATTTTTTGGTTCTTACTTCACTTCTGTTGAGACTTTCTGTACAAGGAATTCTTTCACTCTTGTTGGGACTTCTTTCATTGGGAGATATTTAATTTCGTTAGAAATTATTGTATTAGAAATCATTAAATTTACAGATAAATTAATTTTGCACTTTAATTATTTAATTTTTTCCCGTTGGCCCTTTTTTCATTTTGCATGAAAATTATTTCATTTTCGAGCTGTTATTGCAAATCGTTCTTAATTTGATATCCAAATTGTTTATTACTTGAATATGCAGCCAGACCTGTAAAAGCATTTTTAAAGACAAGCTTAAGACGTTGTACTCTTTTAAAATAGTTTCACTATGTTATAATATGTTTAGATATACGTAGAAGTCAAATTAGTTTGAAAGTACTAAATAGAAGTCAAAATAGAAGTATTTAAAATGTTTTTTGTATCGAAGAAAAATTTTAATTTCCATCACTAATTTCATCACGAACCTTTTGACAATTTCACAATTTTCGGCCTTTAAGAAACACCACGATACAAAAAATCTTCTGGACTATTAAACTGACATGTATTATTGGATCATGATATGTATAAATAATTTTTTTTTTGTATATGTCAAAAACACATAACACGATTTTAAGTATTCTATAAGTGCACAAAAATTTCCGGTACATTTACATTTACGATACATTTACGATTTCTACGATCAGCTGATAGAGTTTTGTAGGGTTAGAATCATTTGCCGCAAAACTATCGCAAATTCAAATCTGGTGTGCTTTTCGGGACTTCCTTTATATGATATAAATGATTCTGTATCTTTCAGAATGTTTCACAATGTTTTGGTACATTAGGCAGTCTATTGTGTTACAGCGAATAAATAAAAATGTTATGACAGGGAAGATCAAAATTTACTCTTGTCTAGAATTACATTTGAGATCTTCTTAATGGTTTGTGAAAAGAAGTAAAACTGCAATTAAGCAAACAAGATTTCCATTTAATACGTATTGGGTGCATAGCATATTTGACAAATCTTGATGCAGAACGAACAAAATGTATATATAAGAGAGTTTTTGGGAACGCTTTCCACTTTTGGCTAAAGCACATTGCATTGTGTTGTAGAAATATCTAGAATATAGTAACACATACCAACCACATTTTGATGTTATTTTATTGGCTCAATGTAGTTGTATATGGTACTATCACCGATAAGCACATTAGAAAAACAAATGTCATCGTATTCTATTTGTGGTCAGGTATATGCCGGTTTTAATCAAATAAAGGCAGTTGAAAAACAAAGGCAATTAAATGGATTGAAAGAACATTTACCACCCATAAAGTTTCAGAGTTTTGGTTTAAGTGAAACGTTGTACTCGTATTTTTCTGACCTAATGAAATGTTCGGTTAATAATTATTTAGTTCATCTTATATCTGCTACTGTACTTGTTCATCTTTTAGGTGTTTGTGGTTCCAGTGAAATTTGTTAAGGTCATGTCAATATGGTGACTTTAAATGCCAAAAAATATTTTGTTAAATTAAAAAGAAAACATCAACTAAACAAGTACTAAGAAAAACAAGAATAGTATTTAAAAAGTCCATTTATTATCTCAAGATAGCGATTGTTTTATGCACTTTAGCTTAAAACTTAATCCTGCAACCTGTGTAAGTATACTCTTTTTATAGCGTTTCTATTGCTAGAAGTTAGAATTTATGAAAACTTAAAGCTTTAACTTGACGACAAGTAATTGATTTTGAGGAAAGCGGAAAATTCAAAAAAATAACAACAACATTGTTTTTAAATAAAATAGAAATAGAAAGATTTCGTTCGCAAATAAAATTGTTGATTCAATAGTTGCAGGAGATTAAAATTTATTGCACTTAAATCTAAACTGTTCGTTAATTTTGGACAAAGTACCTTCAATTTGTTTAAGCATTCGGTAAATTTTCTGGCTGACAAAGAACATTTCAAATAAAGGAATTATTTATTTTAAAAACGGTGTTTTGATTTTATATGGCAGGGATCCATTTCTAGTTTTTTGTTTCTAAAACTAAAAAATCTAATTAAATTATTTTATTATATGCTCCATTAAATGAGGCAAAAATTATAATACGAATCTGTCTCACATTTTTAAAAATTAAATTGCCTCACATTGCCATTGAAATCGCTTAAGAATAATAATTTGAATCTAAAATCTACTTTATAAAAATTTCTTAAGTTACATGTAATAATATTTTTAATTACTTTATTATATCTTGTACCATAAATATACCTGGAAATTAATGTATAATTTTTTACACAATTGAATAAATTATTATAAAATTTAATAATAAAACAACCAATGAAACTGTTACAACACAAAAGCATCTTCCAAGCAAGGTGCAAGTAGCTGAACAATAGAAGATATATTATTTAATGCTGACGTACTCCTACTGATTCCCATTGTTAATAAGTGTTAAAATGTCGAGAACTCTTTAAATGTTTTCCCAGTCAGTGACTGACATACACACACACACACACACACACACTTTGAACAGTCACCAGGACAATGCAATAACAACAGTAATTTTTCCTCCTTTTTTGTAGTTTAAACAGTAAAAGTTATTTAAAAGGGAAATAAAAATAAATAAAAATCGTATAGAAAAAAGGCCATAACAATGATAAAAAAGTTTAAGTAGAAAATATTTTATATAAAGTTATGCTAATAGGCAGGCAGGCAGGCAGCATGGAAACTACTTAGTTCCGTTAACAGTTTCCGTTTCCTCTTTTATTGTGGAATACAGTTTGCTCAATAAGTACTTTTGTGTATGCAAACATATTTACACACTTACACACGCAATCAAATGGCTGGCAAATAAACATACAAATTGCTTTAAACTACATTTACAATTTGCTTCTGCTGCTGATGATGATCAGGTTGTTGGTAGTAGTTTTGCTGTCAAAGTTGCTACGATGTTCTGAAGTCATTATGACGACGACAATTTGGCGTGATGACTGTCAAGAGTTCTTTTTTTACTGACTTGTGTAATTTAACACCTTTATTCAATTCAAAATGTTTGCTACCGTCATCGTCATCGTCATCAGCATCAGCATCATTATCTGCATATTGTATGTTCTTTCAGTGTTACGACAAAGACTAAATGAATTTGTATGTATTTGCGTAGCAGAGACTAAACCATTTTGAATGAACTGAAATGAAATGCATTTAAGTTGGCGATGAAAAAAGTATCTGCGTTAAGTTAGAAAATTACATGTTATGGCATGATGTTTGGTAGTAGGCGAAGTAATATCTGCTGGCTGGATTTATTTGTCTTCACCATTTTTTTTTATATAAAACAGTGGAAGATCTAATAACAAAGGCACCTTACACACAATGAAAGGGAATTATTTTTATTTTTTTTCTTTGTTTTTGTAATTGAAAATTATTTTTTAAGAGGACTAAAATTACTAATAAATTTATGAAATATAAATTCTTTTCATAAATCATATAATTATTAGTTTTTTTTTTACTAAAATAATTAAATTTACAAATTAATAATAAAATTATGGCAATTGGCTGCAGTCACCTGCATCCTAATCAAAAAATTATTACTGCTCTTACGAGTTGTAGAGTACAGTACTTGTTATTAAGTTTGATTATATTTTGTTTTTTGCATCGCACTAATACATCCTGCTACTTTGGTAACGCAGAACATTTTATGTAGGTGTTTATTTTTCTTCAAAGTTTTAATTCCCTACTTGTTTCTTCCACTTTTTGTTTTATTTTTCATTAGGTAATAAGTTTGTCATAGCATACAATTTTTATTACCGTAGCTTATATTTGTGACACTAAAAAGTGTGAATACAAAAAAGGTGTGTTAAAGAAAAAATGAGATGTTTAAATGTTTTACATTTGTCATGGTAGAATACCCTTCACTAGGAGCTAAATGAGCTCACGTAATGAAGTTCTCACAGCTTAGATTTCATCTACATTATTTTTGTATTTATAAACCGATACAAATATTTCAAAGGTTTGAGTTTCTAACTAGATTTCTAAGTAGATAGATTGTCAATAGCAACGACCAGAATAACTCTGCGTTTACTGAACAGCTTATCCTGAAATTTTAAATTTTTTAAAGGCATTTAAACTACTTTTTTATGTGGAACATAAAAGGTCTTAATAATGTTTTTCGCTAGTAGCTATCGCTGAGTTGCAGCAAGATTTTAAATATGATTTTTGATATTGTTAACACCACAACCCAGAAACTGAGATCACAAAAAATTCCGACTTGATTCAATACGGTTGACCAGTTTATGGCCACAAAAATATTGTCAAAGTTCTCATGTTTTAATTTTTTTGATTGACAAAGTAGAACTTTGAAGGACCTCAGACGCTTTCAAAATGCTTGCTGTCAAATTCGTATAAATGTGCTTGCTACCTTGATGTTACCACGCTTGATGATCCACCAAGCATTAATTTTTACTTTGATTTTGTATTGGTCGCTTAGCTAAAAACAATTTAATAATGTCGCTAAATAATGAAATGTTAATAACAAAAATGTTATTTAATAAGTTCTAAGACTTCTTTTTTCTTTATCAGTCATTTCTTTGTTTAATTCTAAAACTTTTTTATCACGCGTAATTTTTCAGATTTTCTTTTAATTCCGATTTTTTGACAACTGTTCATAATGAAAATATATTTCTACTAATAATTTGTTCATGCTGGATGTGTTAACACTATACATGTACAAACAACTGACAGCAAGCATTCCAAAAATCTGAATTTTTTGATTTTCCATCAACAGTCGTTGGTGTCACACATACTATCAAATTTTCACTTATAATATAACCATGCTTAGCAAGCATTTTGAATGTGTCAAGAGGCCTTTACATTCTAATTTATTTGAGAAATTCATGATTAACTTTTATTGACCAACATTTAATTTTAATATTTTATTTGCCCCAAAACTATTGCGGAATTAGCAACCTGTAACTTCTAGTTGATGTTTCAAAAAACTTATTTTCTTTAAATAGAAACTTTTTTTCATTTCATTTGCTACGAATTAGTTTGTTTACTTTTTCATTTTATTTATTCGTTTTATATTTTTCGTTCTGTAGAGCAGTTGTGTCAAAAAGGTTTTAATAAAAAAGTGAATAAACATAAAAATTTGCCATTTGTTATTATTGTTCCTAAGTTTATATTTTTAGATTACTTTCATGTTGATATTTTTCAACAACATTTACAAATTCATAGATGCAAAATAATATGAATTTTTTGTGTCCTTTACAAAAACATGCATGCAGTGTGCGGAATATAATGTAGGAAGGAAAAACTTTTGCAGCATCTCTGTATGTGAATCTTCTAGTGAATTAAAAACCAGCTCAAGAGCTTGATAATGTTAAATCTATGACAACAACAAAAAATTGCTAAAATATAAACACCTGGCACTTATTAGCAGCAAAAATAAACTTTGCGACAATCTGACAAATTATTATAATTGCAACACTAAACAAATTTAATTAAACACAATAATTTTTCGCAGAATATTGTTTAGATAGACTTTTTTGTGCAACGTAACAATATAATGAATGGAGTGTAAAATAATGAGTAGATAATCTGAATGTGTGAAGGATTATTATTTTTATTTATTTATATATTTCTTTTCATTAATTTATTATTTCATGTGCAAACAATTTAGTTAACACAAAGTAAAATTCAATATAATGACAGTGATTAAGCGGACTGACATTTTCCCCTAAGTAACGCATGATAGATAAACTGTTGAATTGTAATACGAGTAATCATACGCATATGCACTCATCACTCTAAGTGCAAATACGCACATGAAAAGCAATAATATGCATGTTATCATTGTGTAGAATATCTGCAAGCGAACTAACTAACAGTGATACTTCAAAAGCATTTTTACCGAATAGTAAAATTAAAAGTAAACGCAAGTACTTTTTCTGAAAATATCACATTCAGTACCTACTATTACTTTATTTATAGTTTCAAATACAATTAGTAAAATAAAAATTTATAGACATGACTTACCCTGTAATGTTGTACATATGATCCATAGACTTGATTTAGTGTATCGCGTAATGAAAGCCCCATCATCGAGGACATTAAAGTTAGCGGTGCCATTATATAAAGTATTCGGCAATTTCTCTTCCGTAAATAGCCACTGAGGTCCAGCTAAAGCTGCAATAACTATAGCCACAGAGATGCTGAAATTATAACAACAAACAAACATACTGAATGAATTGAGAGGCATTAAGCAAATATCAACAAAAGCAAAGTTATAAAGAGGACAAAAAAAAGCAAGAACTAGAACACTTTCAAATACTCATATACAACACAAATACGGAATAAATTTACAATCAACGGAAAACTCAGAGTTGTTGAGTTCGTTATTGCTGTTTGCTTCTGTGTGAGGCTGTTACTACTGCACCAACAACACAAACGGCTTAAAGCAACAACTACTACATGCACTCGTATTTGTTACAAGCCCATAAATATCAAAACAACGGTGCCTATTCCAAAAAACGCGCCGATGACGTGAAATTTAACATAGAAAACACTAACAAATAGTGAAGGCTTGCCATTGTTTGCTGTTATTTCTCATACAAAATGTACCGTTTATTGAAGAGAAACTAACGCGTCTCAGTACTCGCGTTGGTTTTATTTGTAAAATTTACAGAAAACAAGAACAAATCTTCACTTTTTGTTGGTATTTTTCATGTAAAGTTTCACTTTTCGACGCGTTTTTTGGAATAACCATGAACATGTAAAACACAAGAGAAATTAAACAAAGCATAGCGAATCTACTATGTAGCATACTTTCAAGCGCCAGCAAAAAATAAATAAAATAGGCCGAACAAAAAACCTAAAAATTTGCTAGTACGAGTATATCTAGTAAATAACAGTTACTTTTTTCTCTTACTCAGGCCTAAATTCGAGCAGAGTGTATCTGCACAAACACTTGTGTACGTGAAACTAAAAGGTCTAACAAACATAAAAATTTCTATGGAGTTGTAAAAATTTGATTGTTTTCTTTTGTATTTTTGCACCCTTTAGGAAATGTCTAAAGTAAACTTGTACTGATTCGCTATTGACATTGTCACCACTACTACATACAATGTTTAATATCATTTAAAAGTCGATAAAACAATAAAATATAGATAAAGTCACCCATATTGCAAAACACGCGAAATTCCGCGATTTGTTGCAAAATTTAGAAATGCTGTAAACTGTCCTGAAACGAGCTACAAATGCAAGGAATATAAAAAACTCCCAAAAAACAATAAAATTGACGAAAATTCGCAATAACTTCTAATCATTTGGAAAGCAAAAATGTCGATGAAACAATAAAAAATATAAAAAAATGTCATCCATATTGCAAAAAATGCGAAATCCGAGAAAAGTTGCAAAGTTTTGAAAAAGCCGTAAAATCTTCAAAAAAGGCCTAAAAATGTAAGGAATGTGAATGCATATCACATTATGTAAGTTTTTACCTCTATTTAGGAAGCTTTAGGCCTGTTTCAAAATTTTTCAAGATATTTTTGCAATATGAGTGAAATATTGTCATATTATTGCTGCATTGAATTATACTCTTTGAAAAAACGTAACTTTAAAAAAGCAAAACAAAAACTAAAGTGGCACCTCTGAAATATAAATGAATCAGCTCCTTACTGTGTAGCTGTCGTTTTCAAAATAATTAAGTAGCTCGCAACAAGGCGACATTTGTAGCCAGCAACATTTGTAGTCATGTAGCCGTGTAGCCTGCTGTCGTGAATGTGCTTATAAAAAATATATGAATGAATTTAACATTCAAATTTTGATTGCACAGTGGAATAATATATTTTTTTACATTTTCAAAGATAAATGATATTATATTTTCACATAAAATAGTTGATTGCATGGAAGAGATACGTTCGACATCAGTATGTATGACTGTAACAAATTTGAATGCATTTCTTCACATCCGTGAACTTTAAACTCGTCACGTAAAAATACGATTTTATAATAAATCGGTATTACAACATCCGTGATCGTATGACCAAACGTCAGGGTCTTACGAACTATCATCCGTTATCAAAAATGCATTCGAGCACAAATAAATGGTTTTTTAATTTCTTAAAACATTTAAATTGATTAAAAATATTGGGAATAAATCAAATTTTCTTAATATTATTATGATCCAAGAACTAATAATAACAAATTACACACAAATCAAAATTGTTCGCTAGAAAAATATACACTCAACTCACTAGGGCGAAGTACTTCTTACAATCACACGACTCATTTGCCTCACATTATATTTTACAAAGTGAGTGAAGTGTTGTTGCATTTGTGTACCTGTGGTCCATTTTTTTTTTATTTATTATTATTATTAGTATTTTAAATACTTTAAAATTTCTACATACATAGGTATATACAACAATTTAATTTTTTAAGAATTTACATTAAATCTCACAAAGTTAACACATTTTTTCCATTTGGAACCATTTTTCTCCTTCGTTTGCTGGCCGATTTTCTTCATTCTTTTTCAAATTGGTAAACATTGTTCAGCTTTAGTGACCCAACTAAATAGTATTTAAATCGGTTCAGTATTAAAAGAATAAAAGGCTCCTAAAGTTGAGGCCACTACAAATCCAAAAAATACACACGTCCATAAATTCACTGATGTAAATATTGTTTCAAGTAAAACGTAAGCAAAGCAATGAGAGTTTCTAAGAGTACCTGCATACATATGTAAATGTCTAATAAGTTTTTTTTCTTTTGATACGTGTGAAGTTGTAAATGAAAAACTGGCGATCGAATTTTGACCACTAGACAAACTCTAGTTTTTACAAATCAGTATGAATGGAAAAATCAGTATAATGGAAAAATCTTCCTCGCTGTCATTTAAAGTTAGAAAAACGAGAAATGCCTTGAGGACACCTTTCATAATTAGCTGTATGCATTAATATATACGAAGTAATTAAGCAATTTAATTTACTAATTGGATTTTCTCCTGTAGAACATTTTAGCATTATATATTCTGCCAAAATAAACATTATGAAAGTATGATTTGAAAATTTTCAAAAAAAATTGCGATCCGTTTGCAATCGTAAGTCATCATGCTATTCAGATTTACGTATCGCGTAATTTTCTTTCGTATGATTGCTATTACGATCACGGATGATTCGAGTCCAGACTTAGATAAAACTTTCATTTGTTTGTTTTTAATACTCGATGATTATAGCATAATATAATTAGTATACCAACTTTTTATATATATTTATTTTTATATTGTTAAAAACCTAAATCGGTTGTCAAAAAAAACCCAAGTCTACGACTGTATTAGTAAAATGTTTAATTTTGGAGTTGGATTTAAAAAAATATTCCCCACATCAAATGAGGGCACATAGTTGTATAAAAGTATAATATAAAATTATTTTTTTCAGTATGAATTTTTAGATCTTAAAGCTTGGTACTCTGTTCGAAGTTGTGAAAAATTTTCAGCGACATTAATTATTTCGCGTGCAAAATTTGACACGTAACAAGTGATGCCAATATTACTTTTTCGGAAAAAATTTTCGTTTTTTATTGGTTATCAGTATGCAACATTGATCGGGTTTTGTAAACAAAAACAGGAGTTTTAATTTTGTTTGTTTGTGTCATTATTAAAATTATAAACACTAAGATAGTTCCTTATATAGTGTGTAAAGGAAAAAAATTATATTAAAGAAATTTTTGGCACAGAAAATTAAAAGTAAAAAAGCTACAGAAATAATTGTATCAGCTGTCAATATTTCGCGCGAAATAAATGCCAGTCACATTATTTCAGAGATGGCAAGAAAATGTTGCCAGATACATTTCATAAACTTTTCACGAGTTGAACAGAGTACAACTTTTGCAACATTTTTTCAATAATATTTCATGTAAACTTTTTTATATGGATTATGTCAAAGTTTCGCATAAAATTTTAAACACAGTACCAAGCTTAAAAGTGAAACGTTTACTTTTTATCAGCGTTGTCAACTATATCATTTCAAAACGCACCAAAATGGAGCAAAAACGCGCAATTTAAAAAAACGCATCAAGTTTAGAATTCCTCTTTTGCTTAAAATTAATACTGCATAAAAATTATAATATTTTTTAAAAATGTATTTTTTATCAGAAAATTGATATTTTGATATTAAAAATTTATAATATACACAGTAGGATTGGCCGATTTGTAAGGAAAAAAATTTGCCAATATTGTACCATCCAACTCTCGAGAACTTTCGGCATGAGGAAAAAAATTCCACTACGACATATTAAAAAAAATCATTTTCGATTAAAATTTAAAATTCAATATCATCAAAAATGATTTAATAATAATTCAAAATAATAATAATTCTAAAATAAATTTCACGTTGAAAGGGTAATATTTAAAAAAATTAAATCATAAAATTTTTATTTATTACCTACTAAAAACATTGAAAATAATTTTTTTTCGATTGCCAAAAGCTATCGAAAAATCGATGACACAATATCGATTGCTAAATTGACCCACACACAGCCTTTTTTTTAACTAAACAAATTTGTTCATACATAGTATGTATGTTTTCGTTCATTTGTTCAAGATGATACATTTTTGCACATTACTTTAACCAGAATAACATAAGGGTAAACAATACTGAAGTCCAATGGGAGAAATTATTATTTAGACGTA
Source organism: Gymnocheta viridis (assembly GCA_956483585.1). Lineage (NCBI taxonomy): Eukaryota > Metazoa > Arthropoda > Insecta > Diptera > Tachinidae > Gymnocheta > Gymnocheta viridis. The sequence goes on from OY101441.1 coordinate 45,051,556, forward strand.
ACTCTAGATACAAAGTAGACCTATAGAGATCATATATCACATACAGTTAATAAATGTAATTACACTTTCATAAATAGAAAATCAGTATTAAATATTGGCAACAAAATGCTAATATTTTAATTACTATTCCAAGCAGTTAGTTATGTTTTATGTAGAGCCTGTTTGGGTAAACTGTCACTTGAAACGGCTACAGATTCTCCAAAAGAAAGTGCCAAAGTTAATCTTCCTAGACTTTATTCTACAGCGAGACTGCACCAAGTTGGGGATGTTCATTTGTTTGCTGTCAAGATAAGCAGATTGTACGAAAATTTTAATATCAAATATTCTTACTGGGAATATAATCATATAGCTGAGCTAGTCCTTCCCTTACATTAGTAAGTAGACTAAGTAGTTTTAAGTTTGGACGTAAAACTTCACATAGGTTTTTTTTTAAATGTTTACCTCCTCTCATTATATTAAATAAAAACTAAGTATACCACGGAACAAAATATTATATTTAATCATAAAAGGGAAAAATCCTTTTTATAATAATTATTCTAAATTAAACAGGTGTATTTTATTGTACAAAAATTTTTTTCTCATAGTGAAACAAAAAGTTGTGTTGAATTTGCTTTGGTGCTGCCAAAAATTAAAAAATGCACGGAAATTAAAAAAATGCACACCGCGCACCAACTAAGGAATTTCTCGCAATAAAAGTTAAAAAAGCACCGAAAATATTGCACAAAGATGTTAATTTAAAATTCTCTTTAATTTGTATATAAAAAATATTCGTATGATAATTATTGTTTGGAATTTTTTGTATTTGGTATCAAAATATCTTATTCCAAATAGCAACAAATAAGCAATACTGTTAAATGAAAAACTAATTCAACTCAATTATAAATTTCCACAAAAAAAAATTCAATATAATTAAAAAAATCTGTTTTAATTAAAATTAAATAAAATTAAATTATATTAAATAGTATTTGTGTGAGTAAAAGAAATTGTAAGTTTTGTAAATTCTCGAGTCCACAAGCTATCCTCTCCCTCGTAAAATTTTTGAAAACGACAAGTTTTACATTTTTGGTTGGCAAATTTCATGTATAAAAAATAACTGCTATTGAATTGCAGCCTTCTGGTGCAGTTGAAAACTTACTTAAAATTAATTTAAAATATTTTGATCACAAATAGCTCCGTAGATCAAAGTCAGACTTTGAAATGAATTTCTATGGTAAAGCAAATGCTTTTTTGTAATATAATCAACAAAAATGAAAAATGCCCTAGATAATTGAATATGCTGTGCAGAACTTGACCTGTTTGTTAATATGAACCCCATTTGTGTACCGAAAACAATTATGAATTTAATTCGAACGAAAAGCGCAAAAAGCTATAATATTACGATATTCTTCAAGTAAAATAGAAAATTCTGTTAACAGATGTCGTAAAATATCGTTGCCAAAAGGATTTAAAGCTTTCTTCACACATATCAATTTGTAACTCAGACAATGGGTTTCCTGTACTTACAGATGGATGTGCCAATCGAGGGGCTCGGAGAAGATTAAGCACATTGAATTGTGTTGAATAGAATAATAAAGGCTAATAATTATTTTTAAATAAATTCACATGCCTGCCTTAAAGACTAAATAAGTGAGCTTGTTATTTAAGAACTTTACACAAAGAACTCTCGTTTGTCTGCTCCTATTTAATTTTTTATTTGGGATATTTAAGTGGTAGTCATAAATTAAAATGTTTTAAATAAAGGACACAAAAAATATGATTGCTGTGAACAACCTGCCATAACTTTTAGTGTGCTATTTTAATTAGAAATGAATTAAAGCCAAATAAATTGGTACCGTATTATTATATATAATGCGACAATGCAATATTATGTGGAAATACTTCAACGTTTCTATCTGATTTTAAAAATTGTTTGCAAATTTTTTAATCCGTTACAATTTTTATGTTTTCTTTTAAAAAAGACTCAAAGGCCGGGGCCTTGTTGCATTTCAGAGATTTAATGGTGTTCCATACCTCCTCTTTGGTTGGTGGGTAAGCAAAATAAATCACTCACTGTGATCAGTAATAATTGCTATGACTTCTAAGATAATCAAAAGTCTGCCGCTATAATCGCTCTCTGTGCTTTACTTCCATAATGCTCTTACATTAAAGATAATTTTTAATGTATTTGCCAGAGTAAAATAAATTTAGAAACCAAAGGACTTTCTTTACATAAACGTTCATCCGCTATAGAAGACGCAAAAGAAAAACTTCAGAATATTAAGAATAAAATATTTATTGAAAAATTTAACAAAGTATTTAATCGAAATGTTGGCCTTCAACCACTGACCAAGATGTTGAATATATATTTTCAATGTATTTGACCATTTCGTGCAACAATCGAAGATCCTTTCAATTTCATAACTTGAAAAAACATATGATTATACTTTCTAATAAATATTTTTTTAAAAAAACTGATTAAAAATGATTTGTTAGTGTTTTTTCGGGTGCATAGTTTTGTTCATATTTCAAAGATTTTTTAGAATATTTGCATGCATACTTTAATCATTTTTGTGCATATTTAAATTTGTCCTAGTTATAAGGGTTTCTCTTGCATGGTGGATGTTTTCTTAGATTTCCTGAGTACGGCTCATTTGTGCTTTTTTGCACTAAATGGATTTATTTTTAATTTGATTTTCTTCTCTTATTTAAGAAATTATTTTCAGAGATATTAACGTTTCCGTATTCAGAAAAAGCTTTTGAATGTATTTTTTATTGAATATCCATTAGTTTATTTGGATTTTAAATTTGCTTAAATTATTTTGCTTCAAAAATACTCATAAGATTTTTGGGACAAAAACCGTTTACTTGAAAATTTTCCTTAATGAAAACAGAATTAAATAGCAATAAGTCCACAGTGATTATACTTATTTAAGTATTTTCAAAACAAGGCCTGGCATTTCTCTTCACCGTAAATATTTATTTCAGTAATTCGCTGCCACTACTGCTTTTTATTTTCCGCTTATGATGATGATGACTAAAATGATTCCATAGAAACCATAATGTAATGTTGAAACGAAATGACAAAAAATAGCAACAAACAAAACAGACAACCTAAAAATATCGCGGCAAAAAAGGTCAGTCAAAATGTTGTAAATTTAAACTAAAACGTAATTTAAGTAAAGTTTGTTTTATACAAACTCATTAGAGTATGTGTCTTTTTCTACTGTAAATGAACATTCACTGAACGTACATCTAAACATTTTATCGTCATTTTTATTTCCTTTGAAAAAAGTATAGTGATGGAGATAGTTAGGACTTGATAATGTGCACAAAAACAAAAACAGAAAAGTTTACTGCAATCCAGCTTAAAATAATTTTCCTATACTCGCTGTCTATGTTAAAGTGAATGTTTTTCATCACAAAATTTAGTTGGTTTTTTTTCGAAGGAGAAGAATGCCATGTATATTTAGAGGATCTTTCGGCGCCTAACATATGCCATTTTTCAAAGAAAGAGATTTCAAAAATATCAGTTATGGGCAGGTCCTTCACGTAGAGAAACATTGTGGTTATAAGAGTATGTTGTTAGGGTAATAATTTTATGCTTGTGAGATGCCCCGTCTGGTTGCAGCATACAATATATTGTTGTATAAATATAGACGCACTCGTAGTTGGGATGGGCAAGTCGTTGTTTGCATTTTTCACGTAATAACTACTAACCTAAGTAGCAGCAACATGGTAGAGCCACAATCAAATTTTCATTATACATATATTAGAAAATTATTGTGCTTGCCTGTAATCGAAATATGCATGTAACCTACTCAAACAAATATTCACCGCCCCATCTAGTATGTGTAATGTATCATTTTCATTTGGTTAATATTAAACATTATACAAATATTTGGGAATTCCACACAGTCCAGCAACGATTTCTGATATGGTCCATATTTTGATTATAAAGTTTTATTGATTTAGTGGTTTCAAAATTGTCACTCTGTCAAGATTATCAGCTGTTAAATATCTATAATCGGAAGTTTCATTTGTTTAGTGAAGGGATTGTTATATACGAATATGGATCGTTTATTAACCAAGGAATGCGATAAACTAGTTAAAACTTACTGCAAATGAAGTGGTTCAGACGTGGTCACTTTTCGAGCAATACGCCGGGATTGTTGTCGTTATAATCGACCTACTATGCAAGGAATTGGCAAGATTGTAAAGAAGTTCGAAGAGACTAGAAGCGTTATAGATGTGCATCATCGTAATGTGCGCACTTTCGAAAATATCGTTTCTGTTCGAGAAAGTGTGACGTATAATCGAATTTGCCGATTCCACGGTGTTCTCTGCAGTTGGTCCTATCTTACGGCGCATTATGCGGTATTTTGCATTTCCATTTACATTCCCATCTAAACAAGGTCAAATTTATGTAACAACTAAAGCCAGCTGACCGACCATTCGAATTGCCTTACATATGCTGATTGGGAGCCAGAGCAACAAGTTTTCAATGCTGTTTTTTTTTCTTCATCGTTGAAACTCATTTCTCACTCGATGGTTACATCAAAATGAAAAATTGTCGGATATGGAACTAGCAAAATCCAAAAGTGATTGTGAAAAAGCTATTTCATTCACAAAAAAACGACAGTTTGGAACACATTATGGTCTAGAGGTGACATTTGGCCGTATGATTTCGAAAATGATGCAAGAAGAACCGTTACCGTCAATTCAGAGCACTATGGACGAACGATAACCAACTTTTAATGGCCTGAAATTAAAGATTATATCCTAGACGATATGTAGTTTCAACAAGACGATGACAGGATCCACATAACGCGACTGATTTTGAAGTTTTTTCATAAAATGTTTGCAGAACGGGTAATTTCAAGATCATTAGATTTGACGCTATTAGAATTTTTTTGGGGATACGTCAAAGACCGTGTCTATGCGGATAATCACTTAACGTTGGAGCACTTTGAAACCAATATTCGTCAAGTTATTGCCGAGATACAGCCAAAATATGCAGCAAAAAAATGTTCGAAAACCACTTCAAAAGGATCGACTACTGCAACCAATCTAAGGGCGATCATTTACATGACATTGTGTTTCGTACGTAATAGCGATTTCCCAAGCATTATAATGAAGTAAAAGATTCATCGAAATCGTGTTTCACATAACTTTAATTTTGAAACCGAGAAATGGATAACCCTGTATTTGATCACAATTTTGAGTAATATTATGATAGCACTTTCCTATATTATATTTATATACAATTATGGCAATATTGTTATATGAAATAAAACAAGGAATTTTTGTCCTACAAATAATTTTTCCCAGGAAAAAGTTCTCCTATTCTAATAACATGTGGAATAAATAAATAAGGGAGAGGTTTAACCAGAATCAGCAGTTTTGCTTTTGACATTTTGTTTGGGTTATGAAAAATATTCTTTTTTTATTTAAAATACGTTTACGATACTCAACGTAAGTGTTAAAAGTGATTAGTATAGCTTTGGCTCTTTTCGAACGAACTAAAGGATGAGTAACAGAATAAAAAACAGTATGAAAGTTGTAAGGAAACAGATGAGCAATGCTTCTAATATGTTGGAGTTGCCACAATTATACGGCTCGATTTTGGACATCTACATGGAATTTTCCCTGATGGGGTTCTTGCGCATTTAACTTTTAAGATGCTTAAATTTTTACACTGAAGCTGTATATTTATGCATTTGATCCCTTTGAAATGGTTGTTGAAAGTACTCGCAAGAAATGCTAATATTGAGAATGCCTACTTTTTCCCAGGCGGAATATTTACTTAGGGAAATTTGCATTCAGAATAGGAGGAATGGGAACAGGGTAAAATCTCTCTTCATAATTGGGCTGATCATTAATGACTTCAACTACAATATAATTCATACCATGAAATTAGTCTGATATAAACATTATAATTCGACTACAATCATATCATATCAATCATATTGTATTGTTCTTACATTATGGTTGCCACAACCATGCTTTCTATTTGCATAATAATTTGTCTTTACTTTTTAACATTTGTTTAAAACTCAAGCAAAAATTTTTTATTATTTAAAATTTTTGTTCGCACTTTTTTCCAAAATTAATATTTTATTTATTCAGTAAAACATTAACAATTTTGTTAAAAAAAATTGCAATTAATTGTTTAGGGGTATAGCTTGTTCCTATGCGCATTTCACTGTTGCTAATGCAGATCATCAGGGAACTTCACCCCGTAAAAAGCACCAAAAATTTTGGAAGAAAATGCAAAAATATGCATAAAAAAATATAAGCCCAATTCACAATCTTGTGCAAATGGTCTTGCAGCGTAGCATTTGCAAAGTGGTGCAGCATATTTTTACTCTATACTAACAAAATACAAGGATATAGACTTGCAACTCTTGTATAAATAAGCAACACCTAAAGGTAGTAGTATGCATTTGCACTCTACGCATGCAACATTTAATTGCAAATCAGAATACCGAAATGTTCTCTAGCCGCTCATTCCTACATGTGTATTTGTAAATATAGATAAATAAAAAATTCTATTTTCACTGCTGAGTGTGAATTTCGTGTTTTGCAAAAAAGTATTCCAAAATAAATCAGCAAGGCGTTCACGAAACATTTTTACAATTGAAAAAATATGCAATCTCGAATGCACAAGATTGTGAAAAGGCCGTAGTTTTTAGATGCGCCCCAGTATACAAACGACCATCGCTAGACCGTCTAAATGTTTTGGGTAGTCTGCTTGAACCAAAAAATCGTTAATTTGAGAGAAGTAATGAAAATGGGATTTTTAACTGCATACAAGGGATTTTTATACATACAAATGTAAATGTATTTATAACAATAAGCCCCCTTTCGATTAGTCGATATAATAATATAATGTTAGTCCAGTACTTGTGGGTTCGGTTCCAGCTAAAAACTCTGGTTATTTCTGCACATAAGCTGAAAGGAGTTCACAGTTAGTATTAGTTAAGAAAAAAACACTATAATGTATAATTGATGTTTAAGATATTGCAACAGATGGTTGTTATATTCTCCCCAACTATATTTTTAAAAAACTCATGTCATATTAAATGCAATTTTTCATTGCACGCTATGTTACGCTTCATGTCAAACTATTTATCTTCTTTTGTTATTCAGTACAGGATACTTTCCTTTTTTGCTTAGTTGCGGTGGTTGTTATTGAAATCATCATTTGGTTTTGTTGGCTTTATTTGGTCATTTATTTTTTTTTTTTTTACAAATGTTAACTCTAAAATGTATGTCAGACGAAATGGCTACGCTGCACGGAAGCATAAAAAAATGTAGTCAAGAGTTAGCTGGTCAGTCATTAAATAGAAACGAGTAGATATTTCACTATGGTCACTAAAACAATGTGGCCCTTAAAAAGTGGATACAGTGAATGTTGTGAAGCCTGTGAAGTAGTTTAGTTGTTGTCATTGCTATAAGTACTTTGCAAACATGTTGAAAATTTACCACTAATTCTTAAGAGAGAAGATAATTTAAGGTAAAATTGGATTTTCGCTCATATTATATTTATTTAATATAATTACTTATTTCTTTAAGTCTTTAAGCATAATAATAAGATTTTCTTTAGAACAACGTTAATGAAAATTTAATGAAATAAAATTGTAATAAAAATTCTATTTAATTAATTTTTCTTTTATGGCTTTATTTTCTAAGCTCCACTCTAACATCACATTCAACAAAGAAAACGAAAGACACTAGTAAACTAGTGCGTACACTACTTGTATTATCATCTTTATATGTTACTAAAAGCCATTTAATTTATTTTTTTCTTTTTTTTTCATTTTTCATTGTCTCTGTTATTTTCAATTTTTATCTAATGCTGTTAGCGTAACCCCAAGTCGTAACACTTTTCTATTTTGGCACGGTATTTTATAAGGGCGTGTGAGTGGCATGTATTACGTGCCACTTACAACAAACACTATGAAAGTATCATCTTTGTGCTATTGAAGGTAAAAACTCACGAGGCATTAAAAGAAACTGTGAAATTCTTACAGTTGGAGTCCTTCTGCGTTAAAGAGACTCTGGTTAAAGGTTATAAAACAGTTTAATTTTAAACGTTAAATAATGTTTAAAAAGATTTTCACATTAGTGTCTGGTTGGCTAACAAAAGGAAAATCTTATACGTACATTAACAACAATATAATAATATATATTAAAGAAAGTTTTTTGCTCAAGTGGCGAAAAATTTATACAAAAGATTATTTTAAATAGGTATTTGTTGAAAGTTCAAAACCATTCAGTTCATGAAATATTTTTTTGGTCTATCGGACGTAGGAAAAATTTTGTGACTTTTGGAACGTACTTAATTTTGTATCATTATGATGTTTCGATCTACAATTGATACTAAAGGATAATAAGGGGATATATTTATTTATCGAAGCAGGGGATTAAGGATATTTTAAATTTACGTCTTCCTGAAATATTTCGCATACTCTGGCTATAAACATTAAGCAATCAGCGCCTACGGCTCGAAACATGACAAACAGCAGTGGTCGCAAAAATTACGATAAGAAAATGGACATTACCAGCAGCCTTTTTTCTTGTCTTTTAGCCTTGAACTCTACGTTTTAGCTTTGTGGCTTTTTTAGCCTTGTTTTTTAAATTAATCCTCGAAAATCTTGAAACATTGAAAAATTAACCCAATATACAAAATTACATTGTTTGAAATATAATGGTGAAAGCTTTTAAGCTAGAAATGGACAAATGTTGAGTTCTGGGAGGAGGTGTGACAATTTAAGTATTTAGCTATCTATAGGGTTGTCCAATAAGACGTTTCATTTTGATATGCAAAAAAAGAGTTTTTAATTGTAAAGAGGACGGTGTCCCATTTATAATTGAAAACAATATCAGCCAAATTACCGCCTTGGCTACGCACGCAAGAACATATTATTTTCATTAAAATTTTCATCACCAATTCGCGCATATGCTTTTGAATGTGCTCGATAATTCCACGAATCCATCTTTGAGGTCTTGAATCGATTGTGGGCTACTGACCTAAGCCATAACTTTTACGTGGCCCCAAATAATATAAATAATAAGATGTCCGTGGACAATTTTGATCGCCTTTTTGAGATCTGATACGGTCAGGAAACTTTTTATGTACCATTTGTGGAATGATCAATTCCATTGATCGACGAGAAATGTGCAAACGTGGGATTTCACCAACACTATGGGCTGCAACAACAGTACTCTCAGTTGAGCGACATACACGAGTTTAACTTTTCATGCCTAAGTAGAAATATTCTGTTAAATTTTTGATCCAATACTGAATTGAATATTGACTTGTATTAATTTAAAAATATGTAGACTTTTATTTTTATTTTTTTTTTTGTTAATGTACTTGAAGTGCATTTTTTTCAAATAATTTTAACATATTTTATACATTTTGTAGCCTTAAGAAATTAAAATAAATATAAAACTTTGTAAAATTGAATTAAAAAAATACGTAAAAATAAACAAAAAACATGAATTTTTAAAATAAAATCGCATATACAAATAAATAAAGGATTAAGAATTTTACAAACAATTGGAGTTTTTAACAAGCTTTTAATTATAAGTCTTAAATTGCCGATATACGTATATCATTTCTTTCATTAGATCCTTGTTATTTTGAATCAAATTTGATATTTTTGCACAGTTTTTTTGGTTACGACATTAACAAAGTTGTTTTCGATCGGATAGATGGGCAGATGGCCGGACGTTGGCATATATTGTGAGCTAATAGATGCAACAAGTGCCTTGTTTTTTATTATACACTTTTGATATCTGATTTAGAAACCAACATGCTGATAATGCCTTTAAAACGAAAACTAATATTTAAGCCTGCAAAACAATGATTTTCTCTAGCTCGATTTATGTATATAAAAGTGAAACCCGAAATTGCGTCCGTTGAAAAAGCCTACTAAGATATTTTTATTTTAAATGTTATAGACTGTCGTTCAAAATATATTTTTATTTTTTTTTCTTACAAACCTGCAATTGAGTTCTATGTTTTATTGTTCTTTTTGTTTCATTTAATTTCTTTACTTACTTTACATTCAAAGCAACGGCACAATCATATGATTCACTTTAGTTTTACTAATACATGACACTGTAACATATTTTAAGCTTCATTATAAAATAGTCTGTAAGGAAATACATTCGTCTTTTTTTTAGACAACTTTTGACCAGCTTTTCGCGAAACGGTGTACTGCGCAGCATCGCATGCCATACAGAGAGGCAAGCAATCTTGTTACTACACTCAAACAAAATTCAAACCATCCGAATTTAAATCAATTCCAAGAGGTGTTAAAACTACGGTAATCTCAGATTTACTTAAATCAAGTACAGAAAGATTGATTTAAGTACGGAATATTAAATGCTTAATTTAATTTTTTGGTTGGTTTAAGATTTTTCACGTCATTAAAGAATTTTTTACCCATTTTAAAAAACTCCAGGATTGGGTATTTTAAGTAATCCCATTTTTGTACTCACGTACGACACGTACCCAAATAAGTAGAAAATACTTGAATTTAGTACGGCGTTTTTCTTCTGTGTACAAAAAATATTGTATTAACCAGCAGTTTATCGAAATGATTCTCTTAATTGGTTATCAGGGCCGTGCTGTTTATTTCCTTAGGACGATTTTTGCTAGAGCTGCATGAATTTATTGATTTTTTTTAAACAAGCCAGCAACTTTGCAAAAATTGAAAGGTATATTACGAACTTTTGCCCACATATGGCTTCAAACGCTCCGAAAATTGTATACAAATTAATAGAAACTAGTGTATCCAGCGGTCGACAGCGAATCGACAGCATTCTAGTAATTAAATATTAACGGACGTATTCACAAAAATTTCTTATATAAGCGTTATTCTTTAGTTTTGTTATTCAACGGATTTTGCTTATTAAGGTTGTAATAAAAATTACTATTCATAAAGGTTAAATAACGATAGTTTAACAAATAAACGCTTTTGTCAATTTTGCCTTTTTATTATGGCAACGTCATACCAATCATAATTCATATGTTTGTGTGTTTGTTTGTTTTTTATGTACTTATAAACATATACATATTATTATACATAAATACATTTGTACACATTAAAGAAGTTAAACACTATCATATGTACATACATATGTATGTACATAAATTCATTTATGATTAAACCTAAAAATGTTTTTCTATAAACGATTTTAAAATAATTGATGCTCCTCTTCCTTGCAGTTGTGTATTCACGTTATCATTGCAGTTCCTTCTAAGTGGTGTTCCAAGAAGTCATCTGAAAATTGATATCGACATTTTTATACATATGTATGTACATGTACATGCACATTTCATTTTATTAATTTTTACTAAAATGAGAAAAGGAGACAAAATAATCTACAAAAGACTGCAATAAATATTTTTAATTAAAATGAATATATGTATGTAACTATAAGCATTATTTAAATTCAAAAAGGTCATATGCAGGCCGTGGAAGGACCTTATTTTGTTTTTTTTCTTTATGAAGTGAATTCTAGTTTTATTTTTGTTTTGGTACGTCGAGCGCCTGATGCTCCCGCGATGGTTTCTGAAATTTTGGAATAAAGATACATACGTTTCACGACACAAGTTAATTTAACTTACCGATTCTTGATATCAAATTGATCACATCCATTGCAGTTTCATTTAATTTTTTTATAAATTTATTTTTAAAATTCTACCAAAAAAAAAAACAAAATTTCTGACACTACTGAAAATGAAAACAATGAAATTTCTCTTTATTAAACGGTTAAACAAGGGTAAAGGCTTAAATAAAAATGTGTAGTTTTGCAGAGGTTTATTAAACGTTAAATAAGCTATTTAACGTTTGTTAATACACATTTAGCGATTTTTGCTTATTAAACTGTTAATAAACTGCTAAATATCGTTTATGAATAAGACTGTAAGAATTTACATAATTATATATAATAAAATACAAAATCAAAAAACATTCTAAATAAACATTCTCTTAATACATAGAACATATAGAAACAACTCTGTCCCATTTCTATGCAGAAGCAAATTGGACAAACAAACATGACACTTTGTCTATTTTTCAACATGAAGCTGATACGTACATGTATAGTAGTAAGTGTCCATGTGTTAGAAGCAACTTTAACCGCTTGTAGATAGCAAAATATTGAACCGATTTCAATATAATTAAGATTGTGCACATCATATGTAAAAACCCGTTTAATAACATGTAAATCTTTTCAAAATCGGTTCAGTATTACGGACATAAAAGGGATCTATAAAAACGTGTTAACCTATTAATAATACAGATTCTGCCAGTTCTGCTCAGGACTAAGAAAAATTACTAAAGTTACTAAAGTTTCGGAACACGCATTTTTTCAACGATTATGTTCTACGATTATGTGGTACGTTCAGAATAGTTGAACACTCTAATTTGCGGTTAAAAACGAATTTTCGTTCAAAGAAAGTTCGATATGTAAATAAAAGAAAATAGACAATGAAACTGTTTTTCATAATTAAATCATTAATAACAGCTTACAGCTGGAGTCTATTTTTTTTAAACGTGTCGAATGTCATTAAAAACAAAATTTTTCATATTTTGAAAAAAAGCACAATTTAGTTTAAAAAAATTAAACGCAGTCTAAACTTGATTTTCCCCATTTATTTACATGAAAAATTATGTTTTTTATTTGGTATTACTAAAAAGCAAATTAAAATAATACCTACCAACTTACAATATAGCTATTCGAAACGTAATACTATGAAGCATATCGCAGCAAAAAAATTCCATATTTTTTGTTATTGAAGGTATTTCAAGCAAGAGCTATTGTTATTCTAAATATAAATTGCATTCAATAATTGTATCACGCCACATGGAGGTTTAATACACTCTAGAATACTTATGGCCTTATTCACAAACGATTAATAAAGTTATTGTAGGCTTTATTTTGGATTTTTATATGGGAAAGCTAGTTTGGATGCACACATTAACTTTATTAATCGTTTGTGAATAAGGCCATTAAAAAAACATTCGCGACTGGCGAAAAATACAGGAAAAATATTGAAAATCTTATTTTTGCGATTTTTTTGCATTTAATTGAGAATTGCGGGGTTCTTAGAATGAAATTTCATTTTCTCCGCATTAATCACACCATTTCCTATCTAAGCGAGAATTTTTAGCCCGAAATATTGATAAATAAAAAATTTACATCATAAAACTGCTTGATCTCAAAGCCAATGGCTTTGGAAAAAGCAAAAGAGTATGGAATATTTGGAATAATTAAAAATCAGAGATGGAATTTCGTACTAACCGAAATTGATTTAACTTGTAAGAAATGAATAAGTTGCACTTTTCGTATTCTAATTCGTTAAATAGCACTGTTAAATAGTTGATATTATTAATCACTAGTATCCACCATCAAAAGTGGTAAAATCGAACAAAAGAAGGCTGATGAGATGGTGTAGCGACCTCGAAATCAGTACTGATCCGTTCTGCTAGTCTGGTGAATAAATTGTTTCAAACAGAAAGTACTCTCTTAATAAAATAATGAATTTATCCAATAATAATGTCTTAAATTAAGAAGATATGGGTAAACTCAGATTTGAACTCAAGCCATAAAAATTTAATTTCAATATATAAAAAAATATTTATTTGTTTTATAAATATAAAATAAATATTTATTTGTTTTATTTTATTATTGATAGCTCTAGTAAATGAATATTGATGTGGGATATTGGTTTATGCTACTACTTTTTCAAACAATATACACAAATAATTCGGTGTAATGGCTTGTAATTATTTTAAAAATACAAACAAGTTAATCATCTCAACATTTAAAGTTTATTCATGGCATAATTAGTTCCATTATCGGTTCTAAATTTTGCTGATGGTATCTCTGGAGCGAAGAATTGATAAATATATTTGTAAAATATTATTATATTTATATAGTATTTAGATAAACTGTTTTTAAAAATTTCGGGTAATAACTGAATAGCAGAAGAAAACAATATTAGCAGGCATCTTGAAAACGATTTAAAGGAAAAATAAAATCATTTAGAAACAATTTTTTTTTGAGGTTCAAATCAAATATATTGTCAGTATTGCTCCTTATAGCTGTGAGACATGGCTGACAACAGATGCCCTCAACTCTAAGCTTCAAAGATTCGCAAGCCGTTGCCTACGATATATATTGAAAATTTGGTGACCAAATGTATAAGGAATGTAATATTCAAACAATGTCACAATTATAAAGAAAAGAAAAGAAAAGAAAAGAAGGAAAAGAAAATGGAAGAGAACTGGACATACCCAAAGAAAAGATACAGAGGAAATATGCCAAAAAGCACTAGAATGGCATCCACAAGGCAATAGAAAAAGAGGTCGACCAAAAACCACCCGGAAAAACTTTCTGCAAAAAGATATAAAGAAGATCGAAATATAGTGTAAAGAGATTAAAGCGGAGAATAAACTGAAGAAATTTTATAAAGGCCCTGTGCTCCGATAGGAGTTAAGGGGAAAAAAGAAGAAGGGAACAGGAATAATAAAAAAATAGTTAATGATTGTTAAGGACTACTTAACAAACTTCTTTATAAAATTTGTCAAATCCGCCTTTAATAAACATATAATATAATATTTTTACGAATAATGGAGTTAAAGTGTACAAAAACTTCTTTACGAATCCCATGAAAAAAACGTTGACGTCTCTCTTTTTGTGCTGGTCACTGTTGAAATGTTTTATATAGTTTGTTTTTCTTTCGTTTTTTTTTGTTTACCTCAATTACCTTCTATTGTTATCTTCTTATTTTATTATGACGTTTTATTATATTTTTGCTTTTGTGTGAGTGAACAAATGCAGCTTAACGAGAATAACAAATGAATAAAACTTACCTGGCAGCAACAGGTGTTATAATCCATAAATAACCGTTTGTGTTGCGTTCGAGGGACGAACAGGGGTATTGGCGTCTATATGTTGTGAAATCGTCCATCGTTTTTGCTTGTTTAAAATCACGATGTTGAAGTGTTGTCGGCTGTTTTTGTTCTTGTTGCAATTTTATATGTTTCTGTTGTTGCTGTTGTAAATGTTGCTGCTGCTGTTGTTGAACACAATTCAATTTACTGAGATTTGTACATGAATTATTTATGCCAACATTTATATCATTGCCCATGGAAATGGTGTGGTGCAAGACGCTTTCACCATCTCTGCTATTTGAATTCAATTTGGTTGCTGTTAGTGAGTCAATTGTGTAACCAGTTGCTGGTATGCTGCCGGAGATTGTATTTATAACACCCAACATAGTGGGATCATTAGAATTGTTTTTGAGACTGCTGCTGTTGCTTTGAATATGATTATTGCCGTTGTTGTTATTATTGTTGTTAGAGTTATGTTGCTGTTTATGTATGTCATCAACACCAGTGCTTGTGGTGTCGCTGGCCGTCACCAGTGATAAAGTTCCAAGTGCTGATGCTGTATTTCTGGGCAATGTTGCATACGGTGATTGCTGTAACTGTGCCTGTGCAGTAGTTTGACATTGTGGTTGTTCTATGGATGCATGTGTTGTTAGTTTATGATGATGTTGTTTTTGTAAACTATTATGATTGTGCATTATAAAGTCAAAATCATTTTGAATTTTTTCCTGCTGTTGTTGAGAAGTGCTTGATTTTAATACTGTTGTTGATGTAGATTCCGCTGCTGCTGCTTCTTCTGCAGTTGCTGGATTTTTTATTGTTGTTGTCGTTGGACTTGCAGTTGTAGACGATTTAGTTATTTGTTGGGAGGAAATGGAAGATTTTACTAATGATTGCTGTTGACCACTAATGTTGCCATTTTGTTGTTGTTGTTGTGGTTGTTGTTGTTGTCCCTTTAATTGTTCTCTGGGTAAATTAGCATTTGTGCCAGAAGTAATTTTTATATCACAACCACCAGCAGTAGAACAATCTGTGTCAACACTATGCGAGGATGCCACACGAAAAACATTTGGCACTGCAGGATAATCGCGCATAATTTACTTAATTTTTGTTTTATCTTTTACCACTCTGCTCGTGCCACACACTACTACCAACCAACCACTATCGTGACAACTGACTAAAAATCTAATATTGCAAAAATAAAACCAGCAAAAATATAAAAAAAACCCAAAAACAGAAAAAAATTTTGTCAAATATAAAAAAAATTAGAGCATAAAACTTCTTGGATGGTTCTGTTATACGAATATTATTTTTGTTTTATATTTTTTTCTATTAAAAACACATTCTAACTGACTGACAGACGCACGCACACACTCACTCACTTGCGCCTGCTCTTACGCACACAATCACACACAAACAACGAAATTGAAAACAAAAACTTTAAATTATGCAAAGCGCCGCAATGTATGTTGTGTTTTTGTAATTAAAAACTTTTTTTGCGAACACTATTATTTTAATTATATTTTGTCGTGCAACTTTATTTTATGCTATTTTTTTCGTTTGGAAAATCAGAAAGAGTTGACTTAATTGCAGGAGTTTTATGAAATTTGATAAATGTTTTTTTGATTTAATTTTTGTTTGTCGTAAATCTTAATATTGAGTAGATTTATGGTCTTAGCAATAGCTGAGTACTTAGTGCAGGATTTGTATATAATGAAGTTCTCATTCAGTTCGTTTATGTAATAAAATAAATTAGTTATAAATAAATTTTATTTTTAGTGAGAATCACTTCCAAAATAAACAGTCCAGTAACATTAACTTAACACTGCAGCCACACGCTCAAGTTTTTCGCACGTACTGCTTATCAAAATTCATTTAAATTGATGGCTGTGACGTAGGCTGCACGCAATTTTAAAGCAATTTAATTTTTATAGATGTCATCGTCAAGGTTGCTTTGTACATCACACAACATGATTACACTTATTAATTTTATTCACAAACATATATGATTATTTGATTTTAATTAGTAGTTTTGAATATTTGTAAAAAACAAATAAAAAAATTTTTTCTTGACAGTAAATTGAAACACTCAATGGAAAGAGAATTCGTATGCAAGTTCGTATCAAGTCTTAAAAGTATGGTTGTATTAGTAAAAAAGTGTGAGTATATTGAAACTTGATAGACAAAACTTGATCGTGAAACCCCTTAAGTAAGACACCTTAACATTTCAATCAAATACATCTGCTGTGCCAAGTGATTTGACACTTTTGAGTTATTTAAATCATAGAAAAATATGATTTGAAAAATTTAATTGATCACTTTTTTGGGGAAACGAAAAGGCTGTTGAACGCATCTACGAGTAGGAGGCAATGACAAATATTTTACGAAAAATTAGCAAGCAATTAACAAAATTTTGCAATATTATGAGAAAATTTAAGCAGCAATAGGAAATAAGTTTTTTCGGCAAGAGTGTATTAAGTGTTGAAAAGTTTATTAGGAGAATGTGTTACAAAGACAGATTCGGAAAAAGGTTTAAAAATTATTGCTATTGAAGGACCCAAAAAATTTCAGAAATACTGATTTTATTTTGTTTTAAATGTAAATTTTAAGGCGTATTTGCTTAAATCGTAAAGCGTATTTGGAGGATCAATATGCTATTAAGTATTTCCAAAAACATAAAAAATAAAATAAAATAAAATAAGATAAAAGAAATAAAATAAAATAAAAAATCTTAGTGTAAGGAAAAAGCTTGTCTGTCATATTTTTTTCTCCTTTTCTAAGCATCCTTTTGTCTAAGTCATAAGCCTTCCCAGTATTATTTTATGTAAAAATAAAATCATCAGATATTAAAAGATGCAACTAAATTAAAAAATTAGTAATATTTATTTATTGTATTATTGCAGGTATCTGTAAGAAGTGGCTCGTCATTCGTTTCAGAATACATACATACATACATACAAATTACTACAAGCTCTTCATCACAGTATTAAAGTTTATTCATATCGTCATTAGTTCCATTAAGGGGTTTGGAAATATACTGCATCGAAAAGTTTTGAGGACTTTAAATATAAAAAGAAGGTGAAAATTAGTAAAATTAGTAAAACCTATTTCAATTGAGATGGTTAATTATTCCTCTAATATTTCTTTCGATATAAAGTTAACCATGACTGATGGGAAAGTCAGCAATGAAATACGAGCGGTAGAAATATTAAAACCATAAATATTCTGAATATGGGGAGAAAGGAAATTCCTATTTTCGCACTTATCTAGGGAGAGATTAACAAATGAAAAACTGCTCAAATCTGAACTTCCTACTTTGCCGAATACCCGAATACGACTTTCGGAAGGCTTTCTGTCTGCATCTGGCATATGATTTGAACTACAGACATATTCCTGAAAATACAATAAAAATCTACCGAATTGAATAGATAATTGATGGAAATAAGATCCACTGAAAAAAAAACGCTTCTAAAGGAGGTTAAAAAGCTGCACGGATTTAACATTGACGAGCCACTCGTAGGATAGGGAAGCACAGGTGATGGAAACGATTCTGAAAAATTGTTTAAATATCATGAAGCAACTGCAAAAACTAATGGAGTTGGTTTGGAATTGTTGCGAAAAGTCAACATTATTTCAATGACAATAAATAGTAAACACAAAATCAGTACAATGAAGTTTGATGAGTACTTCGTACAAGTTTCGAAATTAACATGGAAATGACACCTACAGTACACAAACTGTTATGCAATGGAAAATATATAATGAAATATAATATTATGCCTCTAGGAGAATTTACAGAAGAACCACAAGAATCTAGCAATCGGAATTTGAAACACATGCAACAATTTGGCTCCTGGGGAACCCCGTAGACTAGTGGATAGCGTACTAGACTAGTAGTCTCGAGGTCGCAGGTTCAATTCCTGCCTAAGACTATGGATGTTTCTGCAGACCAGCAAAAATGGCTTCGCGGTCTGTGTTTGTTCTTAAAAAATGAACTCTTAAAATAAGGACATTTTTAGTTCTGTTGTTTTTAATTCTTTATTGGATTTGCTTCAGAATTTTGACATTTGAAAATAATCATGAATTTAAAGAATTTCGGATTGTTGTTAATTTTTATATTTTTTTGTTTAATTTGGTTTGTTGATTTTTGATTATTTTTTCTATTTATGTTTATTCCTCCTGCAAAATCTAACTCGAAACAAAACGTTCTCTTTTGTTATGTAGATGGACCTATTTTACTGGCCACAGGTATACAATCCGGGTTAATAATCATAGACGGCATTTAGACGTTGAGTTCTTCACATATTTGTTCAGAAGAGAATCGAACGGTGGTTGGGAATAAAATTGCCGTTTGTGTTTTCCATGTTAGTTTTTGACATTGTTTTTTACTCCAACCCAACTTTTTGTATGTGATAGAATTTGTATTTTTATTAATGTGAAAAGATAGAAAATTAAAAAAATACTGAATGAAAAAATCATCGCACAAATATTTTTGATTTTCAGTAGTAATTTTAAAAGAGAAATTTAAGTACTCTTGCCTAAAAACCCAGCGGCTAAATGCCGTATTATTTTTTTATATTAATTTTAATCATTTAATATTTTTAGCTTTAGCACTTTCATATTTGCAATTTTTCACATTAAATCAACTTTAAAATATTTTTCTTTTTCTAATTAAAATTTATGTGATTCAAACTATTTTTATTTGTGTTATTCCATTTATTTATTGTAACTCTATATTTTTCAAGATATTTTAAATTGCTTTTAATTTTTGTTTTTTCTTAGGTGATGTGCACACTTTATCCGCATTCAACTGTTTTGAATGTAATCCTTTTGATTGTAAATCCGTTTTGTAATGTGTTTGATTATCAAGCGTATGATTAACCGTATCGTTCAAAAGTTTACATTTAACTGATTTTAAAATATTTTAAAGTGAACTAACTACCTTTTGCTATATTTTACATGCTGACACAATGACGAAGAAACTTTGTCAAGTTACCCGGTTGAGTTGCAACATTTTAACAATGGATCCAACTGCAACATGTTGTTAGCGAAAACCACATTTTGCTTTCTATCCTTTTAGTCCTCATCAAACAAAACACAACATGATTTCAACGTTGAAAATATTTAATAGCGGATAATGATGATAATATTATTGCTCTGTTTGTATGTGTGTGTATGTGTATGGAACTGCATTTGTCGGCTTCTTTGTACCAGACATTTCCACTAATTTAAATATTTTCATGTCGTTATGCTTTTTCATTTTCGTTGATGTCGTGTACATGAGTGCTTGTGTGTAGCTGTGTGCATATGGATGTGTGAGTGACCGCGTTCTGTTGTTGTTTGTTATCTCAACATCTTTTACATTTTAACCACGTTCTGCTTGTTGTTGTTCCTTCATTCGCATGTTTTCTTAGCCGTATGACTATATTACACAATTGTTTGAATTGTTTTTTCTCTACAGTGTTCTTTTAAATATTGAGGCAGGTCGTGATTCTATTTGTAATTTTTAAAGTTTTTAAATAAAAAAGTGATAGCCATGTTTAAAAATGAAAGTATAAATCGTTTTGGATTTCATACAAGAGCAAAAATAAAGAGACAAATAAATCACTTTTTTTAATATTGTTAAATTTTATAAACTGGTAAAACTTTAAAAATTATTTAAGTAATTATTCAAGCCTTAGGTCAGTTCATATAAAAAACGTATATTATTTATTTTTTAAATCGATATTTCGCCAATACCATTGATTGGCTTCTTCAGGAAATAAAAATTTTTCCATTTTAATTTACATTATTTAAAAATTTTTACATTTGAAAAAAAAAACAAATATTGTCAAAATAAGAAATGAAAAACTTTAAAGAAATCAAAAAAACAAACAAACAAAAAACTGATATAGTATTTTCTATTTCCTGTTTCCGTTTTTATATAATAAATATCTATAACTCTGTGCAACATAAAAAATACTGTATCCGTTTTTTGTTTTTTTTTTTGATTTTTTTAAGTTTTTCATTTCTTATTATGACAATATTTGTTTTTTTCAATATGCAAAAATTTTTAAATAATGTAAATCAAAATGAAAAAAATTTGATTTCCTGAAGAAGCCAATCAATGATATTGGCGAAATATCGATTTAAAAAATGAATAATATACGTTTTTTATATAAACTGACCTAAGGCTTGAAAAATCAATTAAATAATTTTTAAAAAAAGGTCGAAAAATAAGAGAATATTAGTAAAACTTTAAACATTTTTTTAATGCTAATGTGTGATGTTCAATATAAACCTGATTGAAAGTAAAGGGTGAGTGATCCGTAGGGAGTTTTCGTGAGTATCATTTCACACGTCCTTTATAACTTCCAAATTTATAACACTGCGAATTTATGTCGTTGGGTTGGCCAGTAAATTGTCTATTGTCTTGAATTCTGCCCGTTTTAGAAGTTATATCAAACAAAATGCATACGTCGACTTGTGGGTACTTGTTGGCTCAAGTAATTAGCGCGTCGAGTCAAGTAATAACAACAGATATGTATTACTGTGCCATCGTATTTGTTGTTATTCGACTGTCTAGGTGAGAAAAGCATAGCACTGGCCACTAAACAGCACGGCAGCAATTGATACTGGTATAATCTTGTGTACATCACAGCACTCTTCTCCGTTAGTATTGTAACGTAATCGTTGGAGAAGTAAAATTCTTAATGAAATGGCTAAACAGCTTAACAATAATGAATGCATCTGCTTGACACGAAAGGCGCTGCAACAGTGGCATAAAAATTTACAAAACGCTTTTTGCAGAGGTGTATTTAATGAAGCTTTCTCACTTTCACCATCTGTCATTTCTACAATGTCCCTTTTCAAAAGAAGGAACATATCAAATATTGTAATCGGCAGCTGCCTGGAAGCATAGACGTATTGTTATATAAAAAGTACTCAATGTACTTTCTGGGAGGGAGGGGAATAGATGAATTAAAATAGCAGGTTTTCATAAATATTTTCAACAGAGATGTTTGCTGTAAGAAAATTATTTTCACAAGGCTCACAAAAAATAGTGTTTCAGTCACCCCAACTACGGGGTTGCTTCGTGTAATATAAAATATAGGGTCATCCATTAGAAGTTTTTGATATAAAAAATCGTATTTTGAATCCAAATCATCGGATGCTTGCTTATTTAATTATAAATATTAGCGCATAATAACTAAAAACAATAAAAAACTAGCTAAAAATAACTAATAAAAAAATTACTTAAAAAAGAAATGGATAAAGGCAGATTTGAACTTGGGCCAAACAATTTCTTTCAATATAAATTAAAAACAGTTCAACTATTTTACGTAAGCACATTAATTATTAAAAAAGATGGAACATGTCAAACTCCATATTTACGTTGTTACAGTTGGTTAAATTACTAAGAAATTCAAGTACAAGAGACAAAAAACCAAGTTGACATACATAAATGGAGAAAAAGCTTATTAGTTATAATAACACCTAATAATATAATCATATAACACTACATTTTTATCAATAAGGTTTTCTTTATAATACTTATATTCAAACATATGCAATGAACTGGGAATTAAATGTTTACACAAAAAAGAAATTTAATACATAAATACATTTACGTACAAATATTCGAATAATTGTTTCACAAAAGGAAAATTATTAACATGCGTATTTGTTCACAACACTGCGTAAAAACATGCAGGCATAAAACACTTGAACTATTTCAATTGTTGTTTTCTAAGAATGCTTGTTTGGATTTCCAATATTGATATTTGAACTTCTTGAGAGCTTAAACGTTATATCATTCTAACTAATAGACTCGCCTCGCCGCCTTTAAATAACTTTTAAAAAATCGCAAAGGCTTGTTCTACCAACCCTTAAGAAATTTCGTAGTTATTGATTAAATTCTAAGTAGTTTTTTAGAAAAAACTGCATGCTTTAAGGTAAAGTTCTTACGCCTTTATCTCAGAAACCGTTCGGCCCATGTTCATAAAAATTTACCGGAGGATAGATTGCAACCTCAGCTGTAACACAAATGTGTTTAATGTGGTAAAAATGTTCATATAAAGTATTAAAATTTATCATTTCGAATTACCGCCCATTTTCGCTCCTTATTAAGAGGCGTGGCACAAAAAATTTCACCACTGATTGTCCTTTATTATTTTCTGTATCAGCCTACTAAATGTCATGCAAATATCTTCGAAAACAGCCCAGATATTAAGAAAAACGTGAAAGACTTTTTTCGTCCGAAAAAACTTGGAAATAAAAATTTATTTTTTTTGTAAAACACCAGGTCAACAGAATCTTGTAGCAGGTGAATTTTTGAAAACAAATTTCTTTAAAGCGCTATAGCTCGTAAACGGCGGGAGATATTTAAATGAATCTTTCACCATATGATAGATTGGAACGCGGGCTACGCGATGGCAAACCTTTGGTCCGCACAATGGGCCGCCTTGTTGGTCTGAATTAGCTATAAAGAACTTAAAACGTTATATCTTCCTAAATAATAGACTCAGCGGCTTTAAATAACTTTTAAAAAAATCGCAAAGGCTTGTTCTACCAACCCTGTAAGTTACATTGATTTGGCTTAAGAAATTTCGTAGTTATTGATTAAATTCGAAGTAGTTTTTTAGAAAAAACTGCATGCTTTAAGGTAAAATTCTTACGCCTTTATCTCAGAAACCGTTCGGCCCATGTTCATAAAAATTTACCGGGGGATAGATTGGAACCTCAGCTGTAACACAAATGTTTTTAATGTGGTAAAAATGTTCATATAAAGTATTAAAATTTATCATTTCGAATTACCGCCCATTTTCGCTCCTTATTAAGAGGCGTGGCACAAAAAATTTCACCACTGATTGATTGTCCTTTATTATTTTCTGTATCAGCCTACTAAATGTCATGCAAATATCTTCGAAAACAGCCCAGATATTAAGAAAAACGTGAAAGACTTTTTTCGTCCGAAAAAACTTGGAAATAAAAATTTATTTTTTTTGTAAAACACCAGGTCAACAGAATCTTGTAGCAGGTGAATTTTTGAAAACAAATTTCTTTAAAGCGCTATAGCTCGTAAACGGCGGGAGATATTTAAATGAATCTTTCACCATATGATAGATTGGAACGCGGGCTACGCGATGGCAAACCTTTGGTCCGCACAATGGGCCGCCTTGTTGGTCTGAATTAGCTATAAAGAACTTAAAACGTTATATCTTCCTAAATAATAGACTCAGCGGCTTTAAATAACTTTTAAAAAAATCGCAAAGGCTTGTTCTACCAACCCTGTAAGTTACATTGATTTGGCTTAAGAAATTTCGTAGTTATTGATTAAATTCTAAGTAGTTTTTTAGAAAAAACTGCATGCTTTAAGGTAAAATTCTTACGCCTTTATCTCAGAAACCGTTCGGCCCATGTTCATAAAAATTTACCGGGGGATAGATTGGAACCTCAGCTGTAACACAAATGTTTTTAATGTGGTAAAAATGTTCATATAAAGTATTAAAATTTATCATTTCGAATTACCGCCCATTTTCGCTCCTTATTAAGAGGCGTGGCACAAAAAATTTCACCACTGATTGATTGTCCTTTATTATTTTCTGTATCAGCCTACTAAATGTCATGCAAATATCTTCGAAAACAGCCCAGATATTAAGAAAAACGTGAAAGACTTTTTTCGTCCGAAAAAACTTGGAAATAAAAATTTATTTTTTTTGTAAAACACCAGGTCAACAGAATCTTGTAGCAGGTGAATTTTTGAAAACAAATTTCTTTAAAGCGCTATAGCTCGTAAACGGCGGGAGATATTTAAATGAATCTTTCACCATATGATAGATTGGAACGCGGGCTACGCGATGGCAAACCTTTGGTCCGCACAATGGGCCGCCTTGTTGGTCTGAATTAGCTATAAAGAACTTAAAACGTTATATCTTCCTAAATAATAGACTCAGCGGCTTTAAATAACTTTTAAAAAAATCGCAAAGGCTTGTTCTACCAACCCTGTAAGTTACATTGATTTGGCTTAAGAAATTTCGTAGTTATTGATTAAATTCTAAGTATTTTTTTAGAAAAAACTGCATGCTTTAAGGTAAAGTTCTTACGCCTTTATCTCAGAAACCGTTCGGCCCATGTGCATAAAAATTTACCGGGGGATAGATTGCAACCTCAGCTGTAACACAAATGTGTTTAATGTGGTAAAAATGTTCATATAAAGTATTAAAATTTATTATTTCGAATTACCGCCCATTTTCGCTCCTTATTAAGAGGCGTGGCACAAAAAATTTCACCACTGATTGTCCTTTATTATTTTCTGTATCAGCCTACTAAATTTCATGCAAATATCTTCGAAAACAGCCGAGATATTAAGAAAAACGTGAAAGACTTTTTTCGTCCGAAAAATAAAAATTTATTTTTTTGTAAAACACCAGGTCAACAGAATCTTGTAGCAGGTGAATTTTTGAAAACAAATTTCTTTAAAGCGCTATAGCTCGTAAACGGCGGGAGATATTTAAATGAATCTTTCACCATATGATAGATTGGAACGCGGGCTACGCGATGGCAAACCTTTGGTCCGCACAATGGGCCGCCTTGTTGGTCTAAATTAGCTATAAAGAACTTAAAACGTTATATCTTCCTAAATAATAGACTCAGCGGCTTTAAATAACTTTTAAAAAAATCGCAAAGGCTTGTTCTACCAACCCTGTAAGTTACATTGATTTGGCTTAAGAAATTTCGTAGTTATTGATTAAATTCTAAGTAGTTTTTTAGAAAAAACTGCATGCTTTAAGGTAAAGTTCTTACGCCTTTATCTCAGAAACCGTTCGGCCCATGTTCATAAAAATTTACCGGGGGATAGATTGCAACCTCAGCTGTAACACAAATGTGTTTAATGTGGTAAAACTGTTCATATAAAGTATTAAAATTTATTATTTCGAATTACCGCCCATTTTCGCTCCTTATTAAGAGGCGTGGCACAAAAAATTTCACCACTGATTGTCCTTTATTATTTTCTGTATCAGCCTACTAAATTTCATGCAAATATCTACGAAAACAGCCGAGATATTAAGAAAAACGTGAAAGACTTTTTTCGTCCGAAAAAACTTGGAAATAAAAATTTATTTTTTTTGTAAAACACCAGGTCAACAGAATCTTGTAGCAGGTGAATTTTTGAAAACAAATTTCTTTAAAGCGCTATAGCTCGTAAACGGCGGGAGATATTTAAATGAATCTTTCACCATATGATAGATTGGAACGCGGGCTACGCGATGGCAAACCTTTGGTCCGCACAATGGGCCGCCTTGTTGGTCTAAATTAGCTATAAAGAACTTAAAACGTTATATCTTCCTAAATAATAGACTCAGCGGCTTTAAATAACTTTTAAAAAAATCGCAAAGGCTTGTTCTACCAACCCTGTAAGTTACATTGATTTGGCTTAAGAAATTTCGTAGTTATTGATTAAATTCTAAGTAGTTTTTTAGAAAAAACTGCATGCTTTAAGGTAAAGTTCTTACGCCTTTATCTCAGAAACCGTTCGGCCCATGTGCATAAAAATTTACCGGGGGATAGATTGCAACCTCAGCTGTAACACAAATGTGTTTAATGTGGTAAAAATGTTCATATAAAGTATTAAAATTTATTATTTCGAATTACCGCCCATTTTCGCTCCTTATTAAGAGGCGTTGCACAAAAAATTTCACCACTGATTGTCCTTTATTATTTTCTGTATCAGCCTACTAAATTTCATGCAAATATCTTCGAAAACAGCCGAAATATTAAGAAAAACGTGAAAGACTTTTTTCGTCCGAAAAAACTTGGAAATAAAAATTTTTTTTTTTTTGTAAAACAGCAGGTCAACAGAATCTTGTAGCAGGTGAATTTTTAAAAACAAATTTCTTTAAAGCGCTATAGCTCGTAAACGGCGGGAGATATTTAAATGAATCTTTCACCATATGATAGATTGGAACGCGGGCTACGCGATGGCAAACCTTTGGTCCGCACAATGGGCCGCCTTGTTGGTCTGAATTAGCTATAAAGAACTTAAAACGTTATATCTTCCTAAATAATAGACTCAGCGGCTTTAAATAACTTTTAAAAAAATCGCAAAGGCTTGTTCTACCAACCCTGTAAGTTACATTGATTTGGCTTAAGAAATTTCGTAGTTATTGATTAAATTCTAAGTAGTTTTTTAGAAAAAACTGCATGCTTTAAGGTAAAATTCTTACGCCTTTATCTCAGAAACCGTTCGGCCCATGTTCATAAAAATTTACCGGGGGATAGATTGGAACCTCAGCTGTAACACAAATGTTTTTAATGTGGTAAAAATGTTCATATAAAGTATTAAAATTTATCATTTCGAATTACCGCCCATTTTCGCTCCTTATTAAGAGGCGTGGCACAAAAAATTTCACCACTGATTGATTGTCCTTTATTATTTTCTGTATCAGCCTACTAAATGTCATGCAAATATCTTCGAAAACAGCCCAGATATTAAGAAAAACGTGAAAGACTTTTTTCGTCCGAAAAAACTTGGAAATAAAAATTTATTTTTTTTGTAAAACACCAGGTCAACAGAATCTTGTAGCAGGTGAATTTTTGAAAACAAATTTCTTTAAAGCGCTATAGCTCGTAAACGGCGGGAGATATTTAAATGAATCTTTCACCATATGATAGATTGGAACGCGGGCTACGCGATGGCAAACCTTTGGTCCGCACAATGGGCCGCCTTGTTGGTCTGAATTAGCTATAAAGAACTTAAAACGTTATATCTTCCTAAATAATAGACTCAGCGGCTTTAAATAACTTTTAAAAAAATCGCAAAGGCTTGTTCTACCAACCCTGTAAGTTACATTGATTTGGCTTAAGAAATTTCGTAGTTATTGATTAAATTCTAAGTAGTTTTTTAGAAAAAACTGCATGCTTTAAGGTAAAATTCTTACGCCTTTATCTCAGAAACCGTTCGGCCCATGTTCATAAAAATTTACCGGGGGATAGATTGGAACCTCAGCTGTAACACAAATGTTTTTAATGTGGTAAAAATGTTCATATAAAGTATTAAAATTTATCATTTCGAATTACCGCCCATTTTCGCTCCTTATTAAGAGGCGTGGCACAAAAAATTTCACCACTGATTGATTGTCCTTTATTATTTTCTGTATCAGCCTACTAAATGTCATGCAAATATCTTCGAAAACAGCCCAGATATTAAGAAAAACGTGAAAGACTTTTTTCGTCCGAAAAAACTTGGAAATAAAAATTTATTTTTTTTGTAAAACACCAGGTCAACAGAATCTTGTAGCAGGTGAATTTTTGAAAACAAATTTCTTTAAAGCGCTATAGCTCGTAAACGGCGGGAGATATTTAAATGAATCTTTCACCATATGATAGATTGGAACGCGGGCTACGCGATGGCAAACCTTTGGTCCGCACAATGGGCCGCCTTGTTGGTCTGAATTAGCTATAAAGAACTTAAAACGTTATATCTTCCTAAATAATAGACTCAGCGGCTTTAAATAACTTTTAAAAAAATCGCAAAGGCTTGTTCTACCAACCCTGTAAGTTACATTGATTTGGCTTAAGAAATTTCGTAGTTATTGATTAAATTCTAAGTATTTTTTTAGAAAAAACTGCATGCTTTAAGGTAAAGTTCTTACGCCTTTATCTCAGAAACCGTTCGGCCCATGTGCATAAAAATTTACCGGGGGATAGATTGCAACCTCAGCTGTAACACAAATGTGTTTAATGTGGTAAAAATGTTCATATAAAGTATTAAAATTTATTATTTCGAATTACCGCCCATTTTCGCTCCTTATTAAGAGGCGTGGCACAAAAAATTTCACCACTGATTGTCCTTTATTATTTTCTGTATCAGCCTACTAAATTTCATGCAAATATCTTCGAAAACAGCCGAGATATTAAGAAAAACGTGAAAGACTTTTTTCGTCCGAAAAAACTTGGAAATAAAAATTTATTTTTTTTGTAAAACACCAGGTCAACAGAATCTTGTAGCAGGTGAATTTTTGAAAACAAATTTCTTTAAAGCGCTATAGCTCGTAAACGGCGGGAGATATTTAAATGAATCTTTCACCATATGATAGATTGGAACGCGGGCTACGCGATGGCAAACCTTTGGTCCGCACAATGGGCCGCCTTGTTGGTCTAAATTAGCTATAAAGAACTTAAAACGTTATATCTTCCTAAATAATAGACTCAGCGGCTTTAAATAACTTTTAAAAAAATCGCAAAGGCTTGTTCTACCAACCCTGTAAGTTACATTGATTTGGCTTAAGAAATTTCGTAGTTATTGATTAAATTCTAAGTAGTTTTTTAGAAAAAACTGCATGCTTTAAGGTAAAGTTCTTACGCCTTTATCTCAGAAACCGTTCGGCCCATGTGCATAAAAATTTACCGGGGGATAGATTGCAACCTCAGCTGTAACACAAATGTGTTTAATGTGGTAAAAATGTTCATATAAAGTATTAAAATTTATTATTTCGAATTACCGCCCATTTTCGCTCCTTATTAAGAGGCGTTGCACAAAAAATTTCACCACTGATTGTCCTTTATTATTTTCTGTATCAGCCTACTAAATTTCATGCAAATATCTTCGAAAACAGCCGAAATATTAAGAAAAACGTGAAAGACTTTTTTCGTCCGAAAAAACTTGGAAATAAAAATTTTTTTTTTTTTGTAAAACAGCAGGTCAACAGAATCTTGTAGCAGGTGAATTTTTAAAAACAAATTTCTTTAAAGCGCTATAGCTCGTAAACGGCGGGAGATATTTAAATGAATCTTTCACCATATGATAGATTGGAACGCGGGCTACGCGATGGCAAACCTTTGGTCCGCACAATGGGCCGCCTTGTTGGTCTAAATTAGCTATAAAGAACTTAAAACGTTATATCTTCCTAAATAATAGACTCAGCGGCTTTAAATAACTTTTAAAAAAATCGCAAAGGCTTGTTCTACCAACCGTGTAAGTTACATTGATTTGGCTTAAGAAATTTCGTAGTTATTGATTAAATTCTAAGTAGTTTTTTTAGAAAAAACTGCATGCTTTAAGGTAAAGTTCTTACGCCTTTATCTCAGAAACCGTTCGGCCCATGTGCATAAAAATTTACCGGGGGATAGATTGCAACCTCAGCTGTAACACAAATGTGTTTAATGTGGTAAAAATGTTCATATAAAGTATTAAAATTTATTATTTCGAATTACCGCCCATTTTCGCTCCTTATTAAGAGGCGTTGCACAAAAAATTTCACCACTGATTGTCCTTTATTATTTTCTGTATCAGCCTACTAAATTTCATGCAAATATCTTCGAAAACAGCCGAAATATTAAGAAAAACGTGAAAGACTTTTTTCGTCCGAAAAAACTTGGAAATAAAAATTTTTTTTTTTTTGTAAAACAGCAGGTCAACAGAATCTTGTAGCAGGTGAATTTTTAAAAACAAATTTCTTTAAAGCGCTATAGCTCGTAAACGGCGGGAGATATTTAAATGAATCTTTCACCATATGATAGATTGGAACGCGGGCTACGCGATGGCAAACCTTTGGTCCGCACAATGGGCCGCCTTGTTGGTCTAAATTAGCTATAAAGAACTTAAAACGTTATATCTTCCTAAATAATAGACTCAGCGGCTTTAAATAACTTTTAAAAAAATCGCAAAGGCTTGTTCTACCAACCGTGTAAGTTACATTGATTTGGCTTAAGAAATTTCGTAGTTATTGATTAAATTCTAAGTAGTTTTTTTAGAAAAAACTGCATGCTTTAAGGTAAAGTTCTTACGCCTTTATCTCAGAAACCGTTCGGCCCATGTGCATAAAAATTTACCGGGGGATAGATTGCAACCTCAGCTGTAACACAAATGTGTTTAATGTGGTAAAAATGTTCATATAAAGTATTAAAATTTATTATTTCGAATTACCGCCCATTTTCGCTCCTTATTAAGAGGCGTTGCACAAAAAATTTCACCACTGATTGTCCTTTATTATTTTCTGTATCAGCCTACTAAATTTCATGCAAATATCTTCGAAAACAGCCGAAATATTAAGAAAAACGTGAAAGACTTTTTTCGTCCGAAAAAACTTGGAAATAAAAATTTTTTTTTTTTTGTAAAACAGCAGGTCAACAGAATCTTGTAGCAGGTGAATTTTTAAAAACAAATTTCTTTAAAGCGCTATAGCTCGTAAACGGCGGGAGATATTTAAATGAATCTTTCACCATATGATAGATTGGAACGCGGGCTACGCGATGGCAAACCTTTGGTCCGCACAATGGGCCGCCTTGTTGGTCTAAATTAGCTATAAAGAACTTAAAACGTTATATCTTCCTAAATAATAGACTCAGCGGCTTTAAATAACTTTTAAAAAAATCGCAAAGGCTTGTTCTACCAACCGTGTAAGTTACATTGATTTGGCTTAAGAAATTTCGTAGTTATTGATTAAATTCTAAGTAGTTTTTTTAGAAAAAACTGCATGCTTTAAGGTAAAGTTCTTACGCCTTTATCTCAGAAACCGTTCGGCCCATGTGCATAAAAATTTACCGGGGGATAGATTGCAACCTCAGCTGTAACACAAATGTGTTTAATGTGGTAAAAATGTTCATATAAAGTATTAAAATTTATTATTTCGAATTACCGCCCATTTTCGCTCCTTATTAAGAGGCGTGGCACAAAAAATTTCACCACTGATTGTCCTTTATTATTTTCTGTATCAGCCTACTAAATTTCATGCAAATATCTTCGAAAACAGCCGAGATATTAAGAAAAACGTGAAAGACTTTTTTCGTCCGAAAAAACTTGGAAATAAAAATTTTTTTTTTTTGTAAAACACCAGGTCAACAGAATCTTGTAGCAGGTGAATTTTTGAAAACAAATTTCTTTAAAGCGCTATAGCTCGTAAACGGCGGGATATATTTAAATGAATCTTTCACCATATGATAGATTGGAACGCGGGCTACGCGATGGCAAACCTTTGGTCCGCACAATGGGCCGCCTTGTTGGTCTAAATTAGCTATAAAGAACTTAAAACGTTATATCTTCCTAAATAATAGACTCAGCGGCTTTAAATAACTTTTAAAAAAATCGCAAAGGCTTGTTCTACCAACCGTGTAAGTTACATTGATTTGGCTTAAGAAATTTCGTAGTTATTGATTAAATTCTAAGTAGTTTTTTAGAAAAAACTACATGCTTTAAGGTAAAGTTCTTACGCCTTTATCTCAGAAACCGTTCGGCCCATGTGCATAAAAATTTACCGGGGGATAGATTGCAACCTCAGCTGTAACACAAATGTGTTTAATGTGGTAAAAATTTTCATATAAAGTATAAAAATTTATTATTTCGAATTACCGCCCATTTTCGCTCCTTATTAAGAGGCGTGTCACAAAAAATTTCACCAGTGATTGTCCTTTATTATTTTCTGTATCAGCCTACTAAATTTCATGCAAATATCTTCGAAAACAGCCGAGATATTAAGAAAAACGTGAAAGACTTTTTTCGTCCGAAAAAACTTGGAAATAAAAAATTTTTTTTTTTTGTAAAACACCAGGTCAACAGAATCTTGTAGCAGGTGAATTTTTGAAAACAAATTTCTTTAAAGCGCTATAGCTCGTAAACGGCGGGATATATTTAAATGAATCTTTCACCATATGATAGATTGGAACGCGGGCTACGCGATGGCAAACCTTTGGTCCGCACAATGGGCCGCCTTGTTGGTCTAAATTAGCTATAAAGAACTTAAAACGTTATATCTTCCTAAATAATAGACTCAGCGGCTTTAAATAACTTTTAAAAAAATCGCAAAGGCTTGTTCTACCAACCCTGTAAGTTACATTGATTTGGCTTAAGAAATTTCGTAGTTATTGATTAAATTCTAAGTATTTTTTTAGAAAAAACTGCATGCTTTAAGGTAAACTTCTTACGCCTTTATCTCAGAAACCATTCGGCCCATGTTCATAAAAATTTACCGGGGGATAGATTGCAACCTCAGCTGTAACACAAATGTGTTTAATGTGGTAAAAATGTTCATATAAAGTATTAAAATTTATTATTTCGAATTACCGCCCATTTTCGCTCCTTATTAAGAGGCGTGTCACAAAAAATTTCACCACTGATTGTCCTTTATTATTTTCTGTATCAGCCTACTAAATTTCATGCAAATATCTTCGAAAACAGCCGAGATATTAAGAAAAACGTGAAAGACTTTTTTCGTCCGAAAAAACTTGGAAATAAAAATTTTTTTTTTTTTGTAAAACACCAGGTCAACAGAATCTTGTAGCAGGTGAATTTTTGAAAACAAATTTCTTTAAAGCGCTATAGCTCGTAAACGGCGGGATATATTTAAATGAATCTTTCACCATATGATAGATTGGAACGCGGGCTACGCGATGGCAAACCTTTGGTCCGCACAATGGGCCGCCTTGTTGGTCTAAATTAGCTATAAAGAACTTAAAACGTTATATCTTCCTAAATAATAGACTCAGCGGCTTTAAATAACTTTTAAAAAAATCGCAAAGGCTTGTTCTACCAACCCTGTAAGTTACATTGATTTGGCTTAAGAAATTTCGTAGTTATTGATTAAATTCTAAGTATTTTTTTAGAAAAAACTGCATGCTTTAAGGTAAACTTCTTACGCCTTTATCTCAGAAACCATTCGGCCCATGTTCATAAAAATTTACCGGGGGATAGATTGCAACCTCAGCTGTAACACAAATGTGTTTAATGTGGTAAAAATGTTCATATAAAGTATTAAAATTTATTATTTCGAATTACCGCCCATTTTCGCTCCTTATTAAGAGGCGTGGCACAAAAAATTTCACCACTGATTGTCCTTTATTATTTTCTGTATCAGCCTACTAAATTTCATGCAAATATCTTCGAAAACAGCCGAGATATTAAGAAAAACGTGAAAGACTTTTTTCGTCCGAAAAAACTTGGAAATAAAAATTTTTTTTTTTTGTAAAACACCAGGTCAACAGAATCTTGTAGCAGGTGAATTTTTGAAAACAAATTTCTTTAAAGCGCTATAGCTCGTAAACGGCGGGATATATTTAAATGAATCTTTCACCATATGATAGATTGGAACGCGGGCTACGCGATGGCAAACCTTTGGTCCGCACAATGGGCCGCCTTGTTGGTCTAAATTAGCTATAAAGAACTTAAAACGTTATATCTTCCTAAATAATAGACTCAGCGGCTTTAAATAACTTTTAAAAAAATCGCAAAGGCTTGTTCTACCAACCCTGTAAGTTACATTGATTTGGCTTAAGAAATTTCGTAGTTATTGATTAAATTCTAAGTATTTTTTTAGAAAAAACTGCATGCTTTAAGGTAAACTTCTTACGCCTTTATCTCAGAAACCATTCGGCCCATGTTCATAAAAATTTACCGGGGGATAGATTGCAACCTCAGCTGTAACACAAATGTGTTTAATGTGGTAAAAATGTTCATATAAAGTATTAAAATTTATTATTTCGAATTACCGCCCATTTTCGCTCCTTATTAAGAGGCGTGGCACAAAAAATTTCACCACTGATTGTCCTTTATTATTTTCTGTATCAGCCTACTAAATTTCATGCAAATATCTTCGAAAACAGCCGAGATATTAAGAAAAACGTGAAAGACTTTTTTCGTCCGAAAAAACTTGGAAATAAAAATTTTTTTTTTTTTGTAAAACACCAGGTCAACAGAATCTTGTAGCAGGTGAATTTTTGAAAACAAATTTCTTTAAAGCGCTATAGCTCGTAAACGGCGGGATATATTTAAATGAATCTTTCACCATATGATAGATTGGAACGCGGGCTACGCGATGGCAAACCTTTGGTCCGCACAATGGGCCGCCTTGTTGGTCTAAATTAGCTATAAAGAACTTAAAACGTTATATCTTCCTAAATAATAGACTCAGCGGCTTTAAATAACTTTTAAAAAAATCGCAAAGGCTTGTTCTACCAACCCTGTAAGTTACATTGATTTGGCTTAAGAAATTTCGTAGTTATTGATTAAATTCTAAGTATTTTTTTAGAAAAAACTGCATGCTTTAAGGTAAACTTCTTACGCCTTTATCTCAGAAACCATTCGGCCCATGTTCATAAAAATTTACCGGGGGATAGATTGCAACCTCAGCTGTAACACAAATGTGTTTAATGTGGTAAAAATGTTCATATAAAGTATTAAAATTTATTATTTCGAATTACCGCCCATTTTCGCTCCTTATTAAGAGGCGTGGCACAAAAAATTTCACCACTGATTGTCCTTTATTATTTTCTGTATCAGCCTACTAAATTTCATGCAAATATCTTCGAAAACAGCCGAGATATTAAGAAAAACGTGAAAGACTTTTTTCGTCCGAAAAAACTTGGAAATAAAAATTTTTTTTTTTTTGTAAAACACCAGGTCAACAGAATCTTGTAGCAGGTGAATTTTTGAAAACAAATTTTTTTAAAGCGCTATAGCTCGTAAACGGCGGGAGATATTTAAATGAATCTTTCACCATATGATAGATTGGAACGCGGGCTACGCGATGGCAAACCTTTGGTCCGCACAATGGGCCGCCTTCTTGGTCTAAATTAGCTATAAAGAACTTAAAACGTTATATCTTCCTAAATAATAGACTCAGCGGCTTTAAATAACTTTTAAAAAAATCGCAAAGGCTTGTTCTACCAACCGTGTAAGTTACATTGATTTGGCTTAAGAAATTTCGTAGTTATTGATTAAATTCTAAGTAGTTTTTTAGAAAAAACTACATGCTTTAAGGTAAAGTTCTTACGCCTTTATCTCAGAAACCGTTCGGCCCATGTGCATAAAAATTTACCGGGGGATAGATTGCAACCTCAGCTGTAACACAAATGTGTTTAATGTGGTAAAAATTTTCATATAAAGTATAAAAATTTATTATTTCGAATTACCGCCCATTTTCGCTCCTTATTAAGAGGCGTGTCACAAAAAATTTCACCACTGATTGTCCTTTATTATTTTCTGTATCAGCCTACTAAATTTCATGCAAATATCTTCGAAAACAGCCGAGATATTAAGAAAAACGTGAAAGACTTTTTTCGTCCGAAAAAACTTGGAAATAAAAATTTTTTTTTTTTTGTAAAACACCAGGTCAACAGAATCTTGTAGCAGGTGAATTTTTGAAAACAAATTTCTTTAAAGCGCTATAGCTCGTAAACGGCGGGATATATTTAAATGAATCTTTCACCATATGATAGATTGGAACGCGGGCTACGCGATGGCAAACCTTTGGTCCGCACAATGGGCCGCCTTGTTGGTCTAAATTAGCTATAAAGAACTTAAAACGTTATATCTTCCTAAATAATAGACTCAGCGGCTTTAAATAACTTTCAAAAAATCGCAAAGGCTTGTTCTACCAACCCTGTAAGTTACATTGATTTGGCTTAAGAAATTTCGTAGTTATTGATTAAATTCTAAGTATTTTTTTAGAAAAAACTGCATGCTTTAAGGTAAAGTTCTTACGCCTTTATCTCAGAAACCATTCGGCCCATGTTCATAAAAATTTACCGGGGGATAGATTGCAACCTCAGCTGTAACACAAATGTGTTTAATGTGGTAAAAATGTTCATATAAAGTATTAAAATTTATTATTTCGAATTACCGCCCATTTTCGCTCCTTATTAAGAGGCGTGGCACAAAAAATTTCACCACTGATTGTCCTTTATTATTTTCTGTATCAGCCTACTAAATTTCATGCAAATATCTTCGAAAACAGCCGAGATATTAAGAAAAACGTGAAAGACTTTTTTCGTCCGAAAAAACTTGGAAATAAAAATTTTTTTTTTTTTGTAAAACACCAGGTCAACAGAATCTTGTAGCAGGTGAATTTTTGAAAACAAATTTCTTTAAAGCGCTATAGCTCGTAAACGGCGGGATATATTTAAATGAATCTTTCACCATATGATAGATTGGAACGCGGGCTACGCGATGGCAAACCTTTGGTCCGCACAATGGGCCGCCTTGTTGGTCTAAATTAGCTATAAAGAACTTAAAACGTTATATCTTCCTAAATAATAGACTCAGCGGCTTTAAATAACTTTTAAAAAAATCGCAAAGGCGTGTTCTACCAACCCTGTAAGTTACATTGATTTGGCTTAAGAAATTTCGTAGTTATTGATTAAATTCTAAGTATTTTTTTAGAAAAAACTGCATGCTTTAAGGTAAAGTTCTTACGCCTTTATCTCAGAAACCATTCGGCCCATGTTCATAAAAATTTACCGGGGGATAGATTGCAACCTCAGCTGTAACACAAATGTGTTTAATGTGGTAAAAATGTTCATATAAAGTATTAAAATTTATTATTTCGAATTACCGCCCATTTTCGCTCCTTATTAAGAGGCGTGGCACAAAAAATTTCACCACTGATTGTCCTTTATTATTTTCTGTATCAGCCTACTAAATTTCATGCAAATATCTTCGAAAACAGCCGAGATATTAAGAAAAACGTGAAAGACTTTTTTCGTCCGAAAAAACTTGGAAATAAAAATTTTTTTTTTTTTGTAAAACACCAGGTCAACAGAATCTTGTAGCAGGTGAATTTTTGAAAACAAATTTCTTTAAAGCGCTATAGCTCGTAAACGGCGGGATATATTTAAATGAATCTTTCACCATATGATAGATTGGAACGCGGGCTACGCGATGGCAAACCTTTGGTCCGCACAATGGGCCGCCTTGTTGGTCTAAATTAGCTATAAAGAACTTAAAACGTTATATCTTCCTAAATAATAGACTCAGCGGCTTTAAATAACTTTTAAAAAAATCGCAAAGGCTTGTTCTACCAACCCTGTAAGTTACATTGATTTGGCTTAAGAAATTTCGTAGTTATTGATTAAATTCTAAGTATTTTTTTAGAAAAAACTGCATGCTTTAAGGTAAAGTTCTTACGCCTTTATCTCAGAAACCATTCGGCCCATGTTCATAAAAATTTACCGGGGGATAGATTGCAACCTCAGCTGTAACACAAATGTGTTTAATGTGGTAAAAATGTTCATATAAAGTATTAAAATTTATTATTTCGAATTACCGCCCATTTTCGCTCCTTATTAAGAGGCGTGTCACAAAAAATTTCACCACTGATTGTCCTTTATTATTTTCTGTATCAGCCTACTAAATTTCATGCAAATATCTTCGAAAACAGCCGAGATATTAAGAAAAACGTGAAAGACTTTTTTCGTCCGAAAAAACTTGGAAATAAAAATTTTTTTTTTTTTGTAAAACACCAGGTCAACAGAATCTTGTAGCAGGTGAATTTTTGAAAACAAATTTCTTTAAAGCGCTATAGCTCGTAAACGGCGGGATATATTTAAATGAATCTTTCACCATATGATAGATTGGAACGCGGGCTACGCGATGGCAAACCTTTGGTCCGCACAATGGGCCGCCTTGTTGGTCTAAATTAGCTATAAAGAACTTAAAACGTTATATCTTCCTAAATAATAGACTCAGCGGCTTTAAATAACTTTTAAAAAAATCGCAAAGGCTTGTTCTACCAACCCTGTAAGTTACATTGATTTGGCTTAAGAAATTTCGTAGTTATTGATTAAATTCTAAGTATTTTTTTAGAAAAAACTGCATGCTTTAAGGTAAAGTTCTTACGCCTTTATCTCAGAAACCATTCGGCCCATGTTCATAAAAATTTACCGGGGGATAGATTGCAACCTCAGCTGTAACACAAATGTGTTTAATGTGGTAAAAATGTTCATATAAAGTATTAAAATTTATTATTTCGAATTACCGCCCATTTTCGCTCCTTATTAAGAGGCGTGGCACAAAAAATTTCACCACTGATTGTCCTTTATTATTTTCTGTATCAGCCTACTAAATTTCATGCAAATATCTTCGAAAACAGCCGAGATATTAAGAAAAACGTGAAAGACTTTTTTCGTCCGAAAAAACTTGGAAATAAAAATTTTTTTTTTTTGTAAAACACCAGGTCAACAGAATCTTGTAGCAGGTGAATTTTTGAAAACAAATTTTTTTAAAGCGCTATAGCTCGTAAACGGCGGGAGATATTTAAATGAATCTTTCACCATATGATAGATTGGAACGCGGGCTACGCGATGGCAAACCTTTAGTCCGCACAATGGGCCGCCTTCTTGGTCTAAATTAGCTATAAAGAACTTAAAACGTTATATCTTCCTAAATAATAGACTCAGCGGCTTTAAATAACTTTTAAAAAAATCGCAAAGGCTTGTTCTACCAACCGTGTAAGTTACATTGATTTGGCTTAAGAAATTTCGTAGTTATTGATTAAATTCTAAGTAGTTTTTTAGAAAAAACTGCATGCTTTAAGGTAAAGTTCTTACGCCTTTATCTCAGAAACCGTTCGGCCCATGTGCATAAAAATTTACCGGGGGATAGATTGCAACCTCAGCTGTAACACAAATGTGTTTAATGTGGTAAAAATTTTCATATAAAGTATAAAAATTTATTATTTCGAATTACCGCCCATTTTCGCTCCTTATTAAGAGGCGTGTCACAAAAAATTTCACCACTGATTGTCCTTTATTATTTTCTGTATCAGCCTACTAAATTTCATGCAAATATCTTCGAAAACAGCCGAGATATTAACAAAAACGTGAAAGACTTTTTTCGTCCGAAAAAACTTGGAAATAAAAATTTTTTTTTTTTGTAAAACACCAGGTCAACAGAATCTTGTAGCAGGTGAATTTTTGAAAACAAATTTCTTTAAAGCGCTATAGCTCGTAAACGGCGGGATATATTTAAATGAATCTTTCACCATATGATAGATTGGAACGCGGGCTACGCGATGGCAAACCTTTGGTCCGCACAATGGGCCGCCTTGTTGGTCTAAATTAGCTATAAAGAACTTAAAACGTTATATCTTCCTAAATAATAGACTCAGCGGCTTTAAATAACTTTTAAAAAAATCGCAAAGGCTTGTTCTACCAACCCTGTAAGTTACATTGATTTGGCTTAAGAAATTTCGTAGTTATTGATTAAATTCTAAGTATTTTTTTAGAAAAAACTGCATGCTTTAAGGTAAAGTTCTTACGCCTTTATCTCAGAAACCATTCGGCCCATGTTCATAAAAATTTACCGGGGGATAGATTGCAACCTCAGCTGTAACACAAATGTGTTTAATGTGGTAAAAATGTTCATATAAAGTATTAAAATTTATTATTTCGAATTACCGCCCATTTTCGCTCCTTATTAAGAGGCGTGGCACAAAAAATTTCACCACTGATTGTCCTTTATTATTTTCTGTATCAGCCTACTAAATTTCATGCAAATATCTTCGAAAACAGCCGAGATATTAAGAAAAACGTGAAAGACTTTTTTCGTCCGAAAAAACTTGGAAATAAAAATTTATTTTTTTTGTAAAACACCAGGTCAACAGAATCTTGTAGCAGGTGAATTTTTGAAAACAAATTTTTTTAAAGCGCTATAGCTCGTAAACGGCGGGAGATATTTAAATGAATCTTTCACCATATGATAGATTGGAACGCGGGCTACGCGATGGCAAACCTTTGGTCCGCACAATGGGCCGCCTTGTTGGTCTAAATTAGCTATAAAGAACTTAAAACGTTATATCTTCCTAAATAATAGACTCAGCGGCTTTAAATAACTTTTAAAAAAATCGCAAAGGCTTGTTCTACCAACCCTGTAAGTTACATTGATTTGGCTTAAGAAATTTCGTAGTTATTGATTAAATTCTAAGTATTTTTTTTAGAAAAAACTGCATGCTTTAAGGTAAAGTTCTTACGCCTTTATCTCAGAAACCATTCGGCCCATGTTCATAAAAATTTACCGGGGGATAGATCGCAACCTCAGCTGTAACACAAATGTGTTTAATGTGGTAAAAATGTTCATATAAAGTATTAAAATTTATTATTTCGAATTACCGCCCATTTTCGCTCCTTATTAAGAGGCGTGGCACAAAAAATTTCACCACTGATTGTCCTTTATTATTTTCTGTATCAGCCTACTAAATTTCATGCAAATATCTTCGAAAACAGCCGAGATATTAAGAAAAACGTGAAAGACTTTTTTCGTCCGAAAAAACTTGGAAATAAAAATTTATTTTTTTTGTAAAACACCAGGTCAACAGAATCTTGTAGCAGGTGAATTTTTGAAAACAAATTTTTTTAAAGCGCTATAGCTCGTAAACGGCGGGAGATATTTAAATGAATCTTTCACCATATGATAGATTGGAACGCGGGCTACGCGATGGCAAACCTTTGGTCCGCACAATGGGCCGCCTTCTTGGTCTAAATTAGCTATAAAGAACTTAAAACGTTATATCTTCCTAAATAATAGACTCAGCGGCTTTAAATAACTTTCAAAAAATCGCAAAGGCTTGTTCTACCAACCCTGTAAGTTACATTGATTTGGCTTAAGAAATTTCGTAGTTATTGATTAAATTCTAAGTATTTTTTTAGAAAAAACTGCATGCTTTAAGGTAAAGTTCTTACGCCTTTATCTCAGAAACCATTCGGCCCATGTTCATAAAAATTTACCGGGGGATAGATTGCAACCTCAGCTGTAACACAAATGTGTTTAATGTGGTAAAAATGTTCATATAAAGTATTAAAATTTATTATTTCGAATTACCGCCCATTTTCGCTCCTTATTAAGAGGCGTGGCACAAAAAATTTCACCACTGATTGTCCTTTATTATTTTCTGTATCAGCCTACTAAATTTCATGCAAATATCTTCGAAAACAGCCGAGATATTAAGAAAAACGTGAAAGACTTTTTTCGTCCGAAAAAACTTGGAAATAAAAATTTTTTTTTTTTGTAAAACACCAGGTCAACAGAATCTTGTAGCAGGTGAATTTTTGAAAACAAATTTCTTTAAAGCGCTATAGCTCGTAAACGGCGGGATATATTTAAATGAATCTTTCACCATATGATAGATTGGAACGCGGGCTACGCGATGGCAAACCTTTGGTCCGCACAATGGGCCGCCTTGTTGGTCTAAATTAGCTATAAAGAACTTAAAACGTTATATCTTCCTAAATAATAGACTCAGCGGCTTTAAATAACTTTTAAAAAAATCGCAAAGGCTTGTTCTACCAACCCTGTAAGTTACATTGATTTGGCTTAAGAAATTTCGTAGTTATTGATTAAATTCTAAGTATTTTTTTAGAAAAAACTGCATGCTTTAAGGTAAAGTTCTTACGCCTTTATCTCAGAAACCATTCGGCCCATGTTCATAAAAATTTACCGGGGGATAGATTGCAACCTCAGCTGTAACACAAATGTGTTTAATGTGGTAAAAATGTTCATATAAAGTATTAAAATTTATTATTTCGAATTACCGCCCATTTTCGCTCCTTATTAAGAGGCGTGGCACAAAAAATTTCACCACTGATTGTCCTTTATTATTTTCTGTATCAGCCTACTAAATTTCATGCAAATATCTTCGAAAACAGCCGAGATATTAAGAAAAACGTGAAAGACTTTTTTCGTCCGAAAAAACTTGGAAATAAAAATTTTTTTTTTTTTGTAAAACACCAGGTCAACAGAATCTTGTAGCAGGTGAATTTTTGAAAACAAATTTCTTTAAAGCGCTATAGCTCGTAAACGGCGGGATATATTTAAATGAATCTTTCACCATATGATAGATTGGAACGCGGGCTACGCGATGGCAAACCTTTGGTCCGCACAATGGGCCGCCTTGTTGGTCTAAATTAGCTATAAAGAACTTAAAACGTTATATCTTCCTAAATAATAGACTCAGCGGCTTTAAATAACTTTTAAAAAAATCGCAAAGGCTTGTTCTACCAACCCTGTAAGTTACATTGATTTGGCTTAAGAAATTTCGTAGTTATTGATTAAATTCTAAGTATTTTTTTAGAAAAAACTGCATGCTTTAAGGTAAAGTTCTTACGCCTTTATCTCAGAAACCATTCGGCCCATGTTCATAAAAATTTACCGGGGGATAGATTGCAACCTCAGCTGTAACACAAATGTGTTTAATGTGGTAAAAATGTTCATATAAAGTATTAAAATTTATTATTTCGAATTACCGCCCATTTTCGCTCCTTATTAAGAGGCGTGTCACAAAAAATTTCACCACTGATTGTCCTTTATTATTTTCTGTATCAGCCTACTAAATTTCATGCAAATATCTTCGAAAACAGCCGAGATATTAAGAAAAACGTGAAAGACTTTTTTCGTCCGAAAAAACTTGGAAATAAAAATTTTTTTTTTTTTGTAAAACACCAGGTCAACAGAATCTTGTAGCAGGTGAATTTTTGAAAACAAATTTCTTTAAAGCGCTATAGCTCGTAAACGGCGGGATATATTTAAATGAATCTTTCACCATATGATAGATTGGAACGCGGGCTACGCGATGGCAAACCTTTGGTCCGCACAATGGGCCGCCTTGTTGGTCTAAATTAGCTATAAAGAACTTAAAACGTTATATCTTCCTAAATAATAGACTCAGCGGCTTTAAATAACTTTTAAAAAAATCGCAAAGGCTTGTTCTACCAACCCTGTAAGTTACATTGATTTGGCTTAAGAAATTTCGTAGTTATTGATTAAATTCTAAGTATTTTTTTAGAAAAAACTGCATGCTTTAAGGTAAAGTTCTTACGCCTTTATCTCAGAAACCATTCGGCCCATGTTCATAAAAATTTACCGGGGGATAGATTGCAACCTCAGCTGTAACACAAATGTGTTTAATGTGGTAAAAATGTTCATATAAAGTATTAAAATTTATTATTTCGAATTACCGCCCATTTTCGCTCCTTATTAAGAGGCGTGGCACAAAAAATTTCACCACTGATTGTCCTTTATTATTTTCTGTATCAGCCTACTAAATTTCATGCAAATATCTTCGAAAACAGCCGAGATATTAAGAAAAACGTGAAAGACTTTTTTCGTCCGAAAAAACTTGGAAATAAAAATTTTTTTTTTTTGTAAAACACCAGGTCAACAGAATCTTGTAGCAGGTGAATTTTTGAAAACAAATTTTTTTAAAGCGCTATAGCTCGTAAACGGCGGGAGATATTTAAATGAATCTTTCACCATATGATAGATTGGAACGCGGGCTACGCGATGGCAAACCTTTAGTCCGCACAATGGGCCGCCTTCTTGGTCTAAATTAGCTATAAAGAACTTAAAACGTTATATCTTCCTAAATAATAGACTCAGCGGCTTTAAATAACTTTTAAAAAAATCGCAAAGGCTTGTTCTACCAACCGTGTAAGTTACATTGATTTGGCTTAAGAAATTTCGTAGTTATTGATTAAATTCTAAGTAGTTTTTTAGAAAAAACTGCATGCTTTAAGGTAAAGTTCTTACGCCTTTATCTCAGAAACCGTTCGGCCCATGTGCATAAAAATTTACCGGGGGATAGATTGCAACCTCAGCTGTAACACAAATGTGTTTAATGTGGTAAAAATTTTCATATAAAGTATAAAAATTTATTATTTCGAATTACCGCCCATTTTCGCTCCTTATTAAGAGGCGTGTCACAAAAAATTTCACCACTGATTGTCCTTTATTATTTTCTGTATCAGCCTACTAAATTTCATGCAAATATCTTCGAAAACAGCCGAGATATTAACAAAAACGTGAAAGACTTTTTTCGTCCGAAAAAACTTGGAAATAAAAATTTTTTTTTTTTGTAAAACACCAGGTCAACAGAATCTTGTAGCAGGTGAATTTTTGAAAACAAATTTCTTTAAAGCGCTATAGCTCGTAAACGGCGGGATATATTTAAATGAATCTTTCACCATATGATAGATTGGAACGCGGGCTACGCGATGGCAAACCTTTGGTCCGCACAATGGGCCGCCTTGTTGGTCTAAATTAGCTATAAAGAACTTAAAACGTTATATCTTCCTAAATAATAGACTCAGCGGCTTTAAATAACTTTTAAAAAAATCGCAAAGGCTTGTTCTACCAACCCTGTAAGTTACATTGATTTGGCTTAAGAAATTTCGTAGTTATTGATTAAATTCTAAGTATTTTTTTAGAAAAAACTGCATGCTTTAAGGTAAAGTTCTTACGCCTTTATCTCAGAAACCA
This sequence comes from Gymnocheta viridis, assembly GCA_956483585.1. Taxonomy (NCBI): domain Eukaryota; kingdom Metazoa; phylum Arthropoda; class Insecta; order Diptera; family Tachinidae; genus Gymnocheta; species Gymnocheta viridis. Next base: position 45,096,448 of record OY101441.1, read on the forward strand.
TTCGGCCCATGTTCATAAAAATTTACCGGGGGATAGATTGCAACCTCAGCTGTAACACAAATGTGTTTAATGTGGTAAAAATGTTCATATAAAGTATTAAAATTTATTATTTCGAATTACCGCCCATTTTCGCTCCTTATTAAGAGGCGTGGCACAAAAAATTTCACCACTGATTGTCCTTTATTATTTTCTGTATCAGCCTACTAAATTTCATGCAAATATCTTCGAAAACAGCCGAGATATTAAGAAAAACGTGAAAGACTTTTTTCGTCCGAAAAAACTTGGAAATAAAAATTTATTTTTTTTGTAAAACACCAGGTCAACAGAATCTTGTAGCAGGTGAATTTTTGAAAACAAATTTTTTTAAAGCGCTATAGCTCGTAAACGGCGGGAGATATTTAAATGAATCTTTCACCATATGATAGATTGGAACGCGGGCTACGCGATGGCAAACCTTTGGTCCGCACAATGGGCCGCCTTGTTGGTCTAAATTAGCTATAAAGAACTTAAAACGTTATATCTTCCTAAATAATAGACTCAGCGGCTTTAAATAACTTTTAAAAAAATCGCAAAGGCTTGTTCTACCAACCCTGTAAGTTACATTGATTTGGCTTAAGAAATTTCGTAGTTATTGATTAAATTCTAAGTATTTTTTTTAGAAAAAACTGCATGCTTTAAGGTAAAGTTCTTACGCCTTTATCTCAGAAACCATTCGGCCCATGTTCATAAAAATTTACCGGGGGATAGATTGCAACCTCAGCTGTAACACAAATGTGTTTAATGTGGTAAAAATGTTCATATAAAGTATTAAAATTTATTATTTCGAATTACCGCCCATTTTCGCTCCTTATTAAGAGGCGTGGCACAAAAAATTTCACCACTGATTGTCCTTTATTATTTTCTGTATCAGCCTACTAAATTTCATGCAAATATCTTCGAAAACAGCCGAGATATTAAGAAAAACGTGAAAGACTTTTTTCGTCCGAAAAAACTTGGAAATAAAAATTTATTTTTTTTGTAAAACACCAGGTCAACAGAATCTTGTAGCAGGTGAATTTTTGAAAACAAATTTTTTTAAAGCGCTATAGCTCGTAAACGGCGGGAGATATTTAAATGAATCTTTCACCATATGATAGATTGGAACGCGGGCTACGCGATGGCAAACCTTTGGTCCGCACAATGGGCCGCCTTCTTGGTCTAAATTAGCTATAAAGAACTTAAAACGTTATATCTTCCTAAATAATAGACTCAGCGGCTTTAAATAACTTTTAAAAAAATCGCAAAGGCTTGTTCTACCAACCGTGTAAGTTACATTGATTTGGCTTAAGAAATTTCGTAGTTATTGATTAAATTCTAAGTAGTTTTTTAGAAAAAACTACATGCTTTAAGGTAAAGTTCTTACGCCTTTATCTCAGAAACCGTTCGGCCCATGTGCATAAAAATTTACCGGGGGATAGATTGCAACCTCAGCTGTAACACAAATGTGTTTAATGTGGTAAAAATTTTCATATAAAGTATAAAAATTTATTATTTCGAATTACCGCCCATTTTCGCTCCTTATTAAGAGGCGTGTCACAAAAAATTTCACCACTGATTGTCCTTTATTATTTTCTGTATCAGCCTACTAAATTTCATGCAAATATCTTCGAAAACAGCCGAGATATTAAGAAAAACGTGAGACTTTTTTCGTCCGAAAAAACTTGGAAATAAAAATTTTTTTTTTTTTTTAAAACACCAGGTCAACAGAATCTTGTAGCAGGTGAATTTTTGAAAACAAATTTCTTTAAAGCGCTATAGCTCGTAAACGGCGGGATATATTTAAATGAATCTTTCACCATATGATAGATTGGAACGCGGGCTACGCGATGGCAAACCTTTGGTCCGCACAATGGGCCGCCTTGTTGGTCTAAATTAGCTATAAAGAACTTAAAACGTTATATCTTCCTAAATAATAGACTCAGCGGCTTTAAATAACTTTTAAAAAAATCGCAAAGGCTTGTTCTACCAACCCTGTAAGTTACATTGATTTGGCTTAAGAAATTTCGTAGTTATTGATTAAATTCTAAGTATTTTTTTAGAAAAAACTGCATGCTTTAAGGTAAAGTTCTTACGCCTTTATCTCAGAAACCATTCGGCCCATGTTCATAAAAATTTACCGGGGGATAGATTGCAACCTCAGCTGTAACACAAATGTGTTTAATGTGGTAAAAATGTTCATATAAAGTATTAAAATTTATTATTTCGAATTACCGCCCATTTTCGCTCCTTATTAAGAGGCGTGGCACAAAAAATTTCACCACTGATTGTCCTTTATTATTTTCTGTATCAGCCTACTAAATTTCATGCAAATATCTTCGAAAACAGCCGAGATATTAAGAAAAACGTGAAAGACTTTTTTCGTCCGAAAAAACTTGGAAATAAAAATTTTTTTTTTTTGTAAAACACCAGGTCAACAGAATCTTGTAGCAGGTGAATTTTTGAAAACAAATTTCTTTAAAGCGCTATAGCTCGTAAACGGCGGGATATATTTAAATGAATCTTTCACCATATGATAGATTGGAACGCGGGCTACGCGATGGCAAACCTTTGGTCCGCACAATGGGCCGCCTTGTTGGTCTAAATTAGCTATAAAGAACTTAAAACGTTATATCTTCCTAAATAATAGACTCAGCGGCTTTAAATAACTTTTAAAAAAATCGCAAAGGCTTGTTCTACCAACCCTGTAAGTTACATTGATTTGGCTTAAGAAATTTCGTAGTTATTGATTAAATTCTAAGTATTTTTTTAGAAAAAACTGCATGCTTTAAGGTAAAGTTCTTACGCCTTTATCTCAGAAACCATTCGGCCCATGTTCATAAAAATTTACCGGGGGATAGATTGCAACCTCAGCTGTAACACAAATGTGTTTAATGTGGTAAAAATGTTCATATAAAGTATTAAAATTTATTATTTCGAATTACCGCCCATTTTCGCTCCTTATTAAGAGGCGTGGCACAAAAAATTTCACCACTGATTGTCCTTTATTATTTTCTGTATCAGCCTACTAAATTTCATGCAAATATCTTCGAAAACAGCCGAGATATTAAGAAAAACGTGAAAGACTTTTTTCGTCCGAAAAAACTTGGAAATAAAAATTTTTTTTTTTTTGTAAAACACCAGGTCAACAGAATCTTGTAGCAGGTGAATTTTTGAAAACAAATTTCTTTAAAGCGCTATAGCTCGTAAACGGCGGGATATATTTAAATGAATCTTTCACCATATGATAGATTGGAACGCGGGCTACGCGATGGCAAACCTTTGGTCCGCACAATGGGCCGCCTTGTTGGTCTAAATTAGCTATAAAGAACTTAAAACGTTATATCTTCCTAAATAATAGACTCAGCGGCTTTAAATAACTTTTAAAAAAATCGCAAAGGCTTGTTCTACCAACCCTGTAAGTTACATTGATTTGGCTTAAGAAATTTCGTAGTTATTGATTAAATTCTAAGTATTTTTTTAGAAAAAACTGCATGCTTTAAGGTAAAGTTCTTACGCCTTTATCTCAGAAACCATTCGGCCCATGTTCATAAAAATTTACCGGGGGATAGATTGCAACCTCAGCTGTAACACAAATGTGTTTAATGTGGTAAAAATGTTCATATAAAGTATTAAAATTTATTATTTCGAATTACCGCCCATTTTCGCTCCTTATTAAGAGGCGTGGCACAAAAAATTTCACCACTGATTGTCCTTTATTATTTTCTGTATCAGCCTACTAAATTTCATGCAAATATCTTCGAAAACAGCCGAGATATTAAGAAAAACGTGAAAGACTTTTTTCGTCCGAAAAAACTTGGATATAAAAATTTTTTTTTTTTTGTAAAACACCAGGTCAACAGAATCTTGTAGCAGGTGAATTTTTGAAAACAAATTTCTTTAAAGCGCTATAGCTCGTAAACGGCGGGATATATTTAAATGAATCTTTCACCATATGATAGATTGGAACGCGGGCTACGCGATGGCAAACCTTTGGTCCGCACAATGGGCCGCCTTGTTGGTCTAAATTAGCTATAAAGAACTTAAAACGTTATATCTTCCTAAATAATAGACTCAGCGGCTTTAAATAACTTTTAAAAAAATCGCAAAGGCTTGTTCTACCAACCCTGTAAGTTACATTGATTTGGCTTAAGAAATTTCGTAGTTATTGATTAAATTCTAAGTATTTTTTTAGAAAAAACTGCATGCTTTAAGGTAAAGTTCTTACGCCTTTATCTCAGAAACCATTCGGCCCATGTTCATAAAAATTTACCGGGGGATAGATTGCAACCTCAGCTGTAACACAAATGTGTTTAATGTGGTAAAAATGTTCATATAAAGTATTAAAATTTATTATTTCGAATTACCGCCCATTTTCGCTCCTTATTAAGAGGCGTGGCACAAAAAATTTCACCACTGATTGTCCTTTATTATTTTCTGTATCAGCCTACTAAATTTCATGCAAATATCTTCGAAAACAGCCGAGATATTAAGAAAAACGTGAGACTTTTTTCGTCCGAAAAAACTTGGAAATAAAAATTTATTTTTTTTGTAAAACACCAGGTCAACAGAATCTTGTAGCAGGTGAATTTTTGAAAACAAATTTTTTTAAAGCGCTATAGCTCGTAAACGGCGGGAGATATTTAAATGAATCTTTCACCATATGATAGATTGGAACGCGGGCTACGCGATGGCAAACCTTTGGTCCGCACAATGGGCCGCCTTCTTGGTCTAAATTAGCTATAAAGAACTTAAAACGTTATATCTTCCTAAATAATAGACTCAGCGGCTTTAAATAACTTTTAAAAAAATCGCAAAGGCTTGTTCTACCAACCGTGTAAGTTACATTGATTTGGCTTAAGAAATTTCGTAGTTATTGATTAAATTCTAAGTAGTTTTTTAGAAAAAACTACATGCTTTAAGGTAAAGTTCTTACGCCTTTATCTCAGAAACCGTTCGGCCCATGTGCATAAAAATTTACCGGGGGATAGATTGCAACCTCAGCTGTAACACAAATGTGTTTAATGTGGTAAAAATGTTCATATAAAGTATTAAAATTTATTATTTCGAATTACCGCCCATTTTCGCTCCTTATTAAGAGGCGTGGCACAAAAAATTTCACCACTGATTGTCCTTTATTATTTTCTGTATCAGCCTACTAAATTTCATGCAAATATCTTCGAAAACAGCCGAGATATTAAGAAAAACGTGAAAGACTTTTTTCGTCCGAAAAAACTTGGAAATAAAAATTTATTTTTTTTGTAAAACACCAGGTCAACAGAATCTTGTAGCAGGTGAATTTTTGAAAACAAATTTTTTTAAAGCGCTATAGCTCGTAAACGGCGGGAGATATTTAAATGAATCTTTCACCATATGATAGATTGGAACGCGGGCTACGCGATGGCAAACCTTTAGTCCGCACAATGGGCCGCCTTCTTGGTCTAAATTAGCTATAAAGAACTTAAAACGTTATATCTTCCTAAATAATAGACTCAGCGGCTTTAAATAACTTTTAAAAAAATCGCAAAGGCTTGTTCTACCAACCGTGTAAGTTACATTGATTTGGCTTAAGAAATTTCGTAGTTATTGATTAAATTCTAAGTAGTTTTTTAGAAAAAACTGCATGCTTTAAGGTAAAGTTCTTACGCCTTTATCTCAGAAACCGTTCGGCCCATGTGCATAAAAATTTACCGGGGGATAGATTGCAACCTCAGCTGTAACACAAATGTGTTTAATGTGGTAAAAATTTTCATATAAAGTATTAAAATTTATTATTTCGAATTACCGCCCATTTTCGCTCCTTATTAAGAGGCGTGGCACAAAAAATTTCACCACTGATTGTCCTTTATTATTTTCTGTATCAGCCTACTAAATTTCATGCAAATATCTTCGAAAACAGCCGAGATATTAAGAAAAACGTGAGACTTTTTTCGTCCGAAAAAACTTGGAAATAAAAATTTATTTTTTTTGTAAAACACCAGGTCAACAGAATCTTGTAGCAGGTGAATTTTTGAAAACAAATTTTTTTAAAGCGCTATAGCTCGTAAACGGCGGGAGATATTTAAATGAATCTTTCACCATATGATAGATTGGAACGCGGGCTACGCGATGGCAAACCTTTGGTCCGCACAATGGGCCGCCTTCTTGGTCTAAATTAGCTATAAAGAACTTAAAACGTTATATCTTCCTAAATAATAGACTCAGCGGCTTTAAATAACTTTTAAAAAAATCGCAAAGGCTTGTTCTACCAACCGTGTAAGTTACATTGATTTGGCTTAAGAAATTTCGTAGTTATTGATTAAATTCTAAGTAGTTTTTTAGAAAAAACTACATGCTTTAAGGTAAAGTTCTTACGCCTTTATCTCAGAAACCGTTCGGCCCATGTGCATAAAAATTTACCGGGGGATAGATTGCAACCTCAGCTGTAACACAAATGTGTTTAATGTGGTAAAAATGTTCATATAAAGTATTAAAATTTATTATTTCGAATTACCGCCCATTTTCGCTCCTTATTAAGAGGCGTGGCACAAAAAATTTCACCACTGATTGTCCTTTATTATTTTCTGTATCAGTCTACTAAATTTCATGCAAATATCTTCGAAAACAGCCGAGATATTAAGAAAAACGTGAAAGACTTTTTTCGTCCGAAAAAACTTGGAAATAAAAATTTATTTTTTTTGTAAAACACCAGGTCAACAGAATCTTGTAGCAGGTGAATTTTTGAAAACAAATTTTTTTAAAGCGCTATAGCTCGTAAACGGCGGGAGATATTTAAATGAATCTTTCACCATATGATAGATTGGAACGCGGGCTACGCGATGGCAAACCTTTGGTCCGCACAATGGGCCGCCTTGTTGGTCTAAATTAGCTATAAAGAACTTAAAACGTTATATCTTCCTAAATAATAGACTCAGCGGCTTTAAATAACTTTTAAAAAAATCGCAAAGGCTTGTTCTACCAACCGTGTAAGTTACATTGATTTGGCTTAAGAAATTTCGTAGTTATTGATTAAATTCTAAGTAGTTTTTTAGAAAAAACTGCATGCTTTAAGGTAAAGTTCTTACGCCTTTATCTCAGAAACCGTTCGGCCCATGTGCATAAAAATTTACCGGGGGATAGATTGCAACCTCAGCTGTAACACAAATGTGTTTAATGTGGTAAAAATTTTCATATAAAGTATAAAAATTTATTATTTCGAATTACCGCCCATTTTCGCTCCTTATTAAGAGGCGTGTCACAAAAAATTTCACCACTGATTGTCCTTTATTATTTTCTGTATCAGCCTACTAAATTTCATGCAAATATCTTCGAAAACAGCCGAGATATTAAGAAAAACGTGAAAGACTTTTTTCGTCCGAAAAAACGGGGAAATAAAAATTTATTTTTTTGTAAAACACCAGGTCAACAGAATCTTGTAGCAGGTGAATTTTTGAAAACAAATTTCTTTAAAGCGCTATAGCTCGTAAACGGCGGGAGATATTTAAATGAATCTTTCACCATATGATAGATTGGAACGCGGGCTACGCGATGGCAAACCTTTGGCCCGCACAATGGGCCGCCTTGTTGGTCTAAATTAGCTATAAAGAACTTAAAACGTTATATCTTCCTAAATAATAGACTCAGCGGCTTTAAATAACTTTTAAAAAAATCGCAAAGGCTTGTTCTACCAACCGTGTAAGTTACATTGCTTTGTCTTAAGAAATTTCGTAGTTATTGATTAAATTCTAAGTAGTTTTTTAGAAAAAACTGCATGCTTTAAGGTAAAGTTCTTACGCCTTTATCTCAGAAACCGTTCGGCCCATGTTCATAAAAATTTACCGGGGGATAGATTGCAACCTCAGCTGTAACACAAATGTGTTTAATGTGGTAAAAATTTTCATATAAAGTATTAAAATTTATTATTTCGAATTACCGCCCATTTTCGCTCCTTATTAAGAGGCGTGGCACAAAAAATTTCACCACTGATTGTCCTTTATTATTTTCTGTATCAGCCTACTAAATTTCATGCAAATATCTTCGAAAACAGCCGAGATATTAAGAAAAACGTGAAAGACTTTTTTCGTCCGAAAAAACTTGGATATAAAAATTTTTTTTTTTTTGTAAAACACCAGGTCAACAGAATCTTGTAGCAGGTGAATTTTTGAAAACAAATTTCTTTAAAGCGCTATAGCTCGTAAACGGCGGGATATATTTAAATGAATCTTTCACCATATGATAGATTGGAACGCGGGCTACGCGATGGCAAACCTTTGGTCCGCACAATGGGCCGCCTTGTTGGTCTAAATTAGCTATAAAGAACTTAAAACGTTATATCTTCCTAAATAATAGACTCAGCGGCTTTAAATAACTTTTAAAAAAATCGCAAAGGCTTGTTCTACCAACCCTGTAAGTTACATTGATTTGGCTTAAGAAATTTCGTAGTTATTGATTAAATTCTAAGTATTTTTTTAGAAAAAACTGCATGCTTTAAGGTAAAGTTCTTACGCCTTTATCTCAGAAACCATTCGGCCCATGTTCATAAAAATTTACCGGGGGATAGATTGCAACCTCAGCTGTAACACAAATGTGTTTAATGTGGTAAAAATGTTCATATAAAGTATTAAAATTTATTATTTCGAATTACCGCCCATTTTCGCTCCTTATTAAGAGGCGTGGCACAAAAAATTTCACCACTGATTGTCCTTTATTATTTTCTGTATCAGCCTACTAAATTTCATGCAAATATCTTCGAAAACAGCCGAGATATTAAGAAAAACGTGAGACTTTTTTCGTCCGAAAAAACTTGGAAATAAAAATTTATTTTTTTTGTAAAACACCAGGTCAACAGAATCTTGTAGCAGGTGAATTTTTGAAAACAAATTTTTTTAAAGCGCTATAGCTCGTAAACGGCGGGAGATATTTAAATGAATCTTTCACCATATGATAGATTGGAACGCGGGCTACGCGATGGCAAACCTTTGGTCCGCACAATGGGCCGCCTTCTTGGTCTAAATTAGCTATAAAGAACTTAAAACGTTATATCTTCCTAAATAATAGACTCAGCGGCTTTAAATAACTTTTAAAAAAATCGCAAAGGCTTGTTCTACCAACCGTGTAAGTTACATTGATTTGGCTTAAGAAATTTCGTAGTTATTGATTAAATTCTAAGTAGTTTTTTAGAAAAAACTACATGCTTTAAGGTAAAGTTCTTACGCCTTTATCTCAGAAACCGTTCGGCCCATGTGCATAAAAATTTACCGGGGGATAGATTGCAACCTCAGCTGTAACACAAATGTGTTTAATGTGGTAAAAATGTTCATATAAAGTATTAAAATTTATTATTTCGAATTACCGCCCATTTTCGCTCCTTATTAAGAGGCGTGGCACAAAAAATTTCACCACTGATTGTCCTTTATTATTTTCTGTATCAGCCTACTAAATTTCATGCAAATATCTTCGAAAACAGCCGAGATATTAAGAAAAACGTGAAAGACTTTTTTCGTCCGAAAAAACTTGGAAATAAAAATTTATTTTTTTTGTAAAACACCAGGTCAACAGAATCTTGTAGCAGGTGAATTTTTGAAAACAAATTTTTTTAAAGCGCTATAGCTCGTAAACGGCGGGAGATATTTAAATGAATCTTTCACCATATGATAGATTGGAACGCGGGCTACGCGATGGCAAACCTTTAGTCCGCACAATGGGCCGCCTTCTTGGTCTAAATTAGCTATAAAGAACTTAAAACGTTATATCTTCCTAAATAATAGACTCAGCGGCTTTAAATAACTTTTAAAAAAATCGCAAAGGCTTGTTCTACCAACCGTGTAAGTTACATTGATTTGGCTTAAGAAATTTCGTAGTTATTGATTAAATTCTAAGTAGTTTTTTAGAAAAAACTGCATGCTTTAAGGTAAAGTTCTTACGCCTTTATCTCAGAAACCGTTCGGCCCATGTGCATAAAAATTTACCGGGGGATAGATTGCAACCTCAGCTGTAACACAAATGTGTTTAATGTGGTAAAAATTTTCATATAAAGTATTAAAATTTATTATTTCGAATTACCGCCCATTTTCGCTCCTTATTAAGAGGCGTGGCACAAAAAATTTCACCACTGATTGTCCTTTATTATTTTCTGTATCAGCCTACTAAATTTCATGCAAATATCTTCGAAAACAGCCGAGATATTAAGAAAAACGTGAGACTTTTTTCGTCCGAAAAAACTTGGAAATAAAAATTTATTTTTTTTGTAAAACACCAGGTCAACAGAATCTTGTAGCAGGTGAATTTTTGAAAACAAATTTTTTTAAAGCGCTATAGCTCGTAAACGGCGGGAGATATTTAAATGAATCTTTCACCATATGATAGATTGGAACGCGGGCTACGCGATGGCAAACCTTTGGTCCGCACAATGGGCCGCCTTCTTGGTCTAAATTAGCTATAAAGAACTTAAAACGTTATATCTTCCTAAATAATAGACTCAGCGGCTTTAAATAACTTTTAAAAAAATCGCAAAGGCTTGTTCTACCAACCGTGTAAGTTACATTGATTTGGCTTAAGAAATTTCGTAGTTATTGATTAAATTCTAAGTAGTTTTTTAGAAAAAACTACATGCTTTAAGGTAAAGTTCTTACGCCTTTATCTCAGAAACCGTTCGGCCCATGTGCATAAAAATTTACCGGGGGATAGATTGCAACCTCAGCTGTAACACAAATGTGTTTAATGTGGTAAAAATGTTCATATAAAGTATTAAAATTTATTATTTCGAATTACCGCCCATTTTCGCTCCTTATTAAGAGGCGTGGCACAAAAAATTTCACCACTGATTGTCCTTTATTATTTTCTGTATCAGTCTACTAAATTTCATGCAAATATCTTCGAAAACAGCCGAGATATTAAGAAAAACGTGAAAGACTTTTTTCGTCCGAAAAAACTTGGAAATAAAAATTTATTTTTTTTGTAAAACACCAGGTCAACAGAATCTTGTAGCAGGTGAATTTTTGAAAACAAATTTTTTTAAAGCGCTATAGCTCGTAAACGGCGGGAGATATTTAAATGAATCTTTCACCATATGATAGATTGGAACGCGGGCTACGCGATGGCAAACCTTTGGTCCGCACAATGGGCCGCCTTGTTGGTCTAAATTAGCTATAAAGAACTTAAAACGTTATATCTTCCTAAATAATAGACTCAGCGGCTTTAAATAACTTTTAAAAAAATCGCAAAGGCTTGTTCTACCAACCGTGTAAGTTACATTGATTTGGCTTAAGAAATTTCGTAGTTATTGATTAAATTCTAAGTAGTTTTTTAGAAAAAACTGCATGCTTTAAGGTAAAGTTCTTACGCCTTTATCTCAGAAACCGTTCGGCCCATGTGCATAAAAATTTACCGGGGGATAGATTGCAACCTCAGCTGTAACACAAATGTGTTTAATGTGGTAAAAATTTTCATATAAAGTATAAAAATTTATTATTTCGAATTACCGCCCATTTTCGCTCCTTATTAAGAGGCGTGTCACAAAAAATTTCACCACTGATTGTCCTTTATTATTTTCTGTATCAGCCTACTAAATTTCATGCAAATATCTTCGAAAACAGCCGAGATATTAAGAAAAACGTGAAAGACTTTTTTCGTCCGAAAAAACGGGGAAATAAAAATTTATTTTTTTGTAAAACACCAGGTCAACAGAATCTTGTAGCAGGTGAATTTTTGAAAACAAATTTCTTTAAAGCGCTATAGCTCGTAAACGGCGGGAGATATTTAAATGAATCTTTCACCATATGATAGATTGGAACGCGGGCTACGCGATGGCAAACCTTTGGCCCGCACAATGGGCCGCCTTGTTGGTCTAAATTAGCTATAAAGAACTTAAAACGTTATATCTTCCTAAATAATAGACTCAGCGGCTTTAAATAACTTTTAAAAAAATCGCAAAGGCTTGTTCTACCAACCGTGTAAGTTACATTGCTTTGTCTTAAGAAATTTCGTAGTTATTGATTAAATTCTAAGTAGTTTTTTAGAAAAAACTGCATGCTTTAAGGTAAAGTTCTTACGCCTTTATCTCAGAAACCGTTCGGCCCATGTTCATAAAAATTTACCGGGGGATAGATTGCAACCTCAGCTGTAACACAAATGTGTTTAATGTGGTAAAAATTTTCATATAAAGTATTAAAATTTATTATTTCGAATTACCGCCCATTTTCGCTCCTTATTAAGAGGCGTGGCACAAAAAATTTCACCACTGATTGTCCTTTATTATTTTCTGTATCAGCCTACTAAATTTCATGCAAATATCTTCGAAAACAGCCGAGATATTAAGAAAAACGTGAAAGACTTTTTTCGTCCGAAAAAACGGGGAAATAAAAATTAATTTTTTTGTAAAACACCAGGTCAACAGAATCTTGTAGCAGGTGAATTTTTGAAAACAAATTTCTTTAAAGCGCTATAGCTCGTAAACGGCGGGAGATATTTAAATGAATCTTTCACCATATGATAGATTGGAACGCGGGCTACGCGATGGCAAACCTTTGGCCCGCACAATGGGCCGCCTTGTTGGTCTAAATTAGCTATAAAGAACTTAAAACGTTATATCTTCCTAAATAATAGACTCAGCGGCTTTAAATAACTTTTAAAAAAATCGCAAAGGCTTGTTCTACCAACCGTGTAAGTTACATTGCTTTGTCTTAAGAAATTTCGTAGTTATTGATTAAATTCTAAGTAGTTTTTTAGAAAAAACTGCATGCTTTAAGGTAAAGTTCTTACGCCTTTATCTCAGAAACCGTTCGGCCCATGTTCATAAAAATTTACCGGGGGATAGATTGGAACCTCAGCTGTGACACAAATGTTTTTAATGTGGTAAAAATGTTCATATAAAGTATTAAAATTTATTATTTCGAATTACCGCCCATTTTAGCTCCTTATTAAAAGGCGTGGCACAAAAAATTTCACCACTGATTGTCCTTTATTTTTTTCTGTATCAGCCTACTAAATTTCATGCAAATATCTTCGAAAACAGCCGAGATATTAAGAAAAACGTGAAAGACTTTTTTCGTCCGAAAAAACGGGGAAATAAAAATTTATTTTTTTGTAAAACACCAGGTCAACAGAATCTTGTAGCAGGTGAATTTTTGAAAACAAATTTCTTTAAAGCGCTATAGCTCGTAAACGGCGGGAGATATTTAAATGAATCTTTCACCATATGATAGATTGGAATGCGGGCTACGCGATGGCAAACCTTTGGTCCGCACAATGGGCCGCCTTGTTGGTCTAAATTAGCTATAAAGAACTTAAAACGTTATATCTTCCTAAATAATGGACTCAGCGGCTTTAAATAACTTTTAAAAAAATCGCAAAGGCTTGTTCTACCAACCGTGTAAGTTACATTGATTTGGCTTAAGAAATTTCGTAGTTATTGATTAAATTCTAAGTAGTTTTTTTAGAAAAAACTGCATGCTTTAAGGTAAAGTTCTTACGCCTTTATCTCAGAAACCGTTCGGCCCATGTGCATAAAAATTTACCGGGGGATAGATTGCAACCTCAGCTGTAACACAAATGTGTTTAATGTGGTAAAAATTTTCATATAAAGTATAAAAATTTATTATTTCGAATTACCGCCCATTTTCGCTCCTTATTAAGAGGCGTGTCACAAAAAATTTCACCACTGATTGTCCTTTATTATTTTCTGTATCAGCCTACTAAATTTCATGCAAATATCTTCGAAAACAGCCGAGATATTAAGAAAAACGTGAAAGACTTTTTTCGTCCGAAAAAACTTGGAAATAAAATTTTTTTTTTTTTTGTAAAACACCAGGTCAACAGAATCTTGTAGCAGGTGAATTTTTGAAAACAAATTTCTTTAAAGCGCTATAGCTCGTAAACGGCGGGAGATATTTAAATGAATCTTTTACCATATGATAGATTGGAACGCGGGCTACGCGATGGCAAACCTTTGGTCCGCACAATGGGCCGCCTTGTTGGTCTAAATTAGCTATAAAGAACTTAAAACGTTATATCTTCCTAAATAATGGACTCAGCGGCTTTAAATAACTTTTAAAAAAATCGCAAAGGCTTGTTCTACCAACCCTGTAAGTTACATTGATTTGGCTTAAGAAATTTCGTAGTTATTGATTAAATTCTAAGTAGTTTTTTAGAAAAAACTGCATGCTTTAAGGTAAAGTTCTTACGCCTTTATCTCAGAAACCGTTCGGCCCATGTTCATAAAAATTTACCGGGGGATAGATTGTAACCTCAGCTGTAACACAAATGTGTTTAATGTGGTAAAAATGTTCATATAAAGTATTAAAATTTATTATTTCGAATTACCGCCCATTTTCGCTCCTTATTAAGAGGCGTGGCACAAAAAATTTCACCACTGATTGTCCTTTATTATTTTCTGTATCAGCCTACTAAATTTCATGCAAATATCTTCGAAAACAGCCGAGATATTAAGAAAAACGTGAAAGACTTTTTTCGTCCGAAAAAACTTGGAAATAAAAATTTATTTTTTTTTGTAAAACACCAGGTCAACAGAATCTTGTAGCAGGTGAATTTTTGAAAACAAATTTCTTTAAAGCGCTATAGCTCGTAAACGGCGGGATATATTTAAATGAATCTTTCACCATATGATAGATTGGAACGCGGGCTACGCGATGGCAAACCTTTGGTCCGCACAATGGGCCGCCTTGTTGGTCTAAATTAGCTATAAAGAGCTTAAAACGTTATATCTTCCTAAATAATAGACTCAGCGGCTTTAAATAACTTTAAAAAAAATCGCAAAGGCTTGTTCTACCAACCCTGTAAGTTACATTGATTTGGCTTAAGAAATTTCGTAGTTATTGATTAAATTCTAAGTAGTTTTTTAGAAAAAACTGCATGCTTTAAGGTAAAGTTCTTACGCCTTTATCTCAGAAACCGTTCGGCCCATGTTCATAAAAATTTACCGGGGGATAGATTGCAACCTCAGCTGTAACACAAATGTGTTTAATGTGGTAAAAATGTTCATATAAAGTATTAAAATTTATTATTTCGAATTACCGCCCATTTTCGCTTCTTATTAAGAGGCGTGGCACAAAAAATTTCACCACTGATTGTCCTTTATTATTTTCTGTATCAGCCTACTAAATTTCATGCAAATATCTTCGAAAACAGCCGAGATATTAAGAAAAACGTGAAAGATTTTTTTCGTCCGAAAAAACTTGGAAATAAAAATTTATTTTTTTTTTGTAAAACACCAGGTCAACAGAATCTTGTAGCAGGTGAATTTTTGAAAACAAATTTCTTTAAAGCGCTATAGCTCGTAAACGGCGGGATATATTTAAATGAATCTTTCACCATATGATAGATTGGAACGCGGGCTACGCGATGGCAAACCTTTGGCCCGCACAATGGGCCGCCTTGTTGGTCTAAATTAGCTATAAAGAACTTAAAACGTTATATCTTCCCAAATAATAGACTCAGCGGCTTTAAATAACTTTAAAAAAAATCGCAAAGGCTTGTTCTACCAACCCTGTAAGTTACATTGATTTGGCTTAAGAAATTTCGTAGTTATTGATTAAATTCTAAGTAGTTTTTTAGAAAAAACTGCATGCTTTAAGGTAAAGTTCTTACGCCTTTATCTCAGAAACCGTTCGGCCCATGTTCATAGAAATTTACCGGGGGATAGATTGCAACCTCAGCTGTAACACAAATGTGTTTAATGTGGTAAAAATGTTCATATAAAGTATTAAAATTTATTATTTCGAATTACCGCCCATTTTCGCTCCTTATTAAGAGGCGTGTCACAAAAAATTTCACCACTGATTGTCCTTTATTATTTTCTGTATCAGCCTACTAAATTTCATGCAAATATCTTCGAAAACAGCCGAGATATTAAGAAAAACGTGAAAGACTTTTTTCGTCCGAAAAAACTTGGAAATAAAAATTTTTTTTTTTTGTAAAACACCAGGTCAACAGAATCTTGTAGCAGGTGAATTTTTGAAAACAAATTTCTTTAAAGCGCTATAGCTCGTAAACGGCGGGAGATATTTAAATGAATCTTTTACCATATGATAGATTGGAACGCGGGCTACGCGATGGCAAACCTTTGGTCCGCACAATGGGCCGCCTTGTTGGTCTAAATTAGCTATAAAGAACTTAAAACGTTATATCTTCCTAAATAATAGACTCAGCGGCTTTAAATAACTTTTAAAAAAATCGCAAAGGCTTGTTCTACCAACCCTGTAAGTTACATTGATTTGGCTTAAGAAATTTCGTAGTTATTGATTAAATTCTAAGTAGTTTTTTAGAAAAAACTGCATGCTTTAAGGTAAAGTTCTTACGCCTTTATCTCAGAAACCGTTCGGCCCATGTTCATAAAAATTTACCGGGGGATAGATTGTAACCTCAGCTGTAACACAAATGTGTTTAATGTGGTAAAAATGTTCATATAAAGTATTAAAATTTATTATTTCGAATTACCGCCCATTTTCGCTCCTTATTAAGAGGCGTGGCACAAAAAATTTCACCACTGATTGTCCTTTATTATTTTCTGTATCAGCCTACTAAATTTCATGCAAATATCTTCGAAAACAGCCGAGATATTAAGAAAAACGTGAAAGATTTTTTTCGTCCGAAAAAACTTGGAAATAAAAATTTTTTTTTTTTTGTAAAACACCAGGTCAACAGAATCTTGTAGCAGGTGAATTTTTGAAAACAAATTTCTTTAAAGCGCTATAGCTCGTAAACGGCGGGATATATTTAAATGAATCTTTCACCATATGATAGATTGGAACGCGGGCTACGCGATGGCAAACCTTTGGTCCGCACAATGGGCCGCCTTGTTGGTCTAAATTAGCTATAAAGAGCTTAAAACGTTATATCTTCCTAAATAATAGACTCAGCGGCTTTAAATAACTTTAAAAAAAATCGCAAAGGCTTGTTCTACCAACCCTGTAAGTTACATTGATTTGGCTTAAGAAATTTCGTAGTTATTGATTAAATTCTAAGTAGTTTTTTAGAAAAAACTGCATGCTTTAAGGTAAAGTTCTTACGCCTTTATCTCAGAAACCGTTCGGCCCATGTTCATAAAAATTTACCGGGGGATAGATTGCAACCTCAGCTGTAACACAAATGTGTTTAATGTGGTAAAAATGTTCATATAAAGTATTAAAATTTATTATTTCGAATTACCGCCCATTTTCGCTTCTTATTAAGAGGCGTGGCACAAAAAATTTCACCACTGATTGTCCTTTATTATTTTCTGTATCAGCCTACTAAATTTCATGCAAATATCTTCGAAAACAGCCGAGATATTAAGAAAAACGTGAAAGACTTTTTTCGTCCGAAAAAACTTGGAAATAAAAATTTATTTTTTTTTGTAAAACACCAGGTCAACAGAATCTTGTAGCAGGTGAATTTTTGAAAACAAATTTCTTTAAAGCGCTATAGCTCGTAAACGGCGGGATATATTTAAATGAATCTTTCACCATATGATAGATTGGAACGCGGGCTACGCGATGGCAAACCTTTGGTCCGCACAATGGGCCGCCTTGTTGGTCTAAATTAGCTATAAAGAACTTAAAACGTTATATCTTCCTAAATAATAGACTCAGCGGCTTTAAATAACTTTTAAAAAAATCGCAAAGGCTTGTTCTACCAACCCTGTAAGTTACATTGATTTGGCTTAAGAAATTTCGTAGTTATTGATTAAATTCTAAGTAGTTTTTTAGAAAAAACTGCATGCTTTAAGGTAAAGTTCTTACGCCTTTATCTCAGAAACCGTTCGGCCCATGTTCATAAAAATTTACCGGGGGATAGATTGCAACCTCAGCTGTAACACAAATGTGTTTAATGTGGTAAAAATGTTCATATAAAGTATTAAAATTTATTATTTCGAATTACCGCCCATTTTCGCTCCTTATTAAGAGGCGTGGCACAAAAAATTTCACCACTGATTGTCCTTTATTATTTTCTGTATCAGCCTACTAAATTTCATGCAAATATCTTCGAAAACAGCCGAGATATTAAGAAAAACGTGAAAGACTTTTTTCGTCCGAAAAAACTTGGAAATAAAAATTTATTTTTTTTTGTAAAACACCAGGTCAACAGAATCTTGTAGCAGGTGAATTTTTGAAAACAAATTTCTTTAAAGCGCTATAGCTCGTAAACGGCGGGATATATTTAAATGAATCTTTCACCATATGATAGATTGGAACGCGGGCTACGCGATGGCAAACCTTTGGTCCGCACAATGGGCCGCCTTGTTGGTCTAAATTAGCTATAAAGAACTTAAAACGTTATATCTTCCTAAATAATAGACTCAGCGGCTTTAAATAACTTTTAAAAAAATCGCAAAGGCTTGTTCTACCAACCCTGTAAGTTACATTGATTTGGCTTAAGAAATTTCGTAGTTATTGATTAAATTCTAAGTAGTTTTTTAGAAAAAACTGCATGCTTTAAGGTAAAGTTCTTACGCCTTTATCTCAGAAACCGTTCGGCCCATGTTCATAAAAATTTACCGGGGGATAGATTGGAACCTCAGCTGTGACACAAATGTTTTTAATGTGGTAAAAATGTTCATATAAAGTATTAAAATTTATTATTTCGAATTACCGCCCATTTTAGCTCCTTATTAAAAGGCGTGGCACAAAAAATTTCACCACTGATTGTCCTTTATTTTTTTCTGTATCAGCCTACTAAATTTCATGCAAATATCTTCGAAAACAGCCGAGATATTAAGAAAAACGTGAAAGACTTTTTTCGTCCGAAAAAACGGGGAAATAAAAATTTATTTTTTTGTAAAACACCAGGTCAACAGAATCTTGTAGCAGGTGAATTTTTGAAAACAAATTTCTTTAAAGCGCTATAGCTCGTAAACGGCGGGAGATATTTAAATGAATCTTTCACCATATGATAGACTGGAATGCGGGCTACGCGATGGCAAACCTTTGGTCCGCACAATGGGCCGCCTTGTTGGTCTAAATTAGCTATAAAGAACTTAAAACGTTATATCTTCCTAAATAATGGACTCAGCGGCTTTAAATAACTTTTAAAAAAATCGCAAAGGCTTGTTCTACCAACCCTGTAAGTTACATTGATTTGGCTTAAGAAATTTCGTAGTTATTGATTAAATTCTAAGTAGTTTTTTAGAAAAAACTGCATGCTTTAAGGTAAAGTTCTTACGCCTTTATCTCAGAAACCGTTCGGCCCATGTTCATAAAAATTTACCGGGGGATAGATTGGAACCTCAGCTGTGACACAAATGTTTTTAATGTGGTAAAAATGTTCATATAAAGTATTAAAATTTATTATTTCGAATTACCGCCCATTTTAGCTCCTTATTAAAAGGCGTGGCACAAAAAATTTCACCACTGATTGTCCTTTATTTTTTTCTGTATCAGCCTACTAAATTTCATGCAAATATCTTCGAAAACAGCCGAGATATTAAGAAAAACGTGAAAGACTTTTTTCGTCCGAAAAAACGGGGAAATAAAAATTTATTTTTTTGTAAAACACCAGGTCAACAGAATCTTGTAGCAGGTGAATTTTTGAAAACAAATTTCTTTAAAGCGCTATAGCTCGTAAACGGCGGGAGATATTTAAATGAATCTTTCACCATATGATAGACTGGAATGCGGGCTACGCGATGGCAAACCTTTGGTCCGCACAATGGGCCGCCTTGTTGGTCTAAATTAGCTATAAAGAACTTAAAACGTTATATCTTCCTAAATAATGGACTCAGCGGCTTTAAATAACTTTTAAAAAAATCGCAAAGGCTTGTTCTACCAACCCTGTAAGTTACATTGATTTGGCTTAAGAAATTTCGTAGTTATTGATTAAATTCTAAGTAGTTTTTTAGAAAAAACTGCATGCTTTAAGGTAAAGTTCTTACGCCTTTATCTCAGAAACCATTCGGCCCATGTTCAGAAAAATTTACCGGGGGATAGATTGCAACCTCAGCTGTAACACAAATGTGTTTAATGTGGTAAAAATGTTCATATAAAGTATAAAAATTTATTATTTCGAATTACCGCCCATTTTCGCTCCTTATTAAGAGGCGTGTCACAAAAAATTTCACCACTGATTGTCCTTTATTATTTTCTGTATCAGCCTACTAAATTTCATGCAAATATCTTCGAAAACAGCCGAGATATTAAGAAAAACGTGAAAGATTTTTTTCGTCCGAAAAAACTTGGAAATAAAAATTTATTTTTTTTTTGTAAAACACCAGGTCAACAGAATCTTGTAGCAGGTGAATTTTTGAAAACAAATTTCTTTAAAGCGCTATAGCTCGTAAACGGCGGGATATATTTAAATGAATCTTTCACCATATGATAGATTGGAACGCGGGCTACGCGATGGCAAACCTTTGGCCCGCACAATGGGCCGCCTTGTTGGTCTAAATTAGCTATAAAGAACTTAAAACGTTATATCTTCCCAAATAATAGACTCAGCGGCTTTAAATAACTTTAAAAAAAATCGCAAAGGCTTGTTCTACCAACCCTGTAAGTTACATTGATTTGGCTTAAGAAATTTCGTAGTTATTGATTAAATTCTAAGTAGTTTTTTAGAAAAAACTGCATGCTTTAAGGTAAAGTTCTTACGCCTTTATCTCAGAAACCATTCGGCCCATGTTCAGAAAAATTTACCGGGGGATAGATTGCAACCTCAGCTGTAACACAAATGTGTTTAATGTGGTAAAAATGTTCATATAAAGTATTAAAATTTATTATTTCGAATTACCGCCCATTTTCGCTCCTTATTAAGAGGCGTGGCACAAAAAATTTCACCACTGATTGTCCTTTATTATTTTCTGTATCAGCCTACTAAATTTCATGCAAATATCTTCGAAAACAGCCGAGATATTAAGAAAAACGTGAAAGATTTTTTTCGTCCGAAAAAACTTGGAAATAAAAATTTATTTTTTTTTTTGTAAAACACCAGGTCAACAGAATCTTGTAGCAGGTGAATTTTTGAAAACAAATTTCTTTAAAGCGCTATAGCTCGTAAACGGCGGGATATATTTAAATGAATCTTTCACCATATGATAGATTGGAACGCGGGCTACGCGATGGCAAACCTTTGGTCCGCACAATGGGCCGCCTTGTTGGTCTAAATTAGCTATAAAGAACTTAAAACGTTATATCTTCCTAAATAATAGACTCAGCGGCTTTAAATAACTTTTAAAAAAATCGCAAAGGCTTGTTCTACCAACCCTGTAAGTTACATTGATTTGGCTTAAGAAATTTCGTAGTTATTGATTAAATTCTAAGTATTTTTTTAGAAAAAACTGCATGCTTTAAGGTAAAGTTCTTACGCCTTTATCTCAGAAACCATTCGGCCCATGTTCAGAAAAATTTACCGGGGGATAGATTGCAACCTCAGCTGTAACACAAATGTGTTTAATGTGGTAAAAATGTTCATATAAAGTATTAAAATTTATTATTTCGAATTACCGCCCATTTTCGCTCCTTATTAAGAGGCGTGGCACAAAAAATTTCACCACTGATTGTCCTTTATTATTTTCTGTATCAGCCTACTAAATTTCATGCAAATATCTTCGAAAACAGCCGAGATATTAAGAAAAACGTGAAAGACTTTTTTCGTCCGAAAAAACTTGGAAATAAAAATTTATTTTTTTTTGTAAAACACCAGGTCAACAGAATCTTGTAGCAGGTGAATTTTTGAAAACAAATTTCTTTAAAGCGCTATAGCTCGTAAACGGCGGGATATATTTAAATGAATCTTTCACCATATGATAGATTGGAACGCGGGCTACGCGATGGCAAACCTTTGGTCCGCACAATGGGCCGCCTTGTTGGTCTAAATTAGCTATAAAGAACTTAAAACGTTATATCTTCCTAAATAATAGACTCAGCGGCTTTAAATAACTTTTAAAAAAATCGCAAAGGCTTGTTCTACCAACCCTGTAAGTTACATTGATTTGGCTTAAGAAATTTCGTAGTTATTGATTAAATTCTAAGTATTTTTTTAGAAAAAACTGCATGCTTTAAGGTAAAGTTCTTACGCCTTTATCTCAGAAACCGTTCGCCCCATGTTCATAAAAATTTACCGGGGGATAGATTGCAACCTCAGCTGTAACACAAATGTGTTTAATGTGGTAAAAATGTTCATATAAAGTATTAAAATTTATTATTTCGAATTACCGCCCATTTTCGCTCCTTATTAAGAGGCGTGGCACAAAAAATTTCACCACTGATTGTCCTTTATTATTTTCTGTATCAGCCTACTAAATTTCATGCAAATATCTTCGAAAACAGCCGAGATATTAAGAAAAACGTGAAAGATTTTTTTCGTCCGAAAAAACTTGGAAATAAAAATTTATTTTTTTTTGTAAAACACCAGGTCAACAGAATCTTGTAGCAGGTGAATTTTTGAAAACAAATTTCTTTAAAGCGCTATAGCTCGTAAACGGCGGGATATATTTAAATGAATCTTTCACCATATGATAGATTGGAACGCGGGCTACGCGATGGCAAACCTTTGGTCCGCACAATGGGCCGCCTTGTTGGTCTAAATTAGCTATAAAGAACTTAAAACGTTATATCTTCCTAAATAATAGACTCAGCGGCTTTAAATAACTTTAAAAAAAATCGCAAAGGCTTTTTCTACCAACCCTGTAAGTTACATTGATTTGGCTTAAGAAATTTCGTAGTTATTGATTAAATTCTAAGTAGTTTTTTAGAAAAAACTGCATGCTTTAAGGTAAAGTTCTTACGCCTTTATCTCAGAAACCGTTCGGCCCATGTTCATAAAAATATTTAAATGAATCTTTCACCATATGATAGATTGGAACGCGGGCTACGCGATGGGCCGCCTTGTTAGCTATAAAGAGCTTAAAACGGTATATCTTCCTAAATAATAGACTCAGCGCATTTAAACAACTTTTAAGTCTTATGATTGTTTGGCTTACTTACTTTCAAAGTTATTGATTGAACTCTGAAATAGATTTTTAGACGAAACTGCATGTTTTAAGTAAAGTTCTATCTTGTTAGTTTTGTGTGAGAACGAGTGAATTAAAATAAAAGCACAATATATAAG
Organism: Gymnocheta viridis; assembly: GCA_956483585.1. Classification (NCBI taxonomy): domain Eukaryota; kingdom Metazoa; phylum Arthropoda; class Insecta; order Diptera; family Tachinidae; genus Gymnocheta; species Gymnocheta viridis. Next base: position 45,119,476 of record OY101441.1, read on the forward strand.
CATAAAATATTTTTCCAGACTAGAACCTGAATTTATTTGAAATGCCAATTTGTTTGGGCAGTTGTGTTTTAGTGTGAACTAGTTCATTCAACTATGTAAGAATAATAGAGTTTATGTAAGGATTTTCATTTTGAAAATAGCTATTATGTTAATATGTAGAAAATTATTTGTGTAACTCGTGGTCTAAGATAAGTGCTAATAAAAAAAGTTTAAGCTTTATGGAGTAAATGCTGTTATATATTAAATGAATATAGTTAAATTTTCTAGTCACACCAAATATTTCTAGAAGCTTTATGTTAAGGCTGCAAAGCTCTGCAAACTTTATGCGAAGCTTGTCATGCTGTAAAAACTTTAAGCCATTTATGTATAACATTTATTTATAACAGTTTTATGTTGAAAATCTATTGAAATTCTTTTGAAAATTGCAAGCCTTTTTAAGTAATTTTTTTCCCAAAAGAGGGCATCCTTTGAAAATGTTAGTTTTGACAAAACGTCCTTTGAAGCTTTTAGTTTATATCGAAAGCTCTGAAATATATATATAATGTAATTGCTGAAAAAGCTCTTTATTTTACTTCTTTGGTTACTCCAGTTTGCTATTATTGTCTGACCGGCATTTGTGTGTGCTTAATACTGCAGTATGACTTTTGTTTAATTTATGCAGCAGCAACAACAACAGAATTTAGTTCAGTAGGTTAAATTTAAACTCTTTTTTGTGATTTTTTCTTTGGCTTTAGTGTGTAAAGTTTGCGAAGGAAAAAAAAATTAACAAAAGCAAAAGCTACAATACGCAAACTACTAGATGGCTTTTATTTTTTGTATCGAAAGGGCAACCAGCAAATGATTATTCTAATTTAGCTCCACTTAATAAAATCATACTTACGTGGCACTTTTACCTGCATTTACAGTTGAGAAGCGAATTCAGAATAAGGAGAACACATATTTGTTTGTTCTTGTAATGATTGTTTTTATTTTATTTATAAATTTATGTTGTTGTTTTATTGCTAAGTTCTTTATTATTGAATTTATTTATAAAGGTGTTTAAACTGATATTTACAATATTTCATTTCAACTGAGAATTATTTTCGATATTTGGGGTTTTATGGGAGGAAAATGTAAAGGATTTGAGTTTTTTTTGTTCATAAAAATATATTTTGATTTAGAGTATATTATGTGTTTCTTATATGTTTAACTATAAGGAGCTACATATGTATACATACATACATGCATAATTGTGTATTACATATTTTCTATTTCTATTTTATTTTTTGCTTTATTAGTTAGTTGTTCGTTATTTGTTCGTAAAAAGTTTCAAATGCAACTACTTTGCAGATTCGTTTTTTAAAGATTTGTTAAAAGTAAAATATATTGTTCATATAAAGTAGTTTTCGAAAACAAAAATATGTACATATATATTTTTTAGCCATTGTAGTTGTAGTTTCCATACATTGGTGGCTGAGTTGGATAGCTCTTGGCAGCACTGGAAGGTGCTGCAGCATGTTGATTAGAAGTAGATGATTTAGAGGATGGATTCTCACTAAATAATCCGCCAAAGTTACGTGAAGAAAGTATATCACCAAAGCCACCGGTACTGCCTTGATTCGAGTTGGCCGAGCTACCGCCACGGTTTAAAAGGCTACCTAGAAAGTTGCTAGCACTACTGCCACCACTGTTACCTTTGTCGCCACCACCAGACAAAACACTGTTAAAAAGGCTACCCAGAATATTGCTGCCGCTGCTGCCTCCGGCTGAAGACGAACCGCCACCATAGCCTCCACTAGGCTGATAACCACCATTGGGCTGAGCTGCTGGAGTATTTCCACCACCACGTAATGTATTGGCTATTTGTGCTGCAATTACACCAGAAACAGCTTGACTTACAGCCGGGTTCGACAAGAATTTGGAGAAAAAGTTGCCGCCACTTTCCTTGTCCTTAGGTGCACTACCACTACCACCACCACTGCTACCGCCACCATAACCAGGCGCCGGTGGTGTATAGCCCGGTCGGGGTTGATAGCCACCAGCCCCACCAATACCACCACCACCACCAGATTGATAGCCAGGTGGCACATAGCCACCAGGGTTATAACCGCCTGGTTGAGAGACACCACCATAAGGATTATAGCCACCAGCCATTACACCGCCATGATTATTATCAGTAGGCAAACTGGGATATAAACTATGTCCGCCAGCCGAAAAACCACCACCATATCCACCACTACTGCCTCCGCCACCACCGTTATTTGGCGCTGGTGGGGCACTAGGAATGTGAGAATTGTGCGTATTACCACCGCTTACTGTATCGATTGTTGTGTAGTGTCAAATTATTTAGAAAAGCACGCATGGGCATTGGTGTTTGTGTGTTTAGTCACAGTATTTGTAAAAAGCCAAAGCGCAGCACGGAAAGTGTTAAAGTTGAATTAAAAGCCAAGCAGTTTTTAAAAATAAAAACAATAAACGAAAAGACAACAAAAAGCAAAAGGAATGGAGAACACAAAAAAAGGAAAAAAAATTAATTAATTAATCAAAAGCATGAAAAACATAAAAGTTCACATACATAAAACGTACAAAAATTGATACATAGATTATTTATTTTATGAAACATATACAACATACATACATACATACATGTAGTTATTTGCTGTCACGGGTGTGAGTTTTGAAAAGTTTTCTTCTTCGGTCATAGTCATAAGCACAGTGCCTGTGATTTTAAAATAAATAACTAAAAATTAAGTGTTTTCGCAAATGCTTACAACAACTTTGGCTATAAACACACGAAATTTATATTTTAGGTTTTTCCTGGAGTTAAGTTCTTTGAGCAACGAATAACATATTTTAAGGATTTTTTTTAATTAGTATGCACCGTATGCGAGTTCTTCATGTTCTTCATCAGAAAACTAATTGTAAAGAACCAGAAATTTTAGAAATGCATGTTTCTAAATTTTGACATTTAATTAATGCCATTAGAACATTATAATATAAAGTATTGTATACAATTTTAATTAATTTCAGAGCATACAGTTTGTATGATGCTTGCCAAGTCTTTTGATAAATTGTATTACAATCGAATAAAGTTTGATGATCTTGCATAAATTTCAACAAATAGGATATGCAGGAAATATTCTTTGCTAAAATTAAATAACCTAGAAAGATTTGTAATTTAATTATAAGATTAACTACCAATTCTCATGTGAACTAACTAGAAGGAGCTTAAATTTATTGCATACATAAGACCTTGCAGTGATTTTTCTTGAAAAATTTAATTTTTTTATCTTTGATATTAGACAAAAGCTTAGGAAATTTTTGTTGCCTGTCATAATATTGGTTAATTTTATTGCAATTGAAAAAATTATATATAGGGATCACAAAGATTTGTTCCAGAGATTGAAAAATGAAATTCGCCAGACAGTTCAAGAATATAATCCTAAGCAGTATTACTAATTGTGGCTGCATTTTTGTCATAATGACAGTAATTATTTTTTTAAATTAAGGATCTATGGGAGGTAAGTATGTCCTTGCACCAAGTTATCTCAAACTTTAAAATATTCTTAATTCATATCTATCTTTAAATGATTTTGCAATAATTTTAGTAAGAAGGATCCATATAGGATTCCACTGTGATTCCTTCCAAAATATGTAATGACTTTCGCCAGAAAGCTTAATATTATTATTGAGGATATTGTTAAATTTGTTGCTCAGTTATCGTCATAATTGTGGTTGGAATTATATTTTTAAATTAATTATATACAATAAGATGGGCCGTTTTGTAAGAACAATAATTTATCGATATTATGCCATTGATTTTTCGATAGCTTTTGGCATGAGGACAAAGAAGTTCCAGTACGACATATTAAAAAAATAATTTTCAAGGCACCCAAATTTAATTTTTTTTTGCTTCTTCTGAACTTTTATTTTTAATGTTTTTTAGCAGATGAATTAAAAAAATCGAATAGCAAAATAGCAAACTGTCATTTTCATAAATAAATAATTCAATTTTCAACATAAACAATTTAAAATAATAATAATTCAAAAATAAATTTCACGTTGAAAAGGTAATATTTAAAAAAAAATAAAAAATTTAATCAACCGATTTTCATTTATTACCTACTAAAAAACCTTAAAAATAAAAGATCAGAAAAATCAAAAAAAAAAAAATTAAATTTGGCCGCCACGAAAATTATTTTTTGATAATTTTTCCTCATGCCAAATGCAATTGAAAAATCGACCCACTCACGTGTAGGGTGTATGCATGGACATAACTGTTTATTGCGAAAAATCTGGCTGATAGAAAAAAACCAAGTGCAGATTTGGATTGAGCGTCTCAAATAACTTTAAAAACAACATTTAGTTTTTAATCAACAAGCACCTTGTCGCCTTGTGTTATCGCTCAATCAAATTTAGCGTTCGATATTGCTTTGTATGTTTTAAAAGATCATCGTCTTGAAATTAAAGAAAAAAAAACGTATCCTCGCTGATCACCTTGACTATTTTGCTTGACTATCGTGACACCCTTTTATTCCTGTCGAATGAGCGCCGAAGATCAAACACTTTCAAAACCCACCTGATTGTTAACTTTTTAATTATTTCTCATCTACAAAATGATTTCTTAACATTAAATTTAATTAATGATTTCTTTATGGTTTTTTTTCCTAGAAACTAATAGTTTTTTCTTTATTCGTGGTATTTTCAAATACTGTTTAAGTTGTAGTTTTATGTGTATGTAATTTATTTTTAACGTTAAAACTAAATTTTAAGCTAAAGTAGAAAAAACTTTTAGTTCTTTTTTATTTTTATTTTGTAGTAGTTAAGTCTTGTTAATCTGTATTTTTTTCTATGTAAATATTTTTAATTATTATTTACATTAAAGTTTCTAAGAAAAGTTTTAACTGATTTTCATATACACTAGAGTTATTAAGTACTGGTATTAATTAGTTTATAATTATAATTATTTATAATACATATAAATAAAAATTATTAAATACTTGTAAATAAAAATAAAAGTGAACACATTTGTTAATTTTATTAAATATTTTCAGCAGTTTTTGTTGTTGCTCTAATATAACCCTGTTAATGTAAATTTTACTTGCAGTTTATTTGTTGCCCTTTATGATTTTGTTAGTAACGTTTTTGTATGCTTTTTACGTTTTATGCTTGTTAAAAATGTTTGTATTATTGTTTGGTTAATTGTTTTATTATCCTTTTTTTAATTAATTATGTTTATGATAATGTTAAATTGTAATTTAAATATTAGTTTTGTTTTATATGTATATTTGTTATTTGTTACTTGCTATTTGCATTAAAATTAAAGGTATTTATGCATTTAAATGAAATGAATGTTTCAGTTAAATTCATTGTTAACGGACGGATATTTACAAAATTATTTTTACATATGAGCTGCAGCTGGAGATAAATAAAATAACATTTTTGTTAATTAAAAAAAATAAATGTTTTATTGAGGAAAAAATAGTTTTATTAGTAATTCCAAATTGAATTATTACGCATAGTGTTTTTAAAAATTTGGATAAAGGAAATAATTGTTTAAAAACTAAAGTAATCATTCATTATTTTTTTTATGTGTGTATGTTACATTTTTAAAAGTTGTAAAACTATATAGTTATAAACTCACTTGTAAAATTTAAAGCTGAGTTCCAAATTAAATAAATCTATTTGAAGAGTGTATCTAAAGCCAATTCAAAGAAACTTTTTTATTTCGACTCGAATTTCATTATCATTTATTATCAAAAAAGACAAACGCAAGCTGAGAAGATTTCTTAACTTTTCTGCAGAAACTTAGAGAGTCTAGGCAGGATTCGAACCTGCGACCTCCAGATTAATAACATACACAGTCCACTAGTCCAACGCTTAAATTTACAATCATTTGTTTTATTAAGGATTTTTGATTAATTCAAATTATTTTGTATAAATAGTATGATTCCACTACAGCCTCATTCGAAATTCAGTCGGCACTTTCTATAATCAAATTTTCAAAGAGAACAAATGACTGTATAACTTTTATTTATATGTATGTGGATGGGAAACAAATCAAAACAAAAAAAAGTTTCTGTAAAACAAACATTTCTGATAATGATTTAATAAGATTTTATGAAAACAAATTACATTATTCCAATTTGACCCAAAGAATCCAGAAAAGTTAAATATTTTATGAATAAAGACTGAATTTCTATGACTAGCAGCCAATAAAAACGTATAAATAATATTAAATCTGCTGTCGTAAAAAATATCGAGTATACGTTTCAGATTATGCAGCACTAAAACATTTGGAGTCTAATTGAAAGCCAAATCAGTTCATAAAAATAATATCTATAGGGAGCCCCTAAAAATAAAATTTCATAAGTTTGTTTTTATTTTTTATACCAATTCTAAAAATTATGAAGTACAAGAATTTATGCGAAACTAACTATTGAAATTTTTATAAAGATTTTATTTGTTGCAGGTTGAGCTGAGATAATTTAAATATTTAGGTGCATTTTATTTGTGCTTCAGTCAAATTATTAATAGAACTTAAACTATATTGTTGACAAGTCTCCTCCAACCGCTTACCTTACACAACGACCTTTAAAAATCAAACAGGAATATCAAAAATTACGAAAATAAATAAAAACTTTCGTATTAAAAAAAATATTTCAAATTGAAAATTTATTTAAGAAAAATTTTTAACATGGAAATTTTTAATGCTTTTTAAAATCGCGCTCCTTCAAGGCAGATCTACATCCGGCAGTCTTATCCGAATTTGCTTTAAAAATAAGAACAGGTGTGTCATAAACGGTTCAATAACTTATAAGAAAAATAAAAAAATTCTTAGGAAAATGTGAAAATGAAAAAGGTTAAGGAAAACTGGATATAGAAAGGATTTCGGAGGCGAGAGCTTGAACCCTATCTGCAAAGGCACAAATAGTGTAAAATGTGTTACCAATAAATCACGACAGTTTGAGGACACACAAAGGAGGAGGAGTTGCAGCTTCTACATCTCTTGTCATATCAGTGTCAAAACTCAATTGCTGTTACTAATAAAGCAACGCCAGTCATGTGACTTCATTTAGATGTTCTGTGATAGCTGTCAAATTTGATCCTAATGTATAATCTTGTAGAGTGTCGTTTAATATAATGATAGTCCCGATCCGAGATAAATTGCCTATTTCATAACATTTGCCAGCCGTTAGTGCGTTATGTTGTCTTTTAAAAACTCAAGATTTATAATCAATTAATCTAATCCTGGAACGAGCAGAAATGCAACAATTGTCCCAAATTTACATCAATAGTATGATACTATAGCATTTTTCTTAATAACGAATGATTACTTTATGTGAAACTAAATTAGTTGCCACTATTTACTTATTATTGTATTCAAAGAAAAAAAGATATAAATATTAATAAAATGAATTTAAAAAGTGTAAATAACTTGACTTAGTTTAAGATGTTTTTTGTTATAGAAAATAACTTTAGCTGTCTTGACATTTACGTAACTTTATAAAGAAAATACATTTGTAATAATAAAAAGTTTTTAGGGTCCTGCACAAAATGGAGAAACAATCTGAAATGGAAAGTTGCAATTTTTAATTGAATATATTGAATAATATTTTAAAGATTTTTAACGCCTGGAAAATTTGCGTTTTTAAGTAAGAAAATTATAAGCAAGGTATTGGACACAAGCCCTCTTCAAATTCTTCCGCTATAATAATGTTTACACAGACAGAAAAGCACAACTGAAAAACATATTTTATGCAAGCTTCTTCTATATTTTTTATAGAAATTATTTCAGTGTATTGCTTTTTAATGTCCATGTGTATGTTTGCGGCATCAATACTGTTGAATAAGTTGTTAAAAAGAAAACAAATGAAATAAACATTGTTTTGAAGTGTTGAAGGTGGCCTCTACTAAGAACATTGTGACTGGCACAATAATGCTGTCAACATGTTGCTTAGAAGAATTAAATTTTTTGTTGTTATTTTCTCCACAAACTTTATGAAATTAAGATATTTGTTTTATGAAATTAAAATAACTACATTATTCGTGTAATCAAAAGCATTTCATTTATATTCATACATTTACAGATACAATTAAATTATTTCTCGTATTATTATTTTTATCATTTCTTGTACGGATTTTATTACAAAATTTATTATTTCATTTTTTATTTTTTGTTAACAAGTAAAACTTTTAAATATTACATTGATTTATTATTGAATAAGTTTGAGTTTTGGCATTAAATTTTATTTTCTTTTATAAATGTTTTTATTTGATTGATTTTTTTAGAGTTTTTTTATATAACTTTTTTTAGGAAATTATTTAAGAAACTGATTATTTTCAACGCAGCTGAAGCAATTTAACCAATTACGTATAAATATTAATTTTTATTTCATAAAAACTTCTAATTGTAATATAATTTCTGCATACGTTCACTTTTGGTTTTAATGACTAAAAGTATTTATTTTTTAATAATAAAAAAAGAACTTCATTGTCATGCAGTATATTTAGTATTCCCTGGTCGATTTTACATTTTATACTTTTTGCACTCGTTAGCTAAAAAAAACTTACTCGTAGAAAAGCAAAAATAAATTACATGCTAGAATGGATTTTTATTATGCTTTATTTGCACTTTATGTGAAGTTGGGGAGTTAAAAAATAAGCATAAGCATAAAAGAACAAAGGAAATAAAACAAAGTTGGCTTTATCATCTCTTTGATAAGTTGGACTAATGAAGATTTCTTTATGAAACTGTTATTAATGATTAAACAAAACTGATTTATTTGATTTGTTATTCTAAAAAAGGTTGTGAAAATTAATTGTAAGAATACTTATTAAAACCAAAAGAAATGTTTGCTATTAATAACATTAATATTCATTTAATTCGTTTTGCACCTATTTATCCAGTTTCTTCAACAGTTTCATAATTGTTTTGTTTATGAATATTTAAAGAAAAATTTAAGTTCTTGAAAACTGTTGTTCTAAAGGATTTGATAACAAATTACAGCATCAATTCGATGATCCTTTCAGTTTCCTTGAAATTTTTTTTTATTGTTTTTTTTAATAAATTTACTCTGAGCACTCTGATAAATTAAAAGGTTTTTTGAGACCATTTTAGAAAAAACTTTTTTTTTAAATAATCAGTTTCATCAGTTTCTTAAATAATTAAAGTTTTATTGTTTATAATTTTTCTTTTAGTTTTCAAAAATTAAAAATAAAATTGGTATACCTGTAGTTTTAATTATTTTTTTTTTAAGAGAAAATTCTTACGTAACATAAAAATTGTATAAATAAAATGAAAGAATTAAAAATGCATTAAAATCAAACTGATACAAATAAAATATTACGTGCTGAATTGAAATAATTTCTGCATCAAGACAATAATGGTGGCAGAGGCCAATGTCAGTTTCATAGTTAAAACTGGAGAGTGCGCAGCTGAATTTGGATGTGTTTGCGTTTGACGATTGTAAGGATTTTGATTTTGGTATTGTGGCGGAGGCTTATTGTACATATTTGGACTGGGATAGCCACCTGGATAGGGAGCCAAACCACCACCACTAGTTCCACCCAAAATGCCAGCACTGCCGCCAGGTGGTCCGCCAGTACCACCAGGTGAACCGTAGAAGGGTTGTTGACCAAATACGAACGGTGAATTGTGTGGATTCACCGGCTGCAGACCTTGGGGAACGCCTGGATTGAGTACGCTACCTGGATGATTGGGTTGTGGGAATTGTTGAAAAGATGGAGCTAGAGTGGGTGAATTGTAAGGGAAGATAGGCAGATTTGGTAAAACGTGTATGGACTGCGGTGCGCCAAACACGTAATGGGGATCAATGATGGACGGATTGTTGTTTTGGCCGTTACCACCATTCTGACCATTAGCATTTGAGGCGCCGTTGCCACCATTGTGACCATTATTATTATTGTTATTATTATTGTGATTGCTATAGCCAGCGTTAGTATTGTAATTGTTATTCTTATTCATATAGCCGTTGCTGGTCTGATAACCATTGTTACCCACCGCCGATGTGCCAGACTTAGCACCGTTGCCATTGTGATTGATGTATGTGTGTGCGGGATTAGAGGATGATGATGAACCGGATGAGAAAATGTTTAATTCTGGTCCAGGTTTTAGGCTGGATCCTGTACACACATACATATTTAATACAATAAGTTGAATGCATACAAGAAGAACACATACACATCAACACAAAATCAAATACATGTTAGTGTTGCGTGTAGAAAACAAAAAGGTAATAGAGCAAAAAACAAAATGGGAGAGAAAGAGAGTAGAGAGATAAAACATGAATATTATCATTGTTATAATGACCTTTGAGTTGTAATTATGTTACAAAGTATTTTGTATATATAATTATATTGTTTATATATTTTATTTATATATATTTTTTTGTAATCTTTTAAGAAAACTTTACCATCTACTTGAATAGAAACATGCTGTAGGGTTTGAGGATGAGCTTTAAGTCTAAAAGCCGGGGTTTTGGCAAACTATAAGTAAAATGGCTACTTGAAAATTAAGCAAACTTAAACAAACAAACAAACAAACTACTTTGATGATTAATGAGTTAAAAATCTAAAAAAAGCTGGTTATAAAAAAATATATATTTTAAAATAAAGAATTACTGTTAAATTAAAACTTTGAAATGTGTTGCCTTGTTTAATTAAAAAGTTTGTTTTATTTATATTTTTTAATTGCGATTCAGTTACTTTATATTCAAAATGCATTTTAAGCTAGATTTGTGTTTGTGGTGTTCGCTTTTTCAATTGAGTTTTGTTTTGTTTTGTTCAAACTACGACTGTGGTAAATGCTGATTCTAATAAGCTGTGAGTGAATACGAGTGTTAGAGAAATGATTTTGCTTTTTTAGAAAAATTTCATCATTAAACCAAATGCATGTGTTTCAAATTTACCAGCTGATTGAATTGATTTTGAAGTATTTCAATATATTGTGATGTAGTTTTTGTGTGTTGACTTTGAGTTTTTAGTAATTGAGAGTTAAAGCCTGATATTTTAATGCTCTTTCATAATAATTATAAATAATTATAAGGTATACTTTCATAGTTTTTTTAATAGAAAATAAAGAGATTTAAACTAGTTTCATAAATAAAGTAAAAAACTTAATAAATCATATGTAAGGAAAACAAGTGCTAGCCAGACAGCAAATCTCGGCCAGAAAATTATTTAAAATGATTAAAATTAAATAAAAAGAAATTACTTAAAAATTGGTTGCTCTTAATTTTAAACGATTTTTCAGCAATTTGTCTCACGTCGTCTGTCTACCTGTGCTGCAAAAAAATTGTATGGAGTATCGCTTGTCCGTTTGTGCTTTTCATTTTTATACCCCATTTACGGCCAATGAGATCAGGCTTGAGGTGGCGTGGCCATGAGCTAAATTGTAAATTTTGCTAGCAAAATATTTAAAAATTCGTAAATGCAACAAAATTGCTTCAAATACTCAAGGAACACATAATTTAACTAAATAGGTTTAACAAATATGAGGAGTCCGAGAAATTTTAATATTGTCCCACAATTTTAAATTTAACTCTTCCTTGATTTTCTTCAAAAATGTCCGAAATATTTTTTCTTGTTTTTTTTTAAACAAAGAAATAAATTTGTCTCAAAGATTGTTTAAAGAAATAAATGAATAATTTCTTAACGAGTCTTAATCTTTAACTTTTGCTAAATCTCATTTGACTAGCTAATTTATCCTACCCAATCCTAATTTCAACTTAAATTAATTAGTAAAAACTTAACACATAAAACACATTTAAACACATAAAAACAAAACGTAAAATAAGAAATAAATTCATAAATAAATAATAAAGTAAGAACTTAAAAACTAAATAAATAAATTATGAAACAGATATTAAAACTAAAAAAAAACAAATAATAATCACCTGAAGGATTAACCGACGACGATGATGAAGAGGTACTGACGCCAGACTTCCTTTTGCATGTGGGATAGCTGCCACAATCCTTGCCATCGCGTTGACTATAACTGCAAGAATCAGTGCTAATGACGCAGTCCTCGTTGGGCAAACAGCCAATGTCATTGCAGCCACGCCCATACTCTAATGCAGTGTTTGTGTTTGAGTTATTTAAAAAAAATTATTCAACATTTATTTTGTTGTCATGATGTGATGGTAGTTGAATTGAAGATGTTGTGATTGTATTGATTGTTGTTGTAGAAAGTATTTTGGTGTTTCAAGGATTTAAGTTTGTTTATTATATTATTTTTATTTTCATTTATTTAATTAAATTTCATATTAGTTTTTTTTTTGTTGTTTTTAATGGCAACACAATTGTATTTGGGAGTATTTTTTATTTTGGTTGGTGTGTTTTGTAAATTAAAAATGTTTTTTAAGGGAAGAAATAAAATTAAGGGGAACAATTGTTAAAATAAACACTAAAATAATAATTATATTAAATTAGTTATGAGCTTGAGATCTGATGATGATTTTCAAGAGACAAAGTTAACGAACAACATTTAGGGAAAATATTTTAATGTTGATAGCTTATTATATATATTTTTTTTGGTTTTGAGGATTTTGGCAAAAGGAAAATAGTGCTTGAATATATATATATTTAAAGAATAAAAAATCCTTGTACTAAATTCTCTTTAAAAATTCTAGAAAAAGTTGATGTGGTAAAAATTACCAACTTAAAACATAAACAGTCGTTTATAAATATCAAAAGGCTCGCTAAAGATCATAGATTTAAGAAAATCATAAAAAACTCTAATTATAGAATTCTATTTTTCCACTTTGGCCAAAGTTGCAAATTTTTTTCTCCGAAATTAAAAAAAGTTTACAGAAAACTATTATTTAAATGATAAGTTTTCTACGACTAAAGACACTGAAAATAACAGAATAAATGCTTTAATTTTATAACAAACACGACAGTTTGGAAATCATCGTTTCGCGAAAATAAATTTTAAAAATTTCTTTTTTTTCCATTTTAATAAACAACGTAGAATTTTCTGTCAATCTCGCAAGATTTCTGAAGAACTTTCTTTGTGAAAATAAAGATTTCATTTCGCGATAATCACCGATTTTTAAACACTAAAAACTTCAAAAGAAATCAATAATTCTTGATTTCAAAAGTAGAGCTGGGAGCGTGAGTAGCGTTTCAGCTACGCTCCTGCACGACCTTATTATTCATGCTCATCCATGTTTGCGTGAAAGTAAAGTAAATCACGAAAACTCATGTTATCGAATTTCACAAAAAACAATTCAAATTTACAGCATCATTTCAGTAGTTTTTTCTATCAAAATGAATTAAAGCTACAATGACTTGCAGCCAATAATACACAAATTGTTTGTCTGTCAGAATTTTTAGATTTCAGAATTTAGAAATTTCAAATTACACTGCAGAATATTTTAGTCACAAAAGAAGTATACAAAAATTCCACTCAGGCCAAACACATTGAAATTTGTTATACTCACACTAATACGTACACTAGAGAAAAAATTAATAGCGATAATGCGTGATCACTCGTACATCATACAAGCGATGTGCATTAAAGAGTGCTACCTCAAAAAATTACCAACTATATAGATTTTCCTCAGATGTTGTTAACTAAAAAACACAAGAACAGCAATAAAAGTATAATTTGTATGCCGACTCTTCATATATTTATATATTATCAAAAAACCTAAGACGGTTGTCCAAAAAAGAAACCTAATTATACGAGTGTTTATGTTGGTGTTGGTTTTTAAACAATTGATAGTCTACTGATAGTCTGAAAAGCAACCCACAACAAATATACATACATACGCACATACTCGTATATGAAACACAAGCAGAGTTCTACTAAACGTCACTAGTAAAGAAATCTCATTTAATAATATTTTCTAAAGACTTTGTAAAAAGATTTTAGCACAAGGATTCGAAATTTTAGCTTTCAAAGGTCAACTCGTAGGAAAAAATACTTTTGTGTTTTTAAAGAAACTCTAAATAACACAAAAAAAAAACAACAAAACGAGCTGAAGGAAACTTTATAAAAACTACATCTAAATAACTACAAAGTGACCCTTTTGAAATAAAATAAATATATTTGAAGTTAAACATAAAAATCTCTTAGCAAAAAAAATAAATAAAAATTATAAATCAAAACTAAAGAAATGTTTTCAAAGTTTATAACAAAAACTTCAACACTTGAGTTATTTTTTTCTGCAACAATTTAAGGGAATTAAAGAAACACAACTATAAGAAAAGGCAAAAAACTAAAATGTTTAATGCTTTTGTTTTTTTTTTGTTGCTATTCTTATAGTTTTGTTTTTTTTTTTTGTTCGAAGGAAGAAAAAAAAATAATGATTTTTTAATGTTCTTGTAGTTGTTTTGTTTGTGGACATGTTTGCCCTTTAGCTACATACTTGAATAAGAGTTGACGCTGCTGACAGCACACAACAGTAAAATACCGCAGGCTAACATGCCTACGCCTCCCATTTTCTTCAACATGTAACAGACGTTTTCCTGCTTGTTATTCTTGGCAATTTTTTTCTTCCTTTTTTTTCTTGGCTTAAGTTGCTGTTATTGTTACCGGCTGCTTCCTTGAGTTATTACTGCGGTTTAGCCAAACTTAGTTGGGGGAAAAAACAACGTTGAAAGTTATCTCTCTGCAAATACAAGAAAAGAAAGAAAAATGTATTAAATTAAGAAAACATGCAAGAAAAAGTTAAAATATACACAGCTATTTTGCTTAGAAAGAGATTATAACAAATAGTATTCTGTTCGCCAGGGTTTGCCAAAAAAAGGACGAAATTTTATTTTAAACGCGACAGCTTTAAATGTTTGCTGCTGTGGTTTCCTATTTGTATATCCGTGTTTTCTTCACTTAAATAATAATTTATGGGTTTGATAGTGCGGTATAATTAATTTTTGCAGACAACTTGTTTTGCTAGAGGAAAAATCATTTATAAATAAATCGCCCACAATTTAGAATATTTGAGATAAAAGTAAATGACAGTAAACAAATAGTTAGCTATATGCAAATAAATTTTATGATTTTTTTTAATGAAGGATTAAGTACCCGAAACTAATGCAAGAAGTTATAGCATACTTTAGGAAAAAATATATATTTAAGTAAAAGTTAAAAAAAAAATTTTTTGAAAACTTTCAAACCCACAAAAATTTTTTTAATTTGTTTTTCTTCTAATAAGTGTTACAAATAATAACCTCGTAAAATTTGTTGTATTTTTTCTCCAATGCAGTGAAATAAAATATGAAATGTACTGATCATAATTTCAAAGGGAAAGTCAATAACCCTCTAGCCTACTATTGGGACATAAACCGATTTCATTTAACTTTAACTTACTTATTTGTTTGCTTTTATTATGCTATTATTTTATCTTCTAAAACCAATCCCATTTCCTGCAGCTTTTACTGTATTGAACTTCATAATTTCTTTCCTCTGTCCTTCAAACTTATTTTCCAATACAGTTTTAAAATTTTATTTTAATTAAAATCTCTAATTGGCATTTTATTGGAAACATTTAATGAAATCAGTAAACCGTATTATATTGAGATTTTTGTTCCTGACCACATGCAAAATTACGTTGAACAAGCACAAACAATTATTTTTCAAACACCTCCAAAATAAATATTTAATTCTCTTCCAGATAAAACATTTAACATTTGAACTTAACAAGCAGCACTAAATAAATTTAAATAAATGTAGTGTATTGAACCCAGTGTTTTAGAAGTGGAACGAACCCCTTAACACCCACAACAACAAATAAACATTGGATTTGGAAAATTTGCTAGTCCATGTTTACATGTAAAATAAAGAGCGGCATGAATACATTCACATCTATTCGCACAGTTTTACAATATAATTTTTATATAATTTCACATTAAATTTATTTGGATAACTTTTTTTGTAACGAGAAACTTCAAATGATACGTATATTTCTAAGCATTTACATAAATATATACGATAAAAAACAAAAACAAAAAACTTTCTAAATAAATAACGTAAAACTTTTCAGCTCTCTTTTGTTTACATTATGTATAGAAAATGCTCTGTCTCATTTTTTTTGCAAAAGAAAATTGGATAAATACTTATGCGTGTTTTGTTTATTTTTCAAATTATAGCTGCTGAATGCATGTGCAATAAGTGCGCAATAATTAGTAACAACTTTAAACGCTTACAGCTCCCAAAATACTGAACCGATTTGAACAAGATATAGATTGTGCACATTTGTGAATAAATATCTTAAAAATGCTATAAGAAAAAGGGATATAAAAAACGTGTTTGCCTATTAGTTATATGGATAGTAGTTATCCTCGTTGTATATTGACATAATTAAATTAATTAAAAAAAATTACAAGTACATCTGATAAATAACTGTATCAATATTTGTGGGTCTAGTTTTGAAGTATTTTTAATCTGCGTCAGTATTTTGTTTGACAATAATATATATGTATATGAGATAAAGGGACAACTTATTTATGGAATTTATAAATTATATTAATATATAATTTTTAAAATGCACTACGAAGTAGGAGGGGACTCAGAAACGTCAAAAATGGCATTGAGTAAATTCTAAGCACATTAAATTTTTAATGAATTATAAGTTCTTACTTGGCAAAAAAAAAATAGTTTTGTCTAAAAACTTCTATTAAAATAGATGTACGAGTATAGAAAGAACATGAAACCCATCGGTTTATTTGTACATTCGCACATTCGAGAGACAATAAATAATTTTGATTAAAAATTAAACCAAAAGATTATACTGATTAGTTTATAAAAACTAAGAAAATTTTGCAGTTCCAACACATTGAATTCATACTGTAAATCATGTTACATTCACTTTTGTTTTCATTCACTGTGCTGTTAAATTTTTTTTAGCAATATTTGACTGAATGCATAAAACAAAGAATGTTATAACGACAGTCAAGCACAATAACACATAGAAATTGTAATATCGGCAACATAAAGAATGAATGAAGAATTTCGCGTTTTAATACAATTCATGCAGCTCTCTAGTATACTCATTTATTTATATAAAAATATTTTTATACATACATACGTATTTGCGACATAGTTTGTTTTTACCCACAAGCATACTTTAACACTAATTTTAATGTTTGAGCTATCACTATTAAATCCATTGGCATTTTCTTTGAACTGTGCGGCAGACTGTCAATAAAATATAAAATGGTGAAAACCAAAGATAAGCCGCGACAACAAGTTAATATCAATAGAGACGCATTTAAAGCATTTAAGACTGGGAATTATTTAATTTGATAGAATGGGATTTTGTTGAACTAAAAATATTTGTACAAATATTAAATTTGTAGAATTTTCTAACTAATTAAAGAGCTTAAGGTCAGCTTTATATAAAAAATATCCAAATTTATTATCGAAATTTCGTTGCTCTTTCGTGTAGCTTCCTCAGGATGAAAATTCGTTTAAAAATTAAAATAGGGATTAATTAACAAATAACATAAATTAATAATTTCCTTTTCCGGTTTTTGGTATTAAAATTGAAAAAAATTTTTAAATTATAAAATGATGAAATGAACTAATTTTGAAAAAATTTGAAAACGTTAATATTGTATTATTTTATTTAATTTTATTCCATATTTACTCCTTTAGCCTTGCATATTAAATACCTATAATTCTGTGCGACACTATCAGTATCAGTTCTAAAATTAATTCTTAAATCTAATGGTACTCAATTATCTGTAACAAGATTTACATGTTAAAAATATATATTTTTTTCATTTTTAGCAATTAAAAATACACCCTACCCTGCCCTCAATGTCGAAAGATATCGATGAAAAACTACCTTTGGTGCTTCACGTACCCAAAAAAAAAAATAAGAAAAAACAGCGATATTTAATTTACAAACACTTTTGAGCAGAGCAGGAGTTAACATTTCTTCAAAGCAAATAGTGACACATAAGGACTACACGAAACTTCATATTTCACGGATATTCCGCAGAGTTTTGTATGCTTTTAGCTTTCATTAACTATTTTTTTTACTTATTTTCTACTAAAAGAATTGCAGGAAGTCATATTAAAGTAAAGAATTTAAATTTTTCTAACTTTACATGTTTCAAAATTTTTTATTGCTTAAGTTTTATTCGTTTTTAATACGGATGGTCGGTCATACGTTGGCACCTTGTAACTGAAGTTTTATTATTCTTCAGAAATTGCAAAAAAACTTAATATAAATGATTAAAGAAGCGGGTCCTCTTGGCTGAAGTAATTAGAGCGTTGACTACAAAACAAATAATGACCGAGAACGTGAGTTCGAGCCCAGTTTTAGGCATTTCAGAACATTCCAGTTGCATTGGTATGCAATTATTTTTATTGTTGTTGGACTGTCTAAGTGATGTAGGCATAAAACTGCTCACGGAATAGTACCGGCAACGGTTGATACTGGTGTATGCAAGTATACAAACAGCGCCCTCCTTCGCCAGTATTGTAGCAAAATCGCCGGCGAAGTAAAATAATTAATAAAATGGCTACACAGCTTAAACAAATTTTAATGCGTCTACTTGACAGCAGACGCACTAATACACCGATTTAAAAACTAACATAACGTGTAACATAAGAGTTGCAAAATAATTAAGGTCTCTCACTTTCACCATCTGCCCACTCTCACTTTTCCCAAAGAAGGGTACTTCTTTGGTACTAGTTGATACCGGTATATTATTTTTCTAGTATCTACTAATTAATTTTAACTTATTTAAATTCGTGGTTAGTGGGGCTTTCTGCATAATTATAGGATGATTTCATCAACTGAAGCTTTGTAAAAATCAGTTCCGTGTTGTTGTCAAAATATGTATGTCCATATTTAAAATTATTTTTCGCCAAGTCAAGTACAAAAGTTCTTTAACGCAAAGTCGGTTAACGCAAAGTACTAAGGTTGGGCAACTTTCAACTTTTAACGTACGTTAAGTAATTTGAAAAATATCTTTTTTTTCGCTTTGTTTTTATGAAGCTTTTTGTGTTGTGTGGTGACAAAATTATATTAAATAAAAATTAAAATAAAAAAAACAGAATATTATCTAATTCTATTGAAAATGTGAAATTTAATCAAATGAAGCTGATTTCATGTCTGGCAACAAAGTACTCATTATGTCATCCTCCTCTGCCGATACTTTAATGTCAGTTGAAAAAAGCAACGTATAACGTACGACGGATTCTATGTGCCTCGGCCTTATGTATGTACAGATTTGTTTAGTTTTTAAAATTATATTGTAAAAGGCCGTGTTTTAGGGTAGGTCCAATTAACAATCGGTATTGTGTCATATCAAATCTGCTGATTTAACTTTTTTTTAAATATTACCTTTCCAAGGTGAAATTTATTTTTGAGTTATTATTTAATTATTTTTGATGAAATTCAATAATTTATTAATGAAAATTTTTAATGTTAATCGAAAATGATTTTTTTGATTTGTCGTAGTGGAAATTTTTTCGAAAAATCGATGGCACAATATTGGCAAATTTTTCTCCTTAAAAATTGGTGAACCGTGCTGTGTATATTATAAATTTTTAATATGAAAATACATTTTTAAAAATATTTTAATAGAAGGATAAATAGTGATTATTATTTATTTTGAATCCTTACTATTAATCGGTGATATCTTTGAAAAAAGTTTAGTATAGAATTTAGGATATAAAAAATTATTATGTGTTTTTGTTGTTTTGTTTTTTTTTAATTCTTAACTGTAGAAGACTTGTGTATTGTTATATTTCTAATATTAAAATATTATAATTTTTATGCAAAATTAATTCAATAAACATTTTAAATTAAAGAGAAATTCTAAACTTGGTGCGCTTTTTATTAAATGAATCTTTTGTTTATTTTGTAGTACGATGCTGTCTGAAGTTCCTCAAAACATAAATGATAATAATAAATAAATAACTTCGAAAGTGCTGGTCGAATTAATTTGAAGCTTGATAAATTACGGGATAAATTCGCATGACAAGACCTTTGAAAATGTGCACAGCTACAGCGGGCCACAGTTAAGGATATCGGATGCGAAAAAAGTTTCGTATGTATCTATCGTAAATCTCAAATGGTTTGTAAGGTAGAGCCGCAATACTTCCGCAAAAGGCATTCAGCTTGCACCAACTACAATAAAAATAAATTACTTCCGAATATCAATTTAAAAATATTTCCAATACAAAGTGCTTCCTGTAAACGAGAAAAGCCTTTCATAAGGACTTTAACTGCTTCAAAAAAACTGTAACGAAAACTAATTACTAACAATAATTATAATTGAACATAAAATTAATAGGAAACGGAGGTAAAAAACAGCAAAGAGCAGATACAAACGTTTATGTAAAAAACATTAATATATAACACAGAGAAATACGTGAATAATAGAATCATACAACTTGTTCAACTAAATAGCAACAAACTATAATGCGCCTTAAAGCTTTTATAGTTTTTGTTGTATAGTTTTTTTTAACTTTTCCTATGTTATTGTTTTTTTCTGCGCTTTTCATACAATTTTTAATGAATTGCCTTTAAATTATTGCATGTTTATTTAATATATGATAAACATAAATATGAAAAATTCGTATAATTTATTGCTTTGATTATTAATATTCATTAGTATGATTCTTAATTTGAAGTGAAGAATGAGAATTAGTTGTATTTAGAAAGCAAATTTGTTCTTATTGCCAGTTAAAACGAGTTATTTATATATTCGCAAACTGTTCAAATAAATATAAAGATATCGTTACATTTGTCTTAAAAACAAACAAGAACTTACAACTCAAATTAAACTTTACATTTTCCGTTTAATGCGACTTCTTTGGCCACTTTTTGATTCCTCTTTTGTTGCTTGGCAAAACTGAATATTATTTCAGGTAGTAATATCAACCTTAAGTTAAAACATGTTGTCGTTCATTTGTTGTTTTTTTCCTTTTTCTTTTGTGAAACAAAAGTTAAAACTCCTTGACAGCATAATTATTTAATTCTAAAGAACAAAAACAGAAGCACCTGTTAAGTGCAACATTCTACAAATAAATTCGCATTAAAAAACTAAGAAAAAAAGTAAAAAACTACAAGAGCAACTTTTGCTACTAATCATGATGAAAAAAGTTTCTGAAATTCTTTTAGTCAGCCTGTATTGAAGTTGTGCACACATGCACCAAAGTACTACCTGTTTTCGGTGTGGATATAAAAAGTTTTGCTTCTGACAAGTTTACCTTGGAGTGGGGGGAGAGAAAATAATTTGTTGACAACTCTCTCCAGGGATCCAATAAAAAAGACACAGTTAATTTGAGAGACCTTGCTTTATTTCCTCATACATGTATAACAGAATTTCAATGCTTATAAAGTACAAAAAGTTAAATAAGAGAAAACTGAAATCTAAGTTTCAGTTATTTCTAGGAAAAATTATTCGATTATATAATCTTTTTAGTTAAATTTTAAAAAATATAATGCATATTATCACAGAAAGTCATTAAAGTTTGATTTCAAACTATAAAATATCAAGGGATATAAAATAATTTACGTGCGGCCTTTTATTGTTGCAAATCGAAAAGTAATACTACCTTTCTATTCTGAAATAAAATATTTTAGTGTCATTAAAATTTTCCTCTTTACATTAATAAAAATAAAGTTAATGTTTGTAGGTAATTAGTTGAAGTTTTTCAGATTGAAATTGAAAGGAATCTGACGACCCATTTCTTTTTTATTTAATAGATTTTTTGATACATTCAAGTTATTTTTATTAAAATATAAAATCGGAACAATTTAATCATCAGCCTAGTAGAGCGGATCACTACTTACAGTTCCAAAAAAATTTTTTCAACTTGAAATCAATAAAACTATTCACAGCAAGTCATGAAAAGTAAAATAGATGCACTATTTAAAAAGAATCCACTATTATTACTTTTCAATAAATAAAAACTGGGGTTTTTGTTTTACTGCTGCTTTTTTGCTTTGAACAATGGATTTAATGCTTTAATATGTCTGGGGTTCACATTTTCGATTTCTGCCGAGACTCTGCATGTTTCGGCAGAAGAGCCTAACAAAAGCTTCGCAGTTTGTGGTTGTTTATATAAAATTATATATAAAACATTTATTAAAGAAACTAAGGGAAAATCAAAAATGTTTCATGTTAAACAAATGTATTTCATACATAAAAAAACATCTACATTTTTTTCTAAAATATACTTGCTTTAACTATATTTCACTATCATATTGCTAGCGCTTCCTGGGAAATGCGGTTAATAGAATACTAAAAAAAGAATCCTAGAAAATTCTCACATGTCCACAACACATGATGGCCTGACGTAAGCAATACATCACTTTGGTTTTAACACAAGCGATTTAAATCTTCTTAATACGAGTACAACAGCTACAACCTCAAAGATGAATGAATGAATGACAAAATGCATAAATGCTTGTTTGGTAAAATGGCGATATTACCTCAATCGCCTTCAGTTGGGGTTTTACAATTCACGTGGGAACTCAATACTGTCTACACAGAAAAAACAAATTTGAAACTTTGCAAACGAAATGCAACAATACAAAATTGATAACGAAATGTTGCATAGTGAAGCCAAAGCTGAATATTTTGGAAACAAATATTTTCTAACTGATCGCACTGATTTATTCCTCACAAAATTGTTTTTGTGTGTGTTTTATGATTATTACTGATATCGGAGCAATACTGATAGTACTTTTATTTTGTTAGATCTAAATTATTTTTATTTTCTTTACATAGAAAATAATAATTTTTTCATTGGAGTGTTGACTTGGATGAAAATTCTTAAGCACCAACACATACTTTCTTAATGATTTTCAATACTGTCCACAATTAAATATTCTATCTTTTTTTACCCTCCGAAAGACATTTTTCAGAGTTTTTCAAGTTTTATTTCCCGACTCAAATACAGTTACGAATTTTTGAAAAAACCGCTCTTTTTTTCAAAATGTTAGAACTTTTTCAAAAAATTTACTGTTTGGGACGTTTTAGTTTTTACATTTTTGTTTTCAAATGTAGTTAAAAATAATACGAAAACATTTTCAGTAGCCCAGACATATAAAATAATTTAATTTTTTCGAAAAACCAAAATTTTATTAATTTTTTTTACTGAAAAATTAATGAATCAAAATTTTATTGGTAAATTTTTTATAAGAAACGTTTATAAAATTTTATTAGTTAACCGATATTTCGCCACATCCTTGTGTGGCTTCTTCAGGGAAATATAAATATTTTTTAAATAAAAAATTTTTACAATAATCAAAAAACAAAAAATACAATCAAAAGAAGAAGAAAAGAAGAAGAAGAAACAAATGACATTATTTTCACATTGTGTTAATTTTAATCACAATCCTGATTTTAGTAATGTAGCAGTTTTAAATACGGAAAATAACCACAAACGCCGGTATATGTTAGAGATGCTACAAATTATTAATGTTCCAATGGGAAATGCTTTAAAATTAATTCTAATTTTAAAGCAGATACAGCTAGTGTTGCTAATGCATATAGATATTTATTACGTAAGAACGGAAACGGAAATTTAATATTTGGTTGATATAATATTCTATTTTTGTATACATACGTATTTATTAAGTTGTTCATTTTTTGATATTTTAATTTTGACCATTTTTGTATTTTTTGTTTTTTGATTATTGTGAATTAAAAAATATTTATATTTCCCTGAAGAAGCCGCACAAGGATGTGGCGAAATATCGGTTAAATAATAAAATTTTATAAACGTTTTTTATAAAAAATTGACCTATAGCTCAAGAAAAATTAGATTCCTTTAAAAAAAAGTTCGAAAAAATATATAAGAATAACTGAAAAATAACTTCAACCAATTCTGCATTTTTTTTCAGCGTTTTTTTAATTCGTAACTTTTTTTGAGTCTGAAAAATGTCTTTCGGAAGGTACCAACAGATAGAATATTTTTAGCGAAATCGAAGGGGGCCCGGTAAAAATTTTGTTGATTTGGCATAGAATGGTCCAAATACTTTGCACAGAAAAAAATTAATTAATAAAAAAACTTAAATTTAAATAGAAACGTTTCATGAATAATTGTTAATTTTTAAAACTTTATCATTTCATTAGATCTTTTGTTGTGCGACAGACTCAGAAATTATTGTTAAACTCCATTCATTTTTTATTATACTTTATAAATTTCCAAAATATCAAAAAGGATAAAAATGCTTTTATACTCGGGTAACATAAAGCGGGATATATTAAACATAAAATAAATTATTTTTTATTGCAAGCGTTGCAGTTATTGGCAAATATTACTTTGGCGGTATTCAGTGTTTGGTGCAAATGGTCTTGCGAAAGAGGAATTATAAAATGTCTTAGCTTTTTTGTGAAATTTAACAGCAGCTCTGTGTATTTTGTTGTTGCATTTTACAAAGAAGCTACTATATTATTTCAAAATTTTTTACTTTTTACACCACTGTGCTTTCTCAAAATTTTTATGTGTATATCTGTACATGCCATGGTATAAAAATACAATGATATATTCTATATAAAGTAAAACTTGTACGTGTGAGTGAAAAAGTTTTCAACATTTCAAACTCTTTTGACAACAGACTGGCATTAAAAACAATCAATTAAACTGGAAAAGGGAAACCATACAAACATAAAAATAATAATAAAATAACAAAAAATAAAAAATATGACTTGTGACTATTTGGTTGACTAGTTAAGAACTGAATTTGCTGACTAGCAAATGTCAAATACACCATTTCGAACGAAAACGTTTAAAAATAAAACAGCAATAATGGTCAGTTGTCATTCACAGATAATATTAGTTATCGATTTAATGAATAAGAAAATTAGTTCGCTTAAGACTCTGTTACTTATTTGGCAAGAGATACTCTGGTGTCCATCAATCTCCTAATAGTCCTGGAAATAAATATATCTAGCACATAGATAACACAACGAATAAACTTTTTTTGATGTGAGATAATTCAAATATTAAACATATTTTATTTTTGTTAATGTGCGAAGACCAAACAACGATTTCAAGGAATGCGGGCAAAATAGTTAATCGAAGGATCTGTTTTGCTGTCGAATTTTTTTACAAGCAAGATGCAATGTTAGATTAAATGTCAAATGAAAGTTGTAAATAATTAAACTTCTTTAGAAATAGCACATATTGAGCTGATACTATGATGTATGTATATGGGCTTAAAAGTGTGCTCTCCAAGAATTTCCGAAACAATCACAATAACTTTTATAAATGCAGCCAAATAATTAACCGAACTGATTTTAACAATTATTAGCAAAAATGTAAAGTTTTTTTACATTTTTACAAACAAAGAAAATAATAATATTAAAATTTTTTTAGACAAACATTTGTTTGAAATTTGTTGATTGTTTCAGTAAGTGTTGTACTTCATTTCAAGCAAGCGTGTCAGTTTAAGCTCCTTACCGACTCTAAAAAGAACAAAAATAACCATTTGGTTTCTTTTCATCCAAATGAATTGCCTGTAAAGAAATATATTGAGTTTACAAATTCTTTTACTGATCTTGAAATGGGAAAAAACTTTATATAACTTTTTATTTCATTTAGTAAATATTATTGTCTGAATTCACATTTTTACTATGAAATGCATTAGCAAACTTTTTTAGAGATAATTTTTTTTTTCTAAATTTGCAAACTGTTTAACTGGTCCATTTTGACCATAACAAGGAATATTTTTTCTTCTGTGCATAAACAATTCATGTGAAAAAATGCAAAACATTTTTTCTAAAATGGTGTAAATGATGAAAAATATTATCCTTCAGAAATATCACATGACAACAAACAACTGTGTAACAAAAGCTACACAAGTTGACACATTTTACTTAGTTGAAATTTTTTAGAAAAAAGTGCATAAAATATATAGAGAGTCACTATGACAGTAACGAAAATTTTTTTCTAAATGTATAGATTTAACATTTTCAGGCTTTTATGAATTTTTGGTGATAAAAAACTAAACAGAAATATATCTTTAATATAAATTGTGTAGTATTCTAGTCTGAATCAGCAAATAATTACAATTTTTGTGTGGTTAGGATATTAAAGCAAAATGTCGTGTATACAACCACAAGCAAAAACAATCTAAGTAAAAGCTGATTTGGTGTAAATGTCCTTCGATACTTTAGGCAGCTATTGAAGTTGAAAAACTTAAAAATCCAAATGAAAAATTTCAAGCAACTTAAAAAAAAGAGAGACATCACATATGAATATTAAATTTATTTATTTTTCTCTGTTATTTTTTTTTTTAAATTGGGAGTGTTGTGCCCTGTCTTATCGCAACTTGCTGTACGTGCTGAAGTTCATGACAAGAATAAGATTTCTCTTATGCAGCAACTTCTAAATAGAAATTTGACATTTATTTATTCATTTGTCAATATTTTAGAATGTAATTTAAAAGAATACGTATGCAAAATCTGCAAGGAATATTTACATTTTGTTGCTGCGCTAGCAGCATTATGTTATGGTTAGATTTTTCCTTAAGTTTCCATTCGAATAATAATTAATTAAATATTCCAAAAGATTTTCCTCAGTTTTAGATTTATTAATTCTTCGATCAGCTTTTGTCGAATATTTTTTTCAAATACTTTTAACGATTGTTTATCATTACGAATATATTTATCGTTAAAAATAAGATTTGTCAGTTAATTTTTAGTATATCGCAACAAATTATAAATACTTGTCTAACAATAGAGAAATTTAACACGTTTTTTAATCCTATTTTGAAAGTATCGATCGTAAAAAATTTATAAAAGGAAAAGTTCTGATTGGTTTTTTTTAATTACAAATTAAATAAAGAATTGTCAGCAAGCTCAAAAAAAAAAATAAATTACATATTGTGATTGCTTAAAAAATCAATGAAATATTTTAATGTTTTTAGCATTATCTTATTTTTAATTATATTCTTGTCAAGACGAATTCATTTTATAATTACGAAGAATGGCGTCATCAAAAGTAACAATACAAAATCAAATGGCGGCTCGAGCTTGTGTAAACCTCCGATTAGGGGAAAAAGTAGACCCGCTGTGTATTTAACGCCACCTGTTAAATGAATTGTCCTGGATTCTTGTTTTCTTTTTGCTTGTGAATTATTTATTTTTGTTTTGTAAAGGTGGATTTACCCATTTGCTTCGGGGAAAAATTTTTATCCGGACAAAATTTTCTTAACTGAGAGTTTTCTGCAACACGATTCACTCACTTCAAAAAAAATGTCCCGGGATATCAATGCAGCTATATAAACTATTTCAATAAAACTTAAAAATGTGCAGAAAAAAGGATTAAAGGCAAGTCTTTCTGATAATGAACCAAATAAAGTGAAATTATTTCCAAGGGCATTTGCAAGGAAAACAAAAACCAAAAAATAAAATTCAGTTTAACTTTGTCCGGACAAAAATTAAAATTAAACCAATTTAAGTTGAGAGTTGTCTGAACGTAATCACTTCTCTCTCTCTCTCTCTCTCTCTCTCTCAAGAATAGACACATCAAACTACATATCGTTGCCGAAAGTCCAAAAGTACGTAACATCACTTTTTATAATTTTACAGGAGAAGCAAAAAACTTTATAAAATAAAAAATATTTCAGATATAGAAACAACTGATTCAATATGGAATTAAAACGGAACAACTAAACTAATTCAAGAGAAAAGACTATATTGTTGTATTTGTGCTTTCTGAAACAAAAGGACGTATTATCATAAATATTATTTTAAGAGAAGTGCAAAAGTTAAAAATATAAAATAATTTTTTAATTCCTTTTATTAACGCTTTAAATTTAATGAAAGATTAAATTTATTAACCGTAGTGTTTCCAATTTTTTTCCTAAATACGTTCAATAAGAAAGTTAGTCGAATCGCACTCCATTTGCGTGTGCCCTACGATTAAATATTTATGTTAAATAGTGATTTTTTCTTCAAATTTAATGAAAATTTGGCGTACGGAGGATTTCGTTTCTTAAATATTTTATGAGAATAATGGCGAAAGTTGACGCAACAAAGTTTCCTTTAGTTTCATCCCAGACAAAGTTATCAGATCCATGAGTGACGGTATTGTATATAGTAAAGTAGTGAACTTGCAATTTAATTTTGTAGTATAAGGAACTTGCATTTGACTATGGAATAAGTTTTACAGCCTGCATGTCCATACACAATAGTAAGCATAAACATGCTCAGCACTTTCTACATCATTTATTTCTTCTTCTCTCTTATTGTTGATTTGGTTTCTGTGCCTATCATACTGCTCCTGTGAAATATTTTTTGCTTCAGATGATATACAAATGTCACACAAATCATTTATGGGTTTGAAGATAGAATTATTACGATTCCCTAAAACTTCCATGAAGCCTTTAGAATATACTTCACATACATACGTGTCAAAATTTAAATATTTTATTTTCATTTATTACCCCAAGTTCTCATTTGTCTTGTGAAAAGAATGCACATGTTGATAAGTTATTCTGTATTATGGATATAAAAGCGTTATTTTTACCCGCAAAAATCTAAACTTTGCTAGAGACATGCAAGACTAACGAATTATAATCAAAAACTCGATTTGGAATTTTTTGATGATACGTACTTTTGGATTTTCGATGACGATATGAAAAAAAATCTCCATGCAAACAACAGCTTGATGGAATACAAATTATAAATAAAGAAAGCTACAATCTC
Source organism: Gymnocheta viridis (assembly GCA_956483585.1). NCBI lineage: Eukaryota > Metazoa > Arthropoda > Insecta > Diptera > Tachinidae > Gymnocheta > Gymnocheta viridis. Next base: position 45,148,111 of record OY101441.1, read on the forward strand.
GTTTTTTCTTTAACTTGTCAAAGTTATTCGATTAAAAATTGTTATTCTTTATTCCAGCGAGCACTTAATTTTATTCGTTTATTTGAACAACTATTAAATTATGAACATTTGTCGGAATAATTTGACAACACTTATTTTTTCATATTAATGTAAAACATTCATAATTTTTCCGACTTGCAGGAATCATTAGTTTTACTATTTAAAAATAAATAAAAGGGAAGAAGCCATTATGTTTCATCTGCATAATTCAAATACTATGATTCATCCAACACAAACATTTTTATTAACATGTCTATTCTTATGCGTATAAGCAACAGTAACAACAACTTTTTTTTCACATGTGCAATAATCTTAGTATGGGTTTTTAGGGCTTAAGGACTTATAACAATTCATTTTATCATGGTATGAATAACAGCTGTCTTTTTTATGTGTATAGATTTTACTAATAGCCCAGCAAAAACTTTGTAATAAATTCTATTAAGAATATCATATTTTTCCGTACAAACTACATACCGTCTGCATTACTTTAAAGTAGTTATAAAACTACTTTCTAGTAGTGGCTTAGCAGAAGAGCGTGCGCTTATTATACTGATGATCAGCTGTGCAACGCTTATTAAGGCAAAGGGGTTTTTTTAATTGTAAGAGCGTTTGTGAAAACAAGTTTTTAGCGTGTAACAAAGTAATTGTGCTATAAACCTGTGTGTAATACACTTGACAACAGAGTCTTCACCTTTTGTCATTACTTGCAATCCGAGGTGGTAATTACTTGCCATGTGAAAGTAATGAAAAGTATGCACTTTATATGTTTGTTGGCATTTTAACTCATTACTGTAACACCAAATTTTTTTCTGGGATGTTTGCAAGAGTTATTTTTGCATTTCTAATTGAGTTTTGGGCCTTTTAACAATCTGAGTTTGCTGCAGTTTTTATCTCAACGTGTATGACTTTGTCATCTTGTCTCTGGCTAAAAGGCTTTTTGTCTTGTAAAGTACGCATCTTGTTGATTTCAAGTTTATTGTTTTCTGACACTTGTAACACAAGAAGTAGTATCACGTCATTGTAAAAGAGCTTACCAATTAGGGTTTTTGGAATTTCCTGGCCTTTTTCACTTCCCAGGAATTGGGAATAAAATAGTTGTATTTCCAGGAATTTCGTGAAATAGGAATATGCTCAACTAAGTTAATTTATTAACTGAAAAAATCATAAAATAATATTTTTTTGCAATTGCAAACTGCAACATTGTATCGAATTCTATCAACAATGAAAACTATATGAACAGCCAGTTGTAAGTTTACGTTGTTGTTCACTAAAACTTCAAATTCTTTAAAGAAGAAATCCTAAAGAGCTACAACCGATTTCGATTGCAAATCATTTAATATTACTTGAGTATTTTCTTTTGTAGTTTGAGTGAATTTTATTAACTATTTATATTTTAAATTTCAAATATTATGAATTAATTTTTTTTCTATTTGACATTTGATAAATGACTTTTGGAAAACATATAACAAAGCTGTATGAGCTGTACCGTGATACAATTATTACTAAATTTCCAGCAAACAATAAGATTGTTTTTTGCAACTGCTCCTATCTGAATCATGGGTGCTACAAATACTTCAAGTAGAAATTACTAACAACATTTCAAAATTGTAAAATTTTTTAAAATCTACTGATATTAAGCTGCAGCAATAGGTTGTGTATTGAGTAATTCTTTTACTTAGGGATTACACGATCAAGTTTTGACCAATCTAGTTTCAATTACGCTCATACTTTTAAAACTTGATATGAACTTGATTTTGAAATTAATTTTGTTTCCAGTCGATTGTTTCAATTTACAATCAAGAAAAGAGATGATTACAACGCGAATGCCGACATAATTTTTTGGTTTATTTTTTACAAATCTTCTGCCGCAATTTAAAACTAATAATTAAAGGCCTCATTAGTTTTTACTTTTCGTTGCCGTTCTGTTCCATTCCGTTCTTTACTGTAGAAAATATTTAATAATCACTTGTTTTGTGTTTGAACTTTCGGACGTGAACGATGGAATTATAGGAATGAATTTTGTAAATTTTTTTTTTTACTAAAATATATAAATCATGAAACATTTGAATTAATATACAATTTTCTGACTTTTAAACAATATTTGTAATATTGCACACCATAAAAAACTAATACATACAAACTCTTGGCTGCCACTTAACGTTTTATTCTATTTTTTACAGAATAGTCCGTAACAGAACAGAACGTACAAATTAATAGTGAATTAAAATCAAATAATTAAATAAGTTTGTGAATAAAATTAATAAGTGTAATAATGTGGTGCCATGAATTGAACAACCATTTGAAGGTGTTTTATTGACGATGACTTCTTGAAAAATAAAATTTCTTTAAAATTGCATGCAGCCTACGCCACAGCTTTCAATTTAAACGAATTTTCATTAGCAGTATGTGTGAAGAAAAACGTGAAAGATTAACAGCAGAAATAAAATTAAATTTATTATAATAAATGTAAAAAAGAAAATACTTCAAGTTTTTTTTAAAGTGATTTCAGGTAAACGGAGTATAAAAATATTAAAATGTAAGGTCGTATACACTTTAACACTTAAAATTAATTTTATGCCATTATGTTTCCTTTTTTTGCTGCAAGATAATAATGCTTTGTAAATTTTTATTGATTTCACTTTTTCATTTCTATTTTAACCCAGCTCGCAGCGAGTTTTAATTAATTGTCCTTCGTCCACTATTGACAAATTTTGATAGCTGATGAATCAAAGTCTTTAATGTTATTTGGAGCTTACATTTAACGTCCTAAAATTGTTTTACCATACACTAATTTAAATATATAAATTCTTGAAAGAAATTCATTTAAACTCGTTTAAACAAAACCATTAAAGCTATATAATCTGAATATAGTATTGCATTTTGTTCTGATAACGTGTATTAAAGGATCTCTATCAAATTCCTCTTCAATGTAATTTCGTGACGATGACTGTAAGAAACAGTATTAATTTTTCATATTTAAAAAAGTGAAATCGTCGGGTGATTCTTTATCAAATAAGTAATGGAAAACAATAATAATCAAATGGCCGCCATGAATACGCTTGCAAGATCATATTATTTTTATTAAATTTTCCATAAAAAATTCGAACATTTGCGGCTGAAGATAAACTATAACTCCACGAATGCCATCTTTGAAGGCTTAAATCGATTGTGGGCCATTGGATTATCTTATCTTTCACGTAGCCCTAAAGAAAAAACTATAAAGGTGTTAAATCACAAGATCTTTGTGGCCAACTGTGATCGCCTCTTCGGGAAATTACACGGTCAGGATTAACAGTATCATTACTTTTGTAACTCCGTCTTGTTAAAAATATATGTCGCCCACATTAATATTTTCCAAGTCCGGCCGTAAAAAATCTTGAAAGATCGACAAGGAATGGTCATACCTGGGTTTTCCGCAACACTATCAGGTACAACAGGAACATTCTGAGATGTTTAACAGCTCAATTTTCCTTACCAGTTTTACAATTCCTGTTCGAGAAACTACTTCACGACGACCCCAAAAATTTTTTATTGGAAATTTGGAACAGGGTGTTTTTCTTTTATAATAAAATGCATTTTCTAATGTCTTAAATAAATATTGAAAATTCTATCACCTAAATTTTTCCGGAAATATAACTGTTTTTTGCTGGAATTCCTGTTTTCCAAACCCTATTAGTAATATTAAGCAACCCAATGTAATGCAACTCCAACGATTATTTGTCAGAAAAGACGAGGACAGTAGTTAAAAGTTTTCGAAAGTTTTTAGGAGTTTTTCAGAAAGTTTGATATTGAAATATTATTTTTCGTCTCACGCAAAGAAGCGTTATCTCCGACCAGATCCCAAAAGAGCTGTGTTTAAGCATTCATGGAAGGGAAAAATAGCTGACTGGCAACGAATCTCAAATGATTTTTGCTCTGGATAAGTTCCGGCTTTTGCACATAGTGTGTAAACATTTCGCCGTATTTTTAGTCCCCTTATAAATCTGCTTGTCTTATAGATGAAATTACAAAAAAACTTTTTAAAAATTGTAGTGTACATAATAGAAACTACTCACTGACTGATTACCTAAATGATTTACTCACTGATTCACCAACAAAGCTAGCAAGCTGCAATATGGAATACAGGTAGGTGTGTTGATAAACAATAGCGTTTTCTTTTCTAAAAAGTGCAACATTTTTAGCCATTTTTATTGAAAATTTGCAATATAATGATTTTTGAAATAGTGAGTTTATTGGAAATAATTGTATCATCACTTATGAGGCGACACTTTTGCCTTCAGAAAAATTTTAATTGCAATTTTGTGAGAAAAACTAAAAGAAATATTAAATTTTTTAGATAAGAAAATGGCATAAGAAATCAGAAAAAAGTATGGCAGAGACAATAAAAAGGTTATGAAGCTATTAAAATACAATTTTTATTCTTAAAAACATTCACACAAATTCTAAAAATGTAATTTTTTGTTTATAGTTTGCGTTAGAGATAGGCACCTCCCACGTGATTAGCTTGAATCATGCGTGAGCACGCGTTATCGTGATTAGTATTATGTTGCAATCATGTGAGCATGCATGAATAAGAGTATACAAAAATTAGCTTGAGTGATTTTTAACGTAATTGTTTCGTGTTTTCTTTTTGCTTAATTGTAATTTTTTTAATTTATTTTTTTTTTCGTATGGCCTTTTTTTCTACTCACTCGAACGTGCATGAGCGTGAGCGAAAAATATGAAGTAAACTTTTTTTATCGTGTGCGTGCATGAGCGTGAGTGAAAAGTCACTCACGATTCCATCTCAAGTTAGTATATAAATCAATTAAAACAAAGAGCAGTAAACTTAAAGTTATTCAATAAAACTTTGTTGACCAAAAACACATCTCTAGTGTATTTTGTTTGTACGGATGTTTTTTGGAGATAGTAGAAATGGACGCAAGTAGCAAAGATAATAAGGTAAGTTTATTATTTTGGAAAATATTTGAATATCTCTTATAATTTTTTCCATTTCTTTATTTTCTTTTTACTACCACTTCAAAAATGTTTTGCTTTGCAAATAAATTATAAAATGAAATCCATCAGCTGTTCGAATATATTAATTGGTTGTCATTTAGTTGCAGCTTCATCCATAGTTAAGTGCAAACTTTTCGTGCTGAAAGTATCCAACAGTGAATAACTTAAATAGGTAATTAAAAAAGTGGTAATTTCTGAAAAAGCGCCTTTGTCAAATTGAAAGGTTTTCTAGAAATAGGATGGTTGGTATTGTACCGTTCAAGAGCTTGGTTCTCATTTTGATCTGAGCACTTTTTACGCCGTAGTTTTTCGATAGGAACTTCACATTTATGGTTTCGTGAGGAAAATATGAGACAGCTTGGTAACTTGGTTATTAAAATAACAGGCAAGACAATGAATTTCCTGCTACTGTTCGGCTCGGATATCTTCCGGACTAATGTTTTATGGATAAGCCATGACCTTTTTATACTAATAAATAATAATAAGAATTAGAAAACCTACAAATTGTTAGCTAAGACCGTTTAAGGGGTGGTTTAAACTTGAGTCATTCATATCAGATGTTGAGTGGCATAAGTCTATTAGGTTTCCTTGTCACCAATACTGATTGCTAACTTTAGAAAAAGTAACTTATTTATTTGAGTATTTTCTTATTTTAAACTACTTTTGTAAAAAATTTCGAAACTTTATTTTTCATTTGACTTGAAAGTTATTCCTCAGCCAGGCCTCATATTTTTAGATTAATCCTTTCTACACACTACACATACGTTATCATACTTGCGTTTGCATTATTCAATACAGTGCAGATGACAATTTCCATATAGGAGTTTACTTGCCTGTTTATTTATTCTACTTCTGCTTGTTTATCTAATGCCTATGATTGTATGCATGACTTGACTCTGAAACTACTTAGACATTTATGTATGTTTGTGTTGAACTTATGTATGTTTGTGTCTCATATATATTGATGCAATACTAATGAAAGTAGATGTAGAGCATTGTACTTTATTTTTGAGAATTAAAGGGTTCCTTTTTCTAGTCTTATTATGTAAAATCCGTACATGACACTTGAGCAGTAGCAATCATTAGGGTTTTTGTTTGGTTGATATTCTGTACATTAAGTGTCATTTGCAATTCCAACAAACATGTGTCAATTAATATGCAAAACACTTTTAGCAGTTACAATAGCAACTACTCAATAGTGGTATGTAGTATTAAGTAGATTTAACAAACTAAATATACAACGCCATATAAAGCTTATATATTTTTAAGTATTTAGGCATTTAGAATGTATATAAACATTACAAATACTTAATGAATTTCAAAGACAACAGAATCCTTGAAATCAGCACAAATGTATGAATTTCTTAAGATGCAAGAAAAAAATTTTTAATTAGCATAATTAAATTACGAAAAACAAGGAGTTTTTAATAAAGAAATTGAATTAAGATTTATTTCAAGAGAAAATTAATTAGGATAATTAAATTACGAATGACAAGGGGTTTTTAATAAAGAAATTTAATTAAGATACGTTGAAGATTTTTAAGTAAAAATATAGTTATTGTCTTTACTGAGTAAAGTAAAGTTTATTCCACTTGACGTCTTCCCAACATCCCCTAAAATGGCCATTGGAGATACTATGCTTGTAAGTTTGAGTGCTTTGTAAGGATGTAAACCATTCTACTTTTAACCGATTGGCTAAATTACATAAGGATTCTTGTTTGGAGTCTCCGCAATAGACTTTGTTTTAACCATCACACCATTATTGTACCTGCTTTTTTAGCAACGTTTTTAACTTTTTGTTGTCCCTAATTTATGTTTTTTTTAAAGAAGCCATTATTGTAGCATCATGAGATCAACATCCATGAATAAATAAATTTAAGTATTTGTTTCTTATTTAATTTTACATGTAAATACGTCTTATCTAATTACTTTAAGGCACTAAATATGCGAATTTCTACAGCAATTATTAAAAAAATAAATAAGAAAAAATAACATGGCGTATAAAACATTAACATCTGTAACTCCCTTTTTTGCACATTTATTCAGTTTCCCTTTCCTGCTAAGCGCAAAATGTTGCAAAACAAGGATGTGGCAGATAATAAACTTTTTTTTTACATTTTTTTTGTAAATATCAACGCTCATGAACCAACCACACAATATGAATTATATTCTTTGTTTTATCTTTTCGGCTGCATCAGATTTCCTTAGAACATGACTTCCATGTTGTGTTCTTCATTAAATACATTATTTTTATTTTTTTTTAGATGCTTTTGTTTTACTGGCAAATTTTATGCAAAAAAATATAATTTCCGTTAAATTAAAAAAGAAATATAAAAGATTTGTAAAACAAACATGTAGCAGAAGGCTCAGAAAGAAACACATGCAATATACTTGTAATGAATTTAAGTCGAGAACAGTGGTTTCCTAAAAAACAATGTAATGCAAATAAAATCATATGAGGAAATTGCTAAAGTTTACAAGGACATTATTTACGACGCACGCTTTAGCATTAATATCTCGAGTACATAGAAGAAATTTGTTTTTATGTTTACGTTTATGTTTTTACGTTATTTCATAATATATTTTACACTTAGAGGGTCCCATTGATCTTACTGTATTCAAGCCGGATATTTACGCCCTGACCGAAGCACCAAAAAATAAATAAGTGGCTTCTCTCAGATACCAACAATGGCATTTATGTAGACAGTCCAGCTGCAATCAGGACTGTAACTTTAAAAGCGTTAAAGTGGAAGTGTGTGCAGGTGTCATAAGTTCAATCTCTGACTCTGCTTAAACGACATTGTGTCATGTTTGCTTGACTTGTTGGACGTGACAACATCCCGGTTAGGGGTAGTCAAAGGCCAAAGATTAAGCAAGAGCAGGCTCAACTTTAATGATAAAACCGAACAGGAAACAGATGAGTTTTTCTTTACAATTTGGTACTGAAATCTCGCCGCAGAAAGTAGTCGATAGATAGAATCTATTTTAGTACACGCATTCTCTCAAGAATGTTACCGTGTTTTCACATAATTTCATAAATCAAATAATAATATGAGATCATTTGAAGTTTCTGCTGTCGATTTAATTATGAATATGACATATTTTATTCTATTTCATCATTTAGAAATATTAGACAAAGAAAGGTACACTTACATTGCCTTAATTGAGCTTTCAATTCATAGTCGTACGAGTATATACAAGAGTTTATATCCCTCACTGGGAAAGTATAGGACAAAACAACTTCTAAATAATGATAGCAAAATGCCAGTACGTTTGGTTGGCATCAAGGCGGGACATTGTGTAATTGAATAAAAGCCAAAACGTCATCGTATTCTTCCTGATGGGAACTATAGCTGCTACTTAGCCTAGAAAGCAGAAATGTCAGTTTAGATTCTTCTTTATTACTGCGTGGCTCTACAGCATCGCTTTCTTCCGAATGTCTGGAAGAGAGCTGCGTTACTACTTGGTCTATTATGTTTTATGAAAAATTCTGAATGGTTTTCAAGAGCCGGGTCTTCCAAAATTTCGTAGGAACATGTATGGGTAAAGGTTCCTCTGGGCATTGTAAGGAACCAAAAGTGTAATTGCTTTATGAAGGCTACTCAACTAACCCAACTTAGAATCAATATAATTAGGAGTTGCATTCAATTAGAAGGGGAAAATTCGTTTAGTTCCCTCTGAGGAGCCCCATTTGCTGGCGCGGGCACTTTGCATCTTTATTATTGGGAGGTATCAATGTTCAAGTGTTACTTTGCTGCCACGATTATGCCGAACGGCTTTGGTTTTCGGAGTGCGATTCTTATAAAGAGATTCTTAACTATATTGAAAAAAAATTATAATCTATCTGATGTCAGATATGCAGCATTCGGGGCTTCTTATTTTCGCTAGAGTTTATGTCTTGCACTGTCATGGATTGTGTCTCTGAACAAAGATGGCGCCCACGAAAACGCACATGTTGCTGGTCTTGTGAACATGCTGAAAGCAAAAGGGGAGACTACTTAAGATACAGGGAAGCTTGAGTTGTTTTTCTGGGACCAAAATACTTTTTAACCACAAATAATTGAAATTCTAGCAAAAAGACTAGACGAGGATGCGTTACAATTCAGCTGATTTCCAAAACGACATCAATAAAAATATTATATAAGTGTTTGGATTGGCATTTAAATCATGTACGTGTGGAAAGTTACGAAACATTGCATACATTTTGACGCCGCACTGTGGCTGAAAATCGTTTTTCATTGGCCAAAACTCAAATTTTTTTTTGTCACCGATTTTTAAAATTTTTACGCCCTTTTGCAGCTAATATATCCAGATTAAGGTAGCCAAAAAATTAGGTTAAACTATTGATAATTGTGAGCGTGGCATGCTGTCAAACTCAACGGTTTTTTTAATTTCAGAAAAAGGTGTTTTTCTTTTGTTTTTTATAAAAAATAAATGGTTACTACTCGCAAGCTATCATCGATAATGGCCTGCGGTCTTTTTTATAATGTTGGTAGGATTATAGTCTTTAGTTTTTGTAAGTGGTCAGAGCTCTAGCGTTTAATATTAAGGGCGTTACGGAATATTTATGAAACTACTATATTTTTCTCAAATTTAAACTTTAGTGGAATAGAACTTCTAGGGAACAAAAGGGAACAAGAAATGTATACCACCCGGAGAAAGGTGAAAGTGTCCTCTTTAACGCTATATATACTTTTGCACCCGCCACGAGCTGCCTGTAGAACACTTTTTTCATTTTAATGAAATTACTCCAAAGTACTCGTATACAATGGTGTATATAATTTTCACTTTTTTGCCTAAAAGTTTATGTTTTTACTTTAGACTACGTAAAACTAAAAAAATTAAATATAATACCTGCGAAAGGGTTTAATGGCTTTGTTTTGATCAGCAAAAAATAAGTCATAAAATTATCACAAATTATCACAAAATTCTACAGTAAACATATGATCTGTTTCTAAATTTACCTGTTATCAAATGTTAGGGTCAACCAAAGTCATAAGCAATTTTATAACAATAATCGGGACATTAAACCACTAAAAATAAAAAAACAACCCAACAACAACAACAAATATTGGGGTGATACTAATCAGTTTTACCTGTTATTAAGGTCTGGATAACATGTGCAGTTTCGTTCAATTTAAGCACTACCTGCTATGAAATTAAAGATCATTGTGTGAATAAGATGTAGGAAATGCGTTAAAGAAATATGGGAACACAAAGTTAATTCTTTTTTGTAAATGGGGATGTGATGGTTCTTCGGGACAAAAACAATACAAACAAGTTGTATGTGAAAATTTTTCGGACTCGGATATGTTCATGGTATCATTTGTACCATTGCGATTGAAAAAGATTTTGGAAGATTTAGAGCCTTCGACTAGTATAACGCAAACAATGGATATTTGGAAAAATGAGACACCATCTTCTACGAAATACTGCTGGCTAATCAAATTTGAATTCAAAAAAGAAACTCATGATGCCATTAACAAAGAAGTTAGTGATACCAGGGCCCGAATTGCAACACTACAGCCATTACAATTACAGTTAGATGGGCAGCAAATTGAAGTAAGCTACCAATTAGTGCTGACAATGATAGATGGAAAAGTAGGTCAGGCTTTGACTAACACGAAGGCTGCATCCAGCTGCATTATATGCCAAGCAACATCAACCCAATTAAACCAGGTCCCGACAAAATCATTAGATAATACCGATGCATATGAATTTGGATTATCACCACTACATGCAAGAATACGACTTATGGAACACATACTAAAAATCAGTTATGATTTGGATTTCGGGTCTTCAGGATCAATAAGAAACAACGAAACCAAAAAAGAGTTAAGAAGTTCAAAAAAGAAACATGTTCAAGATGAATATCGCAAATTTGGATTGATTATAGATCAGCCAAAACAAGGGTCAGGCAATACAAATGATGGCAATACCGCAAGAAGATTCTTTTCAGATCCAGAAACAGCATCTGAAATAGCAGGAGTGGATTTAAACCCTTTTTTCAGATTTAAAATAATCCTAGAAGTACTTGCGTGCAATGAAGAAATTGACTCTAGAAAATTTGGAGATTATGCTAAGGAAACTGCAAAAATATATACAACCAACTACCCATGGAGAAATATGTCTGCAACAGTTCACAAAATCCTTTATCATGGAGAAGATGTCATTAAATATCATTTGGTGCCACTTGGAGATCTATCAGAGGAGGCTCAGGAAAAAAGGAACAAGGATTACAGATTTTATAGAGAGCACAATACTAGAAAAATTTCAAGAAATTCAACAAATGAAGATCTATTTAATATATTATTGGCAACGTCAGATCCGTTTATCTCCAGTATTTGAAATCAGTGGAAAGTGGAACATCGGGATTTAGATGAAGAAGCCAAAAAACTACTAAAGAACAGAAATAGCACAGAACAAAATATGGAATATTTGCAATCAATATTTGAGTCAAATGAATAATAATTATAATTGCCTTTCATTGTTATTTAACTACGCAAAACATAGTATTAGTAAAAAATAATAATAAACGAACCTACCATTGTTACAAATGCTATTAAAATTTATTGCAGTTTTTATTTTAAAATGTTTTTAAAATTATCAAATTTGACAGCAAAAAATAATAAATTTTTCTGTAGTAATAGCAATATTTTTAGATAATATTATTAACGTTTTTTTTTAAGTGTAACTATTCTTTGAGTGTAAACAAATTTGCAAATTTGTCAGCAAAAAATTTTCAATTTTTCTGTAATAGCAAAATCTCCAGTTGATTTTACTATTTTTTTCAGTGTACAATTTTTTTAAGTGTAACATAAAAAAAATTCCATTATTACAAAAATTATTTATAATTATTATTAATTTCCAAATATTCAATTTTTTTAATAAATAAAAAAATAATAATTCCATATTTCACTCTAAAAGTTAAAAAAAATTCAAAAGTTCAACTTTGACCTAGAATTCCTTAAAAAGTCCTCAATCAATTTTAATAAAATTTAAACTGAGTCAAGCTGAACTAAATATCTATCCAATAAAAAAAAATTACTTCAATATTTTGATCGGTTCAAAAGTTACAGAGTTTTGGCCAATGAAAAACGATTTTCAGCCACTGTGCGCCGATGCCCTAATTGCTTTTCTGTGGCCCGTCTAATAGTTTCGTACAACGTTTTAAAAAGACATACATACATTGTCAATGTTTTGAGCTGACGCATTACGAAATGCTATAGAATATCAGAACTATATTCATTGATGATTTTCCAGAAATATAACTACTTAGGGTTGAATTCTTCGATGGTTTTACTAATGATGCAGTATGTTCATTTTATTCTGGGAATGAGCAATTTGTATATCAGCCTTCGCTCGCTTCTGGAGATCTCAACAGTGTGCCAAGCAAAGAATCTAGTGGATTACCCTCCTTCGAGCAGGAAACCCTAAGATTACGAGATGCTCGACGAAAAGCTCTTCAGGATAATCACAATTTGCTTAAACTGTCATAGAGGTCTGCGATCAGCTTATAGTAGGAAATCAAGTAGAGAGGGGCACCACTCACGTGATTAGCGTGAGTGGTGCCCCTCACGCGTGATCATGCATGATCGTGAGCATTTTTTTGTTTCAATTACGTGAGCGTACATGAGCGTGAGTATAAGAAACTTAAAGTGAGTGAGCGTCTATGAGTAATTTTTTTCCGTGATATTTTAGATTTTGGAATTTTTTTCATATTTTTAATTGGTACGTGGTCTTCAATTTTGTCATGAAGACATAAAACAAGTGGCAATGAACAACATCAAAGTAGCAGTATAAGTCCGAGTTTCGACTGGCGAACATTTAGACGAAAAACATAATTTTCTCCTTTTTTTGCAGAATTTTTTAATTGTATATTAGATTTTTCTATTTGCATTCAGAAATTTTAATGCATAAATACTTATAGGTTGTGTTATTTTCGTGAGTATTTCATGAGCGTGAGTTTTCGTGATTGTGACTAACTTTTTTTCCACTCACGTGAGCATGAGTGAACGTGAGACAAAAATATAGTCGTGCGTGAGCGTGCATGAGAGAAATTTTTTTATCGATCCCATATCTAAAATCAAGAGATCAAGCAACGAATATTCTGCAAAATTAAAGATGAGACTTCTAAGCATGTGCTAAGTGAATGTATAGCTCTACGAAACTCGTCATAGGAGATTTTATAGCTGCTCAAAAGGAAATGTAATTGGTTTTAGTCGTGGGATAAAAAAATGACATTAGATGTGAACTTAAACCAAACAATTCATTTCAATATCAAAAAGAATTCCAAAAAATATTTAAGCTTTTTTAAACACTGTGCGATTGCTGAAATGATATTTGTCGCGGTTTAATTTTAACTCCATGACTTTATACACTGTCGGCACAAAAAGGAGGAAAAATATGACGATGACAATTATGACGATATGATGTTCATATTATACCAACGTCATACAATTTACAAAGCGAATTTATTGTGATGTATGGTGACATGCCTTAAAATTATAAAAACAAACTATGAAACATCTGTCGCAGATACATATCTACCTGGGAATGTACTAGAGTATCCATTTATTTGACTTTTGGTTTTGTTCGACTAAAGAATTAATCGATTTTGGGATTTTTAAATTGCTCGATTAATCGAGTAAGGGTTTAACATTTTTCGAATAACTCGAATAATTCAAATAATTCAAACAATTTTCAAATAATTGTATACAATGGAAAAAATACGAGTGTTTGATTTGCTAATTTTATTATATTAATAAACAAACAAAAAAACTATAAAACAAAAATTTAGTCAAAAATAAACCTCAAAAATAAACCTCAAAATAACAATTCATTTGTACATACGAATAAAGTTCTTAAACATTTGAAAGGTGATGGTACATCAAAAATTACGTTTAATGAAAAATTGTACTGTTGACGAGATTTGAATCACATCTTTCAAAATAGTCTTTTAAAAATAGTATAGAGCTTGGATGTTTGCTTCTTACACAATTTATTGTTTTGTTGTTGTCACTTAAAGCAGATGTTGGTGATAGTGATAGGATTGCATTAAAAAGATTTTCTTCCTTTTCTGATATTTTCTTTGTCTTATCTAAATACATGAAGTCATCTATTATTCTATTATTTATTGTTACCTTTCAAGCTTTATTTAAAAAAGTTATCATTACTGTGGAACTTTGCGGAATGAAGATACTTTAATTCGTCTCTCGTTTATTCTGGCCTTCAGGCAAGCAAATAAATATTTTGAAAAGGAATTATTCGCCTTTTCTAAATTCTTGATTAAATAAATACTTCATTATTCCATCCAACTTAATTAATGTTGCGGAATCTTTACTGAGCTCTTTAGTGGTCACGTGCAACGGTTACAAAGTATTACTCATTGATGAAAATATCAAAATTTCGTTGTCTGTAAAAACAGGTAACCCGTGGCAGAGCATGGTTTACACATGTATTAAATATATTCAAAAGTATGTGTAATGAAAATAAATACAGAAAGTAATAACATGTAATTTAGTTTTAAGGTATTTAATCAGTAATAAATCTAAAAAAAATATGTTTCTATTAAAAAAAGACGAACTTACTAAGAAATCCATTTTAGTCGATTAATTGACACCAATTATTCGAGTTATATGTTAATCGAAATGAACTATTTTCATTATTCGATCAAGTTCTAGTAATTTTAAAATAAATACGAAAAATACTAAGACAACTTGGTTCTTTGTTCAGTTTTTTCTTAAGCCTTTTTTTGCTGAATTTCCTCAATTTTTGTTTTAGTGTGTAATATGAATTCAGTCCTTTAAGACCCTGTCAGCATTCAAAAACACATGCACATATATTTAAGCATATAAAACATTTATGCCTTTTTTATTTAATTTAGTTTAACATTTTTATTTAATAAATTAAAATAAAAATATTAAACATGAATAATTATTTTCACATATGCCACATGATGTGGTTGCCCCACATTATGTTGTTTGGCCAGTGTTTATAAAGGATGTCTTTCTCTCATTTGGTGTTGGTGTTGTTGTTGTTATTGATGTTGATGGTGGTTAAAGTGGAGGTTCACCATCGTTATTGCTGCTACAGCGTGCCTTTCAGTTTTTATTTCTTCGCTAGTAAAAAAGTTCATTGTGAAAATATGAAATTGAGTTTAAAATTTATTCCATTATTAAATTTTATTCAGATGTGCTATTGGAAAATGTCATATTTATGTGTTCTTTTTTTGTTCTTAATTCTTTTTTGTAGAGCAGCGCATTTGCAAATAAAATTGAATAATTGATATTTATTTTCCCTATTTGTTTTTTCCCACTTTTATTTATTTATTTTTATTTTTGTTATCGTTTATAAATACTTCTTTATGACATTTATTAATTTGTTTATACTTATTCACAGCTTTAAAAAGGCTTTTTATTTTATTATTTTTAAGTGCCGAGCAATTTTAATATTATAAACCAATAACAATACGCATATGCATAAAAAATCTATAATTAAATTGAAACTATGGAAGGATTGTTGCGATTATGTGAATTTGAACAAAATAAGAATTTTTAATTATATAATTAAAAAACAAAATTATTTAAAGAAAACAATCAAGAAGAGAAACATTTAAATCATCAAAACGCAATCTGACTTTTTTATATGTCCAATTCAAAGTCTGTTGTATGAGTTGTATGAGTTGTATGTTGTGCAAATAACATAAACAAATCTCTGATGAGGTGGTTACTTAGATAAAATTTTCATAGCATAGAACTCATACAATACTTTTTTTTATTTTACATATGTATATTTTTCATTTGTGATATTGAAAATTTCGTCTGCAGTTTCGTACAGATTGGTTGATCAAGTATAGTACTCGTAGATGTAATAAGGACCAACAACTACAATCCGGAACGAAGGACTATAAATAAATTGTAACTGGTACTAGCAATTGTTCTCTCTGCTTGGCGGTACCAAGTTCGATTTTGTAGACCATATTTAACACCAGCAGAACATTGTTCGTATTTTCTTAGCCTCGTCAATATTTGTGATATCTTTTCTATTTGGGTTTCATTGCAACATTAGCATTAATTTAAGTATGTTTTTTCTTTGCGAAATTCGTGTAATAGAATGCGTTCAATTTACAAACTATTTACTTATTTTAAAAAAAGCGACTTGGTATAATCAATCATAATCATCAATTTAAATTATATGCACATTGCAATTTTAATCATATTGTTTAAAAGTTAACTTAACTAAATAAATTTTATTTGTATTTGCATTTTATTATTGTACTCACGTCTACACAGATTTGTATATTTAAATAATTTTTTACGTACCTGAAAAGAAAAGGAGACAAAAGAGATGTTAAAAAAATTAATTTTTTACATTTTGTAGAGATTTTATATAACATTTTATTTCACATATTGGTTTTAAAATAACATTAAAAAATATAGCACGGTGAGGCCTAGCAACTTTCTCACGTTATGAGCTCACACTTTTTGTGTAACAAAATTTTTTCAAATATTGATCCATTTTGGCAGATTAAATTGCAAACATCATCAATTTAGCAAAATAATTGATACAAATAAAATAAGAGAGGCAATTTTACTTATCCCTTTCAAATTTTCGTATCTTCTTTAAAAATTATCATATGTTTTTTTTTTAATATACTTGAATTGACTTGAATGTTACGAGTAGTTTGATTTGTAAACGAAAAAAGTACGCATATAATTAAAGTAGATTATTCAGTTCTGCCTGAATTTGGGGCTGCCATAAGAAGTATTTGCACACAAAACAAACTGAGGTTCATGCAACTTCGTGTTTGCTAGTAAGCAGCTGAAAAAGATTTCAAAGGAATATTTGACTGTTACGACAGTAATGAATGTTATAACAATATATGGAAAATCTTTTTTACGTCAACTGAAAATTAATATTCATACAAATGTTTGGTGAATTTTCGATATTTCCTGTTCTCGTGTGTATGTTTTTTTAATACATGTGCCATAAGTTTCTGTGCTGCAATGTAATCTTCTGACAGTCGCAAAAAATTTATATTTGGAAAATTTAAACATTTGCTACAGCTAACTGCTCCTGATCATATCTCGAGCCAGGAATTTCATGAATGTTTATTTATTTCATACACAATAAACTAAACGAAATCAAAGCCTTCGTAGTGTGTTAATCATGCTAGTATGCAGGCTGCTTGTTCGAATCTAAGCAAAAGTTTTAATTACAAATTTGAATTGCAAATTTATAAAATTTAAATTTAGTTTATGTTTACAACAAAAAAATTAATTAAATAAGGATGAGGATAAGTACAGCATAATACATATAACTTGGAGTAATTATTTTTAATCATCATTTTATCATATCGAAATCTATTCGATTTCCTATCCTTTACGGTTTATTTTCATATTGATAAAGATTCTTTATTGATATTGTGAGCGAATTTTCGAAATCGGTAGGATTTCGAAACAAAACTGAGCGTCAGTTAAAATTTTTTCGATTCGTTTTTGATTGTCGATCTTAAATACGAAAAATGTTCACGATGCGTTTGTAGGAGATATTATCGACGAAGGTCACGGTCAAATTAGTGATCATGAAAAAATTATACACCTCTCAACATATTTGTTTTTCCGTGTAGAAATAAAAGCAAAATTTCAAACTTGAAATTCAAACAGAACTGCGCGTAATTGTCTGAAAAAAGTAAATTTTAAAAATTACGCAAGATTCAGCGCAATATTTTTACAATTGAATTGATTAAACTAAAAATAAGCCATCAGAAGAATTTCGCAAATAGATCTGTGGTCAATCATAAATTATTTTTTTTTTATTTTGCGTTCAATGGATGCCGGCGAAACACACACATTACAACAAAAATCCCAAAAAGTTTATAATTTTGTGTTTTCAAAAGTGTCAAAAAAATGAGAGTTAAAAAAGAAATTGGTCAGTTTTTTTTGGATATTTGGTGCAATTGTTATATTTTATGATATGGTATACCATGTCAGGGAAGGTGATTTTATCTTTTATTTGTCACACACTTTTTATTAGTGCTGCAACGATAAGCGCTCTATTTAATTATTAAAACAAAAGAAAATCATTTTGTTGTGGACTTTGAATTACAGAATCATCATATTGCAAAGGAAGAATTGAGTACCGCGTCTTGAAAAAGAAAACAGTGTGGTTGCAATTGTGTTTAGGAAAAGTATTTGACGAAAAATGATACACTCAAAAGATAAATCAATCTCTCCGTACTTAAATCAATCCCAAGCGGTGGCAAAAGTACGGTAATCCTAGATTTGCTAAAATCAAGTATGGACGCATTCAAATGCTCAATTGAATTTAAGAATTTTTTAGTTGATTTTTCACATGATTAAAGAATTTTGTACTCATTTTAAGAAATTCCACGATTGGTTATGTAAAATAATCACGCATTCGGCTTGATTAAATTAAATTTTATTATTATTTGTACTCAACATTTTAAGTATGACCCGAAATCAAAGTAAATAGAAAATACTTGAACTTAGTACGGCGGTTTTCTTTCTGTGCAGTAACATTTCCTTATATGCACTAACATACTTTAAAAATCCCACCAGCACTAAATAGTGGGGTATTCAATCGGTTAATCGTCTTATTGCCAACCGATAGCCTGTTCTAATATTTTTAAATCAGATACTTGGTTCGATTAGTAGATCAACCGATTGAACATTTTTTTTGCAGTATTTGAATTTTTTTATGTGCTTGATTTAATCTAATAAATTTAACCGGATCAATTAGAAATGTTAAGAACTTTAAAACAAGAATCAAATGGTATAATTGAAGTGTTTAATTATCAAACATATATTTATTACTCACTTATATTCAACTTATATGCTAATGGTCTTATTCACAAATGCTTAATAAAGTTAATGTGTACATTAAAACCGGTTTTTTCATAAAAAAATCGAACATTAAACCTACAATAACTTTATTAATCGTTTGTGAATAAGGCCATCTTATCAGTTTTTTATTTGAGCTGATATTATTAAAGGAAAACCAAAATATTGTTTGCTTATCTAAAACTCTTATCGCTAACAAACAATTGAAATTCAAAAATATGATGTTGATCTAAATGGTTACAAATTTCTTATCACTAATAGATAAAGAAAACTACAAAATTAACACTCATTAGTGAAATTATCCTAAATAAACCTCAATATTTATTTATGTTCAATTAGTTTTGAACAGAAGATTTTATATGCTTAGAGAAAAACGGAAGAAGTACTGGATATTCTGTTATGAATTAACTTCGATTTCTATAAAATATGTGCATTTTAATTAAAACTAAACATTTCAAACAAATTATTTTGACCAAAGAATATTTTGGAATCTCCTCAAACTATGAAACTTTCTTATAAAAAGAGTTCACTTACTTATTTTTTTATGTCACAGAATATTTAGGAATTTTTCTTCGGTCTGGTTTATGTCAACAATTGCTCTGTTTGTTATGCTATTGTTCTTTTACTTATATCACCTCAAAACAACAAAAATAAATATAATACAACCGATAGTTAATCGATTAAACTAAAATCTCAGTCAATTAATCGAACGAATAACCGATTAAAGCATATGCATTAAAAATGGGTTTTTATTGAAAAGGAGTCAACGTGGGCTGTCAAAATTGAACGGAATTTGAAGGCAAAGGGAAACTGTTAATATTTATATGGACTCATTAACAGTTGGCTTCCAACTAGTTACTTCCAGTTTTTCCTTCCCAAAATAGTTAATTTTTTAATGCATGAAATGAGAACTTATTTGTGTACAGTCATGTTAGCATGCTAACAGAACTCTGTTAAGCTCGTTGGTTTGTGTCTAGGGTTTTATGTTTAAAATTTAACTTCACACACATATTTTTTTGTCGTCTTTTCAAATTCAATTCAGACTAACTGCATTGGATTCTGTGACAATCCTGATTGTTGTAGTTTTCAGACAAAGTCATGCTTGAAAGGGAATTGATTGACAACTGTATATTGCCAGGTGAGTCACATCTTTATTATTTTTTTGAACTCGATGTTTGTATACCTATTACTCTCTCTGATTTGGAGTCAGGTATTTGCACAAAAAGCCAAGGAAAAAAGTTTACACAAATATGCAGGCTTGCAAGAATAAATAATATTTAAAAAATATTTGCACATTTTCTCCTCTTTTTTAATTATATTTTTCAACAAACAGAAACTGCTTAAATCAATTTTGTCTGTCTGCAGATACACCCAAGGTGTTGGCAGGAGTCATACTTGAGATTCCCAGACTAATGATCTAGCAAACTGTGGACCACAAGAGTTCTTATACGATATGAGAAAAATATAAGTAAAATAACAAAGAATATAACCTGAAAGATTGAAACGACTCAAGATACGAAAAAAATTGCTTTTGATAAAATTACCTCATAATGAATAACTCATTGAAGACCGGGTTTGGTAACTTGACTTCAACCAACAAATAATTATGGTAAATTCGATTTTATTTTCTGAAAAATTATTTACTGTCGATTTAACATGACCATGAATATTGTGGCAGAAAAATCTTAAAATGAAATATGCTTACATTTGTAATAAATTTCCACTATCTAAAATTTCTCTTATATATTATTTTTCTCATTCCTAAAAAAATGTTTTATGTGCATTAAAAAAGCATAATATAATATAATGTTTTACGACAACAACCCTCTTTAGTTAACTACAACATGGGAATATAAGAAGAAAGAAAAAAAACCTAAACATGGACATAAATATTCAGTTACCAGAAATTTTGTTTTGTGTCTGTTCTAAAAAATAGAAGGAAACAAAATCATTTATGTTTAACTAAAAGCTAAAAATTCAAATTAATAGCAGAAAAAGGAAGAAAACACTTTGTCATATAAATATATTAAGCTGACAAGTAAAGTAGGATGCATAAAAAAACTCTTGCTTGACCAGCATTTTTATCCCTCTCCCTCATTCAACGTTTACACATAATTGCCTTTTTTATGTTTGTCGATTTCGTGGGTAACAAAAATGAAAAGAAAACTCTATTTAAGTAAGAAATTTTATTTTTGGTTTGATAATTTCTATGGTCAGCATTTGTTGCGGTTTATGCTTTTGCTAAGAGTTTTTTTTCATAAGCTGTCTAAATTTTAATAAACATAAAATATGATTTAATTAAATGTTAAGACTCGACTCCCTTTTTTATTTACAAAAAAAATATGCTTGTACATAAATCTAAAAAAATGAATTGTAGCTACAGTATTGTCTAATAAATGAGGTGAGTACATATGGGTGGTATACTTGCAAATTTTTTCTCATGAATGAGACGCTAAGTTCTATGATCCCATTTGTCGCTAAAAAATTATATGAATTTTCTTCAAGCTTACCTTACTCGCTTTACTAAATACGTTTTATTTTCTAAAAAAAAAGTGCAATATTTTTTGCCATTTTCATTGAAAATTTGCAATATAATGATTTTTTTAAGTAGTGAGTTTATTGGCAATTACTGTATCATCACTTACGACGCAAAACTTTTTGTCTTAAGAAAACTTTGATAACAATTTTTTTATAAAAAACGGCATAAGTTTATGTTCTTTAATTTTAAAAATGATTAATATAAAGATTGGAGTTTGCAACTCTTTAACATGTGTAATTTTTTACTTTTTTACTAAAATATGTCAAAAAACAAACAAAAACTTAGCCCCGGAAAGGATGACGGAATAATTTTTAATAAATTCATTACATAAAAAATCATAATATTGAATAACTTTCAATAAAAAAGTAAAAAATCTAGTTCTTTTCTAAAAAACTGCAACAAATGTTGGTGGCGTTTTAAACAGAATCGTACTTTGTACAGCATATTTTCACATGAATAGATCAAATCCCTAACTTACATTACCGAAATTTTACAGGAAAAATTAACCAAGAGTTTTAACATTTTTGTAATTTTAAGGTTATTTCTTATTAAGGAATTAGTAAAATTTTTAAAATGTAAAATATTACAGGAACATGTATATTGATACTGATTCTTGGTAATTAAGCAAGAAGTGAATGTGAATTTTTTTTACTCAGGACTATAACATCGAAGGGGTATAACTGGTAACTCTGGAATGACTTTTGAAACTCGATAATTTTTGTATATTTTTTCCGGAAGAGGTAAAATTGCATTTGCGCAGCTGAGGGGATTAAAAAAAAATCTTTCCCAATTATTTCGGCCTCATCTGTTCGTATGCATTTTTCTCATAAATAACTTCCTGCTTTAGTCGTATTTCACATTTTTTTTTTAGTTTTTGTTGTCGTTTGCTACTAAATTAATTTCTCATATGACAAGTTTGTTATATTTTTATTATAAAATATACAATTTTCTGCAACACTTTGTAGAAGAAAATGTCACATGTTTAAAGTAAAAATAATGCAGAGATTGCCAAAATTATTTGAGCTTTTTTTATATATTTTGTGTGAGTTAATTAATTGGACATGTGGTTTTTCTCCAACGTTACATACATTATTATAACAATTATAGCATGAAAACTATCTTTGGAGAGAAAAAATATTAATTTAGGTAATGAGCCAGTTGTGCGTAGATAAATGTGTTACGAAATAAGCAGTGGCACTTTTATACCTTAAATATTTTCTTACATATAATTATTAAGTTCCAGCAATGAATAATATTTTTATTATTATTTGAGGGTGTTGAATAAAATATGTGAATGGAAACATTTTGTTCAAATATGTGTAGAGAACGTGCGAAGGAACGTGGCACAGTATAGCCTGAGCGGAAAAAATTCAATATGTGTAACTGCTTCGTATGTTATAAAAACCCAATATAACTAACATTTTTTGAAATATGGTTCTTATAAAAGTAACCCCATTCACATTCGATCCTTTTTATTGTATGAATGTATGTTAAACTTTAAACAAATATTTGAAAATGTAAAGCTGCAGTGGTTTTAAGCAAAAGCATATGCGACAACTCTAATGTATTCATTTACAATTTCTATTCAGAAAAAGCTAAAAAAGGAAGCAAATGAAACAAAAAAAAATAAAATTTTATATGTTTGTTTCCAGATAGAAGATTATATTTTATTTGCAGCGTGTACATCGTTTTTTTCCTGCCCAAGCAAGTGTTGTATTTTCTTTCTGGAAACTATTAAAAATTTGTTAAGAGTATGAATTTTTTTTTATATATTCAAATTCTTTGGAGTCTTTTCTTTAATTTGTTATATAATTTGCCTAGTTTGGTGTAATATCCGTTCCATAAGAGATCTTTTTATTTCATTGAACTTTATATGTACATTAATTTCCCATTAAAAAACCGCACTATTATTTAAAAAATTGGTACTGCCACATCATGGGTGTTTTAACAAATTCTTTTAAACCGATCCTTTGGAAGCTTTTTACACATACTATGGTATTGTGAAAATACGGCATTATTTTTAGAAAAGTAGGCAACGCCGCTTACACAAGAAATAAATATAATTTTCCACAAATTTCTTTTGAATTGGTTCTTATGAAGCATTAATTTCTCTGTGCAATACAACATTACGATTATGAATGTGGATAGTGCCACGTCCATGATGCAAAATAAATATTATTTTGCAACTACATCTACTAAACAGATTCTTATGAAACTTTCCACTCAAACTTACTGTCTGCTTTTAGAAAATGAAAACAAAATGGTGATTGAAAATTTATATTGAAAACAAAGACAAATTTTTCAAATTTATTTTTTGTTTATCATATAAATTCTCACTGATTTCATTTCATAAAAACATGTAGGTTTTTTAAAAATTCCAAAAGTTTTTTTATTAACACTCAGTCAATATTAACTTAGCGAGAGCTTTTGCTATTTTTAGCTCCTGTACTGTAAATGGCTTCGTACACCAGCTGAGGAAGGAACACCAGGGTTTTTTACCCGACTTAAATGCACAAAAGGCGACAAAATTCAGTTATTGCTGGAAGCATAGATCACACTTTGAATAGTGAATTCATAAATGTTCAATCAATAACTTTTTATTTAATTTAATAAATCTTCTTTCCAAATAGAATTTACCATTTTGCTAAAGCTGCAATGAAAATAATAAAAGTACTAGCAAATGCTTAAATGACAAGCCCAATTAAACATCAATTAATCTAATATGTACTTAAATTGTAAAAGAGAATAAGCTCTCAAGCAAATATGTCTTTAAATACGAATAACAATTGGCTTAAATGTGCTCAAAATAACAACACAACAAATGCGATTAAAACAGGCTTAAGGCTAAAAAGGAAATATAGAAAATGAATTGGAATCAAAGAGGCGACAACAAACAACGTTTGTAAGAGAGTTAAGGGGAAAATGGTGCAAAAATAACAAAATTAAATTAAAAAAAGTCTTAAATACTCTGCAATGTTGTATCCAATATCAACAGTTGTTAAATAAATACTTAAGAATATTATGCAAAATACTTAAAATTGAAAAACAATATATTCATAGTAGAGAATTAAAATTCGACAGTAAAAATATTTTTCTGGAATTGATAAGTTGTTTAATACGGTCATATAGACATCTCTAGTACTTACAGAATATCCTTCGTATCTTTATGATAATAACTCTTACACTTCCTGTGAGTTCTGCTCTTAGTTGCTCATATGTTAAACATTCAGACATTGAGTTTTCTTTTATTTTACAATTTTCTTTATTTATTTTCTTATTTGGCCACTGTACCCAATCATAATTCCTTGAAATTTTTAAATATCATCTTTTGTAAAACGCACGAACGATTTAAGTTAAAAAAAAAAAACAATATTTAATATTCTACTGCCAATGACTCGATAAAATTGAGGCCAACTTTTTCTCTAGCCTAAATATTTTCTTAACAAATATTTTTGCTTAAGTTTTTTTATCTTCTTTAAATGCCACATTTGTAAACTTTATTACATTAAGTGTTTGCAATCATTTAAGTTGTTTACATAAAGTATCAATATACTAAAACATAAAAATATATATTTTTTCATATTCACAAATTCAAACTTCTTCTATATCTTATGCAAAAATCCATCAACTTAATATATAAAAAAAACTTTATGTATAAAAGTTCTTTAGAAAATACATAGTTGTACTTAGTATGTACAACACGAACCAGACGAAGTAGGAAAAATTAAGAAAAAGTTGTCAAAACAACACTATTATTACATAAAATATCTTGCCTGCATTATTGATAAACAGAAAACTTAAGAAGCCAATGAACTTGATGTCTAAAAAGTACTCTTGGTAGTTGAAAGGCAAATAAAAACAACTGACACAGGAATAAAACCAAAGGAAATGCATTCTTTCACATAAGATGAACAGCGGCAAAGGGATGAAATAAAGATGAAGGATTTCATTCGACTTAGGCAGTGAGACAATGTAAAGATACGACAGACATAAGCAAAGAAGTAATAATATTGAAAATAGTTTTGTCAAAAACAATAGCACAAAATCATTTTATTTATAAAAAATCTTTCTTTTTAAAATATTTTTGAATAAAAATTTCATGAATTTAGCCAACAAAATTGTCTATTGACTACCAGCTATCAACGTTAAGAAAATATATTTTTAATTGTTTTTTGTTACAAAAGTCGTCTCTTGTAAAAAGTCTAGGAATAAATATTTAATTGAAATCTGTCTCTAAATACCCAGAGTTGTTAACCACGCTAACGTGCCGATAATAATGTGAAGATGAGGCACATCTATCTGCTTTTTACACATTCATACACACACACACACACAACATGACGCAACCCAATTCACCACCAAACGTTCAAAGGCAGTATCGCGCTTTCGAACGTTGTTGAAAGAGAAAAAGCTGCTAAAGCCAAGTCGTCGCTCAGTTTGTGGCAGCTATCTGGTTTTAATGTTTCGCTCATGAATCAGCCGAAACGACACCTTGGCAATATCCAAAGGTACCCACAAATCAACTCGTAAGTAATTCGATTTTTACATCGTACTTATAGTTTATCGATATTGCGAAGGGCACTTCTAATGGCTAAAGCTTTCATTTTCTCTAGCATTTCTTACATGCCTTGATGCAGAAATGTATTTTCAGCATTTTGTTTACCTGATGTTTTCACACTTTCATAACTTTTTTTTATTATTTATGTTTCATAAGAATACAAATTTAATTTTCTAGAAATTATTTCCAACTTAAACGCACAAATGAATTGCGTTTTTGTTTCGCTTCGGATTATTATCGAAAAATTATCGAGAAATGTGCAGCGAACGCCTGATTTTATTTTTAAATTTGCAAATATTTTTCGCAAAATTTTGTTACATAACTTCTTCGCTTTAGCAAACATTCGTTTGTTTTCGAAACTAAAGTGATCTAAAAACCGGAAACAACAAACTGAACCACTCTGACCTCACCGTTATCAATTTCGGAAATTCTGTACGAAAAGTATCTGATCACTGGTATTAAAACCTAAAGGACCTTAATGAAATTGCGAATGCTCGCAAAAAATCAATTTTTCAAAACACTTGTCTGAAAGTATTTCCATTGATAATTATTATACTTGCTTCTCTGTTGACGCCCTATGTTCTACGTGAACATTTTATTTAAATATTTATTTAACATTTATGTATTTATATTATTTTTAGATAAATAAATGACATATATACATAGATGTAGGTATATATATATATACTTGATTCTATAAAGTTATTGAAAAAGTGTTTATTTGAATTTATTTTTTACTTATTAATTGTATTATTGATTTTTCCAATTCGGTTTCTAAGACCCGTTGCAATAAAAAAAACTTTTCTGAATTGATAAAAAAAATTCAAAAATTTAATTTTATACAACCATAAAAAAGCATACAGTATCTGGTATTTTTATTTAATATTTTGTTAAATTTTATAAATATCCTTGTTTGGATTTTGTTGTTAATGAGAATAATTACAATATTTAGTACTTTCAGTATTTAAATTTCCTATTTCTGTGATAGAACCTATTTTCAGTTAAACTCAATATGAATAAGAGAAAACTTTTTCTTTGCTAGAAGGACCTCTTAGTTTCCGAACATCGCGAAAAAATGTAGTGAACTTTTTAATCAAACAACTGCTGCAATACAGCTGGCATGTTCAGCTTTTATCGCAAGCAAAGCTTTTGGTAGACAAGAAAGTGTAATATTCCATTGCTTTAAGCAATATCAAATACCTTCCGAACATACTACTGCCTTCACATTTAAATATCCTTTCAGTTTACATGTGATTCATGTAAACAATATTTTATTTCTCAAGAGTCTTCCAAGATAATTTCTTGTACTGAAGTTCTTTTGGTAGTAGTATGTGGTCCTTACCGTTCTATTTTCAATATGCCAGGATATAACACATTCATAATAACAACTAATTGCTACTGCCACTGAAGAATGAGCACCAACAACAACAACATCAAATCATGCTTTAATAATAAAACCAACTCAGTCAATCTGTTGCACAATTCAAAAAGGCAGCATATTGCTTCTATTACTTACTTTGCCATTACAAACAGACATAAAACTAAGTATGTGTAAATATAACTTATTATATTTAGTATATATAGAATCTTGAGGTTAATTTCCGGGGCTTACTACAACTTTGCAAGTTTATCGATTGGTGCATCTTTAAATTGAACAACAGAAAACATAAAAAATTATATTCCAAAAGCAAATTAATTTTTGTTGTTGAAATTTGTTTTATATGCGAAACTTTTATACTTTTTAATTTGAGCCCAATACAGTCATAAGCGACTTATTTTATAAAAAAAGAAATTGTCAGACTTTTGTCTTAGATAACTTTATAATTTATTCAATGAAATTTAAAAATTTAAAAATTTAAAAAGAAAAAAGAAGCAGTTATTAGAAAAGGGTCAGATAAAAATAAATCGTTAAAAATATACAATAAAATCCAGAAAATTTCAATTTCAGATTTGATTTGCAGATTACTCTGCAGTTTTGTGTATAAATTTTCTAATAAACCTAGCTAACACTAAAAATATTTTTATATACGAATTTTTAATCTTTAACTGTAATGCAAGCATTAATGTTTTTAAAAATATATATCTCCACAAAATTTTTCTTATATAGAGTACAATAACTGCGGTATTTACCGCATAAAATCTTTATGTATTGAAAATTTTGTATTTACAACATGATAAAGAGTCAGTCTTTTTTACAATTAAAAACATACAGAATAAAATTCAATTCAATGAATTTTTCAAAATCGCTGAAGTTTTATTTTGTAAAAACAATACTTTTTCAATTTTCTGATTTTGAAAAATGCAGCAATTACGTCATCGAAAAAATATAGGAAAAAAAGTGTGTAAATAAAAAATCTATATTATTAATAGGCAAACACGTTTTTTAGATCCCTTTTAAAAATATTAAATTGATTTTGGAAAGATTTATATGTTTCTAAACGGGCTTTTACGATTACATTAATTTTATTTAAATCAGTTCGATATTTAGGGAGCTATAAGAGTTTAAAGTTGCTACTTACACATGCACACTTAGTATTGCACATGCATGTATCAGCTTCAACTTAAAAAAGAAACAAAGTGTGCATGTATGTTTGTCGAATTCGCCTTTGCATAGCAATGAGACAGAGTTTTAAGTTGTTTATTTATAATGTTTCTTGTTTTTATTTTATCGTATGCAAATGTTTAATAATAATTTCTAGAATGCGGTCGATTGAGCCGACTGCTAAATACACTAGTAAAAATAAATATGTTGAACTCAGAATTCTCTGAACTCTCATATTCTGCTACAATATTTTTCAAATTGGAATTTTTGATAAAAAAAAATTTTAAGACTGCGTACCATATGGTTCTTGTAAAATACCTTATATATTGCATAATCTTGCAATATGACCTATTCACCATAACCGTAAGATAACAGTGAAGATAATGATGTTATTAAAAACTCTACCATCCAAATTAAAAAACTAATGCTTGATAAATAAGGAAAAACAGAACGTAAATTGGAAATGAAAAAAAAAATACATGAACTTCTTGAGTCTATTGCTGGTTAGAGAATATGAAACAACAACTGGAAATAGAAACTAAACTTTCTTTATTTTAACTGAAACTTTTTTTTGCATTATTTTCACTACACTACGAAAGGGTAGAAGTAAAGGTATACAATTTTAAGTGCTTAGGAAAGAAGTATTTCTCTCTATGACTGCCATGGCATTAGATAGTCTCATGTGATAACTTTAACAAAACAACAGCCAAAGTGATGTTATGAAAAGGAAACTTAAAATTACACAGAAAATTTCACACATTCAAAAAGTATTCATGCAGTGCAGCAAGTCTTCGTAGCATGTGTTGTTAACTGAAGTAAACTGTTTGTTGAATATAAAGTTGAGATGATACTGCACTTCTTCTTACATCTAAAGTTTAACATTGTTAAAAGGAAGCTGCAAGGCTAAAAAAGTAAATACACATGCTCAAGGAAACAAGAAATATAAAACTTGCAGACTTAAAGCGCAAATGAAATCTATACGATCTGCTCAGTAGTAAAGTTTTTTTTTTCTTTTATTTTTGAAGTTGTTTGCTTATACAATGAGTGAGAATTAATTTTTGTTTTAACTTCGTAATTCATATATTTTGTAGTTGCTTAACTCATAAATATACGTGCGGAAAAGTTTGAAATAAAGTCTTTGGCCTGATGGTGATCCAGGAGAATTATTTAAATAATTTCCACTTTATAAGTTGCAGTCAAGGAATAACTATTTGTTAAATATATTTTTAGTCATTGTTCTCAAATATGAAATAATAAAAAAAAATTCTAATCCATATTGGTTGTATGGAAATTCATAGTGGCAGCTAGGAAAATTGACTGCATACTCTCATCTGATTATATCGAACAAAGATCAGCCTCATGCTGATCTGACGAGCAAATGTGACCAGGTTATTCAAAATTAAAAAAATGGGATGATCGTTTAGATCTTGCTGAGGTAATACACAGAAAATATGAAGAAGCTGAAAGTATGATATTCATTTTTATTAAATCATTTGGTTAAATGGTTAATATTCCTAATCACATCGGCAAAAACTTTGATGGTAAAATAGTGACTTAAAATTCGAATAGACATACTAGAGTATCGACTCGTTTAATCGAGTAAAGTTGTTTCTTTATTTGATCGAATAATGGAATTAGTTAATTTCGATTAACGAATAACTCTAACAATTGATGTCAATTAATCGACTAAAATAAATTTCTTAGTAAATTCGACTTTCTTCAATAGAAAAATACTTTTTTTAATTTCTAATTAATTAAATCCTTTAAAACTAAGTAACATGTTATTACTTTCTGTATTTATCTTTATTACACATATTTTTGAATATATTTTAGTCCCATTTTAGATGTGTTTGTATGTAACAAATGATGTAAATAATGATAAACATCAAATTACATACGTCACAAATGCCAAATACTTAACACGCAAATTTTTTATATTTAGTTTGACGTTTATCATGCAAAACCTATCAGTTTTATAACTAATTAATATTTGTTAAAATAATATTTAAAACGAGACATATTTAGTTTTCATTTCTATCACAAACTGTATTAGAATAATAGATGATTTCATGTATTTAGATAAGACAAAGAAAATATCAGAAAATCTAGAAAATGTTTTTAATGCTATCACCAACATCTGCTTTAAGTGAAGCAAACGTCTAAGCTGTATACTGTTTTTAAAAGACTTAAAAAAATATGTTTCAAATCTCGTCAACAGTACAATTTTTCTTTAAAGATAATTTTTGATGTACCATAACTTTTTTTGAGTTTTAGAACTTGATGCGTGGTACAAATGAGTTGTTATTTTATTGTTTGTTTTTAACTACTTCTTTGTTTTATTTATTTTTTTGTGTATTAATATAATAAAAGTATCAAATCAAACAGTGATGTATATATTTTGCCATTGGATGCATTTACTTGATTTTCTTAAATTATTTGAATTATTCGAGTTGTTCGAATAATTTAAAATCTTTACTCGATTAATCGAGCAATTTTAAAATCTCAACATCGATTAATTCTTTACTCAAACAAAATCGAAATTCAAATAAATGGATACTCTAAGCCATACACAGCACAACGTTTTTCAGGTGATTGATTTGGGACTCAATTCTGAGAATTGCACGTAAAAGTAGAATCATTCGTTTTGTTAAGTTGGCTGCATTAATAATTACATTATAAAAACAGAACAACATTGAATATTTCAATATAGAAAATAACAAGTATACGTACGATATACTGAGATATAATCGTGTTAAAATATAGAAAAAGTGAAAAAAAATTACGGCATTCGTTATCGAACGAAATCCACTCAAATTCAAAAAATTTTGTAAGGGATTTTGTTCGATATCGAATGCCGTAATTTGCATCCAGGAAAAACTCCAATATAAAGTTTTTATAGTCACTATACATAAGAAGCTTCTAGCTTTTTTTGGTTAGATGTTTTCTTCATCTATATCTATTTCTTAAAGTGAGATGCGCCCTTTCTAAATTAACGAGAAATTCTATTTATTACATTTATTTTGGCGTTTTAACTCATTACTTTATTATGCCGATATCATTGGAGGCTTGTACTTACTACCTCAGATTACAAATAACAACTTAAACATTAAAAAAAAATTAAAAATCTGCAGTGAGTATTAAGCTCGTGTCTTTATATCAGTTGTTCTGTTTTATGTCAAGTGTTTTATTCACTGGTCTATTGTACATTTTTATTATGCGGTGAAAACTTGTTTCCGTATACACATGGACAATAAGAAATATATTTCTTCGCCAGTGGTTGAACAGACGACCATCTGTATGATAAGCGCACGTTCTACTACTGCGACACTCAGAGAAAATTTTTTTGTTTATTTATTATAAAGCGGTTATATAAGTGATTACCAGGTTTTGATGGAACTGACAAGCTGGATTGAAAACTACAACATAAATATTTATGAGAGCGTATAGCGACCCTTGAAAGCAGTAGTTGCGAGTTCGGCTTTAGTGTTGTCAGAATTAATTAGCTTCCACTGTTTTATTTTTTTAGTACAAATAGTTTATATGAACGCAGCCAAAGCTGAATTAATAACAACATTGTTCGAATTATAAGATAATCCAAAATTAATAGTAAGAGATTATATCACTACTGTAATGTAATGCAAACATTATGTATTTGTTTATGGGGAAAAGTATATTGTGTTTAATAGAAATGATTAGCAAGTTTTTGTTGAAACTGATAAATCACATAAAAAGGGGAATAAACACCACCACATGAATGTTAAAGAAAGCGTGAAGCAACCCTCGAAAGTACTCGTTGAGTCTTAATGTTGTTAGAACTAATAAGCTTTTCCCATTCTACTTTTTTAATTTTTTTTAATTAATAAAAATAATTTATATGAACGTAGCCAAACTCTATTTAATAGTTTGCAATTAAACCAATATTGTTCGAATTAGATAAAAATTAAATTATACTTTGATTTTAAAATAAAATACATTTAAAATTCTATTTTATTGTTTAATTTTTGTTGCGGAAAATTTTCCAATACTTGCTTGGCAGTACTTCTGAAAGATTTAACAACTTGCTGATCTTATTTCCACTACACCGTATTTGTCTAGATATTTTAAATATATAAAGTGTATAAAGGTAGATGGCTTGGAGCACTATGCAAACAAGGTAAACCTCTGCTGCATTCCTTATTGTATTCCTTCTTTGTACTCTTTGCATTATCGACAATATGCTGCACTAAGCCAATGATTTTTAAACAAAAGTGATTTTAGCTTCTTTTTTATTCCATTGTAACACACAATCCCTTTTTGTTGCACTATAAATTCTTTTTTTATTTTTAAATTCTTAAGTTAATTAAATCAAGTATTTTAATTGGAAGCCATAAGGGTTTTAAAAATACACAGACTCAAACATTTATAGTAAGACTGATACATGATATATGTGAAGATTTTCTTTGATAGCAGCATAAAGGAGTGTATCGCAAATTCAATAACAATTTAGAATTGAAACTAATTTAAATTATAACCAAGTTCTTTTGTATCATGTACATGTATATTAGAGCGACTCATCTTGTATGACGAAGAGAAACAAGTTTTGTTGCCCCTTGTGAATGCGAGATTTCTTTGATTTTATGAGCATTCCCAAAACATTTTGAGAATTTAGCTACAACGACTGCTTATAATATATTTTTTTATTTTTTTTTATTTTCGTGTTTCAACATACAAAAATTAGTATAACATTTCAAAGGACTTGTCAAGCCGCGTCAATGGCGCATTAGACCTTATCCATTTATCTACTACCAAAAGGCTGATCAGTATATTTAAGCTGAACTGGACAGGTTATAAATGTTTTTGTGAATAAATTATAGATCGCAACAATTTGAATTGCCAAATATTTTTTTTGAAGAACAAACACAAACCGCGAAGTTATTTTGGCTCTTCTGCAGAAACATCCAGGGTCTAGGCAGGCATCCCCTAAAACTAAACGCGTGAACAAGAAAGGCAAAGTGAAAGTGAAAAACAAAGTCTCGAAAAACAAAAATGTTCTGTGAAGAAATCCTAGTGAGGAGTTTATAATTTAATATTCAGTATCCAAATAACAATAGAACTTGGTGTTGATTATACAAGAATTGTCAGAGTGTAGCATGATAATTTATTCAGTTTATTGTCGTTGAGGCAGATTTTTTTAATTGAATTTGAAATGTTTTACCTAACAGACATCAAAATTTACACACAGGAAAGTGGCGCAAAATTTAAAACTGAAATTTGTAATCGTGTTTGCACTCATATTCGCGAATACGTTAAAATTTAAATTCCATACATCGCTTGTATGTTTTTATGTGTAATAGATACTAACATAATCATCTAACACATTTTCAAAACAACATCTCAATAGTATTCATGTTCTTTATTTTTTTTTTTTGCTTTAATTCTCGCTACAATACAAAAATATTTTGTGTTTACTCATCCTTTATGTAAAACTCAGTATTCTTATAAATTTATTCTACTATATAATTCTTTGCTATTGCTGTTATGTTCACGTCCCCCTTATATGAAAAATATGTTCCATAGAGACTGCTACAGCAACAGTAGAACTTCAAAATAGAAGCAGCGGCAATGGAAGGTATGGGTGGCTTCATGAATTAAAAAGATTATTATTTACTCACTATTATTTCTGAAGCACTTTTGTCACAAGCGCTGTATTCTAAAATGCTAAACAAACACAAAAAAAAGCAGCAACAACAGCATACAAAAGCTTTTATTTAAGCATTCAAACGCACACTCATGCATATAAATTTGTCTAACGTTCACGTCGCTCTTGTAAGTGTTACATCTAATTTCACATATTTATTCTGTATATTTAATTCACAGCACACAGAAAGGTGCATATAAATGTAGGCACTTATGTGTATGTGCGAGTGTGTAGTGGGTTGTGCATTTTCAGAATAAACTTATGCTTGAATAAATTTCAAAACAAGCGCGCTTGTTGCTATTTTATAGACACTTCACATAAGCTGAAAATAGGGATGTGAGCGTGATGTAGTTATAAAGATTAAAAGCAATTATCCCTCAAGAGTTTTGAATAAAAATATTATGAAAAACTAAAATTGTTTTCAATTTATATAATAATTAAATCATTGCGTCCTGTGATAAAAAGTACAATTTTCTAACAATTTTGAAAAATTTTTAACAATTTGAAATTTTGAATTTTAATATACAATTTTGTTCGTTGTTTGCACTTTAACTACACTATTAATTTAATATTAAGTTGCCGTACTTGTAATTGTATTTCCGTTTTTACTAAGTATATAAAGGTCGCCTTCACACAACCGTGGTTTTAACACTGTGTGAATAAGAGCGCTCACCAGCGCCGCCATGTGGGATTCAAAAAGAAGCTGCGTGGCCGGCAAATTCCACTAGCTGACAATTCTTGTACATAATCTTAAAATTTTGCACAACACCTTGCTAATGTGTTTCAGCAGTATAGTACCACGTTCTTACATGTCGTAACGATTTCTTAGCAAAAATGATATTAAAAGCAACATAATCCGAGCGAAAAAGTAATGACCGTCCGATCAATTTTCTGTCAATTGATCTAAAAATACCGGATCTATAACTGGTGAAAATAGTTGTGATGCAAAAACTTAAAGTAATTTTTCTTAGTGTTGAACAGAACCGAAATAATTTGTGCTAGTGCCCGAATAATTTCGGCATTTTTCACATCACAATACACGATCGTCGACAAGACAACCAATCGAATTTTATTTAGAATGGTTCAAGATTTCAAAAAAGTGTAATCATGTCGTCTGTTTAAAATAAACACCAACACATTTAAAAAATTTACACACATTGATCATGTATTTTCATGTCAGAGGCTTGCCAAATGTTTTTGAAAAATATTTTTTTCTCTTGATGTATAATGCAGAAAGAGTGTCTATACATACCAATAGTAGCTCTCACTAAATAAGCCCATTAAGATTAGATATTGTGCCTGTCACCGACTTTCTTAATTTTGCCATTAAACCCCTCCAACAAAAACGTCAAGTAAAAGTGTCAGGCTTCTTCCATGTTAAGTTTCAGAGATAGAACCGGTCACAATCACCTGGGAACCGATTCCGTGACTTATTTTGTGGCAGGCAGTTGTCTTACCTCTTGGGGAGTTACAACGCCAATAAATATATGAATTACCTTCCTTTCATTACTTCTACTATCATGCTTTAATTCACTACTTTAACATGGTGATGTAATGGGAGGCAGGTACTTAATAGCCAGGACAAGTTTAAATATTCACAGAAATTATTAAAATATGCATGCAAATATTCCAATAAAATCTTTCAAATATGCACTAAAATATGCACCCGAAAAAACACTGACTAATCATTTTTAATCAGTTTTATTTAAACAAATATTTCTTACAAAGTATAATCATATGTTTTTTCAAGTTTTGAAATTGAAAGGATCTTCGATTGTTGCACAAAACGGTCAAGTATATTGAAAATATACGTTCAACATCTTAGTCAATGTTTGTAGGCCAACATTTCTATAAATACTTCGTTAAGTTTTTCAATAAATGTTTTATTCTTAATATTCTGAAGTTTTTCTTTTACGTCGTCTATGACGGATAACCGTTCATATAAAGAAAGTCCTTTGGTCTCCAATTTTATTTTACTGCGGCAAATACATTCAAAATTATCCTTAATGTATGGTAAATTTGTTTTTACCGTTGAATTCTTAAATGAAGCCTTTGCATTGCATATCGACTCTGCCTGATCATCACAGTGCTTATTTAAAATGCTGCTTATTTCAATGAAGTTGTTAACCAACATCACCGTCTAGTACGTGGTACAGAGTTTTTCTGGGGGATTGATCATACTTGGGTGCATAGAATGCATTAGCCGCCGTAGACTAGTAGATAGCGTACTAGACTATTAATTTGGGGGGTCGCAGGTTCGATTCCTGCCTAGACCATGAGTGTTTCTGCAGACAAGCCGAAATAGCTTCGCGGTTTGTGTTTGTTCTTTAAAAATATAAAAAAAACATTGATACGAGAGTGCGCAGGAAATCAATTAAGGCAATAAGTTTATTTGGAAAAATACTACATATTATACATGTATGTAGTTCTATCATAAGAAAAACGGTTTTGCAATTTGCAAATTGCAAAATCTAAGCGAACAAAATCTGCAATTCCATGCAACCCATGAGCTAGACATGTAACATGCAACATTTTAAAGGTAAAAAATTTTTAATGATCGCATTTCGGAGACTATATATGGAACTGATTCAGTTATCACAATAATTTTTTTTAAAGAGTTTCCAACCTGCGTAATATGGAAATTTGTGCATGTTATATCAAAAATGCTTTTCTTGGGAAAAATTGGAAAGATATGCAAATGCATAGTTTGCATGTAAACAGCATAAAAAACTTGCCCTGTTAATAACAAATTAAAACATATTTAGACATAATTAAATGCACGACGCATAAGTCTGCTTTGAGTATTGAACTCTGTTGTATAAATTGTTATGTTTCACGCGAAGTGTTGTACTTGCTGGTCTATTGCACAAATTTTTTGCAGCCTCTAACAATTTTTTTCGCAAACACACACAATAAAAATAAAAAAAAAAACTCTTTCTTGAGGTATTGAAATGTTAGTCTAGCGTATATATAAATAGGTCCCACGTTTTTTTTGTGGTACAATTTTAAGTATGCTATTGTCCATTAATATTGATGAAAAATATATGTTCTAATATATTGTTTTCTTTAGATATGCACAATATAAAAAATTGTTTCAAAATTCTTTCCATAAAAGTGCTTGAAAAACAACAACAATACACATGTATACAACTTTTGTGGTGAAATGAATACAAAGGATAAATCGAAATAGTGGTCGCATTTCAACCTCCGGGCGATCCTAGTATATATAAATTCCTGTTGTTCCTATAAGGTTCATATGGCCGCATGTTAATGGTAGCGTTTAATCTATTACTGCGGCACTTAGAGAATAAGTTGCATTTTATTTAATTGAAGTCATTGTAAAATTTGTGCTGGGTAAGAGTAAATAGTAACAAACACTTTACTCAATTCCGTGGTTATGATGCGACATCAAGCGTTTAGTTCACCCAGAAAAAAACATCACGCTAGAAATCGACGTTAAACACGAGTGAATGTTTTTGAACAATCGAGGCATCTCAACCGAGTGGCTACAACAGATTTTACATACATATTTCAAGATAGAAAATTTATTAATTAATGCAGCCTGGTAACTTCTTCAAAAGACGTTTTGGAGTGATTCAACGGCAATTCAAAGTAGTTTCTGTGCCCTGAACGTTACGTAGAGCCGAGAACGAAACAACGGTGCTTTACAAAACACCAGCGGCCTGGGAATAATAAAAGAAATGAACTTGGGTGGGTGAGATAAAGTGGATCTGTTGAATTTCGAGATCAAAACCGATTACATTGAATATAGTTTAGCGAATACCAGCAAATATTGTTCGAAACGGCTGGCCAGATTCAACATTGATTTAAAGTTAAAAATGAATGTTTTAAGCGAAAAATATGTGCTTCAACGTGACAACGCACCGAACTACACGTGTGTAACACATCACATTATTTTTTACCTCTTAATTATACTTCACATTATTTCGCAATATTAAAAGTGAATACGGTTGTGCACTTAAAAAGATAGCGGCTATACTAAAATAGATTCTATGCAAACTTAAAATGTCTACTTATTACATTTTAAATACTACCGAGTAAAATAAAAATTCAAATACGTGGATCTATCAAAATCAAATGAAATGATTTCCAATTTAAATACTTTAAAAAATTCCGGGTAAATACTCTAAACTTTTCGTCAACCTGCATGATCGTGAATATGAAAATTCGCATGCGTTCATCTCTATTTATACGTTTAAATACCGAGCAATACACAATCACACATTAAGCTTAGCATACTTTCAGGAGTGGGCGTTAATTTTGTATATGAAATGTATTTGTTTTTATGTGTGTACACAAGGATGTAATATTTCTTTCAAAGATGTTAAATTTATGCTGCATATACACAATTATTTGAGTAAATAAAAAAGCAGCTCTAAGAGATTTAGACATTTTATTTGAATAATAATTATTGCAGGAATAAGTTTAATGACAAGAGGGTTTGAATGACGAAAAGAACAAAATGAAAGAGTGCTAGTACATAAAGCTGTACACTTCAGTTGCGTCATGAAATCAAAACAAAATAATCTTAATAATAGCGTGTACAATAGAGACATAATATGTTATTCTATTACCCAATAAAGTATTTTTATTTTAAGGGAATATAACATAATTTCTATGCACCAGAGAGAATTAATGCTAGTATCTAATAATTATCATCTGTTGGTATAAACAAAAATGTTGAAGTTTTTTCATTGATTTCCTTTTATTTTAAAAACAACAAAAGTAAAATGAATTACCATTTATTATTACTTAAAGAAATGCACATCTATATGTGAACTTTAACACTTGTTTGTTTACAAAAAAATCCTACAAAGTATACAAGTCAATATTCATTTGAAAAATTTCCACCTTCAGGTCTTAAGCTTTTGTTCATATCAATAGTATCAGAAAATTAAATTAAAGTCGTAAACTACGTAATAAGGTTTTTCTCGTCATTATGCCAGATAATATTTTACATAAAGAGTTTAACAGAATGTTGTATGTGCATGGATGTATCTTATACGCATTATAAAATCTTTATTGCTCATACGTACTGTGTTCCGAATGCACAATCAGGTGTAACCTCAAATAAATAAAACAAACGATTTTTGTAATTATTGTCGTACAATAAAATTCACTGTTTTTGCTTTTTGTGGTTTCTCTTTCAACAAAACTGAACGCTAAAGCCAGTAAATTTCCTTTATTTGCATGCTGAACTTTGTAACACCAAAATCCAAAAACTTCAATAAAAGAATTATTTTTATTATTAGTTTTTTTTTTATTTATTTAAAAAAAATATATACGTTTCTGTGCCATTTTGTAGGACAATCGATAGTGCAATGACTGTGTGAAAATAAACTCAGCCAAGGGCAAAAAAGGAGTGAGATCGAAAAAAGTTTTAGCAAGTGTTTTACTAGATCTTTTTTGTTGCACGCATTTTATTCATGTTTATTTTGAAAGATATGTGATCGCTAGCGTTTTGTTGTATTTAAAAA
Organism: Gymnocheta viridis; assembly: GCA_956483585.1. Classification (NCBI taxonomy): domain Eukaryota; kingdom Metazoa; phylum Arthropoda; class Insecta; order Diptera; family Tachinidae; genus Gymnocheta; species Gymnocheta viridis. Next base: position 45,187,827 of record OY101441.1, read on the forward strand.
TATATATTTTAGACAACTGCAAAAATGGTACATTGAAGATTTCGCTAGATGTCATTATTAACTGTTTCAAAAAATAGTTTCAAAAACGGTTCGCAATCACATTGAAATATACTTACAACCATACAACATTTTTATAGTCACACTGCAATGTGTGCTTGCAAACCGTGAAGGTAAACTGTACTTCTTCTTACAAGTTTAAGAAAGTAATGCACATGATATATGAAAAAACTAGAAAAATATACTATTATTTTATTAAATAATACGTTTTGTCTAGCACGCTTTAATTTTGAATTTTCGTATTCGTTATTAAAGCAACAATGCACATTTCGCAATATCGATTACACTTACGAAGTTAAATCTCTATGTAAATAATAAACGTTCTTGTATAGACATCTTTAACATATCAATTGAGTTATTACCCCTTACTCCGTAACTATTTGTCTACGTCACATCAAGGCAACACCAAAAAATAACCTCTTATCCACTTGCTAGCGACAACAGTTGACTACTTTTAATTGCAAGAGCTTATTTATTGGCGTTGCATGTGAACGTTGAAAAATAGTTACGAAGTAATTGTGATTGTCTTTTTGCTAAAGCGACAATAACAACACATTTCTTCTTTAAAATTGCGGTGTCTTTATAGTCCGTGAAATATAGTTCTGTCAAGAATGACATATCTTCTTTATACACCCTTTAATTTTTAATTAAATTATATGTTTTATATATGTTATTAAAGCGGCAATAAACACCTTGTGAGATTTTTCAATGTCTATTATGAATGTAAATAATATTTCTTCTCTGTGTATCTTTTAATTTTTAAAATATGTACAGGCAAATCCCGATATAACAACCAATATAATGTCAGGACCATTATTCGCTACAACGAAAAATTCGTTATGTCGCGAAGTATTTTTCTTTCAGTTTTCCTGTTATTAATCATTTAAAAAGCATTCAGTTCATTGATATTACAAACATAATTTTAGTTTTAATGTTAACAACTAAAAAAACAATGTTTTATCTGGTAGCATCTTTCAATAGAGACCAGTTTCATTCGCATTGAAAATAACATCAAGAGTTAAATTATTGTCCTCTATAATTTTTTGTAATTTTATTTTAAAAGGATTTACTATATTAGATCTGGATGATAACTTTTCTCCTGATTCCGTAAGAAGTCTAATTCCGCATCTCTTTTTGAATCTAGATAACCAGCCATCATTTGCATGGAAGCCACATTATAAATGCTTTTTTTGTATCTCTATGGCTTTTACTTTTAACGCAATTCAATTTATTCGGAAATGTTTTTTCTTTTGGCTAAGAAACCAAACGTAGAGCTCCTTTTCCATTCCAGGATACTTACCATTTCTCAAAGATAGACGATTTTTCGAGCCATTGCTGGTTGTTTCCGAATGCGAGACAATTTTTGTTTGCATTTTCTTCAGTGTACATATTGATTTGGGTATTCTATATTTTACTCCAATTTCACGCGGGCTTATACCCTTTTTACAATCATCCAAAATTATTATTTTTTCATTCAACGATTCTTCTCCTTTTTTCCAATTTGACAATTGCACAGCTTAAAATGTAATACAAAGGATCGCAGCATTTTATTGTTAAATAAACTCTCAAATAAAAAACTCACGGTACAGCAACGATTTTTTTTTTGCTTTTGAATTGTTTGCTGTCTTTCATTTATTTTTCTTGCCTTTCGTTATATAGAGCACGCATTTTTCAGAGCATTCATTAGTCAAGGTAATTAATGATAAAATTTTAGATGATGATTTGTTTTTTACATTTTATTTGCAATTATATTCTTACCGCTCATTATATCGATTATAAGGGTTTTTTTAATGTTCGTTATATCGAATTTTCGTTAAAGCGAAATTCCGGGATTTGCCTGTAGTGAAAAAATTTTTGTTTACGAACATTTTGCGAAAAAGGTTCGAAATATTGTTATTCATAATGTATGTAATAATGTTATGTTATACATAAAAATAAGTCAATTAAAGAAATTAAATTTTTAACTTTGCCGCTTGTTCAAATTTTTTAGATCTCACTTCTAACAAAAAAAAATATAAATATATTTATATACGAATATTATGTACTTATAACATTTTGTAAAGGATGAGTTAATAAGGACCTAAGGGAGAAATATTACAATACCACAAAGAAAAATTTCAAGTCATATTATTAATTTATATAGAATTTTAAAGTCTTTAAAAACTTCAAAGAAAAACTAATACTAATTTTAATACTAATTTTAATTTTTTTCTAAATTATTTTAAAAGAATAAGATTGCTTATCAAACTTTAATCCATTCAAGAAAGTCATAAAAGATTATAAACATTTTTTTTAACATTTGCTGTAGTATTCATAACAAAATATTTTGTATTCTAAACTTATTTGAAGAAAATTTTGTATAAATAAATTTGTTTAAAAAAATTTTTCATACCTAATTTTTTTATGAATACATAAGAGGCTGTGGTATCTCGGTGCACTTGTATTTATTGACCTCTCATATAATTCAATCAATTAAAAAAATACATTATTTAAATACAAAAGTAAAAAGTTTTATTTACTCAAGCCAAAAGATGTTATAAGTTTAATATTTCATATTGGAATTTATCAGATATCTTCTAACAACAAACGCATAGAGTAATGCACTCTTCGACAGGCTTTTTCATCTCTTTACATAATAAATGCATTCAAAAGTGTGGACAGAAATTTTACTGTAAAAAAATTCAATAGATCGAAAAAAGCCAAAATGGGCTAAAAATTAACTTCAGTAAGGAATTGTAAATGTAGTTTCTTTCTTTCTCTTCCTAATCTTTTTGATTAATTAGCATTTTTGAAAGACCACTCAAATTTTCTGTATCTATAGCATATAAAAAGCATTAGTTTTAGATTGTTAAGACAAGTCACCGCATCCGTTTTACGGACCAGTTATTGCTGCTGCTGTAACATATTTCAATTGAGTTTTTTTTTAATAACATTAAAACTTTTAAGACGGCCGAGTGTTGACATAAAGAAGATGAACTTCGTTCACTCATTTTTCACATTTCATTTAATGCACGCAAGGTTAAGTGAATCAACCGTGATGGATACGACAGGGCATAGCATCTTGTAATAATAAATGATATTTTGATCCCACCAAACTCTCAATGGTCTATCAGATAAAGTGATATACTTTTTCTCTTGGGACTCTAATAGAATATACATTTATGATCCATTTATGATGATTTATTTTTTGCTTTAAATCAAGTACTCTTAAGAGAAAAATAAGGTCTGCACCATTCTGTAACATACCCAATTGCCTTACATTGAAATGATTCCTGTCGGTATTCCTGGAAACTTATTATATTGTGTTTTATGCTAATCTTCATCGATTAATGCCTTCTATAATGTGTTTGGTTTTCTTTTACTGCGCACAATAAGATTTGCCTTCCAATTAATAAGGACTTAAGGTAAATTCCAGTTAATATTTTCTGTGTAATCTACGCACACAGAAGTATTCATGGGCTAACTTTCAGTTATTTTGCACGAATTTTCAGTTTCTTCAATTTATAATCTCACATAAATTAATAGCTTAAATTCATATATAATTTAGTATATTTCAAGCAAAATATATTAGTAATAGAATGTGGAGCAACATATTTCCAAACTAGATAAAAAGAAAAATGAATTTGGAAACTTTAACTAAAATTTTAACATCACATTTCTAAAAATCCACTTGACAGTTAAGAAGTGCTCTCCAACAATTTCAATTATTGTCACAGATAATTTTGAAGACATTTTGGAGATTTGCATCAATATTTGAAACAAAATTTAATTATTAAAGGATCATGGAAATCGTCGTATACGATTGCTTTTTTAATTTTTTCAGTATTTTAAGAAACTTCTTATTTATAGTTTTGTTTATAATTTGTAAAGAATTCAATTAAACATTTTGGGCGGTCGTTAAATCGCGAATTCTGATTAAACTGATTATTCGATTAAAGGGGATACAATTATTTATCTAATAAAAAAATCACTAAAGAAAAACTGGTGTTTTTCTAACAAATTAACTTTTTGACTAAAATCTATTTTTTTTTAATTTAAAAATAATTCCGCAATAATTTTTTGAAAGATTCTCATAGAAATATGAATAAATATATTTAAAAAAATGGTTGAGAAGTTCCTTTTTTCGTTAAACACACATTTCTCTATTTAAGTTTAAATACAATTGTATTAAAAAAAGAGTAGAAAATAAATGTTTGTAGTACCAACTAGGGTTCAATTATTTTGCATATGAACTATTTTTGAGGTCAAAAGGTAAACAAAGGCAACAACAGCAAAAACAAACTTTTCATATGCAGTATATGCCCCAGTGTGCGCATGCAGTTAAAGTTTGTGTGATTGCAACAATAGTAAATTATTAAAAATGTTGAGAGAAAATGAAAACAAAGGAAAAAGTGAATGAGAACGGGGAAAAATTATTTTTTAAGCAATTTGGCATAAACTGTAATGTTTTGCAATTAATTATCGATTTCTATTTCTTTGCTATTAGTTTTGTCAATGATGGTTGTTCAAATAGATATTATTTTTGCATTTAAATAGAATTTAAAATATTTACTGCAATTGATTTTATGTATTTAATGAACGTTTTTAGAAAAAAAAGTTAGATTTTTTTTAAATTAATCTTTTTACAATGAGAAATTATTAAATCAAACTAACGACCATTAAATCGACAATTGTTTATCTTTCTTTCTTTGTATTTTTTTTAGATTTCTTTGTATCTCTTCGATGAACTCGAAGGATAGAAGATTTGCTTGGCTGATGCAATAAATAGGCTGTGTCCACCATCAACAATTCGCTAGAAAGTTCCTCTGGGAACTCTTATTTTATTTAAAATTTTAGGGCATGTGATTACTCGACAACTGCGCTCGGTACCATTAAGCGACGCTAAACACTAATCTTACTCGTGAGAGTGATTCGTAAAACTCTCGAAGGCCAATCACCGACAGTGGCCTGGTTGCACTTAAGAAATATTTACCAACCAGCCGTGATGTTTGTTTACTCGCCCAAAACTGTTTTACGACTGGAATTATTTATCTGTTGTTTAGGTGATAATCCTACCAATAAAGTAAAGGAAAAAGGAGAGTCTTTAACAATTGTTTAAAAATTGATTTCAAAATCTTTGTGTCGAGGTTTTGAAGTTGGAGCGACAGGGTGAGTGTTCTCTCTACAAACGGGAAGTTCCAGCAAGAACCCAGGAAGATGGTCAGGTCAGAAAATTATATACTGTACTGTAATTAGTATTAACAGGCGGAGTCCCGATAAGCCTTTCTCCTTTTTGGCATAAAGAACAAGGATTACTGAAAGGAAAACGCTATGATACGGGACAATGATATTTCGGTTTTTGCGCACAGAAAATATATTTCTCAAAAAATAGAGAATCTTTTTAACCTAAATGTAAGATTGTTTCTCATAAATGTGCATCAAATTATTCATTATGTATCTGGTTCTAGTCCAATTACACTTTTGTCTTTATACAACATACGACAACTTTTGCCTTTAACGAAGGAATCAATTTAATGCTTTTTATATTTTTCCAACATAATCATTCTTACTTTGAGCTACAGGATCTTGCAGTAAATCAATGATACGTATCTATGCATTTTCAATACATTCATACTTTCATTGTTGTCCCTAACAACTGTTACAATACACAAAAGTCTTTTGTTGCCTTATACATTGGAGATATTGAGCTGGCAATCAATATAAGAATCCTCCGCATTAAAGGACATTGCTTTCAAAACCATAGATTTCAATAACCCTTTAAAAATTAAAATTAATAATGTCAATAAATAAAACAAAAGATTATTAAAAATACATGTATGCATGTATTAATATGTGTTCATGCAAGGACTATCTATACAAAACAATGTTGCATGAATGAAGGTGTGTATTTATATGTTTGCCTTGCATGTCACATTTTTTTCTTCAAGCCAAACAATAGATGAGTTTAAAATTAAAAATGTAAGTAAGCAAGTATGTGTTATGGAATTTTTTAAATTTTATTTAATTTTTATATGATATATTATTGCCATTATTTATGAATTAATTTTTAAGACAAAAAACCAAAAAATTACAGTGCTCCGTTCCTTACTAAAAAAATCATTAAAGAAAAGTTACTTTCGCAAGTGTTTAGAATAATTATAAACACTAGAGTACGCTTAGCGGTCGAACGCCCATTTATTATGTTAAGTTTTTCCTTGAAGCTAACACATCCATTGTTATCAACATGTACACCCATATTTAATTCTCATCTCTTTCAATTCTGATCTCGTTTTATTTTTAAACTTCACTCATTTGAAGAGAAAAATATCTGTTTATTCACGTAAATACGTAGATGATTTTAAAGTTTAAAATTTAAACACTCTCATTGCTTTACTTGAAGAAATACTTATATAAGTGAAAGTACGTGTGTATTTTTAGCATTTGTAGTGGTAACAACTTTAGAAACCTTTTATTCCTTTAATACGTTTGAACCGATTCAAATAATATATAGTCGGGTCACTAAAGGTCAACAGTGTCTAACATTTAGTAAAAAATGAAGAAAATCGATTTGCAAACAAAGAAGAAAAACAAATAATAAATAATACTAAAATAATCAACTCAGTCACATCCAAGCTTTAGAAAAACTGAGTTGAGTACATCATATATTTTCAATTCTAATTTGATTTCATTTCGATATTTAATTATCACTGTTCAATCTGGGAAAGAAAATATGTTTAGAAATTTGGAAATAAAAATAAAACGAAACGTTTAGTAGGTAAAAACGTAGACTTTGAAGGACTAAGCTTAAACTAGTTTATAACCATTAAAACAAAAACCTTCTTTAACATTTCTGTGATCCACGGCGCCAAAGAATACTTCAGTGAATCACTTAGAACACATTTGAATACTCTTAACGTTGTAAATGATACAGCAGAAAGAGGAATTGCTACTATAAAAAAGCTTAACCAATCAGTAAGAGATGAGCAGCAACAAAAACAATTTTTGTTGAGGGTAGACGAACATTACAGAAAAATCGTCACCAAGCGAACGAAAGAAGAGATAGTGTTGTTCCAAGTTTATTAATACATAGTATATAATAAATTCCTTGTGCCATATTTTAGTTTTTACATCATTTATATAGTTATTTTTCTAATAAAAGTAAAAAATGTATATATGGTTTATTTCTACAAATATGGTCATAGTGTGCAACCTCTAAATATTATCCAATCTTTTTAAAATTCGGTATATATAATTTTTATATTACCGAGACGCGGGGCGTAAGCTGTTCATATTTATTTTTGTTTTAATTGCAATGCCAACTACTCGTACTATTCTTAGATTCCCGGATATATTTCATTCCCGAGAAATAAAGAAAAATCTGTTGAAATTTCCGGGAAAATATTAACTAGAAATAACTTTTATCAGAAAACGTTTACAAACACAAAAGAAACAATTATATACACCAAAAATTCCTTCCAATTTACATTTAAAAATAATAGATAACGGCCATTCAAAATACAGACAATATTAGAAACAATATTAGAAGCATATACAATTTTTAATATTTCTCAAAATTTTCTTGCATGTATTTCTGTATACCTAAAATAATAAATATTCAAATTGTTCTTTAAAAAATTATCAGTTCTTTCTTATTTGCGGAATCAAAGAGTTTTTTTGAACTTGGGAAAAATAATACAAAAATATATTGTTTTTTTTTTAATATTAACATAAAATTCTTAAATTTGTTGTTATATTTTGAAGGATATCCTTTAATGTATATTATTAATAGGCAAACACGTTTTTCAAGATACCTTTTACGGCCGTAATACCGAACCGCTTTTGGAAAGAATTATATTTTTTTTAAATGCGCTTTTACGTATATGTGGACAGTCGTAATTTTATTTATATCGGTTCGATATTTAGGAAGTTATGAGCGTTTAAGTTGCTACTAACCTATACACACTTATTACAAATGCATGTATCAGTTTCAACTTAAAAAATAAACCAGTTGTGCATGTGTTTGTCCAATTTGCTTTTCTAAAGAAATGAGGCAGAGTTCTAAGTTGTTTATTTAGATTGTTTTTTGTTTTTGTATTTTAGCGTATGTATTTATGCAAATGTTTAATATTAATTTTTAGAATGCGGTCGATTGAGTCGATCGCTGGATACACTAGTATTTATAATCTCTTGACATGACGAATACATTGAATTTGAGAGATTTGTACAAACATCAAGTTTGCTGAACTTTACTCTACATATCCTGCTTATTTTTAGATTTAAATGCTTCAATGTGATTTAGGACTCCCCAGAGAAGCTATTCGTTTTACTCGTAATTTCACACTTATAGAGGAGTTAGTTAGTATCATTGGCCTTCCTAAGCTCTCACCTGCAGAGCGCTTTTTCCTCAGCAATTGGAGCGAATTGCTCTGAAGTATACCTGAATACCTGAATAGGATATTTTAAGGTTTTCATTTTTGTACTATTAATTGCGATTCCAATATTCAAGTATAATAAAATTAATGTTAGGACAGATGCGAAAGTTTTTGGTAAAAATACCCGTATTTCGATAAGATAAAACTGTTTTTAGAAATGCCTTGATTGTGTGTCTATTTAAGGCATTTATCAACAAATTCAATCCAATGAAAGTTACATTTAAATTCTCGAAAAATTCCGATGAATTTGCCTACAAAAAAGTTCTGGGAAACATTTTCTGCCGACTGAGAACTCTAAAGTCCAAAATAAGGGTCTTATTTTTTTTAAATGAGAGAGTTAATAAATTTTATATGGAAAAGATCTATAATACAAAAATAAAAAATAAGAAAAATTTGTGGCGCTTTACAAATTAAGGACCCCAACATAATATTTACTATCAATATTTATTTATATCCTAATAATAATTTATTTGAAGTTATCAAAAATTTATTAGAAAAGAAAGTTGTAATCTTACATTTAAACTTAAACCTTTCAACAGATTACTTACTACGATATGTATTCACAAATTTCCAATCATTGACAAACAAACTTTTTTTTAATCGCACAATTTAATCCGATGTCGTCCTTTTTTCTAAAAAATCTTTTTAAATCTTATGATAAGCTACAGAATTCTGATAACATGAATATTGTAAAGCAGTTTGTTCTCTTTAAATATGTTATTTTCTAAAGATTCACTGCATTAAATTTTACACAAAGGCCAACTTTTATAAATTAATAAAGTACATATAATATTTTAAAAATTAATTTAACAATGAATTTAACAGTTTAATATTTAAGCTCGATAGAAAGAAAAACATCACAAGTATGCAAATAAATAGACAATCAGAAAAGTAAACACTTAAAGTGACAATAAGTTAAATCAATGAATTGCCTCCGCACAACAGCAACACTTACATCCATTATAATCCATAAGCTTTTGTTACAAACATGCATTCATAGTTACTAGAAAATAAACATACAAACTTACAAATAATAAATTTGTGAATCCAAAGAACAAAATCAGAGAGATGGTAATATTTAGTTGTTTAGTTTTTATACCATATTCAACATCTTCATTCACTTCACCCGCAAATGTTTAGACATAAAAATCAACAGTGAACTCTTTAAAAGCACCTCAAAAAATATTTTCAAAACTATTACAAACACATAACACAATATGTGAGGACATACTGTATCACATGTGTACACTTTATGACTTTTTAGAGGGTTTATGCGTTTTGAATTGATTTAAATTGTTGAAGAACTGCTACAATTTTACTATTTATTGTTGAATAGCAATTGTTGAGTAACAAAAAAAAAGTCATTTCTTTTTTGCAACACTCAAGGAACTTTATAAATAAAAGAGAGCAAAAAAATATAACGAACACTATAAAAATAAGGGATATAAATTGGATTTAAGCAAATTGAAATTTATACTGCTGCTAAATTTATACTTCAACATGCTATAAAGATTTTGACTGTAATAAACTTTAAGCGAATCTTCATGAACTTATCGAATAAAAAATTACCATTTTTCTCTACAAAGATAACCTTTTTACTAAAGATAATGTTTTGTTTAATTTTTCCATATAAGATATGATAGATAAAATGTTTTTTATAACAAGCTAATTAAATGGTTTATTAAAATGTTTCCTATAGAAAATAAGCTTTTGTACTAGAGAGATTTTTAAAGACATTAAAAACGTGTTTGATATTTTGCAAAAGATTTGCGGGAGCAAACAATTCTGTGTGACAATAAATTTTTCTTTATTTTCTCCAAATTGTATTTTTATGAATTGTCGTACTGCTCTGCTCGCCAAGGCGGTTTAAACATCAAGTTCTGGTTATGTTAAATCAAATATAATCAAAAAGTGATCACAGACGATCATTATATTACTCTCGAAGAATGATTTTGTAACTACCGATTCAGTGTAGCATTCGTTAGTCAACCAAACCTGAACACGCATGAACAGTACTAAGAGTCATTTGGAGGAGGATAATGAGGAGCGAGTGAAATACTTGCTAAGTAAAAGTCCAGACAGTCTTTCTTACGGAAAATATAGTTTGATGACTTGGCAGAGTTGGCAAACATAATTTTAATTAACAATTTTTAAATTTATAGATAAAAGGAAATGGTTTTCGAAATGAGTTGGAATTTCCGGCCAACAGACCTCCGAGTAGCAAGGCAGGCGATCCATTCAGCCTAACCTAACTTAACGAACAAAGTGAGAATTCCATCAAATATTAAAAAATAAGAGCGTAAAATAATGAAAAAACTAAAAACTTTGTTTTCCAACTAATTCAAATCTTGCGTTAATTTTGCAAACTCTGTGGATAAGATTAAAAGAAAAGTCAATGTGAATAATAAATAAGAGTCTGAACTTGTTTATCGCAACTAAAATTATGATTGAAGTATTAAAATGCGTAAATATTTAGTTGTTTGCTACAACCATGCTACAACCGTAGCACCGCAATTTCTTATCTCGAGAGCTTTTGTGGAAGTAGAATTTATTTAGCACAAAATTTAAAGCATATGTATGTTTCTTGCAGACACAAAGGAATTTCAAACTAACATAGTGGGGAGATTTTGTAAACAATTCTTTCGAATACATCGAAATTGTCGTTGAGAAACTACAAAAGTGTTTCAATGATTTTATAAATTAAATTTCCAAATGTGAGTAGCGGTGCTACAGTTTGATTATATCCAGATTATGATGATAACCAAACAGAAACAACTTTGTTTTTCGCGGGCCACCATCATCATGTGGTTTTTCATGATATTCGCAACTTTTTAGATGGCTCGGTTGAATGTGATTTGAAATTTTATTTACCCAAATAATATCCCGAAATAGAATACGAGACTTATTTGCATTGAGCTAGGTTTTATTAATAGTGTAAATTAAATTCAGCTTGAGTCATATTTAAATTTTACCATCACTAAATTAAATTGTTACAAGTTGGTTTCTCCTTATTTTTAATTATATTGAATTTACATTAATTATTTATTTTAAGGTTTAATTTAATTTTCTTTGTAACATTGTTGAAGCCACATGACCAATAATTTGACCAAAAGACTTTAATACCATTTTCCAATTATATTTAAAAACGTTTTATTAAGATCGTACATGTTGATGCTTTAATACACACCCCAACAACAGTAATTGCATTTATGAATTTTGTAGTACTTTTTAGTTTTAGACTAAGTTTGTTTATGTATAAGCGTATGTTTTTAATTTGGCCAATAGAAATTTTCCCTTTTAACCGTATTACACACATTTGCCTATGAAATTTGTTTATGGCTAAAAACATTTCAACACTTAGAAATACATTTATTTTGTGGGAATTCATTTATTTTATTTTTTATCCTGCCGGTCGAACTAACACTAAAAAACACAAAACAACAACTACAAACACTAGTGTACGTTCAAATAACGACATAAAACGTATACATTTAATTACAAGTCAGCAGAGATATGAGCATATACACACAAACACGTACAAATGGACGATTAAGATACACTCGAAGAAAATGTGTGGTGAAAATGTATTTGGACTTTTTAATATTTTATTATTTATAACATTTATTTTAATTATTTAGATCCGTATTTATCTATTATTACTTGTATCGGTTTTAACTGAAAACTGAAACTTTTCTATATGCGCCATTTCCTCGAGCGTATGTTAATTTACAAATTGCATTTATTCATACGTTTGTCATGCCACAATGATGAATGAATTTATGTTTACGTGTACACTCATACGCACACATCCAATCAAATACATTCATGCATTAGTATTATGCATGGCAAAATAGCCTTTAATTCTCTGATGCATTTATAATCATGTTAACAAATAATTTACGCAACACTGAATAGCAAATTTTATTTGAATATTTTGGAAAATTTATGATTTTCAAACCTAAACACAGCAACTAGACATACATAAGAGTTTGTAAAATTGTCTATGAATATGAATAATTTTGAATGAACGTACAAAGATTGTGTGCATATATGGGTATCTGCTTTATTTGTATGAGAGTGGTTTTAAATACATAGAACTCTATTTAATTTTAAGAAAATAATTTTCTATGTTTGTATTTAAACTCATATGGCTACTGTAATAGAAAAAACAAAAGTAAATATATTTTAATCAAATTAAGGATTATTTTTAAACCCTGTTGTGCTGCGGAATTGGTTTTTTTAACAAACTATTATATTTAAATCTACATAAAATGAAATATTAGCATACGCTGGCAGAAGTGAGTCCATTGGATATCAAAATAAAGATTTAAATAAATAAGAAAACAATTTCGTTTTTATAGTTCAAGTAGAACTTCTAGTTTTGAAAACAAATTATCAAAATTAAAACCGAAGAGCCCAGTAGACTAGTGGATACGCACTAGTCTATTAGTCGAGGTGTCGCAGGCTCGATTCCTGCCTAGACACTGCGTGTTTCTGCAGACAAGCCAGATTGTCTTCGCGGTTTGTGTTTGTCCTTTAATTAAAAAAAAACTAACAGGACATAACAGTGTCTTCAATAGAATTTTAATCAGGGAGGAACAAAGCCCATGGCACATTTTTAATTAAGTATTGAATTAATTTTCCTTATTAATTTTATTGCGCGTAATATCTCGCTCAAAAGTAAAATTTAAATTTTATGAAAACTTTGCAGCTTTTTTTGGGAAAGTAATAGTCTCAAGAAAATATTTTCGCAACATGAAATAAATTGTCTTTTAAAAGCACAACTTGTATGGTAAATTATGCTACAGTGGAGTTCTGTTATATTACTGGATTAATCAGATTGTTAAGAAAACTTTTCCGTAAACTAAACCAAATTTTCTTCTAAGCAATCTCCTAGGAACGTTAATTTTAGAGGTACAGTAATCCCTCGATTGTTTAAAAACATAGCCAAGGTAAATCGCAGCAACGTAAATTGAAATTGAAACTTTTTGTTATTTCACTCTGTTGCTTTGAATGATATAAATCATAATTCATCTTATGTTCTGAGAAAACTATACACACATGGCATATAAATTAAACAAAAGGCACATAAATGCAAAAATGTAGAAGCCATTATATAAAGGGTGCGCCAGATAACTTTTTTTTGGAAAATGCTATAAAAAAAACTACTGAATATTTTCTCAAATTTCTTTTTTTATTTGAAAGTACAATCCTTCCGGTTAATAATGAAAAATAATTTCATTCAAATGGCTGCCTCGGCTGGCCATGCAGTAGCCTACACGATCGGTCCTATTTTTAAGCACATTATCGATTGTGCTGTATTGCAGCTGTATTTCACCAATGGCTTCACGAATATTGTCCTTTAAAGCGTCAATTATCTCTGGCTTGTCGGCGTAACACTTATCTTTGACGGCACCCCACAAATAATAGTCCAACGGTGTCAAATCGCAGCTCCGAGGTGGCCAAACGACATCAGCTCTGCGGCTGATAAAGCGATCTTCAAAAAAGGGCGCAAAACATCGAGTGTAGCTTCGGCTGTGTGGCACGAAGCGCCGTCCTGTTGAAACCAAACGTTGCAATATCCTCCTCTTCAATTTTTCTGAACAAAAATTCGTTCAACATGGCCCAATAACGATCGCCATTGACTATAACGGCCCCTCCTTACTCATTTGGCCCAATTATGCCTCTGGACCAAAATCCGCACCAAACTGTGACTCGTTTTGAGTGCGTCGGCTTTTTAATGTATGCGTGCGGGTTTTCTGTGCCCCAAATTCGACAATTTTGCTTGTTTACATACCCGCCAAGATCAAAATGAGCTTCATCTGAAAAGATGATTTTTTCGGCAAAATCGGCATCTTCTGTAAGTCGATCGCAGGCAATATTATCCAGCGTTGTTCAAGCGTATACACAACCATATTCGTTCAGCGGAAGGATAAAACTAATTATCTGTCAAATCAGACATGAGCTAAGTGTTACCATTCACGAAATAAGTACTAGTTGAAAAAAAACGTTAGATGGCGTACCCTTTATATACATTATATAGTTATATTTTTTTAGAAAATTTGCTCACGAGAAATTTATCGATTGAAATTTTTTCGTAGAAATCTTAACTAAAGACTTTGGGCTGATTTTCTGTAGAAAATCATGTTTGCAGACTAAATACGCGCTTTCTACAAAATTTTTTCTTCAGAGAGTTTTTCTGTAGAAAAATTTCTCTGGAGAATAGAAACTAGTATTAAAAAAAATTTCTACTGGTCAAAGACAATTTTTCTGGGGAAAAATTACTCTAGACACAGAATGTAAATAAAAAAACTTTTTTTCTGTGCATATCAAAGAGATTTTCTATAGATACTTTTTTCTACAGACTAGGAAACTATTTTCTATACATTTTCTGTTGAAAACTTTTTCAAGATACTAGAGGAATATCTGTGTGTTGAAATTAAATAATGTTAAATCTAATTTTAAGGTTAAAAGCCTTTTAATAACCAACAGTTAGGATTTTATACAAAAATTTCATTTGTAAATTAGCCTAGTTGTAAACGGGTTCGTGCCAAAAGAACTCAGTTCAACAACAACAACAACAACACCAACAACTACAACAAAAACTATTTTAAACCTTTTCAATGGAGAACAAAATCATAGAGATAACCGTGTGGCCACCACATAGCGAATAGTTTTTCCAATTACACCATTAAAAATTTAATGAGCAACTAACAATAGAAGAACCAATATTTGCCAACCACATAAAAGGCGGTTGCACTTTTGGTATTTGTATGTATTACACACCTGATTTAAATAAAATTAACAGCAGAAGAAATTTAACGAATTCGGTTAAGTTTTTGGCAACAGATGTTAACAAACGAGTTAAACGAAATTAGTGGCAGAAAGTAAAAACAGTTTAAAAAAAATTCTGCTTCATATCCTGATATGTAGAATATATTTATTGAGGAAATAATTTTTCCTGTATTTAGTTTGTATAAATTAATTCAACCACTAGATCAAAAGGCTCTTAAGTGCAAACAGATCTAATTGACGCTACCAGAAGTATTCACACTAATTTTGTAACTCTAAACTTCAGGCGAACATTTTCGATTTTTTATTTCATCTATTTACTAACATAAAACATAAATTTATCATGTTTAACAACAACTTTCAAACACTTTTGAAAGAACACAAAAAATCAGAAAATACCATTGAGGTTTACATGAGACTCAAACTACAACAAAAATACATACCCTTCTCCTTTGCCGAAGTTTAATATAAATACACAAATATCTTCACTGAATTTCACTTGCAGTAATTTCAAAATTGTGTATATTCAGCTCAACAAAAAAAATTACAAACAAAATATTGTGATTTTAAACTGATTTAAAGTTTCAATTGAAAAGCGCTGAAACGTAATGAATTGTACAAATGAATGAAGGAATCAATGAACTGGAAGTCGAGAGAAAAAAAAATCAACATCATAATGATTCTTTTCATGTAGAGTTAAAAGCCGTGTACGAGAGTAGTTGAGTACAATAAGCACACTTTTATGAAAGGATATATATATATATATATATCGCTTTTAAAGGGACCAACTGAGTTTTTTAGAATATATATTTATTCAACTGATATAATAAGCAGTCAATCTAATAGCTTTTCTTAGGTCATACCTAATAAAACTGACAATCAAGGCACATTCGAAAGAAAAAATAAATACCGGAATTAGCACAGCCGCTAAGGACCTACGATATCGCAAGTATACACACCTTCTGGCCCAACTTTTGACAATTTTTCATGAAAGCGTAGCGCTACAACTGTGTTCATGGTAAAATAAGTGTCTTAAAATGTAAAGTTTTTTTTCGTATTGTTGGGTATTTATTTCATTTTGAAAATTATAAAACTGAAAAAAGTTGTTAATTTATTGAAACAAGATATAGACGCATAAGTGGAATAATAAATTTAATAAATATCAGATTTGTTTAATAATAAAATACATCGAATATTTTGAGAGACATATAAAATTTTATACTTTTAAAAGGACCTTTTAAAGAACCTTGTTCAGTTCTTCCAATGCAATTAAATTCTTTGTAGTGAAATTTCTATTATTTCTTAATGATAGTTTGTTTTAATTTTATTTCTCCTTTCATTGGTCTCATCAAGTCTACAATATATGACACAATTGAATTCAAAGTCATTGTTGGCAACCATCATTAAAGACACAGTCACTAATAAAATTGCATTACTGACCGAATAGCAAACTCTTAAACTTTGCAATTGAATGAATGCAATGACATTTAGAAAAGTTTTTTTAAACATTCTATTTACATATTCGTACATCAAGTGTTGAGAATATATGAAATCTCATGATTTTAAATTACAAAAAAAACATAAGATTTAATTTACGTAATTGAAGCGTTAAATTTGATCTTTTTTGCTACTTTGTCATCTGTAACAATGATGATGACGATAAAGGAGTGAATGCACAAAAGGGAATTACAAGACAAAACAGAAAATAAAGAAAGAAAAAAATGAAAATTTTTACCCCCAGCAAGAAACTCAAAACTTATAAACTCCCTTCACAGCGAAAGGAAATGAAATAAATTGTCTGGTTTGTCTTTTAAATAACTTATGGCAGGCTAAATGAATGCACAAAAAAAATTTAAATAAAGTGAAAGAAGAATTTCATTTTGTGGCATTTACAACGGAAATAAGAAATTTTAAAACAATTTTCCAATTAATTAGGTAATAAAGTATTTATTTCATGAAATGAATACTTGTGATTACAAAAGATTTGTTTTTATAGCAGCCATTTAAAAAAGCACAGTATCAGTCAAGCCGAGCGTATATGATGATGCGTTACAGTGGTGTGTGTAAGAAGAATTTAATCTACTCGCATATATAAATAGGCAAAGACAAATTTTCAGATCCCTTTTTCTCCTTTGTTTGAAAACCGATTTTCTTCATTCTTTTACCAAATGGTAAACATTATTGAGCTTTAGTGACCCAACTATATATTATTTAAATCGGTTTAGTATTAAAGGAATAAAAGGATCATAAGGTTGACACCACTACAAATGCTAAAAATACACACGTCCACGATTTCACTTATGTATTGGATCAAATAAAAACATAAGCAAAGCAATGAGAGTAATGTATATGCATATGAGTAATAAGATTTTTATTTATAAATGTGCGTGTTTGTATGCAATTACTCGTATATTTCGTTTATTGTTTTATCCATGGCGAAGCGAATAAGTAATTAGGTAATTTTTACTCTTTAAATAAATGCAACTAAAATAGGCATGCGTTTAAGCTGCCGGTCGAATTTCGACCCCTAGGCGTACTCTAGTTATTATAAATATTTGGTGCTACTTTTAAAACTTAAAATTATTTCAAGAAAATTTATTTGAATGGGCTCAAGGTGTATGCAGCTTACAAGGTGGTAGTGGAAGCGCAACAAATACAAAAATAGTTACAATAATAAGAAGACAATTCTTGTCGAAAACTTTCGGGTTAAGAAACATACTTTTTAACATGCGTTTTCTGAAGTATTGCAAAATATAATCAGCTGACACAACACTGCCGCATTGGAAGCTTAACACACCTTCAATAAATTTAAAATATTTTGAACATAAATCGGCAAGCGCACAGAGGAGTTTTTGAGCCAAAAAGCTGGCAAAATTTATTAAACGTGTTTTTGGAATTGAAAGATTGAGTTTTTCGATAGTTTTAAGTGTAATTTGATTTTAAAAAATCTAGGGACAGTATTTTTTGCTGTTTTTTCAACAAACCTTTCTCCATTGTACGAAAGAACGAATACGTGTGACACATTGAACCAGGCAGTTAATTTTTTTTCTGAATCTATAATTTGTCCAGAAATATTTATATAAATTATTTCTGTCTACTCAAGTAGTACACAAGTAAATTTCGTGTTCAGTTCCTTTCTTGACTGCATTTATCCAGAACATTTAATCTTATATGCGAAAATCTTATTCGCGTTAAAACTTGTTTAACCCATTTCCATGTGAATCGGCACCATAAGTTGCATTTAATATTTTCCCACTTTGCATTTCTTTTCTCTTCAAATACAGGGTGTCCGCCGGGAAGGTATACTACTTTGTTTTGCCGCCATTTTGGTTAACATTAGTCTTGACAAATCATATTTGACAGTCGTGAAATAGACACATGGCAAATTTATTATGAAAAAATATTCGATAAGCCAACATGTTTTAATTGTTAAAACATTTTATCAATTACTGTGACGATAAGAAAGTTACGTGAAATTTCTGGGAGAAACAACGTGCCAACAAAACGCACTATTTATCGTGTAGTGAATGATTTCGAAGAAAGAGGGTCTGTAGGTGATAGGCCCAAGCATGGACCACAACGTACTGCAAGATCAGCTGAAAACATTACAGCTGCTCAAGAAAGTGTTCATTTGTTTCTATTTAAGATTTAGTTGACACAAGAGCTTCTTCCACAAGACCATTTACGCCGCTGTACATATGCCAATAGAATGTTACAGCTCGCCCATGACAACCCCGATTTTCATGAAAAAATCATAAGTGACGAGGCAGATTTTCATTTGATTGAATCTGTGAATACACATAATAGTCGGTTCTGGCCACTGGAAAACCCTCAGACTATTCAACAGTCACCTTTGCATCCATTAAAAGTGACAGTCTGGTGTGCAATTCGGTCACTTCCTTGAAAATGAAAACGGCGTAACGGTAACTGTGAATGGGAAGCGATATCGTCACATGATTGAATACTTTTAAACGCCACAACTGCATGCTTTGGGCTTGATTAACATGTGGTATCAACAAGACGGTGCCACATCGCATACAACCACGATTACAATGGAATTACTGTGAGACCTCTTTCCACAACAAGTTATTTCAAGATATGATGATGTTGATTGGCCTCCACGGTCGCCTGATTTGATTGATCCGGACTTCTTTTTATCGGGATATCTGAGAAGCAAGGTTTATGCAAACAAAACAGAAACGCTTGAGCAGCACAAACAAAATATTCGTGATGAAATTAATGAAATAACGCGTGAAATGTTTGAGAATGTAATGAAAAATCTGCTCAAAAGGGGTTGCATTTGTGAGGAGGACATTTATCTGATATTGTATTCCATAGTTAATTGCCGACATTAAAAAAAACATTTAATACAAAATTATAAACAAACAAAGTAGTGTACTTTCTTGCGGACACCCTGTAAATATCTTAGAATAAAAATGCGCAGTTTTTAGGTACCCAAAAAGAAAAACAATCGGGGTTGTCACAGAAACCAATAAGTCGGAATTGGATTTCAGCTTCAGACAAGTCATAACATCCAGCATTTTTCAGATGTGCATTAGAGTATGCCATTGTATTTGTTGTTGTCGGAGTGTTTAAGTGATGAAGGCATAGCACACTGGTCACTGAACATTTCTGGCAGCAATTGATACTGGTGTATGCTAGCGGACATCACAGTGCCCTCCTTCGTCGGTATTGTAGCAAAATCGCCGGCGAAGTAAAAT
The DNA here is from genome assembly GCA_956483585.1 of Gymnocheta viridis. Taxonomy (NCBI): domain Eukaryota; kingdom Metazoa; phylum Arthropoda; class Insecta; order Diptera; family Tachinidae; genus Gymnocheta; species Gymnocheta viridis. Next base: position 45,207,808 of record OY101441.1, read on the forward strand.
AATGAATAAAATGGCTACAAAAGCTTAAAAAAAAAACACATTTAATGCGCCTACTTGACATCAAAGGCGCTGCAACACTGATCTAAAAACTAACACAGCGCGCAATATCAGAGTTGCAAAAATTAAGCTTTCTCTCTCTTTCACCATCTGTCCTCTCTCACTATCCCTTTCCCAAAGAAGGTAACACACCTACGGGTTGGTAGGCATACTAATTGCCTGAGTGTTACTTCTCTTTAAAAAAAAAAAATAAAAAAAAAAGACGACAAAATATAATTTTCTATGATGAATTTCAATATTATCGGTTTTATGTTCAAAACAGATTGTAATTTTAGATTGAACATAAAACCAATAACTTTGAAATTCATCATAGAAAATTATATTTTGTCGTCTTTTTAAATCCAATTCCGACTTATTGGTTTCTGTGACAACCCTGTATAAGCTTTTCGGCTTAATATTCTTTTTCATCCTTCATCCGACAGAAATGGACACTGCAATTCAGCGAGTGTTTATTTTAAATTGTTCGCCATTATAAAAATTAAACTTAAACTTAAAAGACGTATAACAATTTCGGTTGCGTAGGGCAAAATAATGATATGCAAAACACATTTTGTGTAACCTTTCGTAACAGAGTAATATTTTACTACCAATCAAATGTCGTTTATAGTTCATTCAACTTTTACTTTTTTGTTGCTGCTATAGTGGTTTATTCGATGGTTTTGATTGTTCTATTAAGCAATTAATATAATAGCGTGGAAAAAGGAGAAATAAAAGAAATTTTCTTTCAAATAAATCAAAATGAACTGACCAAGAAGGAGTGTCTTAATTGCTGATGCTGTGGCTGACTTTGATATTTTAGAGTGCAATTTTAGTTAATTAGTTTTGAAAAAGGCGTTGCCTTCTAACAAACTAAAAATAAAGTCAGAATGCACAGCACTTGCCTGCAAATGCAAACGGTAATGATAATGACATAAACAAATGACTTCCGTTTTCTAAGTAAAGTTGTGCCTTAGAAAGTAAAGAAGAACAAACAAATAATTTAAAGTTTTCTTTTTAATGTATATTAAACTTTAGGAAAAGAGCGATAAAAAATCGGAAAATAATATATAAAAAAAATGAAAATAAAAAAGAAATGTTAGTTGAGTGTTTTTCTCATAAATGAAAGAATTGAAAGAGAACATCGCCCCTGGCAGCAGTGACACAAAATTCCACACATCAGCGGTAGCCTAATGTGTAGTTAGCCTTAAGGTCCTGGCAAAATTAGCAACAACTTATGAAATGTATGTGTGTGTGTCTTTTCACAGTTTCATATTTTAACATTTTTTTTAATTTCTCTTTCCCTTTCCCTGGTATTTCTCATTTTAATAATTCCATAAAACTTCTTTTCCCACTTGATTTCATGGTAAAATGGCAAGACAAAGTTTTAATTGTACTTAGTTATAAATTAAAACTTTGCTAATATTTTTTTTGGGATTTCATGTCGTTTTTTGTTTATTTTATTTTTCATATTTTACTTTTTTACTCGGAACAAAAATAACTTCCGTAGAATGGAAGCAAGAGTTTTTTTAGTTCCTGTTTGTACCAGTATGTGTATGTGTTTGCACGAATGTACGAGTTGGAAGTAAGTAATTTAGTATGATGTTTGTTCACTCATTCATCTATTTATATCATCCGATATTAACACTTGTAAACTTTTTTTGTTAAGAATTTATTCGCATTGTTACGCACAGCTGTTGGTGTCATTAAAGTTGAAACTGTACATAATAACAAACTCATGCACATAAGGAAATAAAAATAAGCTTTATCGTTGTATTTGTACGCCTGTCAGTAGCAGTGTGTGCGAGTGTATGCGCGTGTGTGCAAGTATTGTTTCGGTATCATAAAACAGTGCGAAAAACAAAATGAACAAGAAATGTTTGGGGGAAAAACATGAAACTTTATTTTTGTTTTATCGTGTTTTTGTGTTGTTTTTTTTTGTTTGTTTTTTTATGTTACCGCCTCTATTGTTACTACTTTGTTGTTGCTGCTGTCATCATAGCAGTTTATGTTGCAGTTACTATTGCTGCGGCTGCTGCTACTGCTGTTGTTGTTATTATTATAACACCGACAATTTGTAATGTTTTTTAATTAGTATGGCAGTTCTTCCATAGCAATTGTTAATTTTTGTCTGCCTTTTGTTGGCGTGGTGTTTGCTACTAAAATACAAGTTTTAAGTTGTAAGTTTTGTTTGTTTTATTTTATATGGTATAATATTGTGTTTATGTATGTGTGTTTGCAATACCGATAAGCCGTATTAATGTCAGGTGTTATGATAAGATACAAAAAAAAGATTAAAAACTATGGTGAGTAATTTATTTGCCAACATGTTTCGCTTTAATCATGACAAATTGATGAAATATTTTTAACGAAAATTTTAAATATTTTTAACTCACATTAGAGAACTGCTTTTAAAGTTATTAATTTAGGGAGAAGATTCTTCAATAAAACATACCTGAAAATAAAAGAAAACAAAATTAGTGGAAATTATTAATGATAGTCATTCGAATTTTTTTATTTAAATCTTTAATATTTATTAGAAAAAGTTTATTATCCATAATTTAGTTTTATAACAATGACTTTCGATATAAATAAATTGAATCTTACATTCACAGATGCATCACTAGTATTCGCTATTTTTTTCTAAAACATTATAATTTTAGAGTATATTTTGTTAATATGTATTTTTGTATCAATATCAATATGATCTGTCAGACACGAACCGGCGACATCTGGATAGTTTTCTACGTTCTAAGCCATTGATAGGACTAAAAATACTTCTTTACTTATTATTAATAATAGTTTGGCCCTTAAGTAGAAGTGTATGCTGGCGTAATTTCAAGTTAACTTGTGTTCCAGGCGCTGAGAGCTTCTAGGGCAGCCAAATGTCTGATGAAAACGCGAGAGCACTTGGAGTTAGACGTAGCAGACTCGTAATTTAGTTGAGCTGTTCAATATGTTGAAGCAGATGACGCTAAAGCAGACGAAACCCAGGTATTCAGCTATCATCACAAATAGAATAACATCGACTCTCTGGCGTTCTTTAAGTATAAATAGGACTTAGCATCTCTTAACCTTTGGAAGAAGTTCAGTTTCGCTGGGCACTATAGCTCGGGAAGTCTAAATTTTCTTGGAATGGTAACTGCATAAATTGCTTTGACTAAAAAGAATACAAAGAGTTAGCTCAGCATCTCCTCTGAGACTACCCAGGTCTGCAGGCTTAGAAATATTAGGGAAAGATGCCTGCATGACCTTTACTCAGGGATATACCACTGGCTGATATTTTAGTTTTCGGGAAAAGTGTTGCTTGATTCTCAAGGGCTAGTATGTCCAGAACTTTACAAAATGTAAATAGTCTTGTGGGCATCACAATGGGTTTAATTGGCTTCCAAGTGTACACATTAGCATGCGGGCTACCCACTAAACTATTTGACATTGAACAATATTTTGTGGAAATATTTTAAAAAATATTTGAAATTTTTATTTTTTCTGATTGTTTTAACTTTTTTTTTAATGTTTTCAATAGCGTTTAAGATGAGCTCTTGCTTATGAAAATCATTTAATTAAGTTTTAACAACAGTGAAATGATAAGTTGGAATGGAAATATCTCTGTTGAATCATTACCATCTATTATCCACAAGTCCTTTAATTCCTTCTATATCTTCCAATAAATTAAAGAACGCTCTATTGACGATCAACTTTGAACAAAATTTATTCTTTTGTCATGCCACCAAACTATTTGAAAATGTGGCTGTTATAAATGAAATTATTGGTATTCAATCACGTTTAAGTGAAAAGTTCATTTAAGCAGAATTTTTTCCCATTAAATTCTTTTTATAACAAATTTTACTTTTTTTCTCAATTTCAATTTATTGCTGTAATACCCATTTGAAACCAATTATCAAGGATCTCTTCTCGAACAAGAAACACACAGCATTCATTGGTAGCTTTTGACCGAACGCTGATTGAGTTTGAGTATTGAAAGAAAAAGTAAAAATAAAATAAATAGACGACAATTGCAACATCAATAAAGTTGACAATGGCCAAAAGATATAAAGTAAAATAAAAAATAAATATACAAAATGCAGGAGAAAACAAAGCCAACAATAACAAAAAAAAAGAACTACAATAGAGCAAACAGTCAAGTCAATTTGTATTTGCACTGTACGAAAATGAAGCGTTCACAATCAAACTGACAGGGAAAAATTACTGTGTAAAGAAAACGAAATATTTTTCTTAGCATAAATTCATGCAGAAATAAATACAAATTTATATGCAGCATTCAAAATAATTCATTTCTTCTTACTTTATTTTTTGGCTGAACTGCCAAAAAAGTGTTAAAATTAATTAAAGCCAATTGCCATTTGACTCCTTCTTCTACTCGTGTTTAATCAGCAACAATAACTCATTTCAAAGTGTTTTTTTACGTAAAAAAAAACACCAGCCAACATTGTCTTTATCATTTAAGCTCGAAGAAAACTTTAAATGAAAATTCCGAAAAACTACAGCGCACTTGTGCTTTGAATGAAAGAAGAAAGAACCATTTTTACAAATGAATATCGTGCATTTGCAGGAGCGCTATAAATCAACGACATCGAAATTAATTAGAGTAGAATTTCTTTTGTTTGCATGTGTATGTGTAGAGCCGAGGAGAGCCAGCTAATGCAATTTTTACCATCATTTTGCTTGTCTCTTGACAAATTCCTACGTTCGCTTTTTTATTTACAAGTGAAATGTATTTTAACAAAACTAAGATTAAAGATACAACGGGTGCTGAAATGTGTAACGTATATTTAATTCTGCTGGTTGAATACAAAAACTATGCTTCGGCTTTGCGAAACAGTGACAAAAATTATAATTTGCTAAAGTATTCTCTTTGATGTCTATACAAAACTGATTGTGAGGGGAATTCGTAAGGTGCCGTTCTAGTTTTACAACTCTGCTTGAAATGCCTGATACTATCAAACGGTCTCCTTGGGTTTCAAGGAAAATTGCGAGACACAACACAACAACCGCTGTGCACATACAACACGCTGTACTCTGATCGTTATTTATTGATCTTAAAAATTTATTTAGTTTCGCCAACTAGTGAGAACAGATTAAATGTTTTACATTCTTTTTTATGATCTTTACTCAGGGGATGATACCTACATAGGAACTAGGGAAATAGATTCTTGGAAGGAGGTCAGGAGGGAGTGTATTTGTGGATATTTGATTTGAAGATTTCCACCTTGAATGTGCCGGACATGACCTTAGCAAGGAGTTTATTCCACATACGAACTGTTCGACTGCGAAAAATAAGAATTTTCAGTGTAATACGTCGAGCGATTTACTGGCAAAAGAGCTACAAGTATTATTAACCCTAGAATACTAACCCACGTAAATTTTACGTGTAGTTTTTTATTACTGTTGCCACACAAGCACCCAGTGGCCTAACGATACCGAATTCCAAAAGTAATTTTTTCAATAGTTTTTGAACAAACGCAAAAATAGTATAAACAAAGCATATTTAGTCATTCAACTGCTCTAAGAACGTGAACATTAAAAAGGATGTACGTAAAATTTATGAGCATTTTTTTAATATTTATTATTTGATCTCAAACATGAGTTTTTATATTGTTTTTAAAATTGTTTTTGTTAACCTAAATATGAATTATAAGTTATTATTTATTATTTAATAAACAACAACTAATAAAATAACAAAAATTCAGTAATAACCACTTAAGAACAATTCCAAAGTACGTAAAATTAACGTGGCGTTAATTTTAACATAGTATTAAATAGCGTTAGTATTCTACGGTTAATACGATCTTAGATATTGATTAAGTGTGTTGTTAATTTTTGCGGGCTTTTTCCTCTTTATAGTCCTTCGAGGCGGTCCCTTGTTGACGTTCTAAATGAAGCTTTTTCGAATTCAAAGGAATTTTGTACTAGAACCCGCAGGAGCTGAGGGAGGTTTATCCTTTAGCAACTAATAGACCATTGGGTTTGAGGAAACCTGCCAGACCAGTAGACCACGTTACTGCTAAAGTATTGTATGTGCATAAAAGGATACTTAAGAGTAATTGCGTTAAAGCAGGAATTTCTGCTGAAAGTTATGGTGAATATTTCTTTAGTAAAAACTTAATTTTTCTGAAAATGATTGCCACTCTACGAATATAGTTAGTATATAGTTTGTTTTTAATACTCTTTTCTAGCGTCAAATCGATTAAAATCACACAATTTTGAATTACTCAATTTACAGAACCGGACAAAATATTTTTATAAGATCAGGTGTTAAGACAAAACGATGCTACTAGAACAGTTGTGCAATTATCCTCACGTTTATCGTCACCCTTTTAAATTCAGTACATTTATTAGTTTTACCGAATAAAAAGCTTTTTTAATTCAGAAAATTTTCGCTAACAATTTTTATTTTTGATGGCGTATCGCTGTCGTATATTCACACTATTTCTTTTTTGTCAATCTATGTCCTCGTTGTCATCGTCACAGTCATCGCAATAGTTTTTGTTGTGCTTTTTTTCTTTGACATGAATAATAACACTGCATTTGCTTTTTGTATTCTGTTCTTTTTTTCTTCATCAAGTCTTCTGGAGTTTCTGCTGTTTTGTTGCTTTTTTTTTGGTAATTTCTCATTTTGGAAAGCGCGTTAGGGTAACTCGGAAATAAAAATTTTCCCTACCAAAAAAATGTCATATATGTTATTTTAAAAATTTTACGAAATATATCACTTCAAACTAATAACATTAATAAGAATTAAGTATTTATCTTTAATATCTTGTCTTTTAAGGGTCATCCTATATTTTTAGGTTCTTGAATTTTTTTTCATCTATTTCATCTATTGATACGTTTTCGTTTATTTTCGTTCACTGTTACACAACCAATTTTCTTTGAAGAGATCAAAGTGTAAGCTTCTTATGCTAAAGGAATGCAGTGAACTAAAAAAAATTAAATTTTCGAATTTATCATTAATATTCTTTCTTTGACAATGTTTAATTGCATTATTTGAGTTTCCTTTAAATTTAAGGAGATTTTAAAATTTAGTTTAAAATTTAAATTAAATTTCTTTATGTAGTCATATGCATACATTTTAAAGAAGACTTGATTAACAATTTACTCAGGTTTTGTTACGTAAAGGATTTTAAAGCTTTTAGCTAAAGACCAAATACAAAAAAATTAATATTCTGAAAATATTTTAAGACATTGTGATTATCAAAGGCAAATGACTGGATCTTAATCGATGTCAGGTCGCACATTGTTTGCGAAAAATATATTTTTTCTCTCTTTAATTTTACTCAGAAGTTAAACGCATATTACAACGGAAGTATTCAACATACACTTTAATCTAGAAAATTTATATTTAAGTTCCACAATTTAAAATATTTTCTTGTATTTAATAACACAATTGAGATTGCTCCCAAATTCAAAATTATTTATATATTGTTTTATATATGCCAATTCATCAATAGAATTTAAGTATATTTTCGCAAAGAAGTTTATAAAAAACCCCTCATAAAATACATGAGAATTAAATGTTATTTTTTTAAATGACAAGAAAATTATTTTATTTATTTTTATTTATTTACAAATTACAGTTTCTAAAGAGAGATACCGGTTGGCTGTTCAGCAAATGACGGACGACCAACCAACCAAACGTTTTCCGATAGAATCGAAGAGCTCTTTTGCAATTCTCGAGCGAAATTCTCTGAATAAAACTTCCTCAGTTGCTATTCCAAAAGACAAGAAGTAATATCGATTATATTTTATTCTGGTAAAAAACATTGCAACAAATTTTGTTCGACTAAGTCAGAACCTGTTCATAAAAATCTCCATTGAAACAAAACTGTTGTTTGAATTACCTTTATAGCTACATATTATGAAAGTAAACTGTTCAAATACTTAACATAAAAAAATTCAGACTCAGTTCAATCGCTAAAACGTATTATTTTTTTAATTTAAATTTTCACTAAAATCACAAGCAATTTGTTTGCAACTTTGCACAAAAGTTCTGACTAGAATGATTCCTTCTGCTAAACTATTTTATTCATCACATTTCAATCGGTACCGTTATTTAAAAAAATTTATATTCATTTCAATACTTCAGGTTGTAAGATCGTTTTTTAAACTTCTTTTTTATGACCATCTATAGACGGTCTCAAAATAAAAGCTAAAAATTTTAAAAATATAACTACATTATCAATTTTATGGAACACATTTATAGTCACACTTTTAATTTGAAACTATTTAAGGTGCAACTCAAATTTAGTTTTACGACAGAAGAAGAACAGTCCTGCTAGATATCCGAAAAAAAAGAAAATAGTGCGTAGAGATATCGATACCTGTTTTTATTGTTGAATAAAATATACAGTTTTAATGATTTAGGTAAACAACTTTCTCCACCAACATTGGAAGCGTTAAAAAACATATTTATTCCTTTAGATCTTTACAGCTGCAGGAGTTCGTTTACCTTTTGAACACTGTGCTTGAGCTAACAAAATAACTATAACATAAAAAAGCCGACTTGCATAAACGAAATCTTACTTTTTTGCCTTCGTCTAAAAATTAGTTGCTGAAGGAAGCTTTTTATAAGAAAATAGAGCACAACAAACTAAGCGACCATCAACAATAAAATGAAATTTGTTACACGCATTCTCATTAAATTATATCCTGCACACAGCGTTGACGTTGTGACACTAAAGTATCACTTTTGACCCTTTTCTGTGCTGATGACACTTTTTATAGCCCTCTTTTCAATTTCTCCCTTTGTATCATTTTAACAAAATTTATGCCACTTTCTGACCCTCTTTAAAAATGAGTAAAAGTTCCAATATTCCAATATTAATAAACAGCAAAACGTATGAAGATGTACGTAAAATATCTAATGCAGAAAAGTTTTGGTTCGAGGTAGGAAATTTTAAAAATACATTTGATGAAAATTTATATTCAAATTTTTATGAATTCGTTACTTATATATTTGCTTTGCCTCATAGTAGTTCTTCCGCTGAACAAATTTTTTAAAAACTGTCACTGACTGAAAATAAACTTACAAACAAACTTGGAATATATACTTGTGAGTCCATGCTTTTGCCTTTCAATTTGCTCGAATCGGAGCTGGAAGAATGGACTCCACTAGAATAAGTATTTCTACAAAGTAATAGACAATATCAAAAGTTTTTGTAAGATTAACTTCTTATTCTCATTATACGAGTATAACAAATATTGTAATAATACCTGTGAAATGATTTTTACTTTTAGATAATGAAACAGAACAAACTGCAACTTCAGACTGAACAATATTTTCCATACAGTTTCACATAAAATTTTGCCAGAGAATGTATTCGTGAAATAGAATCTATTTTATTTCTACAGCGTTTTTTCTTATACTCTCAATTTTAAACACTCATTCTCTCAACAATGTTATGAAACCACAAACCTGTTTCATACGAAAGAAGCTAACAAAAGATAATGAAACAGTAATAAGAGAGCATTTGAAGTAGCGGCCATCAGCGATTGTTCCTGAAGTTGCAGAGTTTTTCTGTTTCATCATTAACATTGTTTTACAATTCAAGTAATTATAATTACTATTGTTTTAGTTCAGTGTGTTTAATTAATTGTTGAAATCTGTTTTTGTTTTTTTTAATGAAATAAATATAATTTTTTTGTTCGCAAAAAACTTGATCCTATTTTACTTTAAAATGTCCTTTTTAGACCTTTTTTATGACACTTTTATAGATTTTCAACGGCAACCCTGCCTGCACAGGATAGTCAAGAAGACAACCAATTAATCAACCGAAGAATTTTAATTACAGCCGACATTAATAAAGATTTGTAGTAGATGTGGGTCAGTCAGACTGCTAAATTTATTGCTAAAGTTTTGTTTCTTTTACAATATAATTAAAATTTCATGGCATATGTTAAGAATTACAATATAACTTCAAATGATGTTCATTTAACTTTAGAAACAAATGTTTATACGAACAGAATATACTACAAATAGCTGTAGCAGATAGTTTCTTTTTAATTTAGTATGAGAAAATGTAATAATGTTTCATTAAAATTAGAAATATGTTGTATTTTTCTTAGTTAACTTGTGGAGTACACATTTACGTTTTACATTTGAAGTTTCAATACACTCACACTTTTTTTCTAATACTTTTATATTTTTTAAGATGATCCCACCCAGCTGGCATAAGATGAGACTAATATACGACTCCTAAAAGAATCTTCTGATGATGATCTGAAGAGTAACAATAAGAAAAACATATACTTTTTTTTTCTAGATTATTACTTTTTTACACATTTTCCGACTCGTCTTTTAAGATTGGAATGTTTAATATGAATGTCGTAAGAAAATCTTCTAATGATAATTTGAAGAGTACGAAAACAACAATGTTTCACTTTGTTTAACTACACAAATCTCAAACGATTCCCTCTACGATTAATATAAGCATATTTCGCTGTGTTATGGAAGGACCTCACAGAAGAATCAGTTCGTATAACAGTTTCTCCCGTGCAAACAATCTTCTACGATTAAAAAATGCGCTCGTCGACGATCAAAAACGTTCTTCGTGAGATTCCCAGTGGGCTCTTTTACGATTGAACTAGCTGGGCAGCTAGCATTTGGAATATTATTTGATGGGCGCGATCATTTCGCGACTCTTTTTTAATCGTTCCGACAACTGTTGGAGTAAAACTACTTTTTACTCTTCCAAATGATACTTTTGCCAGAAATTCTGACGATTGTTGTATGAGTTAATGGTCGTTTACGCATTTTGGCGAACAACGTCTGTATTTGAGTTTTCCAAATGATGTTTTTACGTTGGGCAAGTGTTTTTTTATTATTCCACAACCGTCGTTTAAAGGTAGAATTAATTTGTGCGTTCTGTTGTGTTACGGATCAGCTGTTTTGCTTCTGTTCGATTGAAAATCTGTATGTGTGGTTTGTTGTTACTTTTTCGTTCTGTTCTGTTGCGGACTATTCTATAGGAAATAGAATGTAACGTTAAGTGACAGGAGTGTGTATGTATTAGGTTTTTGTGGTGTGAAATATTAAAAATTTTGTTTCAAAGGTCAGAAAATATTATTTTAATTCATATTTTTAAAAATTTATATATTTTTGTCAAATAAAAGACATTTTGCAAACATTCAAAATATGCATTCCTATAATTACATCGTCCACATCCACAAGGTCAGATACAGAACAAGAAAGTAAGAAATATTTTCTAAAGAAAAGAACGGGACAGATCGGGAACGAAAAGTGAAAACAAATGAGGCCTTAATTATTCCTTAAATATTTTAAACGATTTTTGCGATTTCTAGCGTTAAGTAGAAAAGAAAAATTTTTGAAAGTTTATTTAAGGCTCGATTGAAGTGGGAATAAAAGAGTTTTACACGATTCTATTGTGCGCATCGTAGACGTTTCATATGGAAGAGTCGCCGTCTTGACACAGTTTCTTACGTTATACTGAACTTGCGCGATCGGAATACGACATCGCGGACGATTAATTTAATCGCCCGCTCCGATCGCGGAAGATTCTTATACGATCGAATTAAAATTCTTTTTCAAGTCGTGTGTGTATTAAGTTACCGTCAACAGCTGATTACAGTTCATATGAGCAATTATTCAAATATTTTGTTGCAAATATTCAGCCGCCATAGTTTTCTGTTTTGTTTCTTAAAAATATTATGTTGGCTTTAAAAGCACTAATTAAAATCAAATAATATTTTTAAGGAAAATAAATTTTGCTTTCAAATTTGATAAGCAGTATGTGTGAAAAACTTGAACGATGCCTGAGTTTCAGATTTTTTGTTACAGCCACTAAAGAATGTGTTTATAATTAGATTTTTTCTCTCAATTTTCTTGGTAATTTCATTACAAACACATACTTTATTTTACTTTTTCCTTTCCTGTTACTTTGCTGTTTAAGTTTTCGTTGTTGTGTGTTTGTTTTTACGCTTGTAATTATTTATCCTGATATTGCCTGTCTGTATCCTTTGCTATTGTTCTGTCTTTCTTGTTTTGGATGCAAGTATTTTGCAGATATTTTTCATATATATTTTTAGCATTCTTTGTATATTTTGTTTCTAGTGTTCTTTGCTGCCAATTAATTAAGTCTGTAATCAGACAATAAGTAACACATTTGTTACATGTCGTACCAATGGTGGTGGCAAAGAAACAAGTACCAGGGTTGAGACCAAAAGTATTTGAGTATTTCAAAACAAACTATTTTTTTTCAGGGCACTGCTAAACATTCAATATACATTCCATTCCAGTATCCAGTATCGCGATATTTATTGAATGTCTAGTATGAATTATCCGGAAAATGGATCGCGATCTAACTATCACAATATATATTGAACGTGTAGCAGTACCCTCAAATTAGAACAAAATTCATTTTACAATATTAAAGTTGTATACAAAGTAAATTTATTCAGATGTTGACATATCTACAAAAAAACTTAAAATCAGCTGACCGTCAAACAAATTGCATCCATAAGAAATTGTGTTTATTGCAGATAATGTTTCACAAATTTGTTTTTGCTGAGTTTGTACTAGAAATTCGGTGTTATCGAAGGAAACACTTTGAAATGAATTTTTGGCTTGAGTTCAAATCTGAGTTTACTCACATTTTCTTAATTTTTAAAAATCTGTTTTTGGATAAATTCATTATTTTATTAAGAAATTACTATTTTTAAAACAATTTATTCATCAGACTAGCAGAACGGATCAGTACTGATTTCGAGGTCGCTACACCATCTCGTCAGCGTTATTTGTTCGATTTTACCACTTTTGAATACTATTAACTAGAAATATCAACTATTTAACCGTATTATTTACCGAATTAGAATACGAAAAGTGCAACTTATTCATTTCTTACAAGTTAAATCAATTAGTACGAAATTCCACCTCTGATGATAAATTATTCCAAATACTCCATACTCTCCCGCTTTTTCCAGAATCATTCGATCAAGCAGTTTTCCATTTTTGTTTACTTTATTTTTGTCTTGTAGTTGACTTTCTTAGTATTCAATTATCTGTGACAATGTAAACATGGAGTTTAATAATAAAATAATGAATTTATCTAAAAACGATTTCTTAAAAATTAAGAAGAAATGGGTAAAAACTCAGATTTGAGCTCAAGCCGAAAATTCATTTCAATACAAAAACCTTAAACAGTTCCACAATTACGTAAAAATATTAATTGTTACAAACAACTTTTTCTTCTGTAGCAGAAATATAAAAAATATCTCGGAAATGAAGCAGAAAGTTGAAAAATATTCCAGGAATGAAGACTTCATTTTGTTACTTTTACAAAAATCTTTTTTCAATATTGCACATAAGGGCAACTATATGAGGCTGCTAGTCAACTATTCAATTTTCTAAATAGTATTTTGTAATATCATCACTATATCATTTGAAAGTTTACACTGTGCTACAACTGACTGTCTTTATCATTTTTTTGATTTGACCCTTTTTATTTCATTGGCGCAGTGTTCAAGTTAGAGAAATTGTAAAATTGTATTAAAAGATAATATTTTTAAGCTTCAAACTAGTTTTTATGTTCATTTCACTTCTGATTCCCTCAATAATAAGTTTCAATGTACTTTTGATAAAAAATAATAGTTTACTTATTCAGAATAATATTAATTTAAGTAAAAAAACCTTTAAATTAGTCTACTTTAATGCTAATAAATTTGAATTTTTTCCTCAGTATTTTTGCAATTTTTCTTAATTTACCTAAAAACATGTGTACATTTAATCTAAAACTATTTTCTCTTAAATAATGTGTACGATTACAACCTTCAACAAAACCCATCCTTTAAATCGATGCCACAAGACCTTTCACTTTGTCCCTATGTGCGCTGTGTAGAAAATTAATCTACGGTACGTCACAGGAAGTGGCAGAAACAAAAATATAGATATAACAAAACATCTCTATGAAAAAATTTACACACATTTTATCGTTAATTACAGAGTTTTATGCCTCATTATACTTTTTGTTAAGCACTTGTCTATTCCATAAAGACAAATAAATTGTAATAAAATGTTCAGTATTTTCTTTCTTCTCACTTTTAAGTATCTAGAGAAAAACAAATTTAATAAAATCTAATTTTACTAAATTTATTTCGCTTTAATTTATCATCCAACTCAATATTTAATATTAAATTCTTGTTAAATCTTCGAAAATGTTAAAGCAACAAACACTCTGCTAGAAGAATACTTCAATAACAAAAGCCAACAATTAGCACAAGAGCAAACAGCAAGAAGGGGGGAAAAAAGAAACATTCAGAGAAGAACGTTAAATAAACGTTTCAATAAAAAATTTTTTATTTTTTAGTAGTATGCGTGCGTATAACTGTGCAGCTTGCATGTGTAAGTAAAAATGCAAAGAGCTGTTAAAGAAAATTATATCGTATATGGCTTGAAGGTAATGGAATTTTTTTCACAGGATTTGCTAATGCAAAAAATGTTTGCAGAATAATTAAGGGCACGCCTGGTTAAGCCTTCTATGGAAATGGGAAAGGAATGCCTCTTCAAAATGAAAACGAGTAAAAAAATATATAAAAGATAAAAGATATGTTAATTAAATTTGAAATTAAAGACAAAAGTGTTCGTTACAAGTAACTAAAGCAACAACGTCGTTAGAACAAAAAAATTTGTAAAGTAAACCGGGCGATAATCAAACTTATTTGGCGTCGTAATTTTTGATTTGGCGATGTTTTGGCAATTTTTAAAATTAGTTGACGATGTTGTTAGCTATTTTGAAGACTTTTTGTTTTTATTTTTGCATGTTTTCTTAGTAACTAAGCTAATTTTTCCGACTAGAAGCCGTTGAATTTTGGCAATGTTGAAATGGTGGATAAAGACATTCAAATTTTATAACTTTTTGTTTTAATATTTCTTTTTTTCTGTTGTTTAAGATTTTCCTACAAAGCTTGGGAAATTTTAAATGCATCAGTAAAGAAATTTATGATAGAACAGCTCATAAGTTGTGCAGAACCTCTACTGGGAGGCTAACAGACTGTTCATTGATGGTAAGGTTCAAGGGAGAATCGGGATTTTTATGGATATCCAGGCAACACTTCTGTTCCTAAGATCTCAAACCACTTTTTGAATTTTGTTGGCCAATGCAAGGATGTGCTATCCAGGTTAAGTCTAAGAGAAAAACAATCCCGCATATGGCAACTTAATTGACAATAAACACGCGGTTGAGTTTCCCAGGGCTGGTTCCGAAAAGGATGCTTACGATATTGCAATGTTGTTCGGAACTATTAGCAATAGTGTCAACATAAAACTGAAAATAGATGACGCTAAAATTAGTACTTCCAAAGTTTATTTTAAAAAAATGTGGCTTTGCTAGCATGACAAGCACCCACCACTATTAATTAACAAAGCCCGCAAAGAGATATCGATGTTTATTGCTGTATTGATAGGAGACTGGACAACGGCAAGGAATTCCCTGCAATGCGTTGTGGTAGCTGCCGTTAACAAGGTGGGGGAGAGGCAGTATTCCATCTTCTCTGCGCGTAATGGGCAGCCACGTAAACTAACCAGCAACGGTTTTTGCAAAATATTTCCTATAAACGTTTTCGTTAGTTTATCGAACAATTCTTTTTTCAACTTCAATATGAGTAGTAATTAACGCAGAAGTTAAAATTAATTAAAATCAATTGCAATTACATTTGCACACATAAAAAAGAATCATTTCTGACAATTTTATTGCTTTTATTTCTGCTTTTAACATGTAATTGAGAGTCTATAGATTAAAAAGATATGTTTGTACACACAATCATTTATTTAATCATTCATTTTATAAACAAATGTTTAAAATATATTGCAGTATTGATGGTGAACAGAATATTTTTCATTTAAGTTTATAAAAATCTTAGGCAGAAGTAATTTTTTGTTAATTTTTATTATTCTACAGGAAATGTTTAATATACGATGCTTCATAAATAATTTTTGAGCATTAGAAATAAAGAAGTGTAGCAAGTCTACCATGTATTAAAACACATGAGTCCCTATTAATTTCAAAGGTTTAAAAAGATGAATTTTCAAGATAAGAAATAGTTAATTGCAGAGGACTTTGTCCGCCCAAGTCCAATGGTTGCATTGTAAATATTCGCTTAGAAGGGGAAGGGAGAACTCGAGAAAAATATTTATTGACTATGGAATGCTTACAATACAATTCAATAAAAAATTATTAGTGCATATATTCATTTGCATGCATTTTATGTATTTTGTACGTACACGTATGTATATAATATATTTAATATATTTGATCACAAAACGATTAATTGTTTCAATGTTTAAATTGCTTTTAAATACAGACAAAAATATATTGGCAGCAGGCAATAAAAATATATTTAAAAAATCAATACATTTAAAATATTATAGACAATATTATGGAAAACTATTACAAATAACACCGTATGATTGTATTTTATTTTTGCAGAAAAGCTACCACACTCTCATTAATTCAGAGGCAATACATAGACAAACTGAATATATATGTACATACTTAGTTTTTAATTATTTAATTTTTTGTCCTCAAAAATATTATATTAGTGTCACATAAAACATCTAACCCTATTTTTTCAAACATATTCAGAAAAAGTCTCATACAAAATAAACTAAAACAAAATCGGCAAAGCCGTTTGGAGGACCAGCAGTATAAAAGACAGATATATACATATTACAAAACTTTTCACGCGCAACATGCCTCTATGTAATATTAACTGAACAGCCAAAAAAAATTTTCAGTTATGAAGAAAGTTCAAATGTTTTAATTTAAAAATTTTTATTTTC
The DNA here is from genome assembly GCA_956483585.1 of Gymnocheta viridis. Lineage (NCBI taxonomy): Eukaryota > Metazoa > Arthropoda > Insecta > Diptera > Tachinidae > Gymnocheta > Gymnocheta viridis. Next base: position 45,224,651 of record OY101441.1, read on the forward strand.
GTTGAATAATATTTCTATCTGACAATTGCCTTTGACAAACAATACAGAGAATTTAAATTGAACCTTCATAAGCCCCAACCAACTCTTAGAAGTAAAAAAAATATTACTTCACTTAAAAACAGTTTTGAAAATTGTTTCTAGCACATTAATTCATAAAAACCTTTCTGGAAAATGCAAAAGGACACAGAAAACCTATAAAAACGGCCATAGCAAAATAAACAAGAAAATCAGAAAACTAAAATGGAAAAAATAAATATGGAGGAAAATTTAATAGAAAAAATAAACTACGCTAGTGATAGAAAAAAATTTACTAAACGCTATTTCCAATATAAATTGCATTTTCCGTAGCAAAGGAGAGAAAAAAATGAGGCAATAAAAATATGCCAGGACTATTTCAAGTACAAACATATAGAAAAAATTATTCTGCCATACGATAGGATTATGTGTATAGACAAGTGTATTTGCTAAAGTAAACAGAGATTTGAATTTTATGTTTGTGTTTGCATTGAATTGGCCAGATTTGAATTTTTTTTATTTGCAAGGCTGAATTTTAAATGCGCTGTTATGAATTGGAAAAACCTGTGGTTCACATAATTTTACCATAACAAAGAATGACGCCAGTAGACAAATATGAAAACGCCAGCATTTTAAAGGTACTGATGGTAATGGATAGTTTTTAGAGGTATTTATGGTTGAGTTTCAAAGAGCTAGAGTAATTGAAGGTCACTAACGAAAAATCCAAATTACTGTTTCCCAGAAAGCACAAAACGAAGATGTTACCACTGACTAAGACGGAAAACGTTTTCTAGTATTTTTAAGATAATTTTCGAATTCACGAGAAATGCACTTATTGCACTGAAAATAGTTTATGTTTGCGACAATTTAACGGCAAAGTATCCGTTTATAGAGTTAGGAGGTTCAAGATCAGTTCGTTTAGAAAGCACATTTAATAACTTAATTATTGTCTAAAATAACTGCAACTCATCGACGAAAATGCAGCGAAGAAATACATCTCAAGAAAATAATTTTTAAGTTCTATTTGCAACACCTCTCAACATAATGAAATAATAAATTTCCTAGATATCGCTTGCCAAATGGAACGGCCTATCAAAAGTTTTTCTCCCTTAGAAGTTGAGGCCACGATAACAAAACTTAATAACACGAAAAGCCCAGGGTATGATCTTATCAGCTCGAGAATTATAAAGTTATTGCCCAGAAAAGGTATTATTTTCTTAACTGCAATATTTAATTCTATATTAAGGTTAAATTATGTCCCATCCCAATGGAAATGTGCAAAAATCATCATGATACTAAAGCCAAATAAGAGAGAAAATGAAGTAGCGTCTTACAGGCCAATTAGTTTATTACCAGTTTTATCTAAAATATTTGAAAAGCTCTTATTGAAAAGATTACTTCCAATTTTAGAATGTAAAAATATAATTCCTGAGCACCAATTCGGTTTTAGACACCATCATGGCACCCCTGAACAATGTCATCGTATTGTAAAAGAAATTACAAATGCTTTTGAAAAGAAGCAATACTGTTCAGCTGTGTTTCTGGATATCACTCAAGCTTTTGATAGAGTATGGCATGATGGCCTCTTATATAAACTTAAGTGTCTACTTCCTGCTCCGTTTTATCTTTTATTGAAATCATATTTACATGACAGAACATTTTATGTCCATGTAAATGGGGATGATTCTTCGTTTGGAAATATTAGATCTGGAGTTCCACAAGGTCCTATTCTATACACCATTTTTACAGCAGACATGCCCATCACAGATAACTTAACTATAGCTACATATGCAGATGACACTGCTATTTTATCTTCCAATGAATCCCCATCTGAAGCTTCGGCAGTTTTACAAAGGCACCTTGAGCTTATCGAAGATTGGTTACAAAAATGGAACATAAAGGTAAACACTGAGAAATCTTTACATGTAACCTTTACGTTAAGAAAAGGCGACTGCCCAGCGCTTTCTTTAAATGGAAATATTATTCCAAAAGCATCTAAAGCGAAGTATTTAGGGCTCTATTTGGATAAAAGACTCACTTGGAGAGATCATGTCAAAAGTAAAAGACATAATTTAAATATAAAAACTAAAAAAATATTTTGGCTCTTAGGACCTAGGTCAGAACTAAGCTTAGATAACAAAGTAATTTTATATAAGACAATGCTCAAACCGGTTTGGACTTACGGTATTCAACTCTGGGGAACTACTAGTAATTATAAAATAGAAATACTCCAGAGATATCAATCAAAAACGTTAAGATTATTAGCTAATGCACCATGGTTTATAACCAACAACTGCTTACATAATGATCTCAAAATATCTACAATAAGGGAAGAGATTAGTAATTTTAGTAATAGATATCTGGGTAGACTTAGTAATCATACAAATATTTTGGCTATTACACTGTTGGATGATTGTGATGAAATTCGTAGACTCAAAAGATTTCATGTACTTGATCTACCCTTTAGAGGCTAGGTTTATATAATTAATACGCATATTTGCATACGCATACGTACTTAAATATATAAAATAGCTAGTTAGAAAATACGTATTGTATTTGTTTTTATTAAGCTCATTGGAACTCAATAATATAAGTTATTGTTATTTTATATGGATATTTTTCAAAAATCAGTACAAAATACTTAAGTATGGCGAAAAAAAATGGATTGTAAAATTTGGAAACAAAATTTATATCCTTGTGGAAATCACATCTTCTTGTTCATTAGCATTAAACATAATATCGTGTGTTTGAAACCATTTAAGACATAAAGAATTTAATTATCACAAGCAAAACATGTAAATTAAGTTCTTTATTTTGTTTAATTTTTCAAATGTCCCGCTAATATAATCTGAGCTCTTGGCTCATTCATAGATATTGAATGCTACTTCAAATATAATTAAATATACATTTAAGTAGATTTCTAGCGAACCGTTTTTATTCTATTAATTTCTATAAAGCCTGCAAACTGCAGCTACTGAAAAGGACAGTCTAGACTCTGGTGCTTAGAAGTGTGAATGGAGATCTCGTGTGACAAGGAAATTATAAAAATTCCTTATTTCATGGTAATACCACCTGCAATATAAAATACAAAAAATACCTCTTTAGTCATGAGCCCAGTCAGTCGTACTGCATACATTGTGACACCAACCAAGTCGTGATCTTACAACGATTTTGCCCCTCCATAATCAATTTCAGTGTATTTTTAAATAATATTTGCGGCAATTAGTACATCTAATGTGCATTTTAAACACTAATTAAAGGAATTTTCTATCTTATTTTATAAACTTAAATTCATGTCTTATTTAAAAAAAAACAAACGCTTAAAATCAAATTTTTATAAACATTTTTTTAAAAGTAGACCCGAAAAACAAATAAAAATGATTTCTTTTAATATGACTATAAGTTTTGAGAAAAATCAAAAGCCTTTTTTGTCCCTTATGCGATACTTATATGCGATAAATAGTTGTGTTTGTGTAGTAATTTAGTTCTCTTATATTTATTGCTGTTATTTATTGTGCATCCTTTGCAACAAAAATATTAAAGTATAAAATAAATTGCATGTCTCCTGCTTTAAGTATTGCCCATTCATTCACATCGTTATGTTGCATTGAAATAAATTTACTTAAATCTATAAATTTCCAATAAGATCAGGTGGTATTGAAATGAAATGAAAAAAGAAGGTCAGAAAAAAGTTTGGCATTAAAAGCTTTTCATATTATATACTTATGTATTGAAAACCTTATTTATGTACATCGATACAATGAAATAACTTTAACTAACAAAATGTTACTGACACTCACATAGTTGCGATAGTAGAATTCATCACTTTAATTTCAAGCGCGGTTCTTTGGGAGGGAAAAAATAAAACAAAGCTTTAAGTTAATAAAATATAACTTGAATTATTATTATTTAAACAAGTTGTGTAACATATGTATAGAAATTCAAATATATTTGATATAAAGTGATTACAAATTTAAATTATAAAAAAGCAAAATAATAAAAATTATTATAGCCGACGGTCTTTGCAATCAGCCTCATTCTAATTATAATTAATAAAAGATTACGATGCACAACTTGAAATTAATGAAGTCTCTTTTGTTAACTACACTTTCTCCACTATTTCACAAAGTCAAAGAAGAGACAAAAATTTGTCTCGTTGTTGTTCGCATTTTTTTACGAGGTTTGTTTCAAAGAAAAGGTGAATTTTGAATTTTCGCGGGCTGTGTACATTTGATTATCGATATGTTGGCATTATCAGTCCATTTTTGATTAGTAGTTTGTTGTTGACAACTGAAAAGGTTTGTGTGTGTTCTTGATTTTTGACTTCTGAAAAACATGGATCAAAGAATATTTATAAAACTTTGCGTTAAAAATGGAATAAAGTTCTCCAAGGCACTTGAAGTATTGAAAGGATGACAACTAACATGCAAATTTTGTTGGTGAAAAAATTGTTTTAAAAAATTTGGTTTAATGTATTTTATTCTTGAAAATATTTCTTAACTTTATTGTGAAAGGTTTTTTTAATAACAACGTTTTTTAGTACAAAAAATGAGGTACAAGTAATCTACGATACAAACACATTTATCGATGACATTGAAAATATAATATAATTTGTTATCCTTGACTATTAAAAACAACTCACATTTTTTCATGACGCTGGCGACGCGTGAAAAAGTAGAAAGTAAGGCAACTTCACGCGTTATAAGTGTTTAAGCGTTCTAAGCTTTGTGATGTGTACCCTGTCACATGCAACTGCACTGATTCTACTTTTTTGACAGACGTTTCAAAAGCTTGGTATGGTCTTTCAGCTTTAAGCAAATAAAGAACGACGTATCAAATCATGTGCTCGAGTAAAGGCGGATGAAGCACATTTACATCCATCATATGAAAGAAAGAATTTCTAAAGTCTGCAGAAAAGTAGGACCGTGAAATAAAATTTAATTCAATTCAATTCATTATTTATTATAAATATTGTATACAATTTTTATTTATAATGTTGCTATTAAATATAGAGAGTTTAGTATGAAATAAAATAAATCTGATAAATTAAAAATTTTTTATTCGTTAATTTTGTTTTTTTATGAAAAAATTTTGTTTGTCAAATGAATTCGTCTAATAACAAACAACTCAAAAAATTTTTCATACTGAATATATCGCATTTGATTAACAAGAGCTCATTAACTCGAAATTTTAAAAATTTCAACATAAGCAAAATACTTTTTGACTTTACATCAAAGGTATATGAAAAATTGATTTTAAATTATGCGTTTCACCAGCGAAACATATACAAAATAATGTGAAATTTTTACATCAGCTAAATATGAATATTAGAATGCAAGTTTTGGAAAAAAGTGAAAAAAATTAAAATTTCCATTTAATACCCTCTTGTTCGTGAAGTGCGATATGTATTTGTTTCGGCACATTTCGAATAAATTTCAAAGTCTACTTATACTTTTGTAATTTCTGAAATTCTTGCTTGTTTTTTGAAAGTTCTTGTATAAGTTGAGAGGGTTCAAACTTTTCAAGAATATGGTTTAAGGTCTACTGATGATTTGGCATATAGACCAATGAAACGCGTGTATGTAGACAAAACTTTTTAAACTTTTTAAATTGGGAGAATATCTCGAATAATAAATGTAATATTTTTAAATTTCATATATCTAATATTTTTTTTATTAAAATATTAAAAAAAAAACTTACATTTTTATGTCAATAAAAATTTTCAATCATAAAAGAAGGAATTTCTTACAGAAGTCTTAAATAAGAATAAACATAAAATAAACACAAAACTACACAATTAGTTTCTTCACCTCTAGAAACAGCCAAAAGTACTCGTCTGCATTTTCATATGTTAAACATATTTGAAAAATTTAGAAAAAATTCAAAAAAAAACTATTATACACAAAACTAAACACAATTGTTAAAAATGAGACTGATTACGTTTACCGAACTCTTATCCAAGCTAAGTTACATAAAAATCTTAAGAAGCTTCTTCTATGCTCTTTAAACAATCGTTAGGGACAAAGTTTTAATCTTCATTTATTTGGCTGAAGTTGTTACTACAAATCACAAAAAAAGTTCAGCAAACAATTTAAACGGAACAAAAAATAAAAAATAAAATAAAAAAATTGCTGACAGTGACATATGACAACATATCCAATTAAGAAACTTTGTATGCCAACATACTAAGGAAAGTTAAATAAAAAAAATGGATATAGACATATTGAAGTATTTACTTTTTAATAAAACTTGGAGATGGAAAATAAATGGCGTTTTCTTTTTTTTAAAGTGTAAAATTTTTTGCCCTTTTTATTGAAAAGTTGCAATATAACCATTTTTTGAAATAGTGATTTTATTAGAAGTTATTGTTCCATCACTTATGATGTAAAATTTTTGTCTTAAGAAAACTTTAAATAGCAATTTTTTTTGATAAAAAGTAAAAGAAATGTTACATGTTTTTTAGAAATGAAAACGGCATAATATTCGTACAGTTTTTATACTCAAAGGAAGCAAAATTTTAAGGCTGCCTTTGGTTTTAAAAAGTGATTGTTTATAATTTTAGTCCAGTCTGAGTGTAGTCTTGGTCCAGTCTTATTCAATTACTTCCTGCTTCACAAATACGGAAACGGAAACCTCTTTTTTTAATTCTTGAGTATTTTTCATAGAAGTTTTGCTAAAAAAAATTTAAATTCTCCTTTCTGAATCAGGCACTGAGACTAACTTAATGAGTCGAGCATTATACTAGTCCTAGTTTAATCTAGTTAAATCGGTTTGCCTTACAAAAAATATCAACATGCCGTGTTCAACTTATTTCAGACATTTTCAAAATTAAAATGCCAAAGGCGATCTTTAAAATAAATGAACTAAAATGTTTGCATTAAAAACAGTTCATAGAATGTTTGGCTACTACTTGTATAAACGTTCTGCAATTAAATCGAGTAAAACCCACACAACAGATACATGTTGCAGTTTGTAGTAAATACAGTCATCATAACTTGGTCGGATGCATTCGTAAAGGCTGCTGGTATTGCTTGGATAGCAAAGAGGACAAAATACACATGTATGCTTGCATATATGTATGTATTAGTGTATAGTTCCGGTTATTTGTGTGTGTGAACGAGTAGGTTTTTTGTATTTGCTTTTACATTTTTTCTTAATATTTACTTAAATGCAAATTGATGATGATGTAGTTTAATGATTATTACATTAAATATATACTGAAAATTGGAAGAAAACAAATTAGTATGAAAATAAAATTGTAATACAAAAGGCTACTTTTTGTGTAAATACAGGTATTTTAACGTTAGAAGAATTTTTTTGTCACTGTTTTATGTTTAGTTTTCAGCATTCAAATGAATTTACGAGTATTTATTTAATTATTTTAGTAACTGGTGCGGCCTGTTTCGAATTATTTAAAAAAAGGTTTAAATTTTATTTGCAGAAATTAAATAATTACTAAAATGTTTTGTTGTAATGAGGGTTTTACTAAGTTGAAGTTAAATTAAAGAGCAAATAGTTTAATTATATGGATTTGTTATTTTAGACCAACCAGGACGATTGCTTTAAATGCAGCTGTTAGTATGCACGCAACTAACGATGGATGTAAATATGATTGAGTCCGAAGAAAACATAACTAAACCAATTGATTATCCGAGATAATTCTTCTCTATAGTTTCAATCTTCTCTATCTCGAAAGATTCAAGATCCGAAGAAAACCATTCCCTTTTCCCGGAATTTTCCATGCGTAATCTTAACATCTAGAAAACTCTTACTCCAAAAACACTTTAAAATGTTCACTAAAGAAAGAATTGAAATTTTCGAAGGAAGCTGCCAAAAGACCCAAAACGTTGAACTTTTATTTTATGCACTTATAACAATTCGTCCAACATCGGTAGAAAGTAAGCGGACGTTTTAGGTGGCAGGGCTTTCGGACGAATCTATAAACACTTTAAGAATTTTAAAGAGTTTTTTTAAACAAAAAAATATATGAATTGGATTATTAAAATACTTTCTTAATTTAGGAATTTAATGTTTTTGTTTTGGATCGCAAACCTCGAGTACCTGTATATTCCTTTTTTTTGTATTATTTTATGTTTTTTTATCAACTGAATGGTTATCTTTTTGTTTATGTTCACCTGTATTTGTAATTTTACTGTTTGATATCGTATAACGAGAATACACGTGCTTCGTATTGGAAAAAACCTTTAAGAAATTTAAAAACTAAAAATTAAAAAATAAAGTTCCTGTTTTATTTATTCATTAGAACAAAAGGTATATCTTAATAATTGTTTTAAGCTTTCTAATAAAATTTTTCTTAACGTCTAGCGAATTTAATTTAAAAATAATTTTGAGAAATGGAAAATGCGGAAAAAAAACTATAGAGATGTCGTATATTTATGTATTTAGTTTTTAGAAAAATGAAGCGTACTACAATCCGATATATCGCCCACAAGAAAAGCGGCAAATTTACTTCGTTATTATATGATATTCAAAAGGATTACCAGGATCCTTGACGAAAGTAAAGCCACAATAGGGTGCCAAGCAGGTGAATATATATTATATAAACTGGTCCAAGAATGTTAAACTAAATATGGCGAAACATTCAACTTTATTCCTGTGCGTAGGCATGGCAATAACTCAGGTAATTGCAAATCTGATATGCAAGTTAACAGAGGGACAATACTTTCAGACTCCGCCATTGAAACCTTCTGTTATACTCCCCTACTCGCTTATCGATGCTTACTTTCGAAACTTGTCACAGGATTGATGGTTGAACGAACCTACTTATAGAACTTGCAGGCTAGTCCGACCTCTATCCGCACTGTGAATCTTTTACGACTTCAGAAGACGCTCTTAGAGGTTTTCATTGGAACGATCATTGGGACATAACAAATTCGATGACCATATCAGGCTAATTGGATTATCATCCCAATATTTCTGCAGAAACTGCCAAAGCAAAGGGGAGAAAATAACGATATATATTACTAAATGCCTCTCTCCCTTAATGAAAACCCAACAACAAATGTACTAAAGTCCTCCGCTAGCCTGTCCGAAATGTCAAAGCTATAAAAAATTTAACTCCTTCATCAGAACTAGCGCTTGGTTGCAGCACGAGTCGTTATTCAACCCCTCTGCATCTTCTATGCAATTTCTTCTCTAAACCTCTATAATTCTATCCTTAGCCTTAAATTTATCTTAACTTTAACCATCTACCTTATGTTCTACACACCTCGGTTCTCACTACAGGTAACACAAAAGGACATACTCGAACCCTTAGGTAAGCGCGAGCTGCCTTTCTACTCAACTTAGACAAACTTTTTAATTTTTATACTAAATAATCGCTTACTGTTTTAAAACACATCTGCGTCTTTCGAGCAATTATGCTGTTTGTGTGTGCGAAACATGTCTACGAAAAATTTCATAATTTTACAAGAATGAAAAGTAAAATTTCTTCAATACTTAAAAACAGGCAAACAGCCAACATGTGATTACTTTATTTGCAATAGAAGAAAGAAACTTACAGCTTTAACATGTCCGTCTTTATGTGACTAGTACCTACAACTGAAACAAACTCCAAGTAAGTTTTTAAACACATCTGTTTCTTAAGGCATTTTCACGAATTGCTTTATTTTTCTTCTGAAAGAATACAAATAATACATGTTTGATTTTATTTCATACAACAACTAATCTACCCAGGGCATGTGTTTCATAGCGAAATATATAAAATTTTTCACTTTTTATTACAATTATAATTTTGACTTTTGTTTCAGAAGTTTATTGTCTTGAAGACAAATACATATTACAGTTTAAATTGGTAACGATTTCAGAAAAAAAATTTTTAAGAATTTTTTAAATAGATTGTTTAAAAATGGAACTAGTAATTTTTGAGCAACGTAGTAGATATATTAGATACTGTAATCAATTTGGGAGGGCAAGGGTTATTTCGAAGAAAGATATCCCAAAAGTGAAAATATTCCGATACCTTTTTTATAATTAAAAAAATATATGGTATATCAAAAACAAGTTGAATCGATTACTGCTTTTTTAAGAGCCACCTTAATTAAAAATAAACCTGTTTAATAGTATGAATCCTTAATAAGCATTTCAACAGCCACAATTGGGCAACAACAGTTTCAGCGTGTTAGAAACAGCAACGACAATACTCGACAACATTTAATTAGTAAGAAAAACGCAAATTATTTTGATGGTAACTTAAACACTCATATGCCAAAGAGCACGTTTAAAAAGCAAATTACGTGTTGCACCACAATAGCTGCGGTAAATTATTATCAAGAATAAAATAATATAATTCGATAAAACTTTATAAGCTGCCATCGTACCTGACGCAGAACATGCAACCAACTTAAGTCTCTAATAATTTTAAAGGTGTTTTTGATAAAACATTAGCTTAACCGCAAATTGGTGGTGTCTTTGTATAAGAATACTTCATATTGTATAAAGTTACATCTAAGAAAAAGGCAGTAGAATGACTAATTCTTGTAAGAATATGCTAAAATACTTAAAAAAAATTATATTATATAATATTTTTACTCGAAATGAAACTACATTGTACATCTCTTGCTATAAAATATTTAATATTATTATTAAATAAATTGGTTTTGGTTGGCAGCTATTAATTTCTAGCAGTTACCTTAAGAAGTGGCAGAACACTGATGATAATTGTGTAACGTCTTCCGAAACTGCAGTCCGTTCTGATAGTGTAAGAGATCTTCATTATTCTTTTCTTTGTTAAAAAAATAGCTTTAAAAATTTGTTTAATGAATCTGACAGGAACTTTGTTACATGGTGTTATTATTAGTTTTTATTTTCTCATATCTTTTATTTTTGTTGAACATATTGCACTTGTTCCTCTAAAGAAAGCCAACTCAAAATTTTCAATTTTCACTTTTTGCAAGAAATCGAGGTACAGAGATCATATCTCCCCACTGTAAAAATTTTACATCAGTTTCTCTACTTTTTCGCAAAAAAAGTACAATTGTATCCCTCTTCTTGAAATAAAAGTTGCCTCTACTGAAAATTTGTAAATTTTGAGTTGACTCTCTTTAGAGGAACAAGTGCGATATGTAAATTGTAATTTCTTTCGGTTAAGAGGAGCACTATTTATAACCGAAGTGAAAATACTACTAAGATAGAAAGCAGAGTGCTAAATACGCTTATTTTAAGTTATTCTCAAATATAACTTTTTATTTTGATTGCAGATCATACTCCGAAAGTTCAAATCTTCTTCTATTGATGTGAAAAGTTTGAGTTTATGTTTATTAACTAATATTTTATGTAATGGAGAGATATGTATAGAAGGCCATAAGACCCCCGATCCAGAGGATCTTTTGTTCAGTCTATACTACGTAGTATAAAACTAAACAAATGTGTAGTTTTCTGAACATTTCTTACGTTTTCTGCACCGTAAACGCTTGTAGTAGAAAACTGAATAAGCAGACCAGTGGACAAACGTGCATTAATTTTTTTTTTATTTTCTAAAGTTCAGCTTACCCAAATGTAAGCGCGTGTTCAAAAATATACTATTAATGTTCAAATAAAAATGCACATTCAATTTTTAGTAAGCTGAACGTGTGTTCAAAAATTACAAACTCGTATGAGCGTTCAAAATGTTTATTACTAAACGCGAGTTCGGTTATTTATCGGACGCGTTCAGTGAATTAAATAAAATAACAATTTGAATTTTTTTAATTCATTCATTAATATTTTTAATATTTTGTAAGACTTAAGGTACGGCCAAATATTTGCGGAAAAACACGTTACCAACAGACAATCTAAATTAGTATTTTCTTTAATTGCAATATTTTTTTAAATATGGGTTCGCATTTGTAAAAAATTATGTAAAAGTAGCATTTTGTGGCGTAATCGACTTCATTTTGTGATGTAAAAATCAAGTTAAATCACACTAGTCCTAAGCAAAAGTAGTGGTTACGTTTTTTTTTTGGAAAATGTTTGCCAAGTGTGACTTTTATACATATAATTTCAAAAAGTTTTTTTTTTGTTGAGGCTTTTTTAGCCAAATCATAAGTAGACCTTAAACCATATTTTTGAAAAGTTACAAACCTCTTATCTTATACAAAAACTTTTAAGAAACCAATGAGAATTTTAAAAATTACAAAACTATAATTTACTTTAAAAAAATGCAGAAATTGCCAAATAATATTTTTACTATGCTGCGTTCAGTATTTTTTTACTTTTTTTAAGCAAATCATTTCATTGAACGAAACATTTTAAATTTTCGGCAAGAAAAATTACTAAATATTCCATTCAGTTTTTCGGAATGACAGTTCAGCCAAAAATTAAGTAGGTACGAGTAGTTATAAAATATGTGAACAAAACATTTAGTTCTGAACGCTGCGTATTACAAAGCAACATATGCTTTCGGTCTTAAAAGATTTGAACACATGTCTAAAGGGCCGTAGTAAATTTGCTCTAGGCATTCAGTTTGACTTTTTCTGAACATTGTGTTTAGCTAATTTTGTTTTTTCTGTGTATAAAGCAGACAACCTTGCCTGGTGGAAGATCATATATATCAGCAGTGCTTATCGTTTGACCCCCGATAAATCTCCGCCCAAGTCGGGACATTGAGGGTGGCGTTGGCTCAGGTAGTAAGCACGTTGACTACAAACCGAAGGACCTGGGTTCAAACCCAGTGTCAGACAGAGTCATGAAATAAAAACACCACGCATTTCTCTGATGTGCATTAGTGTGTCAGTTGTTGGCGGAAGGTTTCAGTGGCGAAGGCATGGTCACTGGTCACTGAACAGTACCAACTTCAGCTGATACTAATTCCAATGTAACATCAGAGCGCCCTCCTTCGTTGGTACTGAGTAGCACAATCAACGGCGAAGTAAAATAAAATTAATAAAAAGAAGTGGCTACTAAACTAAACACAGCTTCAAAACTCGTAATGTCCTCCTCGCCACCAGAGGCGCTGCAACACTGCTCTACGAATAAACGTGCAGAAAAAAAAGCAGAGTTGTAAAGAACGAATGAAGCTTCACCTCCTTTCATATCTATCACTATCCCTTTCCACTAGTTCCAGCACAATGCATTGCATGTGTAGGGGTCATCATCCCCTGAGTGCTGGTCCAAGATAAAAAAAAAAAAAATTAGCATTACCAGCTTTACAGAATCTGCATATCCTGATGCTTACTTTAACTTTTATAAGGTAGTGGTATCTAAAACCACAGTGCCCAGTAAATAGGTCAACAAGAAGCACAAGTTCCGCCTTCTCATATAGATGTAGAATACCAGCAGCGTCACAAATCTCTTGGGCCATCTTAATCCAAAAGTGGACGGTCATTTGTTGAGGAATTCACATTCGGATTATGCTTGTAGCTTCCCCTAAATGTGTTCTAAAGTGATGCGGAAGAAATGCTCAGGGACAATATATAAACTTTATGTATAGCGGACCCACTGTATCATTCGTACAATTTATTCGCATTCTACATCATCTACAAGACTTTTTAATGGCTATTTATGTTCTTAATTAATTTTGTAAAATAAAACAAAAACCATTTTATTGTATATTTTGATAATTTAAATTTAAAATAACTTAATGTTGCAGCAATGGGTGACAAAATTTGCATACAGATGTATAGGGAACAGGATCTTAGGACGATAAAATATATTTAATTTTATAATTAATTAATTGATACAACTCAAGGTTATTTTTATATAAAAAAAATATTTATTGAATAATTCGATACTGCATGGTGCATCGTTTTCAGGAATAAAAGACCTTTTTCTATGTGTTTAACAAAATCTTAACAAAAGATTGAAATTATTTAATGAACTATCAAAATATCGAATAAATATTTTTAATAGAAAAAACGTTCTTGAAAAGCAGCAATTCAACAACTTTAATTAATAAAACGGCCCAGAAATTAAAATATGTTATAACACATATTCAATTCATTCAATTAAAAAGTATTGCTGAAGAATAAATAGAAAACCTTGAAACTGAAAACGAAGACCACAAGCTTTAGAAAAAATTTTTGTGCGCTACATTAACAAATAGTTATGAAGTGAAATATGACAAAATCGAAAATATCAGCTTGAAGTAGGTTTAACGTACGTTCGTTCGTTAGTGCTTCTTTAAAATTTGCATGTCATAATAATATAATTTTAGTTAAGAATGATTTTTAATGCCGTGTTAAGTTTTTTGCACATGACGACTTCAAATTAATATAATAAAAAATAATAATAGAAAAGTTGTTTTCATGTACGCAAGAAGGTGCATTAATATATTCAGTCTACCTAACATCTCAACTGATCTAATGAAATATACGTTGTTCTGTTTTTGATTTTTGCTACGCGGTATTTGACATGAAGAGTGGCTAAAAAAGACTTGTGTTTGTAATGCTTTCGTCCTGTAAGAAAATATTTAATATGAAGAATAAACGTGAGTTAATGTCAAGTATTGATTTTTGCATTTGTATTGAATAAATTAAAAGCAATATCCACAGTAAAAGAAGCTATAAAATCAAAGTTCAATGAACGGCGAGCCATGTTAAATATTAAGTTAAACAACTTTCAAAAACAAAAGATATTAAAAGAATTTCAGTGTCGAAAATTATCGATTTATTAAATTACATTAAATCCCTTTTGCTTGAATTCTTTAATTGTTTTGCGTGCATAAACATTCGTTATATTTTATTCCTGAGATTGCGTTATCATGCCAATTTTTTTATTTATTTCGCGAGAGATTGCGTGAACACAACTTTTCTATACGTTAGCGTGCGTGATTTTGAACTATAAAACACTTACGTGTATTTCTCTTATCTAAATAAAAATATTTCTGTATGTATAATAAAAAAATACGTATTTTTGAAATACAAACAAATACGAGTATGTATGTTGAAGTGAACAAGTAACATTTAGTTTTTTGCGTGCCAAAAGTAAATAACAACTGTTCCTACACTTTGCCAAAATATGTAAATAATATTAAAGTACTCGTATGTAAAATAAAATTGCAAGTGAGAATAATTTTAACTGGTTTTTGACAATATACAGTGATTCCAGCAAAGCCCTTTTCAAACTACATTTAAACTTATTTTCAAGCAAAAGTTTTGCCAATTTTTTGCAGAAAAAAGAGATTTCTTCTCATGAGTGTTTAAATACGTATTTTTAATTTTTTTTAATATTAAAGAGAATTTCACAACACAGCGAGTTTCACATTTTCAAAATTGCTTTTGTTTTTGTCTAGCATTTTAACTTAAAATTTTGTTAAGTCACTGCCAAACCGCAGCTGCTAATAAAGTAAGTCTTTTTAAAAATATTGACTCTTATAGTCTAATTTTGTACATGTGTGTTTGTATAGTTCAAATCTGTTAATTAAATAAGTAAAATATGAGAATTAGTACTGTGGCCCAAATTCAACTGATTTCGCGCGACATATATATTGTCTCTACCCAAATTAAGCTATTTTCCTTAATTCGGCGAAACTAACTTGAAATTATAACGTTTATCTCTGTATAAATTAGTACCAGGTTTCAGATATAATATTAACTTGCTTGCTGAGTGGCAGTTGCCATTCGAGACAATACAAAGTTTCACTCTCTCAATGTTTTTGGTATGAAAAACAGGATCAATGTGTTTGAATTTTTGTTAAATGTGTTGGTGTCGTTTCGAAACATGCAACATTACGACGCTTTGCTGAAAAATGGAAAGGTACTAAACAAAATTTAATTTATTTTCATTATGCTCAATTGTATGTTTTGTGGACATGATGTGGAAGTATCCAAAATTGCTCCTAATTCATTTCAATTATTTTACATCTGTTTAAAAAGAAGAAAAATGACTAAAGATTTCGAAGCATGCGTATTCACTTGTAGTGGGACTTCCACATTCTGGTATATTAATATAAATTTCTCCCAGGACAGAAGAAAATTTGGCAGCCATTCTTAAAATTAAATGTAAATTTTTTAGATTAAAAAAATTATTTTATAGTAAATAACCAAGGCAGATCCACAACAGGTAGTTTCATCCGAATTCGCGATGAAAATTAGAACAGATGTATCAAAAACGATTGAGAAATTTATGAGAAAAAAAAATATGTCTTGGGAAATGTAAATATGTATATAAAAATGGTTAGGGAAGAGCGGACATAAGAAAAATTTCAGATGCGACGAACCGTACCTGCAAAGGCACAAATAGTACAAAATATGTTACCAATTAATCACGTCAGTTTGTTGAACACACAAGAGGTA
Organism: Gymnocheta viridis; assembly: GCA_956483585.1. Lineage (NCBI taxonomy): Eukaryota > Metazoa > Arthropoda > Insecta > Diptera > Tachinidae > Gymnocheta > Gymnocheta viridis. Next base: position 45,240,898 of record OY101441.1, read on the forward strand.
GAAGCAGCAGTTGCAGATTGAACAGTTCTAGCCATATCTGGATCAAATACTTCGATTGCTACTACTACTAACGCAGCAACGCTAGCCAATTATTTAGCCCATGGTAATTTTACGGCCACACAAATGATGTGTGTTGGTGTAGGCGTACCTGCAGTACAGAATAATGCTTTGTGCATACAAGTCAAAGTTTAGTTACACCCATTCCCACTACATCAACGGCGGTACTGGCACTGTGACTACGCTTACTGATTAAAATATTACGGGAAACTTTGATCATAGCACATGTGTATGTCGTAACAGTTCATCACCTGCCGTTACATTTATATCACCAGCACTACTTGCATGGCGGCTGGTCCTCCCAAGTGTTCTAGAGTCATTTTCTGCCTGCAGCTCCGCATCAATCGACCTTCTACACGTTCCTAACAGGTGCACCAACGCGACGGCTCTTTTCTGCAGATTCCAACGAAACGCTTGTCAATGTTGCAATGTTACTTCTAGATCTCTAAATATAATAGTTCTTGCCTTATTAATATGCGCTTTAATGTTCTCGTCAGCACCACCCTGCTAATTACTTTACGGTCCAGGTAGTTAAAAGGTGCCTACACATTCAACAACTTCGTTATCCATGCTTCCTAATGATGTCAATATAAATTTCCAAATACTTGTTGGCCAGTTGAATTTCCAAAACTTTAAATTCAAAGCTTACATGTGCTTACTTATACTTTCACGAAGACACTCCGCTACTCGCATGTGATGGAATGGATTTTAAAAACGAAGCAATTTTAAAGGCCATTTTTTATAAAATTTTCATCTAATTTTTATAATTTTTTTTGCTAAAATTCATCTTAATAAAGACATATTTTTATAATATTTGCGATAAAACACTTTTTAATAAAGATATACTATTAAGAAACGCTTTTTAAAATAGTTCCATTTTCGAAAAAGATTTCCATCACATACCTGATTATTTATTTATTATTTTCATTCCTTTTTATAAATATTATTTTGTTAATAATATTATTAACAACATGAATATGATTGCGAAAATGTAAACACAAAGTTTAATTTTTTAGCATTGGCGAATTATTGAATAAAAAAATTCAAATGAATTTGAATTTAAAATTGCAATAGTTCTTCAAACAGAAGAGAAAAAATTTAAATTGCAATTACATGAAGTCAACCAAATTGTAAAATATAAAAAAAAATGCAATTAATAAAACCATAAGAAAATCATATTAATATTGTAACTAATAATTTGTAATATATTTTATTTTCAGTTTAATCTCGTTAGTCGAATTTGTATTTTTTTTACGTTCATAGTTAAACTTGTAATTAAAAATTTTTATATTTTAATAAATGAAAAATAAAAATAAAATATTTTTGTTTTTTAATAGAACCTAAAGATGAACCAGAATGATGCGAAAAAATATTTGCGAATGATGAGAAGGTTTACAAAATTGTTAAATATTATTTCCAACTTTAATTGTCAGTATTTTATAATTTGCATTGAAACTCTCAATGTGTTGAAAAAATACAAGTGGCACATGATTTATTTTCGCATATTAAAATTTACACTTATGAGAAGATGACAACCTTATCTCTTGTATAAATCTTTTAGTTTAGCAATTCCTCACCTTTGCCAACACGTATCAGGGAAATTGAAATGTCACAAAACTTTTAGAATTTTCACTATAAAACGTGATCATATTATGTTTTCGTACAAACAAAAGCACGTGACAAATTTAAGGATTTCATTCTTAAGTGGTTTTAAGACCAATAGAAACTATTAATGGGAAAAATAATGCAGAAAAATACGAAACAATATCAGAGAACAACAACAAAAATTATAAAAAACTGATAAGAGTTTCATATTCATAAGAGGGAATATTTATAATTTGTAGACATATTTTTATACTTTTGTTTGGCTTTATAGTCCTTATATAATATTTTTTATAATTTGTTAAATTTAATTTAATTCGCAGAACGTCATGTTTTAAAACATATAAAAATGTCTTGGGTAAATCTTCATTGATGTATTTTTAATGATCCACCAGATATTCTTATTTATATTCGCAAATATTCATAAATTTTTGCTTCGACAAATTATTTCGAAAGTTCCAAAAAAATACATAAAATATTAATTTACATTAGATAAATGCCACAAAAAAAATTAATTTGTAATATTATTTTATAAAAATATTTATATAAATGTGTTGTGATGTAGACCTTTTAAAATTTGTGAGCTAAATAATTAATTGTTTGGCTTGAGATCTGTCTCTTTTGGTTAATAAATAGATTAAAAATAAAAACTCTTTTTTAAGTTTTTTATTTTATTAATTTATTTTCCCGATATTTTGACCAACTTTGTTGGTCATCTTTAGGAAATTAATATTTTATTTTAATATGTTCTAGTTTTGCCAGTTTATTTAAAGGGTTTTTTAACTTTGTTTTTCAATTGTGGCATCACCAACAACATGAAAGTTTTGACATTTAATTTTGTGACGTATTCGTAGTAGATGCATTGGCAATTGTTGCAATTAATTAAATTTTGCTCGAAAATAGTATTAAAATAATTAAAATCCAATAAGAAAATTGTTCTGTTAAAGTTACACTTCGTAAAATTCGTGATATTTTCGGACAACATAATCGTCCTTCTGAGATCGCTTTTAAGAATTTGATCGTTAAATTTGAGTCGAGAAGCTGGATTCAATATGTGCCAACACTAACGCGTGTTCAGCCGGGTCGTTCAACTGAAAACATAGCAGCCCTGAGCCACAGTGTTAAATATGATCCAAATTTGTCATTTCCTCGACGTTCTCAAAAATTTGGGTTATCCAAAACCACCACATGGCGCATTTTGCGTAAGGATTTGGCTTTGAAGCCTTACAAGGTTCAACTGGTGCAGGAATTAAAGCCGACCGACTACTCATATCGCCGTATTCATTCGCTCAATTCATTCAGGAACAACCCGCTGAATTTTCTGATAAAATTATTTTTTCAGGTGAAGCCAATTTTCACTTGCCAGTGTACGTCAACAAGCGAAGTTGCCTCATTTGAGCTTCTGAAAATCCTAGAGCGATTATTGAGAAGCCTCTGCGTGCTCATGGTGTCATTGTATGGTGCGCTATGTGGCCTGGAGGCGTGATTGGGCGGTTTTTTTTTTTTTTTTTGAAGATGAGGCTGGAAATGGGGTATCGGTCAATGGATCGCGCTATCGCGATATGTTAACAACTCAATTTTGGCTTATTATTGATAACGTGGATATCACTGAAATGTGGCTTCAAAAGGATGACGCCACGTGTCACACAGCCAATGAAACGATCAATTTATTGCAAACCAAATTTACCGATCGCATAATTTAAAAAAAATCAGCTGTTAAGCGGGCAACCAGATCGTGTGATTTAACACAACTGGATTATTTTTTGTGGGGCTATGTAAAGGACAGAGTCTATACGGAAGCATATCGAATCGATTCCAGCCTTAAAACTCAAAATACGTGATCTGATTAACGAAATAAAGCCCCCAGTTTGGCAAAAAGTGATTAAAAACTTTGATGAAAAAAACGACATCTGTCAGCGTGGTCGTGGTGGACATTTGTTGGATATCAATTTTCATTCATAATTCATAATACAATAAAAATTTGAATCATCTTCATCTGAATTTTTTGTTTTATTTTATTTTAGAAAACAATGTTTCTTGTTGAAAAACCCTGTATTTGTAAACTTTGTCATAAAAAAAGAGTTCCTCTTTTTAATTTATTTACTTAACAAAAGAGACAGACCTCAAGCCGGACAATTAATTCCTTAGCTCAAAACTCTTTATATTTAATAGAGAATAGAAAAATTCTTTTAGTAAACTAAATAAAAAACAGTAGAAAATTAAAGGGTGTCCCAAAATTAGCGCAACATTGGAATTAAAAAGAAAACAAAGATTTTAGTTTTTTTATATAAAATTAATTGAAAGCACGTTATTCTGCCGTGTGACGCTTCACTTTTACAATCCCTAAGCTGGTAAATTTTTTTTTATACTCACTAACAGCTTACTACACAAATGGCGGAAAATGAAAGTTGAGGTTTAATAGATTTTTTTATAATTTACATTAACAAACCTCATAATATACCTCTATAACCCTTCAAATATCAAATATTCCTGTTTACCCTAATTCGTTCTATATAAAAATTTTAATCTTTCCCCTCAAACTTGATCTCTAACCCACGAGAATTTATCAAGTACAAGGCAGTAAAATAATTTTCGATGAACCATGCCCACTTTTTCATCCACTTTTCACTATTTATTTGAAAATCCTGTTTGCCAAAAAATTTGCACTTACAATACATTCGTCATTTTTCTAATAACAAATGTCTAAAATGTTCACTAGAAATAAGTCTTAAGGCAAAACAACGATATTAGTTAAAAAGCTATCTTTAAGTAAACAAACAATTGAGTTTGACTCTAAATGATGCATTAGAAAAGCTTGCTCTTATCGCACAGGGTGTTGGCTGTTCAACCCCCGCCAACGAAATATGCTTATTCAAATTGTGTGTACGTAAAAACAAGTTTTTATTTTGAAATAAAAATGTGCAATGGACCAGAAAGTAAAACATCAAAAACATCAGTTCCTTCAAAAGCACGAATTTTTAACGTTTGTGCATTCAATGGCTTCCAATGGCACCGCCAATCTTAAATTAATAAGTTAAAACGCCAAAGTAGAAGTAGTGAAAATTATGTACTTCATATGCTTGTCAGAATTTTTACTTTATTACTTTGCGATCAAAGCTTTTGCAGGGCAAACAAGTTAATAAGGATTTATGTACTCTTCCATAAAGTTTAGTTTTATAAATGCGCTCTGTAAATATAATGTATCTATCTATAAAGTTGCATGGGAGTGTATTTATTCACCCGTATTGTATTTGCTGCTCACTCAAGTGTATCTTGTTTCCTCTTCCTCATTGTAGAGCAAACAAAATACTTATACATACTCATATGCATATATGAGATATGAACGTTTACAATTACAAGCGTCTATAACCTCATACAAAACAACAATATGTAAGTGTTAAAAGTTGCATTGGCTTCTAGCAGTGAAGTAGTAGAGTTAATTTCTATAAAATTAAAATCATATGTACCAACAGTTTGCAACCTACTTTTAATTGTGGTAACTAGAGAATACTTTCATAAGACAAAATTTGCTGAAGTAGAAATATAATTTAATTATTTGCGTTATTTAATTGTTCTACATATTTTTACATACAAATTTCATTTGTTAATTCATTTGTGTTTAATTAATTATATAGAAAAATTCTACTTCAACTTCAATTAAATTAAAATTTAAATGCTTATATAATTTTAGAATATTTTTGAGACTTAATATTTTTAAAGTCAAACTTGGTCTTGCATTAAATTTTAGTAAAAATTAAATTTTACTTCTCCTTAACGAGATGTATAATCTAGAAAAACACCTTTAATATGAAGATCTATTTACTTTTGGGTATATTCATGTACATATGTGTTTTCAAATATGTATCCGTGTGTGGTTAAGTATTCCAAACCCGTATCAAAAGGAATGTGTGTGAACTATAATACAAGCAATATTGTATGAATACTGTACAGACTGTAAAGTAATTGTCTTAATAAATCATTTTGTTATTGTTTTTGGGGTTTGAGGCAGGAAGTAAGACTTCTTACTTTGATAAAATACATGTGATTTTCGGCCTTAAAATTAAGGTTCATAAGATTTGTTGAATAGTTAAGGAAGCGTAAGGAAATTGCGAAATCAAGCGTGTTAAAAGTCAGTGAACTTTAAAGAAATTGTTTAAAGAATAAGTAAATGGTAATTAAGAAATAAATAAAAAGCAAATAAATGGAGAAGAAAGAATGGTATGTGAGAAATCGTTTGAATGATTTTTTAAATTGGTTAATGATTTTTCCAAAAAACAAAAATTGCTAACCTTTTTGATAAAAGTGAAAGTAATAAAATAATACAAATTTTGGTGGTTAAAAAGAGGTGCATCGTATAAATCTAATTACAAAGCCGATAAGTTCAGATAAAAGCGGTTCAAAATAATATTAATTGTGATTATTTCTCCGAAGAATTAAAGACTTATCCGAAACATGCAATTTTTTTTATAATAAAGGAAAATGTATTAACTTCACTAATTGAGGAGCTTTGATTTAGTTTTGATGTCTTATGTTAGTTTGATTACCAATTCATGCATATTTACACTGCACAATTTCATTTTAAATGCGAGTTTTTTGTTTTGTTAAAAAATTGTTTTTTTTTTTCATATAAAAATGTTCATGTCTTATTAAAAAAAAACATTCTCTACATGCTCAGGCCATTAGATCACTTTATTTTTTATCAGGTCATATAAAATTTTGTTAAAAGAAATAACACAAATTGTGTACAACATATGATGCGCAAGCGTATCAATCATAACGTCTGTGCATCATATGTGATGCATTGTCCAGTCAAAGGGTTAAACAATATTTTTAAGATAACACCTCTCTTAAAAACTTAAATGTATATAAAAAAAAATTTTAACGGTTCCTGGATTTAAGAATCAAGAATTCCCGGAAAAAACTCATTCATGTTTTGCGGACAGTTTAATTTATTGTAGAGTTTGGGAATCGTAAATTCTCGGAAAAACCACATTCACGTTTAACGTAAAATTTTCAAAAACTTTTTCGAGAAAATGGGAAATTAAGAATAAACATTGTTGTTAATTTTAATTTACATTTTCTTTAAATACTATCGTCAAATTAGACACAATTTCAGAAGATATTACAGAAAGTCAAAAAGTGACAGCAATCCTTATTAAAGACAACACAAAAGTGCATTTAAAGAAGAAAAGTTGTAAATAAATTTGAGAAAAAGGAATTTGACAAAGATCTCGTTTAGTGCAAAGTATGATTAAAGTGATTTAATTACTTAAAGCAAAGCACACAACTACTACAACTTTAGAAATAATGGAAGCTTTAAGTCCTATTAAAAATGTTGTAAAGACTTTTAGTCGTCATGAATTAAATACGGCAACAGCCGACGGACGTTATTATTAAAATCCCTTTTAAAATAAAAATGAACTAGCAAAATCAATGAAATTTTCTTTAAACTAACAAATCATTCTTATTGGAACGACCTGCCTCACTGGAAGTTAAATAATTTTTTTGATTCGTGCTTTTTATTGGAATTGCTAAAATTTTAGTTTTTAAATTTTTAATCGTACTTTTTCAATATTTTACATATTTAGCAAAATGTTAAGCCCGATATTCATAAACAATAATTGGTATTTAAAATGTGTTTTAAATACAAATTTTCTTTAAAATATATTTCCAAATTATTTCTTTATGAATGCGGCAGTACTAGTTTTATTAAAAACAAATTGATATTTCACTGTTGTTAATGCAGATCATCAGGGAACTTTACCCAAATATTTCTTAAAAAACTGGAGTTATTATATTAAACCTTCATTAAAACAAATGATAAGTTTAAACAATATCAAAGTTGTAACAACAACTCAATAATCAAACAATTGTTTTTTCATTTCATTCTTTTAAACATTTTACTTTTTCGCATAAAAAGTTAAAAAGTTCCAATCCGTTTAAGATGTGAAAATAAACAAAAAATATTTAATTTATGTAGATGATAAAAAACTTGATAAAATAAAAATAAGTTTACAAAATTAGTAACTGACTCTGAGACAGATTTTGCCTGAATTTGTTAGAATTTTTTCTATACTTGATTAGGATTAATAAATTTAATTTAGAAAATTCTTGAGATTCGCAGGACTTTGCTTTTTGAATTCAATTATATTAGGAATTGAAAAACTACATTAAATTCCAAACAATAAGTGTTTCGTATATATAACAAAATTTTATTTAAAAACTACCAAGCCAGAAATTAATATAAAAAAATGTACAGATGTAGATGACTGAAAGAACTTTTGTTCCATAGAAGGCTAGGAGAATTTCATTTGAATCACCAAAGATTAGTAAAAAATTAAAACATCTATTACTGTCAACAAGCACTTGTTAGATTTAGATTTTTGCAGACATCGAAAAAATTAAAAAAAACAGTTTTGCTTTTTGAACGCAACTCCTATATATGTACATTTTTGTTGGTTGTAGTCCCAGTGGTTTATAAGTGGCAGCCGAGTATTATTTTATTTTTATTTGTTTTAATGTTTTTGCTATTTCTTATCCTTCTTAGAATACCCAAAGTTTGACCCAGACATCGTCCTACAACAAAATCAAAGAAAGAAAGTTGAAACTACTTTAGCTGTAGATATCATGAGTCTTTGCAACATTAAATAATAAAATTTTGTAAGAATATGTATTATACAATCCTAAGAGAGAAGCAATTTAAAACAAAGACATTTTGATAATAAAATTATTTTTATTTATGCAATGTATCTACGGAATACGATTTATTAGATCAACGAAGAAGATGAGAGGAAATAAGACATCAAAACAACAAAGTAACTTAGTTATGGGCCTCTGCTATTTAAAACCGGCCCAATCTTATAAAACAACATTTCGTATATTCAATCGCACTTCAATGACTTTTCCTATCGGCTTTAAGAATTAATTCAAAAAATTTGTTTTTTTAAGTGATTGTACTATAGAAAATTTTATTGCGATATTGTGAAACAGGCAGAAATTATCAAAACTTTTTAAAAAGTTTTGAAGTCAAAATAGCTAAAAATAATAAAATTAAAAAAATTGGTTTACTAACAACCAAAAGGTCTTGCCACAGAACTAATTCTTTGATTAATGATAACAGATTTATTAAATTTTTATAAAATTTTTATCTCTTGGCTGCATTTTAAAGATCTCAGAAAATAATCTTACTTATCCCAAAGGGGAGCCATACAGCATAAATCAGCATTAGAAGAACTTTTTACCACAAATAAAGAAGAAAGAAAAACACATTTCATTAAACACTCAATATGGAAATTAAGGAACCCCCCAACAACTTAAATCCTACAAAAATGGCTGCAACTACAAAACAAATAAATCACAAATATATTAAACATGCAAACTATGATGGTGAGGGAAAAAATTTCGACAAAAAAAAAATTTTAAAAACTAAAGCTTTTTTCTTGACATCAAAAACACAAATTTTAAGTTATTTTATTTATATTTAATATTCTTGGGTGAGTCAGTGAAGAAGGTAAAAAATAAATGCATTGAATATTACTTAACAGCATTTACGATTACCTAATGTAATTTACTAACATATAAAATTGTAAGTAGATAATCATTTAAGACAACAAATTTTTATTGCATAAAACAAATTTCTATACAAAAATTACATTATTATATTTATTTACACTTCCATTTTTATAATTACCATTTCTGTATTTCCTTCTTCTTTATACATCTAGTTTACTTTTCCTCTGTTACATTAATGTTTTTTTTTTATTATTATTGTTAACCTCCCTACCAATTGATCTCAATCAAATTATCTTTTGTTATTGTTGATACTTTTAAGACACACACACACATATAAATATCTACACTTGAAAGTACACACAAACAGTTAAATATTTAGAAAAATAAAATATAAACATACAACTATGTTAGGCAGGCCATCTATACGAGGGCAATCACAGAAGCGTTCAGCCTATCTATCATAGCAAATTTAACTATCATATCAATTTAACATTTTTTATAACATTTTTTTATAATATTGCAGTTGTGGCCATAATACAGTCATAAATATTCACTTTTAAAATATATTCGAGTAGTGAAAAAATATTCTTTTTATTACAATTGGATTTTTTTGTGGCAAAAGATGAGCGTTTTTAAAAACTTGTATTGTGATGGACGAAAACGGCTAATAACAGGGATTTTTACCATCGACGTTAACATTTTGTTTTAAAAATGCCCATCTTTCATCACAAAAACTCCAATCACCATAAGAATGATTATATTATTGTCATACACAACCATAATAATATAAAAGAATTATCTTATGATTTTAATCTGATTACATGTTTTTTCCAAATTATTATCGCTCTTCCACTTGCCAGATAAGTTAATTCTTTTGACGGCCTGATAAAACTTATAAATATATATAAAACTTCCTGATTCGTTTCCCTTAAGATTTTATGTAACAATAAAATCTACTAATACATTTATAAACGTACACTCACGGACACACAATGTAGCATTCAGAGACACATATATACATGAACAAAAACGAAGCAATAAAGAAAGAAAAATATAATCAAAAGACAATAAACACCAGGGCAACACTTCTTTTGCGGCAGTACGTGATCATTGTCAACAAAATAATCAAAAACAAAACACTATACAACCAATCATACATGAATATTTGTTGTGGCAAACGAGTATATAAAATTGAAAACTAATATATAATAAAAGTTGCTACAATAAAAGAGATGAAAATAAAAGAGAGAAATACTTAATCAAGTAAACACTTGAGCAAAGGCCAGCGACCTTTAAAGTCTCTTTAGTGAGATTTATTTTTATTTGTTGACAGCCGTATAACAAAACAAATTGAGTTGCTAACAATTTTATAACAAATAAGTGAATATTTTGTTGGGCCCCAAAAAGATGTCGAGCGAGAACGAAAACAAATAAGGAAAAATTAATGTAGCGTAAAAATTAATTCAAAACGATATCGCACACTAAATCACTCAATTCAATTCCTTTATTTATCCATATTATTTACATTTGCATTTCAATTTAAATTATATATTAAAGTGTTCAAGAATTTTTCTTTTTCAGCTTAATAATAGATCTATATTTACAAAATTTCAATATACATATATTCAATATTTTTTTGGAGGAGAAAATTTGGCAAAAAACCTATTTGATTTTTATTTTTACAACTACTTAACTACAGACTGGATAAAACTTAAAATGATACTAGTTTATTAATATGCACGAATTTAGAATTCAGAATCTGGTATAACAATTTTGTGTAAGCCTATTGATATTATCTGGAACTTACTCCAAGCCCGCAATATCGTGGAGGCGTATTGTGGAAAAAAACCACGGGATATAAAAGTTTTAATAGCTTATTTTGAGATATTTGCAGTATTTTAATATGGCAAGGTGCGCTAGTAGACCAAACTAGGACTGCATTGAAAATTACAGCGTGGATAATGGACTTCAGAATAAATTTTTTATTGTTAATATTAACGATAGATTTATAAAAGGGCATAGGATACGAATCAATATGTTAACTTTATTGATTACATAAACTTTTTTTGGGATCGAGCATAATACCCAAATATTTTTGCTTTTTGTTCCCATTGTATAGAATTATTATTTATAATAATATTGGTCTGTGGTATATACCATTCTTTTCGTTTCCTTGTAAAATATATCGCTTTTATTTTCTCGCAGTTTAATATAATTTTTTCATTTAGTGAAATAAGATAAAATGTCAGATAGTTCTCTATGTAGATTAGTTATTATGCCAACAGCCAATATTTCAGAGCTTAGGATTGCTGTGTCATCAACGAATATTGACCAAGTGCAGGAGACCAATTGAGGGAAATTAGATGTATATAAATTATTAAGGACCCCTGGGGAAAACCTGCCGTTAAAGAATGACTTTCAGAATAATGTGAGCTAATGTGAACTTTAAAAGAACGGGAGGTGAGAAAACTGTAAATTATTTTTGTCAATGCAATTGGGAAATTTTAATTTATCATTTTAAAAACAAGACCTTTATGCTAGACTGAATATTTTTGATTGCACGATTAATTCAATGCATACTTATCACACACTAAATCATAAACGCTCACAACTTTAAATTTTTCAAAATCGGTTTTATTATCCAAATCAATTTATAAAACAAATCTCTAACGACCACAAACATTTCGTTTGTGTCACTGTCTTCTTTAACTGGAAAAATACAGCTACATATGTATGTCTGTTTTCATGTTACTTGTTCCGTTTGTACATCATTAACTAAAGAGTACTATTTTTAGTTGTTACAGCGCGTTTATGAGTAATTGAATACTTTTTTCACTTGAATGGTATTATTTCGAGTTGTGACGCTTTTAATGAAAACAGTGCTGAATTTTATTGTGCATCGTTCAGAGTTGTGCCTATTTAATTTAATAAACAGTGAGAAAAATCGCGTGTTTTATTTGATATATTACGGACTATTCAATGAAAAAATTGCGACTAAAGAGTCAAAACTCAAAATTTATCCTCACTTTCAAAAATAAAGCTCGAAATTAAAAAAAATTAAATAAACTTTCTTCTTAGACTTTACTGAGTCTTTACAGTGAAACTCAATTTTATTAAACAATTACATCTATACTTTTAAAAAAATATTTTTTTGCCTTTCCTGAACATTTGTGAATTTCGAGTTGTGACTGTTAATGATTTTGTGTGCGATATGGTAATACACATCTCTAATCAAATCTTATAGTGATGGGGGGATCACTGCTCAGGTGATTGTTATGAATCACACATGATTTAGAGTAACTGCATAACGCATACAAATAGAATTTGTATGTTTAAAGATTTAAGAAAATTATTTTATTCAATTCGCAAGCGAGACTTTTTGTGATCATATTTTTTGTTATTTCGTTAGCCAATATAAATAATATTTAAAAATATATTACATTAGAAAAAGAGTTTTATTATTATTCAAATATGAATTCGTCCTTTTGTAAAAAAATAAGCATTCATAATACAAACACATTCAGACACATAGCAGTGATTTTTATGTACTCCTTCAGTTTTTTAAACAATATTTCGATTTCGTTTAAATAATAGCCATAACAAAACACATATAAATATGTACAGCAGTTTCGACTGATTACATGAAATCATTTGGAAATTATTATGAGTTATTTTGATTAAATGAAAAACTTATACGTAAATATCAAAAATTGTGCCTCAAAATAATAATTTGCTATTTAAAAAGTATTTCTTTGTGTCTGAGAATAAATTGAAAAGCGAAATTCTCTCTGTAGATGATTTACTTTCACTAAGAAAATTATATTTGCTGTGTGTTCCATGCAAAAAACAAATCTGACTTATTGATTTTTCTTATTTTCTTGTATTCCATTTCCATATTATTTCTCTATGTAAATTTGTTCTTTATTCCCATGTTAATTTACAAGAATTATTGCCATATATGGTCATAGGAACAGCAAAAGCCGGAATGAATAGTTTTTAAACAAGTTCTTCAGTTAACATGTAATTTCAAAAAATAAAATCTATTTGAGTAAATTTATTATTCGAATCATTTTCTATTTGATTTTTGAAACTTTGTTAAAAAAAAGGAAATTGAAACTTTTCAAGCTCTTCCGATGATTTGGCAGGCATTATTAGTCTTTACCAGAATATATCAAATCTTTTGTTTTATATATATTTTTTATCACAGCTCCTTTTGTAGGCACATCAACGATACTTTGGATTTATTTGGTTTTTTTATTTCTCTAGACTTTCGACTTTTTTCTATCGTTTTTTCTCTGTGTTTGAGTTATTTCCCATAGAAATATTTATATTTTTTTTCTTGTTCCTTTTATAGCATTTTTTATGTGTCAAGTGTTGTAAGCATAATTCAATATCTTTAAATCAGATTTTTACTCCGCTTTGTTCTATAATAATAATAATAATAATAATAATGTCTAATACGCTTGAGGTTGAAAATGTGTGATAGCGAAGCGTACGTTTATTGAGTCAATTGGACTCTATTGAGGATGCAAGGGTGTTCTTTACCTCACAGCTCTTCAATAAAATTCAATATGCAGTATAGCACTTTCAGTTTTTAGCATAAAGAACCACCAGCTTTTGTGGGCAAATGCATTGAAAGTTAGTGTGTACATTATTCCTAAATGATTGATATCATAATTGTGAAAGGATAACCAATGAACGTTACAATTTAGAACAATTTAGAACAATTGTATGTAAAGTAAACGTGTAGAACTTCTTGACTTTTGTGAAAATTAATTATTAATTATTGGTTGCTTGCTAGCTCCTCTCATGCCCTGGAATTGACGATAAACTATTTTAATTGTATATTTTATGTGATTATTTTTCGAACCAGATTGGTTGTTAATAGTTTTTAATTAAAAGTTATTATTATTTTGGCTAAAGTTCGTAACATTTTTGTATAATTGGATATGAGACAATATTTCAAAGGCACAAGGGATAAATTAACATCTTAGTTTTTAGAAGTAATAAACTAAGTCGGGAAATAAATATTCAGAAAAGCACCATTTTTTTTTTTAAAAATTTTTAATTAAAATTCAAAATTCTGTTTCTACATTTGAGAAATTTATAATACATACAAGTGGAAATCTTTTAATTCTCTGATATGACATTTTTTGTATACATTTCTATGCATATTTTGATATTTAAATACGTAAAGTAATGTAAAATATAAATAATGTATACAAAAACGCACAAAAAAAATTATGAAATATCGCCTAATATATTTGCATACAAATTTGGGTTACATTTCATATGAAAAATATCTAAAAAATTTAGAGTAATTTTTCATAAATTTGGGTTGTGTTTTTATTGTTAATTTCTTTTGGTTATAAAAAAACAGCCAAATACAAAAAAGCCTCGAAATATTGAAGAGGCTACAGATTTTGAATCTAGATACGTTATTTCTATGCAGTTTTTAAATCGTATCGCTTATCGAAAAAACAAGATTTGCACAGATTGGCAACCACTTAGTCATAAGAACAAAAAAAGAATTAAATGAAATGAACGCAAAAGAATTAAATTAAATGAAATGAAATAGGAGCATTGAATAATGAACTAATTTAAAGAAGTAAATAAATAAATATAAGCACTAAACTAATTTAAAATTTAGCAATCAAATGAAACCAGAATTTTTAGTAATAAGATAGTTTCTAAGTATTTTAATAAAAATTGTATAAATAGTTAAAGTGATGGCAAATAAAATTAGAATAGTACCGGCAATCAAAGACTGCTTTTGACTCTTACATTCAGGGTCCTAGAGAATCACTAGTAGAAGCTTACCAAGTAGCTCAGAACACACTTGAGCTAAAAAAAAATAAAAATAAAGTGCTAAGGGATAACACTAAACACCCTACACCAACTCTTACAATATATTCGAGAACGAATTTTGTGATACCGAATCTGAAGTAGATACAACTACTAAATAACATTATCAGATATATAAGGAAGGCTCATGAAAATGCGTTGTATGCATGCAAAAGATTTCTAAGATTATTTTTTTGACAAGCAGACATTTGAAAAGTTGTCGGAAATGTTTACTAATATTGTAACCTAGAAGTTTGGCCAATGGAAGTGATCATTATCAATGTCTTTACTGCCGTTCAGTGGTAACAGACACAATTGAAATTATACATAAAAACCTTTCCAACTTGTTTTAAAATACATAATTAAAAATTAATAAAAAAAATAATATTTTTTCGTTTGCATTGGGTCCTTTTTCAAAGTTTTTGGGCGATATATTTGATTTTAAAACTTTTTAGCTTTATATAATAATTTTTGGGCAATTTTGAAGTTGGGCAATATTTCATTTTTTTTTGCGTTTTTGGTTTGGGTGATTTTACATGCATCCGAACTGAACGCCGACTCGAAAATTTTCCACGTCGAACATTTAAAAATTCATCAAGAACACTAATTAACAGCAAGCAGCGCTTGTCACCCATTTAATTAAGGGTATTGTAATTCAGTGCGAATGAGTAATATTTAAATGTAATTACTATTACAAATACTTCCATCTACAATTATTACTGCAAAAACCATTGCATACTTTTCGGAGGTTTAAATTTAAATAGTTATGAAATACGCAGCCAATTTAAAAAGATGAATAAGAATACAATTCATCCTTTTAATTTAGCTTTTTTAAACCTTTGCTGTCTTAATTTCTAAATTAGTGTCTAATATATCACACCGGTTCCTCTAAAGAGATTCAACCCGAAATTTTTAAATTTTAAATTTTTTCAAGAAATCGATGCACAGTGGTCACATCTACACACTGTAAACATCTTACATCATTTTCTATACTCTTTCGCAAAAAAAATAAATACAAATAAAAGATACAGTTCTTGATATAAAAGTATTATAAAAAAAAATTTTTTGCCTCTACTGAAAATTTTGAGATGACTTTCTGTAGAGTAACAAGTAAGATTATTAGATTCCTGAAACTTCAAAAACACTTTAAAATAAATCAAATTTTCCTTCGTTAAACCTCAAAGGACAAACAGATGTCACAAGCTTTTATCTTTTGAGATTTTATCAGAAAAGTTTTAAACGTACGTGGCGGGCATTTAGCAATGACTTTGCTACAACTGTGTCCTGTGATTTGGATACTTGAAAATCATGTAGTCTTAGCTATGGCAATGTTACTTACTCTTAAGTCTGAACATGCCGAAATTTCAAATTGCTTTACGACAAGCAAAGAATTATTTCTACACTTAAATAGTATTTTGATAAAAAATCTTAAGCTTTAATTCACTAACGGGTGTTTCAAAAAGCATTTAAAATTTTAAAATATTTTTTAAATAGTAAAAAATTTCTTGGGGTACGAATAAGACTCCTCGTTTTATGGTCCAATCGCTATCGGTGCATTTGTAAAGGAACTCTGAAAACTCTAGCAGTAAGAAATTGCATTATAATAAGTCATTTTAACAGAACGACCGACTGAACCTCACCACGTCTGAAAATCGTAAAGGATCGAAAAAGGGCCCAGGAAAGTGATCTTGCTTCGGCATGCATTTTATCGATACAAGTTTGACCACTGTCCAAGTTGGATTATCATATGAAAGCTTTTGAATACACCTGTTACTGAACTGAGTTCTCGAAAATGAAAAAGCTAAAGTCATCGATCTTATAGGTCCATTAAATATTGAAATTATAAAAAATGCACAATTTATTAATCCCTGCAAAGTGATCAAAGAAAATTATTTGAGTTAAATTACATTATCAAATTAAAATTAAATTAAAGAATTAAAATTCCGAATAAATTTAAATACATTAAATACAAGTTTTTATAGTTCAAATAAACTATATTTTTCTCCGACATTTTAATGCTTTTTTGACTTCTCGGCAAACATGATCGAACTGTGACTTCTCTAGATGAACTGTAAGGATCTACTATGTAGCTCACGATTCAAGTATTTTTAAAACATATACATATGCCTCTAAGTTCATTAAAAAAAACCCAAACATTTCTCTTATCAAAACCTATAAATTATTTTGATACAAAATTAACACTGAAATTCAAAAATACATACATACTCTCACATTCAACAACAAATATATTTTACATAATGGCCAGCTAAAGTAATGCCATAAAAACTTATTGTTTTATCAATATATTTTTTTAGAAATAACAGCGTTACAACAGGATTGCAGACTTTGAATTGATAACTGGACTTATGGCGTTTTATTTTCTTAAAAAAATGTAACATTTCATTTACTTTTTATCAAAAACATTGGTATTCAAAACTTTCTTAAGATCAAAGCTTTTGACTCGTAAGTGATGATATAGTCATTTTTAATAAACTCATAAAATCATTATACTGCAAGTTTTCAATAAAAAAAGATGTACTTTTTTTTAGAAAAGAAAACGCCGTTAGTATTTTTGACATCTCAAAATTTTTTCCTGGATTTTCATTATTTCCTTGGGCGCATGAAAACGAAAATAATCCATATGCAAAACCTTTAAACCAGTACTATTTTAATTAGACAATTGTTACATGATATACACATCATGCAGTACTTTCTTCCGGTTATATCTTGAAAAAATGTCCAATATTAAATCTATTTTGGAAAAGGTGTTCTATGCAGACAACGAAATTCTAATACGTTATTATTCGAAATCTTAAATGACACAAACAATTTCTAAACGAATAAACAAAAATAAATATATTTTTCTCTCCTCCCAGATCCATTACTGGCTCTTAGAGTTTATTTTCATTGAAATCATGTCACTATTCATATTCAACACAAAAAAAAATTTATCAAAATGAAACCCAAATAGTTTACAAACTTTCAACAAAAGTATCCCAAGTACCATTTAACCTCATGTCAATGTTACTGTTCATAGTTTTTTTTGCAATATTTTAATAAATTGATATTCAAAAAGGACAAATTAAAAATGGTTAGGTGTATATTCTAAAGAAACCATCAATTTTTCCTAGAGAATTTTTCCCATTTATTTCTTTAGTTGTGTCTTGTTCGGCACAGTGACAGTCTTAAAAGAAGATTTGTTTTTATTTCATTTTCTTTACATTTCGCAACTGCCAATGTGACTGCGAAAAATTTTTTGTTGAATGAAGAAAAAACGAATAAAAACTCAAGAAAATCCAGCAAAAGTTTTATAGGTTTCCTAAGTAAATTACATTTGTGTCTGTAGAAATTTTTAAGATTTTTATTATTTTTCCGTTTCTCTTTTTTATGGCACAGCAAATGGAAATAAAGTTTTAGCAAATGAAGATTGTTTTAAGAAATTATAAAACCCAGCAAAATATGTGAGTACAAATATTTAAAAAATTAGGCAATAAAGGATGCTATGATATCCAAGCTAAGCAGTACATTTAGTCCCAACAACAAATACATTCACTTAAAAAAACCACGCATTTTTTAACTTTATTACTTTATAATTGAGGATCAACGTTAATCTTTTAAATTATTAAATGTTAAAATACAAGAGTGAAATTTTATATGTATGCGTTTGACTATCGTGGAAGTGGTTAATCTAATGAATATCGACGAAAACTTAAAAAAAGTATAAACAAAACAATTTTTTTTCGGAAAAACCAACAGCATTTTTGTGTTTTCTTATCTAAAGATATAAATCAAAAATCTTATCTTATAAAGTTGAATATACTTTAAAATACAGTAAGTTCAAGTAAGTTCATGGTATAACTAATTTCTTATTTGACTATAATGTTTTGAAGATTAATTCGATTAGAACAGATCATTCTACTACAGATCTAAATTTTACATTTAGGAAAGTGAAAGAGTCTTTGGAGCACAAGTTTTAGAGATATTTGAGAGAAGGTGAAAAAACCCATAAACGAGCCATTGATAAAATTGGCGGGTAAGGTGGATTTGTTCAGTTAATCTGGTGATTTTTAATGGAAATCTGGGGTCTAATTACCGCTTTCGATATCAAATGAACTTTACTTTTGATATTTTAATTAAAGGTTTGTATTTTAGGAAAGTGGTTCAACAAATATTAATGCTTTCATATTTATCTTCATCTTCAAAAGATCAGCATGGTTTGGTGCATATTAGGAAAAAAATGCGGGATAAGAGCGAACGAAAGTGTAAATTTTATTTTTTTTGTTCAATATCGAATGCTATAATCCCAAAATTAAAATTTTTGATTTAAGTAGCTCGAAATCGATTTATCGGTAATTAGACCCCTGATCCTTAATAAGCCAAATTTTTGTCATCGCATTTCAGTAATAAAGGACTCACATATTAATTTAAAAATGTTCAAGGTGGAAGACATTTCTCAGTGGACCCAAAAGACCACAATACCCGAACTTACTCCATTGTATTTATCTGTAATTTTTTTTAAATAAAAACGGTCTCATAAAATAGAACAAACGAAAATGTTTGAATGTTTATTTTTTAAAACTTTTGCTTGAAATTTACTTTAATCTTCAGTAAATATTTAATATCATTAAATATTTCAGTTTTAGTTTTTATCCAAAGTAATCAGCAATAAAATTTATCTTTTCATTGGGATTTAAATTATGACTTCTTTTGATTTTGGAAAATTATTTTATTATTTGATTCAGCAAACGTTTATTTTTTATTTTGTTTTATTAGTTTATGATACAAAAAAGAGCTTATATTTGCATTTTGTGATCGAAATAACAAATTTTTGTCTAAATTTCAAAGTTCGTTCAGTGCTTTGAATTCACTAAAATTTAGAAATTTTTTCTACATGAATAATTCTCCAAAACCGAAAGTTTTGGTTCCAAAATATTGAGAAGTTATTTAAACAAAATGTTATGATCGAAGATTTAAAATATATAATAATGTCTAATATCAAAATCACAAACTTCGCTGGGTTATCTATGAACAAAGCGTGGCCTAAGTTAACAATTTGATGACGAAAATATTTTCTTAGAAACGCTAAAGTAGCACAAGAATTTGATTATTTATTAGCTGCGGGTTAAAATCCTCAAAAATAGTTTTACTTCTGAGTTAATAAAAGAAAAATTGACGGATAATTTCATTAAAAGCAAACATATTTTAGTGTAGCCAGATAATGAATGCAATAAAAAAATGCCATTGGAATGTAACTGATGTAAAGGAAAAAGTTTTCACAAATAATTTTTTTCCCCAAAAAATATTATGGCAAAGCAAAAAAAAAAAGAATATAAATACTATTTTATTTCATTTAATTTTTTTAACATTTTTTTAAAGGAAGCAATATATTAAATAAAATAATCGCTACTGGCTTATTTGAAAACAGATGATTTCAAGTACTTCATGATAATTTAATGTTTCCAGAATTAAGCTTGATATGCCTTGGTCTTCTTTTATTCCCCTTAATAATAATTTAAAATTTATTATCAATATTTTTACTGTTTCTCTATAGTGCTAAAACTTCTAATAAAGTATAGTTTGTGTTTAACTTTTCAGCAATTTTGTACGATTGTAATCAAATAATTTGCTGCACTTTAAAATTTATTCTAAAAGCTTTTAAAGTAAGGAAAAGTCACAATCTAAAGGTGTGAGGCCATGAAACTATGAACCTCAACTACAACACAATATGACCTGATTTCTTAATTTTTTGCATTCATATCCTTTTTTTATTGTTGAGTTCTAATGCCAGCATTGCATTTTTCCTTGTAATCAATGCAAACAACTCTTTTATATATTCTCTACAGCAGCTAAAACTCTGTTATCATATAATAGAGGCCAGATTTTCAGGTTGTTTATTGGCCTAATAATATCTGGTGCAACAGATGCCACAACTCAGTGTCTGCAAACTTATTAGCATGTATATTTTCTTTCAAAATTAATCTTCAAATAAAAAATTGCATTAAACTTGACAGTTTTAAAAGGAAATTTTGAAATAAATTTATTTATAATAATATTTAATTCATATATTATTTATATTTAATAATTAATATTTATACGTGATTGTTGAACTGTTTAAGGTTTATATTGAAATGAAAAATTTTTTTTCGTATTCTAATTCGTTAAATAATACGGTTAAATAGTTGATATTCCTAGTTACTAGTATCCACCGTCAAAAGTGGTAAAATCGAACAAAGAACGCTGATGAGATGGTGTAGCGACCTCGAAATCAGTACTGATCCGTTCTGCTAGTCTGATGAATAAATTGTTTCAAATAAAATAGTACTCTCTTAATAAAAAATAATGAATTTATCCAAATAAAATTTCTTAAATTAAGAAGATATGGGTAAACTCAGATTTGAACTTAAGCCAGAAAATGTTCATTTCAATTTATATTTAATTTTTTTTTAATTATAACTAGCTGATCCGACAGACGTTGTCCTGTCTAAATTTAAATAAATTTGTTTGATATAATTTTGTAAGTTTGTGAAAAGCTATTGGAAATGTGTAAACAAAGTAAAATTAAAGAACAAATACATTTCTGGTTGATGATTGTTTTAGGAGTTTTTATCTTTATAAGCTATTCAAAATGTTTAATTTTGAATTGAGATCACAGAGATTCCAAAGGTGTTTTATTTACTTTTCGACTGTAAGAACGACGTTCGAGTAACAAAACAAAAAAAAAGGTTTTGTTTCGATCGATTAACTTTCATCATTTCGTTCATTCCAATGCTTTATGATACACGATATTTTTTTGTTTTGTTGTCTGGCGCGTAAGGAAACAAATCTGATAGTTGCCCAATACAGCAACAAGGGACATACAATTGATCATTCGAAAAGCATGGATTTCCAGGTTAATGCCGCAAACACTCATTAGCTATCCCTTTGATTTATTTATTGTCATTGCGAATGCAAGCCTCATCGGAAACTACGTGTGAAAATCAGCTGCCAATATTGCGTAACACAATCCAGGAGATTCATTTTTGTATTTCAATTCAATTCAAAAGCAACGGCTTCATCGGCACTGTAATCAGCTATCATGTCGTAACGGAATGGGGATCGATAAGTACTCCATGCAACATTTGTTTGTCTTCTTGCACGTTCATTTAAATTCATTCTATTAAACGATGATTTCTCTTTTGCTGCATATTAGCTTCATTTCCATTTTCTCTTTCTTCTTCTCTACGTGCTAACAGTGTTTGTGATAACCGATTCCGTTCCATTTCATTTTGCTCTTCGCGCTGCTCTGCAGTTCGAATATATTGAAAATGCATTTGTTTTGTTAAAAAAATCACTTTTTCGATACTAGTTTAATATTTTTCTGATGTTTTTACAACAGAATCACAATGTAATTGAATTTTTCAACATGTAACCCATTAGGTCTATTTACAAATTGACAATAAGCAGTCAAAAGACATTTAAACATGTGGCAAAATAAGTTTTAAGAATAATAAAATAATGTTATCTGCTGGACAAATCGCAAGCAATACAAAAATAAGAATCAAATGAATTATTTTCATATGATAATGATTAAAACAAACAACAATTGATAATGAATCAAAAAATTGTAAATTGCCTGGGGGGTTATTATGTATTTCGATTTGAAAGAAAACAGTTTCGAAACACAATGTATTAGCTATATAAATTCGAATGATTTCCGTTTCGAAGCGAAACACATAATAACTCCACTGAATTAAAAACTTCTGCCCGACCAACAAACAACAAAAAATACGTATATTACGCATGTCGAAAATAATGGGCGTAATAATGGGCACTTATACATGCATTATTTCCGAATTTCAGACATTAATCGTAGTAAGTTTGAGCGAAATCTATAAATAAATACAAAAAATTTAAAATCCCATAGAAAAACACACAAATTTATTTTTTTTGCGAATTAGTCAATTTTGCAAATTTTATTTCCATAAAAACCTTTTTCAGAAGTATTACATACATTTAAAAAAATGAGAGAAATCGGTAAAGCCGTTCTTAAGTTATGCGCTTAGCAATGGACATCATTTCATTTTTATTTATTTAGATTAAGAAGAAATTTAAAAGACAAATTCATTAACTTGGCCTTCAATTCGTTGATTCAAAGTATTATTTAAACTTATTTTTATTAAAAAAGGGATTCAAGAGAAATAAATTATTTCGGAAAAAATTGGAACAGGATGTCATCAGCGAACATGTGTTTGTTCGAATACATTTTAAAGCTTAAGACAATATAAAAACGGGGAATTAAATCTCGGGAATGTAATAAAAAATTAACGTAAACACATCTAACAAAAAACTGTTAGAGTTCTGTAAGCAGAGGATCTCTCAATTTCTTTTTAAACATAAAATAATTGAATCTTTTACTTATTGAAAGAAAATGAGGGAGATTCATAGTAAGACACGTGATTTGATTTTTTGATGTTTAACGATTTCACATCAGCACAACGTAGTTGAACGATAAAACAGTTGCAAATTGGAATGATTCTAGCACATTTTTTATATTTTAAATGAAAAGTTTTTTTGTGTCAAAAAAAGAGCTTTTAAATGGAACATCGTAAACAAAAATCATGACTAATGAAATCGTCAAAGCAAGAGGTATAACAACAACCAACAACGTTCGCTTACAACCCGTCTTCGGGCGAAGCCGTAGTTATTGCTGGATGGACACCACAAAGCGGAAAAACAATTTCAGCTTTGTCACAATGAATTGTATTCTTTTTTTTTAATTCTTTTATTAAGGCATGTGAACTAAATAATGCTGGTGAAATAAGACTACAGTAGGGATCACTGCCTTAAGACATTTATTTTCTATTTTATTTAAAAATAGAAAAGGAAGCATAAAGTAAAATTTAAAACATACGACGGCTTTCTTTATAATTTTTTGAGGCAGAGCAATCTCTTGAAGGTACATAAATACATAATGATACTACTTACATATTAACCAACATAGATCAAAGGGACTTAAACCCAAACTAGACTGATGTTGGCCATGTTATAAATATCACAAGTTTCTTTTTCGAAAGTCGTAAATTGCTGAAAAGGTATTTTTATTTTTTTCCGTAATTGAATTTTTTTTATTGTTGCAGTTTTAGCTCATTTTTTATTTATTAAAAGAAAAAATTTTGCTTGGGCAAATAAAAAAATGTTCTTCTATTAACGAACATCAAAGAAAGCAACCACAAAAACAATTTTATTAAAGAGACCCCTTAAAATACTTTTAACCTTCTCTTTGAACTATGAGAGCACTTACTGGCCTACAAAAAACATTAAATTAAATAAAAATATTAAATAACTGTGGAAATGGATTTGTCGCCAATTACATGACTAAAAGATCTCAGATTCTACATCAACATTGTCTTTAAATCTGCACAGTGTGTCAGATATATTGTGCGAATTGTTCAAAAAATCTATTCCTAAAAATTTATAAAAAATAAATAAAAAACACATTTCGAAAAAAAAAAGATCCTCTACTTTATATTTTATTTACCATTAATCAAAACACGAAGCATAACAGTATTTCGCTTACATATTTGTATGCTCGCTGTACTCCTAGTCTGTTGATAGGTGACTGACTACTGAGCTACTAACAGAACTTTTCGTTCTGTCATTTTTTTCTTTTGCTGTTCGTATTAAATAAATTTAATAGGCAACTTCGAAATCTGTAAGCGAGAGATGTCTATAGAAAAATTAATTTGCATACAAATCTCTGGCTTACAATTATTGCATTCACGGATGCGTTTCATAGAAGTCCTTTTAAAAGACACAACTCATTTATTTATTATTGCAAGAAGGTTGTTCAAAACTAATCACTTATTCCAGGCGATTATCAGAGCAGAAGACTAAACTTCGCCTTCTAAAATTAATTCATGCCTGTTCCCTTATTAAAAGGATATTTTTAAAATTTAATATTTCATTTATAATTGCCTCTCGCAAAATCTAAAGTTGATTTCGCGCCTGTCCCCTACTATTTGTATTTAATTAAGACTTCACTAAAATTAGTTCTAGAATCTTTCTATTTTTTAAGTGATTAAAAAAGCATCTTCTTATTTAACAGATTGCAAACTCTGTTTGTGATTCACCCTTATTTGTACTCAGCAACATTTAGTTTTTGTTAAGCAAAGTCATTGAAATGTGATTAAAACTTATTTTAATTTAACTTTTTGAAGTTTTTTTTTGCTGCTGTTGTAGTTGTACAAGTTTTTTTTAAACCACTCTATTGTGGTCATAAATCATATTGTTAACTTGACCAATATTAAGCGTGATGTACTTTTTCTATCAATATATTTATAACATATATATATATTTGTATACTCATGCACATAAAACAAATACATGCATATATTCATGTGTATGTTTATATATTAAAACCGTCAGTAAGTATGAAGAGTAGAATAAATGTGTTGGTACATTTTTCCTGTTTATGGTTATATGATTTCCATTATTATTGTCTCATATTGCATTAACAAGGAAAAAATTTTTAAACGAAATCGCTTTTCTAAAAATTAAAATTCATAACCAGACAAAACCACAAATGCACACAATTTTTGACTCGATATGAAATGACTGACAAGCTGCTAGGCAACCACAAAATGTGAAAAAAAATTTATAAAATACTTTAAAATAAACAAAATGGAATGGGAGAAATTGTGAAAATAATAGAAATTATTTATGGATTAACTATTCAAGTTTGCGGCTGGACAGGAATGTTTCATACGAGGACTTCTGTCAAGCAGCCGAGGGGACTAAGTTTTAAGCATATAGTTTTCAAATGTTTGTCGCTGTAATGGTAAAAGATATGAGACTCAAACCACTTCCTGGACTTAGATTCAAAATATTCAAACATAAGTATAATTAGTGATGTAACGAATATATATTTTTAAGTATTTGCGGATGCGAATACAGATATTTCTGCGCCAATGTTCGCTAAAACGAATATAATTATGAATATGAATAAAAATATTTCATTTGAAGCTTATTGCCTTTTGTCTACAATTCGAAATTAAGCTAAATAATTTATTTCCAATGTCATTGAAAAAATCACAACTTCACGTAAATATCAATAAAGTGAACAAATAAACACGTATTTCCTATAGGAGAATAATAAATAATTGCCTTCATCTTTGATAATCGAATCGACATCAACATCCACTGTTTTTTAGAGAATAAATTTTAAATTATCATATTTTGTCTTTGATTCCTCTACAGCACATTTTTAATAATATTTTCAGAATTTATTTTTCTGCAGTTCCATTTGCGCTTTAAGTTTAAAGTGTTTTATGTAGAATATTTTCACAAGTATTTATATACTGCTTTAATTTTATTTAGTTTCTAATGCTTTGTATTTGAACAACACTTTGTGAAAATTTGGGATGCTCTTACTTCAGCAACGTTACAAAATATTAAAGGGCCAGAGTAACCTTGAACATATATTGCAGTATCAGGTGTCTCGAAATTTATTTAATAAATTTTATTAATAATAATTTTTTAAACAAACATTTTTACGTTAAATTTTAAAATGGTTTTAATTATTCCGATGAATTGAATGCGAAGCCGTCTTAAAAGTGCAGTTGAATGGCAAATTTTAAATTTTAGGAAATGAAATCTTTTTTATCACGGCAACCTTCATTGATCCAAGATATAAAGTCAAATTGTTTGAAAATACTAAAGAGCGTGTATCGTAAAGCACAATTTGGTTGAAGGCAGTCAAACTACTTCAGGTTCTTAACACAAACAGACAAGACCAAATTTAAATCACACGATTGCGCCTTGGTCACACAAAAACAACACACGGCTGTTTGCTAAAGCTCCCAATAACATATCCGTGCGATTGTCCTATATCATATCCTACCGATCCAACGCATCATCTAACTAACTGTACACATAGTATTAAACCGAAAGAAGGC
Source organism: Gymnocheta viridis (assembly GCA_956483585.1). NCBI lineage: Eukaryota > Metazoa > Arthropoda > Insecta > Diptera > Tachinidae > Gymnocheta > Gymnocheta viridis. Next base: position 45,267,846 of record OY101441.1, read on the forward strand.
ATTGTTTCAACGGGAAGAATCCAATTGATTTACTTAGTAATCCAACAGATACAAACATCGCTATTGTAATAAACTATTTAAAAGTCACTAAATTATATAATTCAATTAAAAAAAAAATTACTACTTTCAATAATTTTATGTATGTACGATTATATGTATATTGTAAACATGTTAACTAAATTTATATCACTCAGTTACTCAAATACTAAAAGCTGAAAGCCATGTTGCTATTGCTGATCAAATAAGTTAGCATAAAATTTTAATTATAAGCTGATTTTCAATAAATAAATAAATAATAAATACTTCAGGTTCTGGCAGGTGAAATTGTAAACGTACCAGATTGGAAGCAATCGAAGATTCCGTAAGCCATGTTCGTGCATCTTTGAGAGACGAGATTATTTTACTCATATAAGAAGAAAATGACTGTAAAACTGACGGTGATGATGACGTTTTTCATATAAGTTTCTAAACGGCTGGTCATCTTTTAATATGAAAAACGATGTGCAGCGGAATATTTAGCGGAAACTTGGAAGTAAATAAGCAAAAATGCTAACTTTTGCCTAAAAAGAGGTAATTTTATGTTTCACTATTGCGAAGAGTTCAGAGCGAGTGAAAAGTTTCTGTAGCACTTATTTACGCAACGCATTGCAATAGGATTGAAGGAGAAAAAGTATATAAACTTACATTTTCGAAGTTCAACATTTCTCTACTGACGATTTATTAATAATATATTTTTATATTAAGAAACATTTAAGTTGTTTTTATTCCAGCTGTTAAATAAGTTTCAAAGATCAACATATGTGTTTACTAGAAAAATATTATTGTTTTTGCTATAAAAAAATTATTACCTGTAATTAGTTTCCTAATGTTTATTTACACTTTATTTAGTTTTTATTTTAACGTTAATAATTTCGCATGAATTTGGCAAATACGAATATCAGAAACAGACGAAAACTCTCGAATACGAATAGTACGAGTATTCGTTACATTACTAATATATTTATTTTTCTATATATAAATAAACCAAAAATAAAACTATTGTCTTGCTTGAAGTCAAACAATGTTTGAAATTGCATACAAGAAGCAGTTGCTTTGTGGCTTTTCATGCTTAAAAGACTTTGCCACACATGTTGCAATTGCAGAGTCATATTTTACAGATGTTTGTATGGAAACGATGAAAATATAAAATAATATTTATAATGGGAAACATTATTTCTTTTTCAAAAGAAATATTATTTAATATCTATTGCTAGTTGTAGAAATAATGTTTGTTGAATGGTAAAGAAAACCAATGAAACTAGAAAATATAATTCATACGCACCACAGTTTTTTTGAGATTTAACAAGATGGCAAGCAAACATACCTGGAAAAATAATATGAAAATTAATTATAAAAATTTTAAAATACATTTTAGTTAGATATTATAATAATTTGTAATTGCATTTTCCAATAACTATTTAATATACAAATTCAATTTGCATAACTTTTTATACTCATTATTTTGTAGTCTTATTTGCATTCGTATTTAATTTTAACATATAAAATTATATATTTATGAAGTTACAATAACAATATAATTCACTTTTAGATTTTTATTTGTTATAAATAGTACATATCTGCAACATCGTCATAAGTCGACAATAGCTGTTTTACAGTCAACGAATTTAAAGTTTTTATCTTACATACAACTTACGTGAGTACGATTTTTTTTACACATGATAAATTACAATATGATGATTATTTTCCCCTTCAACGTGAAACCAGCATTTTCTGAGTTATAATGATGTTGCAGCCAACGAGTGAAATGTTTTTGAGTACTGTAGGTATCATAATAATTACATATTTTTTCATATAAATATTTTAAAATTATAACTTTTTCATCCTTAGCCATCACGAACAAAAACGTTGAAGATAAATTGCAAGTAGTTTTCAAAATTTTGTCTGATAACTTTTTAAGTGATTTGGTATGGTAAGTGAATGTTTGCTTAATGTGTTTCTAAAATGTATAAAATTATTGAAAATTTTTTAATATTTTTAAGTAATGGATACAAACTTAGCGCATTTTTTTAAACTGCTTAAAAGTTAAAGAAAATTTTTTGAAATTCATAATTTTTGCTAAATTATTTTATGCTTCATCATTTGATATTTCGAAAAAAATTGATTTTATAAAATTTGGTGCTGGTTTTTGTGTCTGGAACGATAATCTGTTTGACAGCTGGTTAAAAGTTACCCACGAAATTATAATCAAAGTGGTGTGAAAAACTATTTAAATGCTAATTTATTTACGCCATACGAATTCTTTCTTAAGCCTTTAATTTACAAATTAACATAATAATTATAAAACTCATTAAGCGCCACTAAAAAATTAACTTCATCTGCCCTTTTGCCACAAAGCATTTTTGAACTGCACATTGGTGTCCACTTTTATCTGGAGTGTGCTCAAAGCACCAGCTTATTTTAATTTAAATATGGTCAAACATTTTCTTTTATATCATCTTTTATAAAGGACATTGACCGTTCTTTAAGCACACTTGAGTACAGTTTACTGAATTTATTTTAACGTTTTTTTTTTGGTTTCATTGCAGTGCCACCACAATATTAACATTTTATCACTCAATGCCGTCATTACAGTCAGCACTTCAACATGTTAACCTTCCATTTTACGAAGATAATTTACAAAATACAGTGAAGAGTCTTACAATGCTTAGATAAGGTTGCAAACTAAATGTGGTATAAACTAAACTAGACACGTAAAAGATATTGACGTGTTTTCATTTACATAGAAAATATTATAGTTACTTTTTTAATTCTGTATCAAAAAGGTTTTTGTATAGAAATTTTTGAATAAATGTCCAAAAAAGGGGATTAATCTATTTTTGTTTGGAGCCTTATTTCATTCACATCGTTGGGCATATGCCAAATATTTTATTGGTGAAATATTTCGTAATGAATTTAGTTCACACATTTTGCGAAGATCTTTCGTAGTGTTTGTTTTATGATGCCAAATAAAGTATTCTGTTTTTTCTCTAATAAATATTTTTAAAGAAATATGAAACGTAAACAAATTTAGGACAAATAGAGAAATTCCCTTCAGCTTCAATATTGTTACGGATCTATAAATTTCCCTTGCTAGAGTTTTTACTGTCTTCTTATTTTTTCTTTACAATTTTGCGTTACGGTTGTTTCTTTCGGTGAAATATTCAAAGTGTGAAATGTTCATTTTATAATGAGACCTTTGGGTACCATGATAAGTTAATCTCTTTTAAATGTCCATTTTAATCGTATGTAAACACATTTACTGACACATCTGCCATATGAGAGTGTGATAAAATGAAAGAATGTACATTTGATAAGACAACAAACACATGTATGAACGAATGCAAAGCTTCTATCGCAGTTGGAATTGTCATTCGACATAATGTGGAGAGTGAAGCTGGAAATGACATGTTTAAAAATATTCTGCAAAATTTAAGAAGTTTCTATTCAAAATCAGCTAATGGACTTAAAGCATTTATTATAAAATTATTTCAACTATTAAAGATAGTTTAGTCAGGATAAAAACTTAACTAGAATAATTTTACGATATGCCAGTGGTAGGCGAAGGATTTTGCGTATTAAGGCCGGGGCACAAAGAATCCGTCGCACGTTATACTTTGCTTCATTCAACTGACAACTAAGTTGAAATACAGTATTTCTTATGAGCTTTATCACATTCTACGTCTCCGTCAACGCAAAGTATTAAAGTTGGGCAACTTTTAACTTTTACCGTACGTTGAGTACTTTGAAAAATATTATTTTTTTTGCTTTGTTTTTATTAAGCTTTTTGTGTTGTGTGGTGACAAAAATAAATTAAATAAAAATTAAAATTAAAAAAAAAACAGAATATCCTCTAATTCTATTGAAAATGTGATATTTAATCAAATGAAGCCGATTTGATGTCCGGCAACAAAGTACTCATTGTGTCAACCTCCTCCGCCGATACTTTAATGTCAGTTGAAAAAAACAACGCATAACTTACGACAGATTCTATGTTCCTCGGCCTTTACTTGCTGCCCCACGATGTTGAACGGAATCTTTCTTTCACAAAATAATATTGAAAACAATATTAAATTCTAAATTTCTTTTAAATATAATTGTCCGAAAAAATGAATACGTGCGATATCGAAGGCGTTGCAGTTAGTCTGAATAAACTAATGCGTGTGGTTATAAAAGCAAACTCCAAAGATTAGCGCTCAATAGCACCCTCATTCCCCGTAGTCCACTGTGATAGCACACAATTCTTTTCACAAAGATTTCCCATCGTAAGACTATAGCTCGTATTAAAGTTCATAATTGGTTGCAGTTCAACCAGATCACGAAATTTAAATGCTGTCCATTTATGGGCTCACCAGACCAAGCCATTGATAAAGGAAATGTTTTTTTTATTTTCCTCCTCGTGTATAATGTGAAAGATACAATAGAAGTCGATATATTCAACACTTATAAACTGAGAATACCGTCTGCGTTAGGGAGACAAAGCAAACTTTTGTGAAAACTCTACTAATGGACAGTTCCTTTGGCAGAATAACTCTTGCAAAAAATATTTATTTTGTTTCTGGAAGCAGTAAAAAATGTCTGTGCTTCCGAGGATTCGGTTAAACTCAAAATAATTGAATCTTTTACTTACCAAATAGAAGAGAAAGAGAGATATTCAATGCAATGCACAAGATTTGGTTTTCTGTTGCTAAACGAATTCATTGAAGGAACGTCAAAGTAGTATAATCATGTCAAATCAAATTGCAATTTAGATGACTTGAACTAAGCGCGTTTTGTATAAGAAAAACAGAGTTTCCAAGTGCAAAATCGCTAATAAAAATCATGATATCTGGCAGGTACAACAACAAGCAACACCTTTCGATCACAAACATGATTCGGAAGAAGCAGTAGATCTTGCTGAATAATTTTTGCACCGTATTTCATTTCTTGACATACGATTGTTTTTCTTTACATCTTTATGAACTACTTTCTCGCAATTTTAAAATATATAACAAAATATATTATAAAAATAATGTAAAAAAATAAAAATTTGCAGAGATCATGCTCTTGAATCAGAATGTTGAAAGCAACAAATTTTAAATACTTACGAAGACGACTGTTTCATAGACCAATGCGAAAATCAAATATGAATAAAAAACGGGTAAAATTTGAAAATTACTCGCATCAAGTAAAAAAATCAATTGAAAATTGCCTTTAAAATGTATGTAAATCTAGATAAATACTAATAATTAAATTCAATGCTTACGTTGTAACAGAAAACTGAATAGTAAGCAAAAAACAAAAAAACAGATAGTCTTAAGTGATGAGATGATTGTATTTATTTATCTCCCAGAGCTCTCAAAATTTATTCACTTTTAATACAAAATTGTTTAAATAATTTTCGTTTTGTGTTTACTTAACTGAATAGTGTTTCCTAAAAAGAAAAATATTAACAGCCTTATTCACAAAAAATTGTTATTGAAGACATTATGCTCACATTACTTAATAATCAGTTTTAGTCTTATTAGCCAGTAATAAGAAACCTTATTCACAAACGTTTAATAAGGCAAAATTAACTATTAAGCGTTTCTTTTAGTTTTGTGATTGTGTGTTAGCTACATTGTGTTATTTGAATTGTCAAGTTCACATTAATGTTGCATACAATAAAATACTCGATTAGCAAGTATTCTCTAAGGGTTGGAAAAATGTGAAATTAATTCCATATAAAGATTGTTTAATCAATTTAGATTAATAGCATATTGCTTATAATATCCAAAAATATATATAAATTTATTAAGACGTCTTAAAATGGCATTGCAAACAATATGTTTTAAAAAAATATTACAAAAATATTCAAATACCGAGTACGTTGCAGTTTTTTATACACCACTAATTTATTTGACTGATTTATTTGGAAAATTTTTGGTGGTTGCAAATTGGAAAAACATGAAAAAAATCATGTTTGTGGAAGAAGACAAGGCAAGTATTAATATATCAATGATCAGGTAAAATTATGCGTTTGTGTGTGTATAAATATGTACATACTTGTATACACATGTATGTATATATACATATGCACGTACATTTTATTGAAATTTTTTATGTTAACTAGACTTTGCTGAAGGAGTTGGTAAAAGAAACAGTGTCCACAATAGAAAACAAAAACACAGACACCAATTACTTCATAAAAAATTTACTTATTTTACAGTTATACTTTACTCAAACCTACCGATTGTCGAAATTACATATAAAACATTCATAATTTTTTTATTTTTCACACTTTTAAACTTTCACAATTGTTTTTTACTTTTAACAATACAAATGACAACTAATTAAACAGATAAAGAAGGGTGATGCCTACAATAAATTTTTGCAGTTTATTAGTGTCTAATTTCAGCTTCGTAGTGCTATCAAACGTTTGTGAATACTACTTTAACGATTTTTGCTTATTATTCCCTAATAAAACGTTTGTGAATAAAGCTGTAAAAATAAAGCAAATGTAAAAAACAATTTGTGTGCGTGTTCTTTATTCACCCTTTATTAATAGGTTTCTCAGCACCCGATGTCGCCGAAAAATTATATATTTAAGCAAAAGCAAAACCATAGGATATTCCCAATTTAATTTAGAATGAAAAAATACAAGTAATTTAAAAATAGTTTTATTATTATCGCGAACTTTTAGAACATAAAAATTGAAAGACTGTTTCCTTCATGTCGCTCTTTTAACGAAGTAACTCGGGTAATAGTCTTTCCTTGGGCAAAATGAAAGCTTTTAAGTTGTACTATGCTTTTCAAAACCAATGGTAACGAGAAACTTCAATCAGCAACGCTTCGCGCGACTGTGTGGTTAATTCAACATTTAGAAAATTCTTCAAGTATTTAGCATTTTTCTTAACGCTGTCATTGATATTTTCAGTAAAATGGGCAAATCGCAATTTCATTTTCAACAGAGTCTCGCAGATGTCTAATAAGCTATTCCATTTTCAAACAGAGTTGTGAGATAACAAATTCATCAGAGGCACGATTATTAAGCGGTATAAATATAGCTTGACGCTCAACTAGACAATTTTGTAACCATGATATTCCATTGCCATTCACTTTAACGTCTGGTAGTTTAATGGGCAATAAATGTTTATTACTAATAAAAAAAGGACTTAATGGTGGCTGATCATAATTAAAGTATACTCACAATATTATTATAGTAACGGACTGTACGTTATTCAAGAAGTAATCCGTTCAGTCATTGTGAAAAGAATAAACATTTCAAATTGTAAGCAATTTTATTTTTAACTGATTCTAACATTCATTCAAAAAACTAAGAACATATTAATACGGATTTTCGGTTAAATTCAATATTGTCCGTTGTTTTCAAGTGCTGGTTTTTTTCTTTGCTTGCTTTATTTGATTTGTTTGAGATTTCCTCTCCTACACAAACAAAGGAAAAATCTTTTATTTCTACGGGCTTAAGTCAATTAATTTTTTATTAAAATAAAAATTAAATGAACTTCTGGTTCAATTTAAATGAAAAATGAGTAGACCAGTTTTTATGTGAACTTTCATTTATTTTAAATTATTATTTCAGTTAATTTTACGTACAGAATATTTTGAGTGTATGACCCTTTTGTTGCGCATCCTTAACAAGTCTAGTGTCCATGACACGTTCATTGATTAGATGTGATCTGGTATGTGAGACTGTTTTTTATTTATTTACATATTTTTAGTTTCGATTCTATTTACGGTTTTTTATGGTTGAATTTTCTACAAAAATATAAGAAGTCGATTAGTTTAACTTACTGAATAATATATTATGTTATTTTTATTCGTTTACTTTTTATGAGTGATGTTTTCTTTTCTACAAGCACAATTCTCTATACGCAAATAATTGCTCCTCCTTATATAGCTAATTAAAAACTTTTTGATTTTAGTTATTGAATTCAATATGAAAAATATTTTTTGTGCATTGTTTTTCATAATTTCTTCGTCTTGACAGCTGTTTTTGACATCCCTAGACGGTTTTTCCAAAAACAAAATGCGTGTGCTTTTTGTAATGTTGTTGTTGATGTACTATCGAATATACCTGTTTTTAATATATCTCGATATTAGGAATTTCAACAAGTAGAGATAAATGGAAAAACTAAGAAAGACAGATCTAAGCTTGAGCCAAATAATGCCTTTCAATTAAATTTGATTAGCTTAAGAAAGTGGAGTAAGTAGTTGTTAATGGCAACAGCCTTTTAAAACAAGATAAGAAAAACCACATTTCAGCTGATTAAGGATATCCGGTAGTTTATGATATTTTAACCCAAACGATGAAATAAAAATAAGCTTAGTCATGACAAAACCAAATAACCACCCTTTAAATTAAACCTCAAATACATTGAAATAGTAACATATAAGTTCGTACTGAAAGCAACGAAATTTTTTCTTTTTATCAGCTTTGTCATCACAACCGTTTCTTGTCATCCTTGTCAAACGTCATTATTAGCAACATTTTTAAATAAATTTATGAAGGAAAAATGTTTATATACTTTCGTGTCAATTTCATTTAACACGATTTTAGTGCATGTATTTCATTCCAAGCCGTTCAAGCACAGGAAGGTTTGTTGTTAAGTTTCTGCCAGTACCGCCTTCATTGACCCTTCTAATTTTTCGTTACAATACTAATATTAAGTAAATATTTACCATAAATCAATTTTGTAAAGGCATGCAGCTACTATTGGCCTTATGAAGTTTCATTGGTATGATGATTAGTTGTTTTAAACTGGTTCAACGTTCTTTCCGATGATGAGTCACAGGTCTATTGTATTTGTCACAACTATAGTCATGGCTGTTTGTGATGTTGTCTTTTGTGGTCTTAACTAAATATGGTAAAACAAATTGTTGATTTAATTCTGTAGTTTGCATCATTTATTTTTTTAACTGTGTGTGCACGTGTTTTTACATGGCCTGAATGTATCTGTTGCGATACTGCGTACATCTCATTGTATAGTGATTTGCTTTTGTGGTTGTGATGCTGTTGACCTTTTTTCACTCAATTGCATTAGCAAGCAAAGTTTAGTTTCCGGTATTTATAGTTTATGGTTTATAAGTTGATGCTACGAGGAAAGTTAATAAATTAAAAATATAGAACAGAAAATATATTTCAATACCCTTTCATGATTTGAAGAGAACTTTTACTGCCAGGCTCATGATGTCACACGTATTCGTTCTTTCGTACAATTACATTTAAAAGAAAACAAAATTTTAGAATTTTATTGGCTTATTGGCACGTAAACACAATGTCGCAAGCTTTTTCTTGACTTAAGCATTTAGCAAAATTCAACCACTATTGTGTAATTTTTTACCGTTTTTTGTACATTTTCCCTAAAACTATCAGCCCAATTATGAATAAAAATTCCCCGGTAGATTTCTCCCTTTTCCCAAAAAGGGGCTATTCACATATACGTCCACATATTAAGTGTTCGCATGTTATATGTGAACAGCCCCTTTTTGGGAAAAGGGAGAAATCTCCCGGGAAATTTTGTATTCATAATTGGGCTGTACATCTTTCATTCTTCGCTCTCCCTGTACAGGTAATAATGAATCAAGGAAAGCATAACAATTGAAAAGATTTCAAAGATGTTTTAGCTTTCCAATCTCTTAACTTGCTTTCTTTACTAATTTTCATTAGAAAATATGGAACTGTTCATAAATTCATCACTGCGCTGCATAATATGATTATTTTGCACTGCCACTGATATAAGCTGTTGCTTATGATTCGCCTTCCTCAATTTAATGTTTGCATTTACGAATGATATAATATAACCAAAGTCGAAGAGTTAATAATAACTTTAATTTGTGAGCAAGATGATAAAACTAATGATGTAAAATTGTGTAAAAAACAAAAATGAAAAAGTTTTAGAAATAGCAACATAAATGTATTACTGAAAAATGTACTAAGCAAGAAATGGCGAGTTCCTAATGTATTGGATTATTTTAGTATTATTAAAAAATATTCAGAAAATATATTTTTTGATTATTTTCAAATGAGACGTTCACTATCCCATGTGAAAAGAATAGCAACGAATGAAACAAATAACAAAATAACAAATTTAACACTTAAAGTACGGTAATATCTGACAAACATTTGCAGAAAAAAACGTAACCAACAGACAATGTAAATTTGCATTTTCTTTAATTCCAATATTTTTTTTTAAATATGGGTTAGCATTTATTAAAAACAAAAAAAAAATAGCATTTTGCGGCATAATTGACTTCATTTTGTGATGTAAAAACCAAGTTGAATCACACTAACCCTTAGCGAAAGTAGTGGTTACGTTTTTTTTGGGCAAATGTTTGCCTAGTGTGACCGTACACCTTTACTCATTCGTTGCATAACTAATTTTTATGATTTGTGTTTTGTGTCTGATTTGCAACTGTTTGCATTTATGAACGTACTGAGCATAACATGTAGCGCAGTAATGAATTTTCGAACAGACTCTATATCTCATGCTATTCACATTAGCTTGAAATGATTTAAAGTAGATAAAGCAGTGAACTGAATACTGTTTGCTTGATTAACAGAAACAGTAAAAAATACAAAAATTCCTTTCTTTGTATTCCTAATTAGAAAGATTATTCTCAAAATTTGTATCTAGAAAATCAAGATTAAATTAAAAACAATAACGAAGCATTAAAATTATATATAATTTTTAATGAAACTATTTTTATGAAATATTTAATGGGTCTGAAGTTTTCTCTATGACCTAAATTATGTACAAATAATGTTTTTTCATTTATTACTTCTTATTTGCTTCTACAAGGAAATTCCATCCAATTTTATCATTACAATACATTTTTACTTTATTCCATGTTTCATTTATTTATCCCAATTTAGCAAAAACTATTCTTCGCCATATTTTCTTAGGACGTCCACGACTACGACTGACCTGCGGGTTCCATTCTAATACACTTCTTGTTATGATATCGTGAGGTTTTCGCAGTGCGTGGTCCATTCATCTCCATTAGCGTCTTACTATCAGACGGTTGATGAGCTCTTCAATAGTTGTCAGCGTTGGAAGTTGTACTGGGCTAAAATATTTGGCAAATGTTAAGCAAGCATTTGTTTATGAATGTTTTCAGCTTCCGTGCTACGGAGTTTGTTCTCAGTCATGTTTCACTGCCGCAGAATACAGTGGATTTAACACATGCATTATTTATCCTGACTTTCGTTTTGTATGAGATTTGGGTGATCGCCATATCTTGTTTAAGCGATCGAAAGCCGATCGCGCTTTTCTTTTTTGTATTCATTAAAGAATATGATAATAAAACTTTCATAATTCTTGTCTTATGTTACTTTTTCAGACGAGCAAATTTAAAAAAAAAATCTATTAAATTGAGTAATTCCGAACATTAAAAAATAATCGAATAACTCCAAGTCGATTAAAATGAACAACCTAACCATGACCAAAATTTTATCGCTTAGCAATTTACTTCATAATTGAATATAATAAAAGTCTCTATGCGCACATACTCAGCAAATTGTGTTAAACAATATTGTCGCCATTAAAAGAAAAATAAGAGAAAATTTTTTATTTGATTGATAATTGTTTCACTTATTTTTATTTTTATTATTTCATTTAATAATCATTTACAATTTTGTACCCATAATTAAACACGTTTAGCACTTAAATATATTACGGTGATAAATCCTATTGCTTTTCCAGAGAACTTTGCGATAATATGTATGTGATTAATTTGAAGCTAATAAAATTGATTACTTAATATGACACAGTTCATAGTTTGTTCGTCTTTCTTTAAGCTTTTTGTAAAACTTTTTCACAATTCTTTTGAGTGTTTCAAGTATTCACTTTTTGTATATTTTACGAATGTAGTACAGGAAAAAGAAATGCAAAGAAAATAATTTGATAAAAATTAAACGAATTGGAATTTGTTATTTGTGTCATGTGAAGGCAGTGTAAAAGTGTTTGTCTATAGAAGCCTTCCGTATTTTGATTTTCTGTATTAAACGAAGTGTGTTCAATTAATAAAGTCAATTTTGCATAAATACATTCATTCTTCTTTGTATTTTCGTTTACAAAGATTTTCTTTTGTTTCAAAAAGAAGTACAAGACGTTTAATTTTCGATAGCCCGTTTAAAGGCCATAGTTGAACCTGTAACCACTTAACAAATACCAAGTAAAAACTATTCTACCGCCCACGTTGAAATTAATTGATGTTAATTTTTTTCCTTGTTCTTTTGGAAAATTGTCTCATATCCAACTCTTTCTGATTAAAAAAATGTTACGAACTTTAGCCAAATAATAATCACTTTGGATTACAACCATTAACAACCAATATAGCTCAAAAAATAATCACATTAAACTAATAATAAAATGGAACGATATACGCTTCAACAACATATTGAAATTATTCAAATTCACAAAAAAAAATTGTGAAAATTTCTCGGTCAAAGTTGGCCAAACTAAAGCAGTTTTGGATCGTCCAGAACGAACCTTTAGAAAATTTGAGCCATTAGGATAATTTCGTGAAGATAAGAATCCAACTTGTGCACGTCGCTCCCGCAGTCCATTTGAGTTAAGGAAAACCCAGGTTTGTCCATTTGGGCATTTCACAAACCACTGAATTGGAAGATGATGATGTAAACACGTTTATTTTCAACAAAATGGTGCGACATACTACAAAATTAACAATCGCTCAATAATAATCGCTCTTTTGTGTGAAAAGTTTCCTGACTATCTGAATTCTTGAAGAGGCGGTCCGCAATTAGACACCAAAATCTTGGGATTTAACACCTTTAGACTTATTTCTTTCGCGGCTATGTGATAGATAAAGTCTATGCCAGCAGCCCACAATTAATGGACGACCTCTAAGGTGAGAATTGCGAAGTTATCAAGGACGTAACGCCATAAATGCTCCAATTGTTGAAGGTTAATTTCATGAAAAGAATATGATCCTGTAAGCAAAGCCATGGCGCCTATTTAACTTATATTGTTTCCACTATGACTGACATACCCACCTCTTAACAATTAGATAAACATGCGTTTTAATGGGATATCCTCCTCTTTGCAGTTAAATTAATAGCCGATGTTTCCTAAAAAAAATGTGTTTATTATCAAAATAAAACCTCTTATATAGAAGAACGCATTAAAAAAATTTGGAGGTGTGTGGAAAGCCTAAAAAAGAATTTTCTTAGTTAGATTGCGCTGACTACGTTACTGAAAAATCCAGCCATAGATAGAACAACACCAACAACAAAAATTGCAACATCCCCTATAATTTAGTTTATCAAAAGTAAAACGGCTTAATACAAATAATCAAAACCAAAGAACTTAAAACAAAATCCCGAAAAACAACGTTGTTTCTGTTCTGCCGTGTAAGTTGCAATTAATTGGTGTTAAAATGTTTCCTTGTTGCTTTGGAATATTGTCTCATGTCCCAATTCTTTCTGACTAAAAATGTTACGAACTTTAGCCAAAATAATAATCACTTTGGATTAAAAAAAACCACTAACAACAAAAATTGTTCGAAAAATAATCAAATTAAATAAAATTACTTTAAATATATAAAAAAGAACAAAAAATCAAAACGGATAATTTGACGAGGACATATGGCCTTTGGGGATCTACATGCACATACATAACCGCTCCCTCGCAGTTCGTATATTAACAAAATAAAGAGAACAACACAATTTTATTTTAGTTAAAACTAGCGCACTGTTGTGAAGTGTTTTTTTTTACAAAAATCTCATACACAAAAATTCACAGCAGATATTAAAAAAAGAAATGCTTCTTTAAAAACTAATTTTGAGATGAGCAACATGAAAATAAATTACAGCATTTTGATGAAGAACATTTATTTTTTGTAATGTAGAATTATTATCTAATTGCGGGAAGCATTATCGCGACCCTGCACGTAATCGTGTGTTAAGAAGAATGTTTTGTTTTACATTATGAAACATAATAACATTAAGGTAAATCAGAAAAGATGCTTTAATCATATTAAAAAGGAATGCTGTGGGCAGATTGTATGCTCTTAAAAGATAAATTCCCTGGGGTATAATTATTTAGTTAATGGTTTTTTCGCTGTTCCTTATTTATTTAATTTATTTTTTACATTTCTTTTTTTCATGGGGTGTTAAATATTTTTCTTATTTTATTGTTGTTAGCAGCAATGTTTCACGTTTACTCATATTTTTATTTACACTTATAAAAAAGTGTTTTCGCTAAATTAAGAAAAATAAAAATCGTAGAGATGTAATAACAACCACTAACAGAAAAATAACAACAGAATTTCATAAATATTAAATGAAAAGAGCAAATAAAAACTTAAGTTTTGAAAAAGAGAGATTAAATAAAATTTGAAGTGGAAAAATGAAAACAATAACATCATTTTTTTTAAAGAAATTTACTGTGCGACTAACAGACAACAAACAAGGCAGACAATATCAGCGACAAGTGTTAAGACTTCCGGCGTCTATAAAATTGCTTTAAAACTTTAGCATGCTTTTAGGAGAAGTAAATTGGTACAATTTATTTTTTTGACAATATTTCTTTCCGCTTACTTGCTTCAGGTTGCTTTTTTCATCTCAAAATTTATTTGCTTTTATTTTTCTAAAAGCACAATAACGTGCTAATATGTATGTGCAAGAGTACAGCAGTAGTATTTATTTCTTGTTATATTCAAAAACATCAAAACTAATAGCTATTACAATATTTGTTAATAACTGATTCTTTAGGCGTATAATAATTCTGGAAATAAAACCTAATTCCAAACAGAGGGATGAACAGACACTGATCCGGATAGATAAACATATAGGCAAGCCCCAGAAACAGTCTACCAACCAAAAATTGTTTAAACTCAACCAACTTATTTTTTATCTTTTTTTTAAGGAACATTAGACTAGATATATAATTTTATAAATAAAATAACATATTTCGATTAATGCACAAATTATTACCAAATCCTACTCTATCTCAGATCTTCTAATTTCATACCAGAAATTAAAAATTTTTAGGTATTCATATCATTATTTTAGTGTTAGTGAAGATGGCCCGATCGAAAGCCATATTTTTCTACACTGAATTTACTTCAATTTTAGTTAAAAAAAAATGTTGGCTTTACTATTTTGGAAACATTGAAATTAGGTATAAAATTTCAGAGTAGAAAATAGATTGGAAAAATTGAAAAATGCGTAACGTAGTTGCGTCACAAAGGATTCACGTCTTTTGATAAAAATCCACAAAATTGTTTGGCTGCAAATAAATTATTTTAGAATTATCTTATATTCATATTTCTTTTAAGAACTAGATTTTGTGTGCGAAATTCGGTAAATATTACGAAAGCATAATTCAACTTTCAAAGTTACTTCCTTTTTTTGTAGTGACTTTGTGATCAATTATTTCGCAACAAATACCTATTAAAAGATTTTTTTTTTGCCATTAAACACTAGAATAACTTGAAGGTACCTCTTTTGAAAAACCAAAAAATGTTTATATATTAATGTGAAAACGCGTAACGAACGCTACACCCAGATTTGCTAACATAGACGAACGGACATTATGATAAGGGAAAAATTTGGTATTTGTGCAAAGATCGTTCGACTTTGTACAATGATTTTGCAAAACACAAAAGAGGAACAAACCTCTCCGAGCCTTTTTGTACCGAGCGGGGTTTTAGGCAATGAGATGCATGATCATGTGACTTCTTCATCCTTTTAATGGAGAAGATTTTCCAAAAGAGAAAAAGCACAACCACTGACATTATTTATAACGAAAGTGTCATGCTGCTTGCTTATCCTAACGATTCCGACATCATTGATCGCAACACTCGAGCAGTAAGTGGAGCTTTTGCAAAACTCGAAAACTCGTGAAAAACACGAAGTATTTTTTTTCCAGTGCTAGAGAATCTCAGCGTCTCGAACGACGTATAGCGATCGAAAATTATTGAAGTTGTAAAAAATTTCATACACTTACGTGCCACCGTTAATAATAACTATGATGTCAGCTTAAACGGACAATAACTGTGGCCAACAGATGCTACTTTGGGCTTGGTAAGCAGTTAAGAAATAAGACCCTCTGCAATATTTATGCCCCTCTAGGCGTTGATGATGAATTCCAAATTAGAATGAACCACAAACTGTACGAGCTTTATGCTGATATCGATATAGTCAAGCGCATTAAAATACATAGATTCCGTTGCCTTGGACACACTCACGGTTAACTTTGGGATTTTTTGAAAAGTCGCACAAAAGATCGTTTCAAAAAAATAAAGTCGCACAAAAAAGTCGTTTGAGAAAATAAAAGTCGCACATCTTTTTTAAACTTTTTCTAATCAATAAAAATCATAACCAAATAAAAAAACAATTGAAACAAAACAAAAAGCTGACTACAGAACTATACTTGTTTTCATGTATACTAAAGAAATTTAGTTAAGTTTAATAAACTTGGCTGTCGTATGCTGCCAACGTGATAGGAATGTGACTTCTGTTAAAAACCAAGCCAAGAGAAATATTATTGTTTTGGTTCACTACAAACAATGCAAAAAGGGCGCTTTGACTCCATGACTTCAGTTCACACTCTCTCGAATAGTCATGCGAAATATTACATTTCTTGGAAGGACCTGCAACGTTGTTCTCCCAGTTTCTTCTGCCTCTAATAACGTATTTCTAGCATCAATTTCTTTTTCGTTTTAACAATCTTATTTTAAAGAACGTTCATGTTTTACGATAAATTTTGTAAAATAAGCACTTCAAAACCTACAATTTCTTACTTTAAAAAGCTTTTTTTACTAAAACTGTTCCTTGAAATATTTACCGAAAATTTGTGAACAAATTCTTGAAGAGATTGTGTACATGACAAGGTTGCAAAAAAGTCATAAAAGTGTTCCCAAATGAACAATAATCTGAAATTCGCTTTTATATTTCAAGACTGTTTTTAATAAATTTACTGCAAATTAAATGTTTTTTTGTGAGAAACAAAAAAGGGTAAAAGGACGCAACAAAATTAAAAAAGACGCAAAAGTCGCTAATAAAAAAAGTATAAAAAAAGTCACAGACCGCTAAAAAACGGTAAAATTGCGACTTCAGTCTAGTGAATGGTAACCCTGGACTCACTCAGCGAATAGAAAATGATGCTCCGGCCAGTAAGGCAAACAAGGAAGAACAAGGAAGATGCAACAAAACCTAACAGCACTTGGTGTCTCCAACTGACGCCATCATGCAGAAGACAGAAATAGATGGAGTTCTATTCTAATTCAGGCTGAAACAGACTCGCGGTTGTAATAGCCATTTAATGTAATTAATCCAGCAGTAAGCTCTTTCAAACCAAAAAAATCGGTTTTAAAAAGCAGAGTACTGAGGTCACAAATATTAAAAAAAAAGAAACGAATTGATGACCTCCATTTTTGAAACAGTTAAAAAAACACCAAAGTTTTTTAAGTTAATTAAAAGGAAGAGAGTATGTGCAAGATATTCCATGCAAACACAAATTTGAAGAGAAAAAAACGTAAATACATTTTGTGATACTTAAAACAATTATAAAGATCAACTAGAAATCGTGATACTAATTAAATAAAAAAACTAAAAAACCCACTCAAGGTTTATAGAAAGTACGTCCATTTTCTAACTTGAAGATTTCTTTTTAAATAAAATAAAAAAAACATGTTCTACATGCAAATATTTGAAATTCCCTTTAGGAAGGCTAATACTTCTCTTATATTTGCCTTTTCTTGGAGCAACCCTTTCATCTATCCCATTTCTCCCCCTTTATTTGCATTCGCTTATAGCGACATCATTTTTCTTTGCTTCTAATTTAAAAGGTGCATATTTGCTTAAAACATTGCAAATGTCCCCCGGCAGGCAGCTTTTATCTTTGTGCTTTTCTATTCCCATGGCATGCAACTAATCTTTTTCTGATGTTTTTACTTGGGGTGAATGAAAGTCGTCATCATCACCGTCATGTTGTTTTTTCATATTAATAATACCGTGCACTTTCTAGCTCTTAATATCCTTGTGCTTATTTTATAACAAATTCATATTTGTTGTTACAATTTTGTGCAGTCTTTACTTATTGTTATTTTTTGTTTTTGCTCCTGTGTGTAAAGGTTATTGTAAAAAGTATACGTAAAAAATGTGCTTATATTTTAAACAATAGAAAATAACAAGAAAAGCAAAAAAAAAAATATAATCTTTGTACGTATTAATATTAACAAGAAATGTGGAAAAAGAGGTCAAATATGAAGGTTATTTTAGGATTCTAATGAGAACAAATTTGTGTTCTTATTCTAATAATTTTCTTAGAAGTTTTAGTAAAAGGCATATTTTATTTAGTATTTTAAAGTAACTTGTATGTTTTAACATTTAATTTTATATTAAATGTTGCACGTTTTTATAGGTCACGACAGCCCTCCTTGATGCATGCTATTTAAGCATTAATATACAAACTCATGTGTGCATAAATAACCAGTAAAATGGCATGAAAAATATATGAAACGAAATCCACATTATTTTATATACATAATTTTTATAAAACTTTAAAAATAAAAATATATTTAAGGAAAAGACGAAAAATTGTGAAATGGTTGACGTCAGCCCTTCTACATAAAATCTCCAGTTGGTATATAAATAGGCAAAGACAAATTTCTAGATCCCCATTTCTCCGGTGTGTGCTAACCAATTTTCTTCATTCTTTTACCAAATGCTAGACATTGTTGAGCTTTAGCGACCCATTTATATATTATTTAAATCGGTTCAGTACTAAATGAATAAAAGGCTTCTAAAGTTGACACCACTATAAATGCTAAAAATGCACACGTAAATTCACTTTTGTACGCATTGGTTCAACAAAAAACATAAGATTTTTTCTCTTCAAATGAATGAAGTTGAAAAGAAAGAAGAGATCAGACTTGAAATACATGAGAGTTAAATATGGATGTACTTGTTCATTACGTATGGATGTGTTGGCTTCAAGCAAAAACTTAACAAAATAAATGTGCGTGTTTGTATGCAATTTTTTTGTTTACTGTTGTTTTCATTTAATTTTTTTTCTTTAAATGAATACGACTAAAAAGGAATGCGTTTAAGCTGGCGGTCGAATTTAGACTAACATGCGAACTCTAGAATATTTAATTCCCCTTCTGAATACGATAATCTATATGTTATTATTATTAGGCAAACACGTTTCTTTAGATCCCTATTAAGGCCGTAATACTGACCGATTTTGGAAAGATTTATTTGTTTTTAAATCGGTTTAGTATTTTGGGAGCTGTAAGCGTTTAAAGTTGCTACTTACATATGCAAACATATTATTAGACATGCATATTATCAGTGAACATGCGTATTTGCCTTCGACTTATGGATAACCTATTACAGATTAATGCATATGCATATATTCTTTTAAGAAATTTTCTGAAGTGAAAATATTTCATACCATTTTTCTTCTAGTTATTTTAAGGTAAATTTTTAATTTGAAAAACGACATCTGAGCTTGTGGCACCGTAGCTTCCGAAAGCTGATTCAACAATAAGTTCCTTGAATCATAACTACGTAAAAAATATGCCCAATTTTTCAGTGATAACGATATTTATATACGTACCCTGAAGAAAACCTTGGGTCAAATCTCTCTACGTCACCAATTTTGTCTACTATTTTGGTAACTATTTGGAGACATTGCGTCAACATTTCTATATTTGCCTTTGATGAAAATAATTTGGGGGCTGTGGCAGATGGCTGATGACGTGTCAGCAGCGCAATTGTTTTTATTAATATATTTCTTCAAATAAGCTATAAAAGTTATTGACAGTATTTAAACTTTTAATTTGCGAAATTTCATAACCCCAAGTAAAATTTCAGTGTTTATTCAATGTATTAAGAAACAATACTAATTATAAAGAAGGGCACCGGCTACTCCCAGACAACTTTTAGCCATAAAAGTGGTAGTCCTGTAACAAAAATATGCTTATTCTTAATTATTTATAAATAAGTGCATTTTAGTATTTTACTTTTTTCTTACTAAAACTTTAAAAGTTAACAAAATAAGCATTTTAACTATCAACATTTACTTCAAAAAAGTACGAAAACTTAAAACTAGAATAACTAAAAGGTACAAGTGAATATCTGGTTCCAATGTGTACATATGGTCCCAAAAGAACTAATTAGTCAATACTACCAATTTCAGTAGTGGATTTTCAATAACAAATAGATGTTAAATGACGTTAGTATTATAAGTCACTAGTACTGGTGACTGTGTCAATAGTATGTCAGCACATTTTTACTGTTGACGTTTCCTGCAGGGTTTATGTATAACACAGTACAACACATGATATTGGGACTGAATTCTAAGAATTTCACGTGAATAATAAGAACTTCTGCATCATTCGTTTTGTCAAGTTGGCTGCATTAATAATTTCATGGCCATACGACTTCTTTTTTGTTCAAGGTGGAATTTTATCATTTTTTACATTTTAATATGATTATATCTCAGTATATCGTACGTATACTTGATATTTTCCATATTGAGATATTTAGTTTTCTTCTGGTTTTAAAATGTAATTATTATTATTACTAATGCAGTCAACTTGACGAAACGAATGATGCAGAAGTTCTCATTTTTGGGGCTAATTTCACGTGGAAGTCTCGTAATTAAGCTGAAAAATTTTGTTGTGTGTAAATAAAATAAATAAATTTAATAAATAATTTAAAATTCTCGGTAATGAATAAAATATTACTTTATTTCTTAATTAATTCTATTTACTTATGAGACACGCGATCATGACACCTTTCAAGTTAAAAAAAAGCTCCTCGACTCATATTGAAAATCGAACAAATAGAAAAGTGCGAGGATGTCGATAAGACAGATTCACCATTTGCAATAGCTGCTGCCTGGTGGACAACTTTCGTAAGTAAACAATAAAGGCTCACTCGCAAGGAGGGTATAAAGTCTGCATTCAAAACAATATTCATTAGTGATTCTTACGTTCGTTTTCCCATTAAGATTTAACATAAAAGTACCACGGACTTTTTAACTAATGTGCTCTTTAGCTTAGAATGTGAGCCACGAAGTGAGCAGATGTCACTCACATTGCGCTTTCATCGATAGCGAAGGTTTAGTGCATGTAAATTATAGTCCCATTTTCACTTCAATGATAAATATAATGTGTGTTACAATTAATCCTCAAAATAATGATGCATGTTTATTTACCAATATGTTTTTATTTGAGTTTTTTATAGCGAAACTTAATCGAAGTCGATATTTTTAACAGCTTATTCTCTGATATAAAATAAAAATCATAATCAATCTTATGATATTTTATACGGGCGCTGCTGCACTCGTCGATCCTACATAATGAGCTGTGTGAGGTATGTTCGTGTGATGAAATGGTTAAATTAGAATCAAGTAAAATTAAAGACCTTATTATATTTTCGTTTTAAATAAAAAAATCAAATTTTAAAGCAGGCAATTTTAACGCTCTATTAGTCGTTTATAACTTTAAATATTTATGTTTAAAGTTTTTAATTTGCTTCAGTATCCTTCATAAGCAATTTGCAATACGCAAACTTTTAGAACGCAAAAATCGTTAATTTGCCGGTATGCACGTCAACAATTGTCATGGTTAAATATTTGCTTAAAGCAAACACTTCGAAAAATTAATGTAAATATTTTACAAAGCACAAACAGAAGCAAGTTTTTGCAATGCGTTTTAACAAACGCATACTGATACGCACTTATACATAGATACATACACACACACACACATTCTCGTTTAACGGAAATTTTAAGCACTCAAGATAAATAAACAAATTGGCATGAAACTGGTACGTGAATATACATAAATGTGCGCAAAGAAATTTATCAAGCATGAAAATTCCAGAGGATTATGTTTACAGGAAGTTTTACAATCAACTAATATCCTTTGATAAAAGGAAAGATATTTCCGCTTTTATCAAATATTATATAAAAAGAGAATTATTAATATATTAAATAAAACTGTACTATAGAAAACATCGCTTGAAAAATCTCCGATGAATCAAAAATTCTTCCCTTTTGATCTCCTTGACAAAAAAAAACATATAACGCAAATCAAAGCTCAAGATCTTTTTATTAAAGAATTAAAAAAACTAAATCATAAACTTTTTTCAAAATAAATTTGTTTGCTTATTTTATTAAGAATATTCATTCTCGATACAAAAGTTTTATCAAAGAGAAAAATTCCCAGCAAAAATGCAATGCTAAAAATGCAGTTGAATCTTGGGTCGAAGTGATGCGGCACTGGTTTATCTTGTGCGAAACGCTAAGACTTTATTATTATTGTATCATTGCAGATCATGGGTTTACAGGCAGTGGACCTTTAGCACGTCATTCAAATGAGTCCTTGTATCAATAGAAAATGCAAATATTCGATGACGGGGTTTCATTGCTGTGTGGCAATACTTTCTTAATTTTTCGTAATCAAAATTAGGATCTCTTAGGATAATTTGTGTAAACGCTTATACGAGTATTCAGAACGAAAGTAGGAAATGAAAATTAATTTTTCCTTTGAAAATAGATACATTAAATTTGAGTTGTTTTATAAAAAAAGAAACAGTTACTGCCAGGCGAATTTCGTAACCGTGTCGCGGTGTTTATTAAAAAAAACTAAATTGTTTTTTTTGTTTATTAATTTTATTTATTTATTTTATTTAATTTGAAGCTTGGCAACTTCTTGACCGAATGGGAGAAACAAGACTGACTTATCCTAATTACAAGGTTTTCTTATATATTAAAGTTATTGTATTATTTGTTAATAAGTTTATTGAATATTGCATTTTCGTTTGGGAACGGAAATGCTTATTTGACAATATCTATTGCAAATTACTTTCTTAGTGAAAAGTTAGTAAATTTTGGACGGTTGCAATTCTCAGAATTGCGACCGAAAAATATACTTTGTTACATTTCTGCATTTAGTGCTTTAATTTAATAATGAAGTTAATTCTTTTATATTAAATTGGGACGGTTGCAATTCTTGGAATTGCGACCGAAAAACAATTAATAAATTTTACATTTATTTTGTATTAATTATATTGTTAATAACTATTGGCAAACTACGGTTGCAATTCTTGGAATTGCGACCGAAAAATAGTTTCGATTTATGGATTTAATCATAATTTCTTTAAATAAATCGGAAATGGGTTTAATATTAATTATATTTAAATTTAATTATATTTGCAATAAATTCGTCTATAGGGTCGTTCCTAATGTAAGTGTTAGTGCTTGGTTTTATATACTTAACTTCTCCCTCCTTTAGATTAGAATTCTCCTGAATTCTTTTATTTAATTTTATTTTTATCTGTTTATGTTTAGTTAAAATTAACACAATTAAAATAAGTACTACAATTATTATAAAAAAGTTACATCCATATGTTAATTTTGTATGATAATTTAATGCTTTAATATTCTTTACATTATTTTTTTGTTGTAATTCAATTTCTTGAAAAGATAATTTATGTGTAAAA
The DNA here is from genome assembly GCA_956483585.1 of Gymnocheta viridis. Lineage (NCBI taxonomy): Eukaryota > Metazoa > Arthropoda > Insecta > Diptera > Tachinidae > Gymnocheta > Gymnocheta viridis. The sequence goes on from OY101441.1 coordinate 45,291,349, forward strand.
TTCTGAGCTCTATTTGGATTTTCGATAATTTGTTTTTCTTTTATATTTTCGATAGTATTTGAAAAATAATAGTCTTTAATTCTTATTGAACAATTACTGAAATTTATTAAATAATTTCCGTGTAACATAACTTTTTCGGAATTATCATTAACACTGATGTTCATTGCATTCTTAATTATAATTGTATCTATATCCAATTGTATAATTTCAAAATCTTTGTTACTTACTAGTTGACAATTATTTTTTATTATACAATGAGTGCTTAATTTTAAGTCTTTTAAATGTTTATTTTCTTCAAATCTATATGTTTTATTTTCAAATTCGAAGCTTTTTTCTGTAATAGCATCTATTTCGTTATTGTGAATATTGGGTAGTGGAACAATAATTCTTAATTTAACAATTATGAAATTTTTAGGTATTTTTACTCCTAAAACTAAGTATGAGCCATTAACAAATGTTGTACCACACTGTATATATTTCAACTTGCTATAATCGATATTGTATTTTTTAATTTCGTTACTGGTTAGAATACTTGGATGTACCAAACCATGTTTTGCAGAAATTACATTGTCTTGCAAATGCTCTATTCTACTCTTTATTAGTTGTATATTACTTAGTTGCTCTAAATATCTACTTTTATTATTTTCTATTTTTAAAAACTTATTTATAGAATTTAGTTCTTCTTGAATTTTTTGTCTGTCATTTGTAATTACCATCTTTAAATGATTTATAGTTACATTAAAATAGTCATTAATTATAATTTGTTGATTATTGTTGTTAACAATTTCATCAATATTGAACAATTGTTTTTGTATGTTTTGCCTGTCTTCGTCGTCCATAGTCCCAAATAACCATTTTTGTATGTTTCCTATTCCATTGATTAGTCCTCGTCTTTGCCTATTTTGTCTTGGCAATAATGTCAATAATTTATTTTTAGCGTCACTTAGTTCTAAATTAAGCATTTCTTTATTATCAATGTTCATTAATTTTATGTTTTCTGTCATGTTGTCCAAAATGGTTTCTATATCATGCAAATTTATGAAATGTAATACTAAGTCCGTCTCCTGGACTATTTCCTGATTTTTGATATAAATGTCTACAAATCCTTTTTGTTCTGTAATTCGTTTTGTGTTCATTATCCCTTCAATCGGTTGTGTCCATAAGAGTATCATCAGTATTGTCCATAACTGTAAATTTAAGAGGTCGTTTGATGTTACAATGATGCACTCTCTCTAATTTGGATTTTTTATATTTTGGTTGTTCTTTATGCCTAACTGCCTTGTAGTTCTTAATGAATCCTTCTTCCCTACTTTCGCTGTAATCTTCTCTAGATCTGTTTAATTTCTCAATTATTTTTCTTTTATTTTCCTCTAAATTCCTTTTTATTATACCATTTTCAATCTTTCCCAAATGTACATCACTAGGTGTGCATTTAATGCTGGAGTGGTAGCGCTCATTATAGCTTCTAATTGCTTTTTGAATCAATTGTTTTATTGGAATATTTTTCTCTAATTTATATAATATCCTGAATTTTTCGGCTATTGTGTTATGCAAACGCTCTATGTCTGCATTTCCCGTGTGACTATTGGGTTTAGTTAGATGTAATTCAATGTTTTCTTTTTCTAAAAATTCTTTTATTCGGATTGCTTTAAATTCATTGTCTGCCACTATTTTCTTTGGTTTTCCTATTTTGGCAAAATGATCTTCTAATTGCTCGATAAGAGTAACGTGGTTTCTGTCGTTTAGCGGGTATGCCGCCCCAAATTTTGAAAATTTGTCTATTACCGTAAGAAAATAATTCCTTTTCATTACATACGTGTCTATATGAACGATTTCATTCCTTTCTGAGGGTGTTTCTGTGACTAAAAATTTAGATTTTATTGGTTTTCTATCGTACTTTATTTCCTGGCATACCTCGCATTGATTAATTACCAATTGAATAATCTCCATGAGTTTTGGATAGTAAATTTTATTTTTAAGTTGGTTATATGTTTCGACTATCCCTGAATGCATGCTTTCCCTAACGTGATACAATGATATTTGCTTGACTGCTTCTACTTCTGTTTCTATATCTCTAGCTCTTGTAGTACACTTAGTGAAATTAATTTGTTTGTCGTTGGAAAACATTTCTATTAATTTTTCTTGAACTATGTTGTAGCTTCTGTCTGAAATTTCAGAAAATATTCCTATTTTACCTTTAGTAATATACCTTCTAAATATTTGTCCCATTACTTCAAAATCACTTTCCGCTATATATATTATCCTTTTTCAACTTTATTGTTTGTTAATATAATTTGTGTCTTATACTTGTTTACTATTTCTTCCTTAATGTAGAAATGATCGTGCAAATTTTCATCTGCTGAATGGATTGTTGCCATAGAGACATTTTCGTCCTCCATATTATCTATTATTTTAAAATCTGATTCATTATCCCAGTTTTCCCGAACATTTTTTTCATTAACATGTTCCAATCTACTTAGAAAATCGGCGACTCTATTCTCTTTTCCTTTAATATACTCGACCGTAAAATCATATTCTTCTTTTTGATTATTACTTTCAAAGAATCCGTTTTGTTCTTGCCTAGGTTGCGTCAAGCGATATTGGCTGACGTCAATTCTAGGGTTTCCTAACTGGGCGGTTCTCTGATTATTAGTATTTACTTGATTATTATTATTTACTTCATTCACTTGCTTATTAAATTGAATATTATCTATTTCCATAGGTTCATCTTGCCTTTGCCTGGCCTGATTCCAACGGTTTTGACTTTCGTATGGCCTAGGGTTTTCTGCTAGATTAAACCTTTGGGAGTTTCGTGACGTTTTATTATAATTGTTATTATTATTAGTTTGTGGAATTTTATAGCGTCCTGAATTATTAAATTGTTTGTTCCAATTATTCCAATTGTTATTATTCCTATTATTATTATTATCATATTTCCTAACGTTATTATAATTATTACGATTGTAGTTTTCTATACGTTCTTGCGTATAATTATTATGTTTATTCTTGTAGCTTTGGTTCATATTTGAATCGTATTTAGTATTTTTGAATTTCCTATATTCTTGCCTAATGCAGGCATCTTCGAACCTTCTTCTCGTCAAAATTCTAAGTATGTCATTAATATTGTCCACCTCATAAATTTTGTCCAACAATACACCTTGAGTCATTTCCTTCACGGTATTGACTAAAAGGCTATCTATGTTCGATAAGTCAATGTAATGATCGTCCTGGTAATATATGATTAATTCGTCTGATTTATACTTAATGTTTTGTAACTCTATTATAAGTTCGCTTACCGAGTGTACCTTTAGGTTGGCTATTATTTTATATAGATGGTGTGGTTCCACGTTGGGTCGGTACCTTAATTTTAGTGTCTCCTTTATTACGTTCCAATTGTCTGGTGTAGGTATATTGATGATGATGTCCTTGGCTTGTCCTTGGATGACTTTATAGAATATTATTCGGACCACTTCTTTTTTTAAGTTTTCGTCCGAAATTGTCGAAAGCAAATACTCGATGCTGCTGAAGAAACTATTTATAGTCACCTCCCCTGTTCCAGTAAAGGTTGGCAGATGATTTACCATCTTAAAAATGTTGTCCCTCATAAGGTTGGATTGGTTTAATGGTTGTTCTTGCTGTTGCTGTTGGTTTCGTTGTTGTTGTAACTGTTCATTTTGTTGTTGCAAATTTATATACGCTTGGCGTAATTGCTCCAGTTGTTGGTCTTTTATGGCCAATTCTTCGGCCACGTTCACAGATGCGATGTGAGACCGTTCCTCCATTCCTCGTTGTTGGTCGTATGCTTGTTGCCTTTTTGAATACAGCTTGCCTTTTATTTATTGGTGTCCACTGATTTTTATTTTTCAATTTCAACTAAATTAAGTTTTGTATCTTAATTGTGTCCACTGATTTTTATTTTTCAATTTCAACTAAATTAAGTTTTGTATCTTAATTGTGTCCACTGATTTTTATTTTTCAATTTCAACTAAATTAAGTTTTGTATCTTAATTGTGTCCACTGATTTTTATTTTTCAATTTCAACTAATGGTGTCCACTGTGCTAAGTGTTCACTGCACTAATATTTTTATTATTTTTAATTTGCTTGATTGTGTCCACTGTTTTTTAATGTCCACTGAATTAAGCGTTCTAATTAATTGTGACCACTACTTTTAATGTTCACTGAATTAATTTATTTAGTGTTATTATTTTATAATCTTCTAGGATTCACAAGATTCATTTATTTTTATTATTAAGGATATTCGTTTGTTCGATCACTGGATCCTGTCTACTGACTTTGAATCCTACCGACTGCGCCAATTTCGTAACCGTGTCGCGGTTTTTATTAAAAAAAACTAAATTGTTTTTTTTGTTTATTAATTTTATTTATTTATTTTATTTAATTTGAAGCTTGGCAACTTCTTGACCGAATGGGAGAAACAAGACTGACTTATCCTAATTACAAGGTTTTCTTATATATTAAAGTTATTGTATTATTTGTTAATAAGTTTATTGAATATTGCATTTTCGTTTGGGAACGGAAATGCTTATTTGACAATATCTATTGCAAATTACTTTCTTAGTGAAAAGTTAGTAAATTTTGGACGGTTGCAATTCTTGGAATTGCGACCGAAGAACAATTAATAAATTTTACATTTATTTTGTATTAATTATATTGTTAATAACTATTGGCAAACTACGGTTGCAATTCTTGGAATTGCGACCGAAAAATAGTTTCGATTTATGGATTTAATCATAATTTCTTTAAATAAATCGGAAATGGGTTTAATATTACACTTTGTCTTTAATTATATTTGCAATAAATTCGTCTATAGGGTCGTTCCTAATGTAAGTGTTAGTGCTTGGTTTTATAAACTTAACTGGCGCGCGATGTCACACGTATTCGTTCTTTCGTACAATTGCATTTAAGACAAAAACCAATTCAAAAATTTTGTTTTTTTAATTATACGAAAGATCAAATACGTGTGGCGTCGTGAGCTTGGCAGTTGATAATATATTAATAATATTTTTTCTAATTTTTAAAAAGTATATTTTCATTTTATTCTTTTTTAAATTGTTTACTAAATATTGGAGGATTTTCTGATGGCTTTTTAAATTAATTACTATCAATTTTATAACACTTAAACATTTTACATAGGTTGCAATATATTATGTAGGGGGGTCTTTATATTTTAGTTTGAACTGAAAGAAATTATTTTTATTTTACATAGTTGATAATATATAGATATCTTAAGAGTTCTTAAGTCATCATCGCATATAAATATTTTACATACAAAAGCTTTCATAAGAAATTATGAAGGAAAAGTATTTGTGTTATCATGAGTTCAATGAAATTTCATGAATGAGTTGGTGCACAAGAACAAATGAAAACATCATTTCACTTAGAGGCCTTACAGATTTTTTTTGCAGGATTAAGTTATTTTTTTAATTCAAATCTTTCGCTGATTCGGGCTACAGTTCATTAATTTGATTATTTTATTAATTAAATTATTTGATTATTAAAGATTTTTATGATTATAGGATAATTTTTAGGAAATAAGTCCGAGTTGAAATTTGGACTATTGCCACCTTCGAGCCGGCATGTTGTTTTTGCAAAGACTATGTTCATTTGTTGCTTTATCCATACAAAAATATACAAAAATTATTAAATGACATACAGTGGCATTTGTGGACATTCAAGGTTAGTCTGAAGTAAGACAATCGTGAGGGTAGGCCTGCAAAACTGATGGTCATGTGAATCTATATTAAACATTAGGAATTTGCTCTAAGAATTTGATGCATCAAATAATTTTCATTATAAATATATTAAATCACATGCCCAAGATATTAAAATAGAAATCAGCCAGCATTTGAAAGTCAACATTTAACGAGTTATTCTCGAAACCCATTAGAATATATAAATAGTTAAAAATTTTAATAAAAGATTATTTAATGCTTTTTAAATTTTCTTTAAAGTTGCTGTGAATGTGCTCATTTATATAAGATTCATACTTGTGTTACAAAAAGAGATGTCCAAACTTAAAGGTTGAAGAAAGAATATTTTCAATGCATTAAATTTTTTTAGATGTAAAGTGACAATGACTTTTATTTTAAAAAACCAAATGATAAATGAGAGAGACTTTGAGAGAATAATATTCTTTTTGTTCTTGCACAAAACTGCCCGCACTTTTTCTTCGGGCAGATTGTTAATAATTGTCAAACAGTCAGCTGTTCGCAATATAAACAATGAAAAGTAATTTTTTCACCAAAAAGGTTTTTTATTTTGAAATTACTGTTGTTACTTATGCCGTTTTTTTTTTCTAAAGAATGTAAAATTTTTTTATTTTTTATCAAAAAATTTGCTATTCAAAGTTTTCTTAAGACAAAAGTTTTACCCGTAAGTGATAATATAATAATTTCGAATGCACTCACTATTTCAAAAAATCATTATATCGCATATTTTCAATAAAAAGGGCGAAAAATGTTACACTTTTCTTCAAAGAAGAAAATGCCATTATTCTTGTCAATGTAGCATTTATCTTGTCAAAAGATTTTGTTTTGAAATGTTACAGTGTTTGAACTTCTCCTTTGGACTATAAATTTGGTTTATAGTGTTCTCGTGCACTTTTAAAATTTTTGGCTATTAGCGATTCTCTCTTACTCCTTTTAGCACGAACTTTATTTACGTTCGGACTTAAATAGTATCACTTTTTTATTCATGTATCAAAAAACATGATTGTATCGTTGTTCATTTTATGTTATAAATTCCTAAAAATATTTCGTTTACTCACTTTTTGAAAGGAAAATATTTTTTCTATTTCTATTGAGCTGTGAGGAAACTGAAAACTTTGAACACGTTTTCTGAAGAACCAAATTTTTTGAGATATGACTACGTTGCAATAAAACAGCGACATGTAAAATGTTTAGTTCTGATATCGAAATCTCCTTAGAAATTCAAATATTATTTTGTTTCTTCTTCAGTTGTTTTGGTTCTACTTCTGTTTATTTTTAATTTTGGTTTTTATCCAAAAAATAAATTAATTTCGCTTCTTTTAAAAAGTAAACTTTTTTATGTTTAAGTTTATTTGCATATGTTTATGGCATATTTAATGCTTATTAAATAATTTTATTGAGCCATTTTCTAAATCGATCGCTTACTTTTTAAACCACATTTGATTTAATTTTTTCAAATATTTCTAGCTAAAATAGTTTAAAGAAAATCTACATAAAAGCTCTGTCATCAGAAAACTCTTTCAATATTTTTTGCTTTATTAAAAAATTCAAAAGCCAATTTTTACAACTTTTGTCACAGCGGCTGTTGTCAGACTTTTTTTAATTTGTATTTGTTCTTGTTGCTGTGAGTAAAATGATTTCATCAGAACACATGAATGAATAAATTGTTTTAAAATGCGCAATAAAAATCCATTAAAAGTGTGAATGATAACAAAATTGTTTATGTTCTCAGGTATTAGTCAAGCCCCGATTTGCGTGACTTGAAAATATTATCGAACAAAAAAAATGAAATGATGTTGATTTTGGCAGTTGTTTAATAAAATTTATGTCATAAATACGGATTAAAAAAATTCAGAAACAAATATACAAACGTATCCCAAAAGTTTATAATATATTTTTCATTTCATTTCTTATGATATCCAATTATTTCTTACAGTTTTACAAAGATAACAGACATAAACAGCTACAAAGTGTTTGTTGGGTTACATTAAACATAGAATGTGCATTAGACAAATATCAAAAGGAAAACAACAAAAGCTTGCTGTCGTTAACAAAAAATAAAAAATATCACTTACAATGAAAAATAACAAAGTTTTTCATTAAAACTCTCTACTCCAACCAATTAAAAGTTTATTTCCTTTTCGTGTAATTATTTTTATTATTCATGTTGCTGTTCTGTATTTGTCAATGTTGCTGTTTTTGTTGTTTTTGTTGTTGTAGTTGCTATCTACTCATGTATGAGTTGATGACGAAATATTACAAAAGTTTTTGTACATGGTTTCAAATGAAACTCAAATGGAGAAAAAATTACATGTAAATTATGAAAAAAACCTCTGTTCAAAATCGTAAACGAATGCATAGAAAGTATGATTAAATGAGGGAGAAGGTATAATAAGCAACATACGTACATGCTTTTTATTTGTTTTTTGTCTGAAATCACATTGTTGGCGTTCGTGCCTACCTCCTACATGTTGAAAAAATACTTCTATTAGAGACAGGAACTAAAGGATGTGCTAGGAAAACATGTATGCAGATTGTCCTTACTTACACACACAAAAAAAGGAAACAGATATCTTGTGTTATATATTTTAATAAAGAGTTTTGAAACTAAAAATATAATAAATGATATTTTTTCTTTATTTTATTGTTCCCTAGTTTTACTTTTTATTTAAACTCTCGAGCACGCTCTTTTACTTTTAAATTTAAAAAAAATATATACTTGTAGGCTTCTTTTACATAACTGCAACGAGTGTTGTTTTTTCGTATGTAAAATGTAAAAGTGGCATTTAAATCTATTTTTAGTTGACAAAATGACAAAAAATAAAAAATGAGACTATAACAAGGACATGCATACATCCTGGCAATTGACAACAAACTCTGATTGTTAGTAGGTCTGGTTTGTTGTGTCTGCTAAAATGTAATGAAGCAACTTCCTAGATACAAATTTTTAAATATGTAAAAAGTGTTTAAGCGTCTTTTTATTTCTTCTAAAAAATAGTTCGCAAAGATGTATTGAATAGGAAAACAGCATAATGCTGTTTCTTTAACAGGATTTTATATTGATTAATATATGATGCAATTGAAATAACAGCTCGTGGTTAGCCATTTTTTCTGTAAATGTGTATTTACTATTCCAAAGGATCTGTTGTGACAAAAACTGATAAAACAGTCGCAGAGGACCATAAATGTGTTACATTTTGCTTATGTGTAATAGTGCTTTCTCTTCTAAAGAAAAGTGCAAAATTTTTTTCATTTTTTATTGAAAATTTGCGATATAATGATTTTTTGAAATAGCGAGTTTATTCGAAATTATTGTATCATCACTTACGAGGCAAAATGTTTGTCTTGAGAAAACTTTAAATAACAATTTTTTTAATAAAAAATAAAAAAAAATTTATATTTTTTAGGAAAGAAAACGACATAGACTTATTATACTTCTCACATTAATTTACATTTATTGTTTTTTTGTTATTTTTTAAAATTTAAGAAATAACAGTGTTATTTCATAAAACAAGCAAATTTTAAGAACAGTTTTCCTTGACTTTAGTTAAGATTAGGTTCCACAGGCTACCAGTTGTAAGCAACCGGGTCACTTAAATCCAGAATTAGGTCCCTTTGTGATGCCTGATGTGTTTACTGAAAAGAAGTCTCCTCTAATATATCGCACTGCTTCCTCTAAAGCGCGTGAACTCAAAATTTTAAAATTTTCAGTAGAGGCAAAAAAAATTGTTTATTTTTTATACTGCTTTCGTATAAAAAAAACGGATAGAACTTACCAGTGGGTAGGTGTCGCAGGTTCGATTCCTGCCTATATCCTGGGTGTTTCTGCAGACAAGCCAAAATGGCTTATCGGTTTGTGTTTGTTCTTTAAAAAAAAATTCTTGCAAAAAGTGAAAATTGAAAAATTTTGTGTTGACCCTCTTTAGAGGAACAAGTCTGATACGTTAAGGTCGGTATTAAACTAACTCGATTTACGAACAAACTGTTTTATTACTTTCAATTTGCATTCCGTAAGGTCTGCGAGTTCAGGGAAAGTCGAATTTTCTAGGTATCTGGTTCTATGGTAGAACAAAGATCGACATTGTCATTTTCATTCTCCTCTGCATTTTGACAACTTCTGCAGAAGTCGCTGAAAGAGAGATTCAATCTTCTTGCGTGGGCACCTATGAAACACTGCCCTGTTAGGACTGCCACAATTATACGTAGGTGATGACGGGGGATCCATACTATAATAGCAATTCTCGTTCAACCATATAGGGGACTGGTTGATCCAGAGACCACACATGTGGATTCATTGAACCACCTGGATTGTCCTTCCCCAAATAGTTTTTGCTATATGACAATTGTACAGCTCTTTATTGGGACTCCTACACTCATAATAAAAATCAATCCATTCGTACCTAAATCCCAAGCGGTGTCAAAAGTACGGTGATCCCAGATTTACTAAAATCAAGTACAGAAAGATTAGTTGATAAAAGATTGTTCACATAATTAAAGAACTTTTTACTAAACTTAAAAAACTCCAGGATTGTTTATCTAAAATAATCCCGTTTCGGCTTGATTCAAGTACATATCATTGTTATTTGTATTCAACATTTTGAGTGCGACTCGTATTCAGAGTAAAGAGAAAATACTTGAATTTAGTACGGCGTCTTTCTTTCTGTGTACTAGCCGGTCCGTGTCCCGGTTTTGCAAAAGAGAGCCTTCCTTGGCTAGCTTTTCCGCAATTGTGTTGGCGGGCACGCACTGGTATCCGGCATTTCTTTACCAGCTCAGACGTTATATAGATAGAGATAGATAGATAGAGCGTTTAGTGCAGCCTTGATGTCGGTACATATTCGAATATACTGACTTTGTTGCACCTTAACCAGGTATCTGCCCTTTTTATGGCCGATATTTTGGATCGGGAATACTGAAATGATCTAATAGTTTAAAGCGCATCCTCTGTTACGATAGAGGAATGTAAATTCCATCTTCTACCTTCGACATTATTATGTAAGATTTTTTGTTAACAACGAAAAAATGCGATTTATAAATTAAAAAGGAACATTGCTGAAAATATGTTCCGCTTATTTAATTATGGTAATACTTCTCCCTCGGTTTACAAAAAGCTCTTTAATAAATCAATTGTCCAGTGGCGGACTAAATCGAACGCATTATGAAAATTAATATTAAACAGTTACATAAAATACAAAAACAAAAAAACATTCTAAATAAACCACAGTCTAATTTTTTTTAAAGCGAACTAACCCTCAGGCAATTAGTATGGCTACCAACCCGTAAGTGTGTTACCTTCTTTGGGAAAGGGATAGTGAGGGAAGACAGATGATGAAAGTGAGAAAGCGTAATTTTTACAACTCTGATATTGCGCGCTGTGTTAGTTTTTAGATCAGTGTGCGTCAAGTAGGCGCATTAAATGTGTTTTAAGCTGTTGTAGCCATTTTATTAATTATTTTACTTCGCCGGCGATTTTGCTACAATACCGACGAAGGTGGGCGCTGTGATGTCCGCTAGTATACACCAGTATCAATTGCTGACAGTACCGTTCAGTGACCAGTGCTATGCCTTCATCACTTAAACAGTCCGACAACAACAAATACAATGGCATACTAATGCACATCTGAAAAATGCTGGATGTTATGACTTGTCTGAAGCTGGGCTCGAACCCACGTTCGTAGACATTGTTTGCTTTGTAGTCAACGCGCTAACTACTTCACCCAACAGCAAAAGTAAATTGCAAAAACAAATTGGACAAACCAGACATGCACATTTTTCAAGTTAACGCTGATAAGTGCGCGTGGTAGTAACTTCAAACGCTTACAGGTCCCTAAATATGGAACCGATTTAAATAAAATTATTAAGATTGTTTATATCTATCTAAAAATCCTTTTTAAAAAACATATAAATCTTTCCAAAATCGCTTCAGTATTATGGCAGTAAAATATATCTATTAATAATATAAATTTATGTAATTCTACCATCATGAGTGAAAGCCTAAAATACTTTTAAATAAAATAAAAATTAAATAAAAATTTTAAGAATTAGCAGAATTCTGCAATATTATTTTTGCAAAATGGGGATAAGTCTTTGCGAGGAGCTTAACTTCCCTATGCAAGCCTGTCCTCGTTAAAAAGAATATTAAACTGGGTCTGTTGCTTTAATAAAATAGAACAGAAAATAAAAAAATATATAAAAATTAAATTTTTCTTTAGTGACTTTAAAAGTTCTAAAATGTTTACTGCATTTCTTTTTTTTTTTTTGTTTGTGTTGTTTTAACTTTTTATTGTCATTACAACTAATGCATTCCTTTTTTATTTTACGAGTATTAAACATCATTCTTCGCTTTTTATACTTTGTTGGCTCTCATAAGCTCAGCTAAGTTTCCTGTTATCCAGCTCTTAGCATTTTTATTTGTTATTTGTTGCATCCTGTTTCGTAATTTGCACACATATTCTACATATGCAAATAAATTGTATACGAGTATACGAATATCAAATGTGCAGACTAAGTATGCAATTTTTCATGTCTGAAGGATGAGTATACGAAGAAAGATTCACATGCGATTATGAAAACGAATGTATTCTTTTACCGAGAACTGATAGTGGAAAGGAGACCCCTGATAGGTGTGAAGTGTTTATCTGAAGCTATTTGAATTTTTTTTCGATTCTTTGTCTTTGGAAAATGATTTAAGTTTTATTTAGAGAGGTACAGAAGGCTGTCGAGTCTCAACAAGAAAATGTTACGAACTGAAAAGAGCTAAAGCTAACTGCCCGGTCCACAATGTCACACGCATTCGTTCTTTCGTACAATTACATTTCAGACAAAATCAAATTCTAAAATTTTGTTTTTGTTTTAAATGTAATTATACGAAAGATTGAATACGTGTGACATGTGGGCCTGGCAGTAAATTTCTTTTAGCCATACATAGAAGAATTTTAAGAATCTTGACCATTATGCGACAAGAGCAATGAATAGAATTTGAGAAATAAGCATCACTTGCTTTTGCCAGTTAGAAAAACTTTGTGCACATAAACAAAATTTCTGTATCAACAGTAACAAATATTTACATACAAATTATTACGCACCTGCACGCTGCTGCATACACAAATTAGAAAAAATGCCAGCCAATCTTACATAAACAAAATAAGAAGAAAATATCTTACAATCATTTGATTTAATAATAACAATAGAAAATTACTGTTTTTAAGGAAAATTGATTCTCTGGCTTTACAAAATTTGTTTATAGCTCTGCATTTATTTGTTTTCATTTGATAAGATTGAACCAAATGTTTCCAAATATATTGATCAAGTAACAATTTAAACATTTTTTCTTTCATTGGATCAAGAAGCAGCAATACAAGGTGATAATATATATGTAACTATTCTGATTCTGCAATGCAAAATAGATCATTTTAATTTTATTCTTCATAAAATTTGCAGCATTTATGCAGCAAACGATATTGAAGATGTTGTCATTCTGCTACCTGGGTAGCACAATTGACACAACTTGTGGCTCAGTCGCATAAATAAAGCAAGTAGAGCATTTGCCCAGTTAAACCCGGTTTGGAAATCTAATACTCGAAACACACCAAAATAAAATTATTCAATTCCAACATAAAATCCACTCTATTATATGGGTGCGAGACCACTTGGCACCACGTGATTTGTAGTGCCTTCAGGTATTTCTCAACAAATGCCTCCGCAAAAGCTTACGGATTTTCTGTCCTAAAACAATATCCAAGAACCAACTCTGGATGGATGCAAACCAGCGGAAATGGAGTTGGATAAGTCACACCCTCCATAAATCAGACGACGATATTGCCAAGAAATGCCTAGATTGGAACCCGCAAGGAAGCAGAAGAGTTGGGAGACCAGCGCACACATGGAGGCGACAATTAACAACAGAACTTTCGAGATTGCGTATGAAGTGGAACGAAGTCAAGCATCGAGCTGAAGATCGAGATTATTGGAACCACCTTTTTATAGCCCTATTTTATTTTTAAGGATATTATAATTATTTCCACCTTTTAATTAAGTTCCAATTTATAAACTAACAAATAACAAAAAGCTGCATTATATTCAATATTTTGCAAACTTAAAAAAAAGTTTTATATTGCTTAAAGAATTTTTACAAATAAATGTTAAAGAAGAACCTTTCCGTTGTGTGTCAGTCACAAATTGAATTTGACAAAGCTTTCTGTTATTTGTTAAAGTACAATCTTGAAAATTCTTATTACACGGGATTTTTGGGGATAAGAAATTTGCTATTTGGGGAATTCGGGGAATGAAAAATTGCAAATTGAGGATAAGGTATAAAATAAAACTGGTAGCCCTAGGAGTACATGAGAGGTACTAAGCAATCATATGTAATTTAGTATTGCATACTGTTAGGAAAAGGGAAATAATATGAAATGAAAAAATTAAGATCAAAATAGAAATGAAAAACAGAGAGGACTTCTTGTTTGTTTGTTTTAAATGTATTTTTTTTTAATTTTTCGCTCTTCAAGCTTTCGTTGGTTGCGCTTTATTTATTTATTTTATATTTTTTATTCTTTTTTCTATTCAGCTAAAACTAACAAACGCAAAATTTCTGTTAAAATAACTTTTAAGCATTTAAAAAAAAACGTTCTCCGTTCTCCTGAAATTTGAAGAACGGAAGAGAAGATAGAAAAAAAATTTTTTAAACAAGTGCTGGAGGATTTTATTTTTGCACTTTAGCACACTTTTGTACACTTTTGTTTTATAAAACCAGAAAAAATGTTGCGTTTTTCAGCTTTTCATTGAAAAAAAAAAACGTATTTAATATGGTTCTTCGACTTCGAGTTAAACTCCACAAAGTTTACAACATTTACAAGTAGTAGTTTTTACTTGAAGTACATACGTACTAGAACTCTTTTAGTTGACATTATAATATTTCACCCATTTCGTGGGGAGGAGGTTTGCCAGCAGTTACAAAATGTTTTAGAGTTCTTTATTCTTTGTTTTTTGTTTTTTCATATTTATTTTTATATTTTGCAATGAAAAGCACGCATATACTCGTACATGTACCAGTACATAAATTGAAAAAAATTAAAAATTGTGACATATAATTAAGCGAACTTTACTGCTTGAAATTGCTGGCATTGTTTTTAAATTTTTGCCACAAAGTTTGCAAAATTTTAAGTGGCATGATCTACATAAAGAGCAGATTAAAATAATTAGAAAAGAAATCTGTATTTCATATGCAAGGCTTCTCTTGCAGTCGGGCGTTTCAATGATGCTGGTAATAATTCTCGTATGCTTGTCCAATGACTTTTTTCTTCTTCAAGAACTATAAATGATTCAAAGATTTCGCAACAGATTTTTTTCTTTTCACATAAATGTAAAAAGTTAAGGAACATGTGATGAGTGTGTAGTAAAAATGTAGAATTTTTAAAAGAAATCAATTATTTAGTAAAAAACCTCAGTTTAATTTCAGATGGAGCACATAAAAGTGAAGCAAATCCTCCATCTAACTTAGATGTGTTGTTTTCTCTATTTGTTTACGTATTAAATAATAAAAACTCTTTCCTCTGTGGAAAAACTTTTTCGTGATCTTTATGAATATTCTCACATAATTGTGGGTTTTGTTATCATAAACATTTCTTTCTATAAATCTTAACAACTCTTCCCAATGTTGGACTTGTTAGCTACGCAATTTAATTAAAATTGACTAAACGCTGTTGTTGTTTTGGTTCTTGTGCATGTTCTTGTCATCGCCTACTTCAAAAGTTTGTATAAAACAATTGAAATTTTGCAATAAATTTACTGTCATTTCTTTGCTTACAAAGACCAAATAAATTTATTGGGCACCTTAACTGAACACCAAAATGTTGTTGTTCTATATTAGTTAAACTGCTGTTTTTGTTTCGGTCAAAGCAGCATGCGGCTTAAAGTAATTAAGATCATGTTGCTTTTGTTCTTTCGACAATGGTTTTAGTATAAGAATGATAAACAGAAGTTGCAAGTTCAAGAACTTTTTAGATATTTAGCGCGGTCAAAATAGATTATAGAAAAATATCTCATTTGTATATATTTAGACAGTTTAAAATATAATTTTTAGTTTATGAAATTAATCGTATGAATTTCTTCAGTACATTCAAGGCGTATTTTACTAGGAGGCAGCATTGCGGCAGCCGACAATTTTTTGCTTTGCTTATGTTTTCGTTGCGAATGTCAAAAAAGTTGTTTACATTTTTTGTAAAATTTCTGAAATTTTGTTGCGTTTTATAAATTTTAAATTTATATATCAAAAAGTTTGTTTTTAAATTATTTAAATTAATTTATTTAAATTTGTGAATAAAAATTTATAAAAGTACATTTTGCTTTTTAAAGAAATTATTTTTGTGTAAAATCTGCCCGTCTGTCAATACTAGAGAATGGTAAAAAACAGAAAATCGACTTTAGACTTTTCGATCAACTAGTTTCTGTTCCGTTTAGTTAACCGATTAATCGTAAGCTATAATCGATTATTTTATAGTCGATTTGTATTTTTTCTTTCATTTAAATAAAATTTCTTGTTTGGTGTTTATTTTAAATTCGAAGTAAAGCTTAAAATTGTACTTATTAAGTGCCTGTCCTAGTAAATTCTAAATAAAGTTTCTTTCGTAATTAATATTGAAAAGAACAATAAAAAAGATTTTTTTGGTTTTTTATATGAGGAGCTATATAAGTTAACATAAAATTAAAGTTCACTTTTAAAACGGAATCAATGGATTTGTTTTGTTCACACTCCTCATCCGATATTTCTTCAATATCAATGTTTGTTGTTTTTACTTTTTTAGCAAAAGAAATTTTGTGGCATTTTTTTAGATGATTGGCCAAAGTGGAAGTGCCTCCACAAAAGCAGAACTCTTTAGTACAAATAGAGCACATGCACTTTTTTCCACTTAAAATTTTTTAAAGTAGTGCCAAACATGGCTCGGTGGCATTTTTAACAAAATGTTATATACATCTTTTTTAAGAGACTTCACTTCTTTATTTATGATATACCGACTTACAATTTTATTATTTTACTTTATTTTGTTTTCATAAGAATTTGAACAATTCAAGTTCAGTTTATGTTAGACGATTTTCAATTAAGATTTCTTTCAGTGGTCTTATTTTGTTGGAGTTAGCCACAGCGAATTAATACCAAGTGGCTTTATTAGTGCAACTACAACTGGCATTTACCAAACAGTCATGTTTAATTCATGCATAAAAAGTTTTTGTTTAGTTTTTTCATATAGAGTTTGACACTTTGGTGAAGTCAATTGATAATCATCTGGACTAATAAAGTCACCGGGTATCCATTCGCTTTGGTGTGAACAATTACAAAAACATCAAATTTGTGTGAGGATATATTTATTTCTTAAATCTCATTCTTTGCGCGTTTTTCTTAATTTGAATAATCGGTGCCAAAAGTCGACTTCAGTATAAAGTTGGCAATGAAAAATCGACTACAAAAAAATCGTTTTTTGGCATTGAAAATCGATTTTCGACTTCAATCAAAATCGACTTACCACTCACTAGTTAATACGTTTTCGTCGTTTGTTAATGCCCAACGCTATGCCACTAGTGGAGGAACAAACTAAAACAACAGTGTATAGTAGTGTTGAATCCCCTTAGACAACTTGGAGTTCTCTTGCCCATTACAATATCAAGTGGCATCCGAAGTTGATCCACTAGAGAATTCTACACATGCATGGTGAAAAGCATATCAAAAGAAACTGGCCTTGTA
This sequence comes from Gymnocheta viridis, assembly GCA_956483585.1. Taxonomy (NCBI): domain Eukaryota; kingdom Metazoa; phylum Arthropoda; class Insecta; order Diptera; family Tachinidae; genus Gymnocheta; species Gymnocheta viridis. The sequence continues at coordinate 45,308,816 of OY101441.1, forward strand.
AAATAAAAGATTGTTGATAAAAGAATCAACGCGGAAGGCAAGGTTGAATATTTTATAAAGTGGCGCGGTTCTCCAAACTCCGATAACACTTGGAAACCAGAAGAGAATTGTGATTGTCCAAAACTAATGCAGAAGTTTGAAAAATCGAGAGCCAAGTGAAATTAAATACGCCTTGGGTACACTTACAAGATTCTGAAAGGTTGACAACAAATCTTCAGTATAAAACTATAAACTACTGGAGTTTTTAAAAATTCTAAAATTTATTTATTTCAAAAGTTCTAAATAAACCATGAACCATGATCTAATAATTATTATTATATTATTGGATCATGCCATGAACGGAAATCAAAATTTTTTTTGAAATTTCATTGTAAAAACGAAAGAAAAAAATATATCGTTTGTTTAATTTCCTTGTGATTAGTTTGTTTTCAAATTAGTTTTCGAATTAATCTATTTTACGTGCACAAAGAAAAAGCTGAACTGGCGTGTTTAACAGATCATCGTTAATTTTAGCCTCTCTTTTGAATGCCTAAAAAGTGTTCACTGATTGTTTTGACTGTCGTCTGTTTTCCCAGATTTTATCATTTCGAAAACAAAATTCACGGCATTGTAGCACTACACAGTACAACACATGATATTAGGACTAAATTCTGAATATTTCACGTGAAAGTAACCCCAAAAATGAGAACGTCTGCATCATTCGTTTTGTCAAGTTGGCTGCCTCAGAATTGAGTCCCAAATCAATGAGCTGAAAAATTTTGTACTGCATTATCCAATAAATAAGAGAATTATATTTACCACTCTCAATCTTGTTTCACTGAAAATAAGCCCCTAACACAGTATATAATATTCCAAAATCATAAATTCAATTCAATGGAAAAAGAATTTAAATTCTTAATGGAAAAGTATAAGCTGGCAACGCTGGTGATTAGTGAATTCAAATAGATAATCAGGACTAAGGGGGAAAAAAGAAATATTTTTGCCTTGTGGGGGTTGATAATTGAATAAACTATAATCAAATCACTCAAATTATAATTATAATAATAATGGAGATGATGAGTGACGCTGTCGACGATGATGATTGAATTGGATAGAATTAAATTTTAATAATATAACAATAATTGCATTCAGATTTTCCGTGATACAATGTTCTACACAAGTAATTGTGATATTTTTGTGTATGTGTTGATGAAAGTCTGTTTATGACAAATAATATAATTCATGTTATCATTTATTACATGAATGACGTCTTTATGGATGCTGGTATTTCATGAATTTTATAAACAGTTGTATGTGAATGTGAATGAAGATGGGTTGATTGACTGTGTGGTTTAAGGAAAATCATTTCAAACTATCAAAAAGCTAATCTTCAACAACATGAATGGCATTTATTGTTTTCGCAAACAATAAAACCACAAATGTATAACATTGTAAGTGAACAATGTATGCATATGTACTTTGACAAGCAAATAGACTGCCAGGCAAATGAGGATCTTGAGAAGTGTTACAAAAGGAGGTTGTTTTTCTTAATCAAACAATATTATTGAGAAGTCTTTACTAAATTTTAGGTCTGCACTGTCGGTAAGAGCAGTAACGATTAATTAGTGATCTGAACAATCGAACTTGAACACCTCGCTCAAGAAAAACTGAAAATATTGCTGTGGAAAACCCAATATTGTCTATTTCTCGTCGATCTTTGTTATTGGGTATTCTACAAACATCCTTATACTTTATTTTGCATAGAGACTTAGGTCTTAAAGCTTTTTTAAAAGTTTAGTTAACACAGAATCTAATGAAACTATCGCTCTTTTGCAATTAAAGTATAAGATCTTCTGATTTAATACCGGATACCGATTCAAGACCTCATAGACGAAATTCCTGCAATTATCGACAGCGTAAAATTACAAATATGTGATTTGGTAAATAAAAATTTCATATTATTATATGAAAATAAAATGGTCCTGCAAATGTGGCCGTGGCGCCCTGCCATTTGACGGATACTGTTTTCCAATACAAATGGCATTTCCAATCAAATAAACATCCGATGCTCTCGCTTAAAAATACTAGTTTAGTTTACATATCAAAATGAAACCTCTTATTGGAAGTCTCTTTATTGTTCTCTTTTTATAAACATCATCTAGAAAAAATATTATACACAAGAAAAGTGCCTTCCACTAAACAAGCAATACACTAAAGTTAAATCTCGGACCTGTAAACTAGTATCGTAATTCTGTTAATCCACCACCTACAAGTTGCAGCTTCCTTCCATTTAAAATTTCAGAACTAGATCCGATGGAAATTTAATTGTTTTGGCAAGCAACCTAAAAACCATAATGAGCTCTTTAACATTATAGAAATTGGATGAAAATGTATTCCTTTTTACTTTTTTACTTTTGTTTTGCAGGCATCTGTATGAAAACTTAACTTGATTTTGGTTATTTTATAATTAACAATCGACTTATGTTGTGATTTGATCACTGAGAGGAAATAAATGTTAAATATTTATGGCAAAAGTTTTCTCTGGATGTGAAGTACGTATTGAAATTATACCTTTTGTTAGTCTTATGAAATTTGTAGCATTTATTTTGCACAGTGCTGTATGTTTAACAAGATCAAAAGATCGCTGAGACCTAAGTCGAGAGAATTATATATGGGACTATTTACACATCATCTTGTGAATGTCTCTAATAGAACCTGCCGAAAATCACTTTCTTTTTTGCTAAATCTAATCATATTTTTTTGCTTGCTTAGTTGCTAATTAATTATGAATATTATTCCCATTTATTTAATTTTTTCTTTCTTCTTGGATTAATAAATGACTATTGGACATGAAGAAACTAAAAATAATTATTTACTTCAAAAAATCCCAAATCAATTATTTATACTTCATATTTAAGAAGAATTGACTTTACCTCAACAAAAATACAATCCGATATGTTCTACATTCCACTTTGAAGTGGAATTCATTTGAAATCACTGCCGTTAAATTTTTTATGTTCTGCATTCTTTTTCGTACATTTGAATTTCAATATTCAATACAAATATATTCTGCTTTTCCAGAACATCAAGATTTAAAAGTTTACTTTTCATATTCCAATTTCACTACTTTTGTAGAACATGCCCGAATATTTTTCATGACCCCAAATATTTCTTTTCTTTTTAATTTGCATTAATATTTATTGTGATGTTTATTTTCGTTTTTCAGAGCACTTACCTTAATGTTGTTTTTATTAATAATTTACAGCCCAAAATTGTCGCTGAAATCTGCAAAACAAAATGGAAATTAAAAAATCTAATTAATTTAAATAACCACTTGTACAATAAAAATCTTAAATAAGAATCTCTCAAAAAATAAAGAACTATAAAAATAAAAATCACACTTCAATTACTTAAAGAATGACAATTTATTAACCAGTTTAAACATCCCGATCGTAAGTATTAAGGGAAAAGTAAACAAAAACTTGAAAATTACAAAAAAAATGTGTAGCACCAACAATTAAATAAATAATATGAAAAGTGTCCTCTTTTTGATATTTAAGTCAAAAGGTCAACAGAAGCAAAAATAAAAAAAAATAAATTGCGAAATGAAAAATAGAAGAGAAGAATTTGTTAGCAACAAAAATAAATATTGTTAAGGAGAAATAACCCGAAAGTTTTTCAACCTTTTGTGATATATCATCGAAGTAATCGAAAGCTAAATTTCAATATTTAATTATTATTGTTTTTGTTTTAAATGTAATTTCACAAAAGAACGATCACATTCGACATCGTGGGCCAGGCAGAAAGTTTGCAGTTTGTAAATGCTCTAAGCAGTAAATTTAGTATGTGCGTGAAGATAAATTTTAAAATTTATCACCCTAGCCACAAACCATAGAGGTTAACAGGACTCTGTTAACATACCAACATAACTCTGTTAAACATAAAAAATTGTCCTTTTGCATTAAAAATTTAAAAATTACCACATTTTTAAACAAAATGAACCAGAAAAATTAAAATATCATATTAACAACAAGTGTTTTCTAAAATATATTTATAAAAACTACATATTTCAAACTAATTCACGTACAAAAACACGTTTGAAAAAAATTTGCACAAAAAGGAACTTTGTCCTTTTTTTTACAAATGGTAGGAGATGGGCGAAAAATATTTTTTGGGGGAGATTTGTAGTCGTGTCTAGATGAATACCTAATAGTCAGAAGTCCTTACAGTGCGTTTTTTTAGAATTTATAAAAGATTTCAGAAAAAACCGTCAGAAAGGACTTTGGTCCTTTTCTCACAAACGGTAGGAGATGGGCGAAAAATATTTTTCGGGGGAGATTTGTAGTCGTGTCTAGATGAATACCTAATAGTCAGAAGTCCTTACAGTGCGTTTTTTTAGAAAAAATTAAAATATTTTTCGCCCATCTCCTACCGTTTGTGAGAAAAGGACCAAAGTCCTTTCTGACGGTTTTTTCTGAAATCTTTTATAAATTCTAAAAAAACGCACTGTAAGGACTTCTGACTATTAGGTATTCATCTAGACACGACTACAAATCTCCCCCGAAAAATATTTTTCGCCCATCTCCTACCGTTTGTGAGAAAAGGACCAAAGTCCTTTCTGACGGTTTTTTTTGAAATCTTTTATAAATTCTAAAAAAACGCACTGTAAGGACTTCTGACTATTAGGTATTCATCTAGACACGACTACAAATCTCCCCCGAAAAATATTTTTCGCCCATCTCCTACCGTTTGTGAGAAAAGGACCAAAGTCCTTTCTGACGGTTTTTTCTGAAATCTTTTATAAATTCTAAAAAAACGCACTGTAAGGACTTCTGACTATTAGGTATTCATCTAGACACGACTACAAATCTCCCCCGAAAAATATTTTTCGCCCATCTCCTACCGTTTGTGAGAAAAGGACCAAAGTCCTTTCTGACGGTTTTTTCTGAAATCTTTTATAAATTCTAAAAAAACGCACTGTAAGGACTTCTGACTATTAGGTATTCATCTAGACACGACTACAAATCTCCCCCGAAAAATATTTTTCGCCCATCTCCTACCATTTGTAAAAAAAAGGACAAAGTTCCTTTTTGTGCAAATTTTTTTCAAACGTGTTTTTGTACGTGAATTAGTTTGAAATATGTAGTTTTTATAAATATATTTTAGAAAACACTTGTTGTTAATATGATATTTTAATTTTTCTGGTTCATTTTGTTTAAAAATGTGGTAATTTTTAAATTTTTAATGCAAAAGGACAATTTTTTATGTTTAACAGAGTTATGTTAGTATGTTAACAGAGTCCTGTTAACCTCTATGGTTTGTGTCTAGGGTGATAAATTTTAAAATTTATCTTCACGCACATAAATTTAGTTTATTCATTCGCTTACATATTTGCTGCCTTGTAAGTCAGAGAGGTTGCCTTTCTGCGAGTGTGTTTCTACGAAGCCATTTGAAGAAGACATGAGTGCTTTTTACTTCCTACCTGGACCTTGCTGGGCTTTTAAATAAATACATTTTCGTGTCATTCGTCTTTCGAATAAAGCAAACTAAATAAAAATCAATGCCACCCACATGCAAATACATAGAAAAGTAGAAAAATTAAAATTAAATTTCTAATACTCTGGTAGTAAGGTACCTTCCCTTGTACATTGTAATATACCAAGAAGGAGGGCTATGAAATGATAAACAAAACAAAGTAAACAAATAAAAAGAAAATACGTTTATTTTCATTAGGGCTATTTTCGCAACAAATCTTTTCTTTTGGATCCAAGTTTCAAGAATTCGTTTGGTTTCTAAAGTTCTTGTTCTTGTAGAGAATTGCACGCTCTACAAAATAAGTTACTTGTTTTCTGGTCTATTTTTTAATGTGGTTTACTGCTACTTTCAAGCTTAAATATTTTTAAAGTTTCGCTGATAAAAAATTTGTTGTTCCTACGAGCTTATACTGTTGATAGTTGTGCCTTTCCGAGCTTTTTAAGATCAAGAATATGGTTTTAGTGCATTTTGAGCCCTTTGTATTTGAAAGAGGAGTCATTTGAAGAAAAAACTATCCTGAATAGAGAATTTCACTTTGATCTTGAATAACTGTTGCAAAGTTAACTATCAAAATATGATTTAAGACCAGTTTGTAGAACGTTCAATTCTCTTTCAAAACGTAGTAAAAAACTTTACTGTACTGATGTTTAGTTAATCTAATGGGAAATCGAGTGGTACGAGACGCACCATCTTATCATTGGTATTAAGAATTTATATTTTAACAGATCTATTTTAGTACCGAAAAAAAACTTTGAAACATGGTACCGAGAGAATAATATAATTTTTTTTGAACCACCCTAATATACAAGAGGTAATAAAAAATACTTAAAAACTATAGGAAAAATAGTAAAAACCACAAAATGAGAAATTTCATTTATTTATTTTATGGTGAGAATAGTTTTGGGCAATATAAACACTTGTGTCAATTTCAAACTAACACTGACTCACCGATAGACAGACAGTTTAAAGCAAATGATTGCAATCCCAGTAAGAAAATTTCTTCCAAAGACGTTAGAAAATGCAAAAATTTTGGAACACTTTAGATTTTAAATGTTTTGAATGATTTTTACTTTCCTTTTTATCAATAAGTTCCGTTTTTTTTTGTAATTCATATTCAACGAAATGGAAGAAATATTTATTATGTTTAGAAAAATTACTATTTTTCAGCATTTAATAATTTTCTCCTCTGGGATTCAATCTAAAAGTGATACAAATTCCCCACTTGTGTGCACGAGAGTATTTCTAACAACTGTAATCGAATTGAAGAGTTCACGAGAAGTAAAATAAATTTAGAATCGTTTTTTATCTAATTATCTGCCTAACTTCTCCAAATTTTAAAAAACACTTATTGATTCCTTAAAAGCAAAACAACTTGATCCCTTAAGAATGATTTAAAATTTTCTTTACTGGGATATTATTATCCAAACAGCCATGAGTAAGTTAGCAAATACGTATGTAGACACAGTTTGTTCAGAAAATATTTACAAATATTTCCAAAATTAATTACAGTTATTGGATTCTATTGCTGCCAAAGTATCAACAAATGTGTATTTTCAACATTTTAATATGTTTTGCAAATACTTGGCTAAAACACGCGTAAAAATCTTTTTGGTTTTGCAACATTTTGGAAATTTTATAGTTTTTTTTAAATATTAACGAATCTTCTAAAAAAATATTTTTTTTAAACCTATTATATAAATAAGCAGACAAATTTTTAGATCCTTTTTTTCCTTTGTTTGTCGACTGATTTTGTTCATTTTTTACCAAATGGTAAACATTTCTGAGCTTCAGTGACCCGAATATATATTATTTAAATCGGTTCAGTATTAAAGGAATAAAAGTCTCCTAAAGTTGACACAATTACAAATGCTAAAAATACACACGTACATTCACTTGTGTACGTAAAATATAAGCAAATGAGAGTGTTAAGTGTACCCATACCTATATATGAGTAATAAGATTTTTTCTCTTCAAATGAGTAAAATTGAAAAAGATAAAGAGATCAGTAATGAAAAAGATGAGAATTAAAAATTAATGTACATGTTCATTACGTACATATGTATGCAATTTTATTTTGTTTATTCCTTTTTCCATGGGAAAGGGAATGGGAAAATTTGTGTTGTTTCTCATTAAATAAAAGCAACTAAAATATGTATACACTTAAACTGGCGGCCTACTTTCGACCACTATGGGAACTCTAGTATAATGAATTATGTATTTTTTAATAAAAAAAATACTTTTCTTTTTGGTATAAAAGTCTAATTTCCGTGGCAACTTAATATCTTTCTTATATCTTATTCTTACATATTTTTCGACCTTTTGTTTTTTTAAATAAATCTAATTTATCTCGAGCTATAGGTTAATTTTTTATAAAAAAAAACGTTTATAAAATTTTATTAGTTAACCGCTATTTCGCCACTTCCTTGTGCGGCTTCTTTAGGGAAATATAAAAATTGTTTAAATAAATTTTTTTTTACAATAATCAAAAAACAAAAAATTGTCAAAATTAAAATATTAAAAAGTGAACAACTTAATAAATACGTATGTACACAAAAATAGAATATTATAATAACCAAATATTCAATTTCAATTTATATCTGTATATTCCCAAAAGAAAATAATTTTATAGAATTGCAAAAAATAAAATTTGTTCTAAATATTCTAAACATTCCTTCCATTTCGGAGAGTAGTAATCAAAAAGGAAGTTGCTTTTTTAACTGAGAAATAAAACTAATCAGTAATTAATTAATTAATTCAAATAAAAATAGTTTAATCCAAATTAAAAACCAGTTCAGTTTTATTGCTGTCATATAATTTTTTTTAATGTTAGTTCTTGCAAATAATTAATTTATTGAAGCTTCCGCTGAGCCTTTAAAGGACTAACTACGCTTTCTTTGAAAGGCTTTGCTCTCTCTTCTGTAGCAAACTAAAATTTAAGCATTTGTATTCTATTCTACATAAGGAACAAACAATTTTCAAATAAATTTAACTCAGAGCCTAGAGGCAGAATTAGTTTGTACGTTCTGTTCTTTTACAGATCAGCTGTTTTGTTTCCTTTTTTAACAAACACAAACCGTGAAGTCATTTTGGCTTGTCTGCAGAAACACCTCGGGTCTAGGCAGGAATCGAATTTGCGATCCCTCGACTAATAGTCTAGTACGCTATCTACTAGTCTACGTGACTCTTATTGGAAAACCTTAGGGGTTTTTTATAAGATTATCTTGTGGTACTAAAAAAGGTTCTCAAGTACATGCGAGAGAAAATATTCTTTTTCAATGAATCGTTCTAAAATTTTTAAGTTTCAATCGTTCTCCTCTGAAATATATAAACCGCAGACATTTTCTGGAGAAACTGTATACACACGGCAAAGTATACGATAAAACTACAAAACGTCATAAGTCTTGGACCAATAAACAAACAAATAAAACTAATGGCCTTTTATTGCTTTAATATTTGTCCTCAATTCATTTTTTTTTTTTTCATTATTATTATTTTTGGTTTCATATTTTTTTTTCTTTGCAGATTTCTCTCTTTCGCTTGGGCCATAACAAAATCATGGAGATGGAAAAAATATTTATTATTATATATTTTCATTATCAAGAGTATTAAATAGAAAAAATTAATGTGAAATAGCAGGTGGAGAAGGTATCTGAGAGTTGAAATAAAAAATGAAACTATTTGATAATTAAGACACATTTCGAGAAAGATCTTGATTATAAAATATAAAAAAAGAAAATGTTTAAACAATATCTATGAATGTATTCAATACTGAGCCACAAACAGATTTAGTACGTGAGTATAGAAAACTATAAAAACTCAGAACTTATTCTATGACTTATCTTTCTGTAGATGTACAGAAGATTTAAAAATAATTTATAAAATTTTCAGTCAAATTAGAATTTATTTATAGTGTTTATTTTACATCTTTTCTTATATACAAAATTATTGAAATTTATTACAGAGTAATTTCACTTAAATAAAAATACAAAAAATAAAAATAAATCTGATTTAGGAAAAACCAACGAAAGCCAAATCAAGTACAGCCTTTGGCTCTTAACTTTTATATACAAATAATATACTTTGAAGGCAAGCCACAATAATTGCAATAGCAACACGTAAAACAACATGAAATAACAAACACAATTGGTGTTTATACTACAACAAAATAATAATAAAAAAATAATAAGTAAAATAAAAAATATTGGAAATAACCTTGAAAAAAGTTGACAAAAAATTAAACAAAAAAAATCGTAATGAAAAGTATTGTGCAAAGCAAAATGCAGGCAACAATAAAAAGGAAGCAAAGAAAACTATTACAACAAAATTCATATTTGAACCATAAACATATTTCAGTTGCTCTTTACCCCTTCAACCCTCTGCTACCAACACCCGTTTGTTCATTGAGCTTTAACAGAAACTGGAGCCAAGAATGAAAACAAACAACCAACAAACCAGGCAACATCCATAAAGCCATCGTTGTTGCAGGTCGTTTCTATTTTATTTATTTATTTTTTGTTTCAAGTACAACAACAACAACAATTGTTAAATTATGAATATGACCTAGAAATAGGAAATGAAATTAGAATAGAAAATGTCAATGATATTTTAACGGCACTGACGACATTGTGCTCAAAAATATAAAATAGAATCAATAGAGGCGTTTCTGAAATAGAACGCAATGTGGCTTTTTAACGCATATTATTTGAGCTACCTGAGGATGTGAGAAGCCTCGTTTTGCGTATACATTTTTACATTGAAAATCTTATGATTTTTGCTATTTGGATGGGAAAACGGAAAAATATCGTAAAGAATGAAGCAATCACAACGACATTTTTAATTATTTAAACGTAGAGCAGAAGTAGGTTTCTTAGAATTTATTAAGAATATTTGAGCCGCTGTCTTATCGAGGTCTCTATTGTTGACAATCTATTTATTTAAAATCAATGTTTTTTCTATATATCCTGTCAATAAGGCCATCAAGACATGTTGTACTTGCCAACTTCATTTTTGTATCGGATTCAAATATAAGACGATTTACCAGCCTTTTTTAAGGAATTCGGCAGAAGTATTCCTGATTCATTGTTCAGGTTTTATGACCGCTTGAAACGCTCTCAGCTTTGACACACATTGTATTTAATTCTAGCAAAGGAAAGCGGGCGCATCAGACTTGGTGGAATTTAGATACTAAACAAATCAGCGGACATCTGCCAAGCGTAAATTTAGTGATGCATCGATACGCCTTTTTTGTCGATACAATACACTGAAGAAATGTTTAAGTTTTTTGTGGTGACGATTTTTGCTTATTTTTGTGTGTAAGTTTCCACATTTGAATACACGAAAAATGTTGATTCAACAAACAAAAGATTTTTAATGATTTTTGAAAACATTTTCTATAGAATTTTAAAAGTTGTATTAATGAAAAACATAATTTAAACCGACACAGACTTTATTCGATTTTATTTCTATTTTAAAAAAAACTTTTGCTACAAAATTACTTTTTTCTGAGCATCGATACTTAGGCAAAAATATCAGCGATACCGGTATCGATACGTTTAGTTAATTTGAATTGAAGGTAAATCAAATAAAATGCAAGAAGAGTTATTTTGTTTATTATGGTTTAAAATTACAGCCCCAGAAATGTAAAATCAATAAGAATAAGATTTTTGGTTAAACTCAAATTTTGCGGAGAAAGACCTACAGATATTTCAGAACTTATACAAGTTGTAGGGGACACCGTGTCTCTCTCTAATGTTTCCGGTATGTTGAGTTATATTATGGCCAACTAGTTCACTAGTAGACTGTAATTGTAATATTCGCAATTTTCATTATTTCATTATTTTCCAAGCCATCAAGTCAATCAATAAGAGCCCATACCAACTCAGCCTTCAATTTTTCCTAGTTCCGATCTATTTTGGATTTTTTCAGGCAGATTTATCTTGTTTTTTTTACGACTGTTAACTTAAAGAATGTCTTCGAAATAGCGAAAAATGTTCACCTCCTCTGTCATCATTATTCACTTTTCAGTTGGAAGTTGGAGGCAGACAAACTTATACTGCAGCTCTTTGCTGTAGCAAACACCTTCAAGTTTTTTGTGTTGACTACAATAACACTTAAAAATCCTTTATTGCAAAGTAGTCATATCTCAAAAAACGTGATTTTTGAGTTCAGAATGCAGAAATATGCATCGTATATCGGTCCTCATTTCGTGTTAAAAATATGTACAAATATCTTGTTTATTCACCTCTTGAGGGGAGAATACTTTTTTATTTTTCCATTGCTGTGTGTGTAATTTAAAAACTTTAATCTCGTTTTTTGACGAACGAGTTTTTTTTTTGAGATATCACTTTTTGCAATAAAGGAGCGAGCGATATGTCCTGTCCATCTTGCATTTCTTTTAACAAGGAATGACTGAAATGTTCAATAATAGAACTTGCTTTGGTAATCATTTTGTTCACTTTGTCATATTGCAATGAATGATCTAAACCAGTGCCATTCAACCTATGGTACGCGTACCACTTGGTGGTACGCGAAAAATTTCCAGGTGGTGCGCGAAATCTTTTAAAATTTTTACGATTTCTATTTTGCAATTGGAAACAAAAAGAAAAATCATCATAAAAGTATACCTTTTTTGTAAAATTTTGAATTTTTAAATTTAAGTAACACTCATCTACATACATTTAATAAAAAATAACAAATGTAAGCGAATGCTAACCATACCATAAAAATTTTAAAATTGTTTGCTATTTATTGATCTAATTATTTTTTCAGTACATTATATTTTTTTTGGTGGTACGCGAAAAGTTTGTCGTGAATTTAGTGGTACACGAGCTAAAAAGGTTGAATAGCACTGATCTAAACACCTGACCTGGGTTTGTCTAATAGTGACACCCCTGTTCGCCCTAATACTAACTATTGATCGAACTCTGTCTAGTAATCTCCAAAGTTGTACAGTATTGTTAAGATTACTTCCCATGTTGATACCAGAATGCTGAGCTTCATCAAGTGACATGACCGCAAGGCATTTGTTTTTGTACTTAAAATTTGTATCAATAAACTTATAAAATCATTAGCAGTATTCAGAGTTTAGTGCGTTTTGCATTGCAACTCCTTGCAAGAGCAACTATTTTGTCATTTTGTCATAGTGAGCGCTATTTTTCAACAACATTCCAAAGTTTACTTTCACAAGACCATTCGCATCAAACACTGAATGTCGCTATTAGATCTTAAAGAAGACCTACTTGATCGTATTATATCGGCAGATCTTTGTATAGCGCAAGTACTTTATTTCATACTCTTAATTTTTGTTCAGGCATGTGGAATGGCGCCCTATTGTTTTTCGCTCAGTGCAGCGGGGTGTACGTAATACGAAGACACTTAAAATTTTTACACGATATATTTATTACTATTGCTGCTTTACCAACAAATAATAGAAAAATATTCACTTAAAAATTAAAAAGCTGTAATTAAGGACAAGACGTGTTATTTTTGATTTATAGCTGTGTTTTGTGAACTGTAATAGATATTACAAATTCTCAACTGGTGTGTTTAGTCGCTTTAATAACAAATGTAAAAAAACTTGAATTTAATTAAAACTTAAATATGTCTTATTTTCGATATAGAGCTTTAATTTTGGAACCACAGAGGGTCCGCATCTAGACAAGAAGGACTCTTTGTGTTACGGAGTTCAATTAAAAATTATTCACACAAGAACAAAACCATTCGTGTGCGAGTACGACTCGTAATTGGTTTAATTTTCTCTAATCCTTGAAAGTCTATTTTGCCTAAATCAAACGGACCCTTATCAGCAATATTTATTTCTTTTTCCCGAATATCGTCAACATTATAAAGTTATTTCGTATCCATTACTCGGGCCTTGGCCTAAAGACCTTTGCCGTTTTAACATTTTATTTTCTTAATAGTTTTTTTTAATAGTTACAATAGTTAAGCAGTTCTAAGACAATCACTACTTGGGAAGCATGTTTTTATTGAAAGTAAAAATATCGCCGAATTGTCGGCTATACCCGAAGTATTGCTGTAATACCCTGAAGATAATATTGGCCTACGTGGTCCATTATAGCTGAAACGGTCCTATGTAATGCAGTCATGAACTATTTCAATTTTAAAGCAAAACTTATTGCTATAAGATAATTGTTCATGCTTTCACGATCGTACTCGTGGCGAACAAACAACTTCTGAGTGGTCCATGTATTAATCAGATGGAATAGTTTTTGGTTAATCCGATGTAATGGGAAAGCTGGACTACATGGTCCTGAACATCGTAATGTTAAATAGACCATGTTTTCTACATACATTTGGATTATTTTTGGACTACTCCTACTCTTTTATGGAGTATACTTTCCGTTAACTGCAGGGATATCGGTATGAGATACAACCCTTGGTAAATTCACAGCTTTTTTAAGCGAACACTTTTTTGTAAACTGCTCAGCTAAGAATATTTTGACCATCACATCTTCCAATTCAAATTGAATTGTTTTGAATTGTAAGATTTAAATATTTATTTTTAAGAATAAGCTTTAAAATTAAATTAAGCGTAAAAAGTATTATTTATTCATTTTACATTTCAATCCAATTACACAAACTTTTAATATTTCTGTGTTTTTTTTAATTAAGAACATTATTATTTATTTTAAAACATTTTATTGCTCTTTAAAAAACAAATATGTGGTTGATATTTTTAAGGTCATTTATCTTGCGATATTAAAAAGAAATAATAATAATAATAATAAACAAGCATCAAACAAAACCATGAACAGATAAATAATGACGAGTAACGTGCTGAAAAGAACATGGTGTCTGTACCAAAAAAAAACATTGACACATTGTACACAAATATTTCAATAAAATTTCTATAGATCCATCCACAGCAACGTCACAACGTCGTCTTCTCTTCGCCACCACCACCATTATTCTGTAAATTGACAAGATTTTTTATAAATGTCCTCTTCATGTTTGCATGTATTACACCACAATATTTATCTAATAGCGTGACATTGAATAGATTTTAGGTACAGTTTTTTATCTGTCCGTTGTACATAATGACGTTGCTGTAAAACATAATTTGATAAAAAGACTAGACAGTGCGACAAGAAAAAATATATTTATATATAAATAGGAGCCTTTTTCTAATATAAGATGTAAATATATAAAATTTGGGCATTCAACAAAAAGACGATGTTGTTTGAAGCTGGCAGTCTCAAACATTTTCTAAACAAAGACGATTGCGAAAGAAGAAAACATGACTTTACATTAATCTATAGGATTTTCAAATTTGTTTTGTATAATAATGAGCAAACTACAGACAGAAAGTGGTGAGTTGGAAGACACTCCTATAGAACTCAAATAGTCCAGGATCGCAAAATTAATGACTACAGACAAGCCTGACTGAGCATCGGAGCATTTAGTCCTTAAAAATAAACTCTTAATACTTTACATGCTGAGAATTTACCATGATTTTAATTACACATATTTAAAATGAATACGAACGAGAGCAATTAAACGACAACAATCTGGGATAATATTTTGCATTCATTATTCTGAAATTAATTTTGGACAAAAACTGCAATTGCAAATAATTATTTATTTATTTAAATGCAAAAAAAATTACACTTACATTTTCATTCTTAATTTTGCGCATTTTACATATCGTTAGCTGAAGTGGAAATGGATGGCATAGCCTGGCCAAGCAATTAAAAATAATTATTTATTTATTCAAATTAAAAAAAAGTACATTTACATTTCCACTATTAATTTTGCGAATTTAATATATCGTTAGCTGAAAGGGAAATTGTTTTAAGAGAAAACCTCTGTGATATTGCAAACAAAACTAATTCAACGTTATTCCCATCGGTTGTATTGTTTAGTAACTTTTTTTCTATTCTTGTAAAAGTAAAAAGTTTGCAACAATTTTGGATTTCAGCTAACGAAATGTATATATTTTTGTTTATTTTTTGTTTATTAAGCATGAAAATATATTCATGAATTTTGACCTAAAAATATGATCCAAATTTTTTTTTTGTTATTTTTTTCCTCCCCATATTTATTTAGGCAAACAAATGAAAAAAGGCACAAACTCCTTTTCCTCTCAAATGCTTTAACAATCAACTTTCGCGTTCATTATGGCTTTTTATTTTTAATTATTGCAAACATAAAAAGACAAAAAAGTTTAATGAAATTGTATTAAAAAAAAAGTTAAATGAATTACAGAGGAAAAGACTTTACAATATAATTGAAAACAATCAACTGCGTTAAACAGATTTGGCCATAAAAGGAATGAAGTTAAAAGCAATCAAGCCTAAACGGGGAAATAAATTTATAAAAGCATGACCTATAAAGAATTCAAATAATTATAAAAACAAATCAAATAATGAGCTGAATTCATTGTTCTTAAGAAATTTTAGAAAGCACTTGAAAGCAACCTACTTTGCTAACGTAATTAACACCCACGTGAACTATTGTTGATAAAGACAATTAAATGCTTTTAGAAAAAATACACAAATGGTCTTTTAGGTTTATTTAGAATAGCAAAAACCTGAAAAGGTGAAAAGAGAAAAGATAAATTTAGCATGCGAAGAGCTTTTTTGCAGCAGTCATTTACCGCTTAAATAGTTATTTCGAAATAATTTTTAAAATTTCTAAAAAAAAACAATAAATCCATTGATGAAAATACTTTTTTGAACTGATGAAAAAGAAAGTGGCAAAAATAAAAAATTTCTGAAACAGAAAATTGTATTGAGCAACTACTTATCAAGGCAAGTCTTTGTTAAGAATATGTAGTAGGTTTTATCTAATTTTATTTATATTTTAATTTAAATTTTATGAATGACTTAAATAAGTAGTACTGACTGCTAATTTCGTTAAATAGTTTCTCTTACTGACACCATTTTTCATGAACAAAAGAAAGCCTTGTAAGATTTTCGAAATCTTCTCGAGCATGTGCAATGCTCTATTCCATTTACTCTTAATTTGTTCTCTATTTTTTTTTTTGTCTAACTGTGTCTTCGCTACAATTTAATAAACTTATTTTAATCTTCCTTTTCTTCCTTATTTATGTGATAGTATCTACAAAACCGATTTAAAAAAAATGATTTTTGAATTACATACAAAATAGCTCGGTTTGGAGAGCGGCTTAATGGAAAGAAAAACGCTTATTAAATAAATAAATATTTATTTGGTTTTAAATAAACATATTTTTAGTGGGCTTAAGATTAGATTACAATCACAGTTTTAACACAGAATAAATTTTTTTCTAGCATTTTTTTAATTTTTTATATGATGGTTTTTTATGTGCAGGTTTTCTTGTTAAAGGACTTTATTTAATGTTTATAAGGTCTGAATTTGTTTTAAATATTTTTCAATTTTATTTCTTATTCGAAATTCTCAATTTTGTTATCCCATTAAAGAGGACCGGTATGATTTTTTGTTAGATCATCCTAAGCAAAATAGAAGCAGACTTTCAAGATCTTAACCATCTATCAATCCATAAATTTTCAGCAATAATTTTAGAGAAAAACATTATTAGATTAGATTATATGAATACAGTTGAACTTCCATAAGTATCCAGAAAACAAACTTCAATTTAGGAAGACTTCAATAAGTATCCAAAACTTTGCACATTATAAAAAATATTTGTTACAAAAATGTATTTCTTCTTAATTATAACAAACGAATTGAACGTGAGTACTCGTAAAGTTTGTTCTCCTTTGTTTTGCATAAAAAGTTTTCAAGCATCGAATTACACCCGGGTCAAGTGGCTGCAATTTTGATGTCATATTTGGAGGAAAAAATACCAGATCAAAAGATTTAAATTTACTTGTATGTCTTTTTTAAGTGCCGGACAATTATCTATTAAGAATATTAAATTTTTTTAGCCGCAAAAATTGCTTATCCACTTTGAGCATCCATTCTTCAACAAAGTTGTCCAGTCATCCAAGCCTTTTTTTATTTTTATAATCGACGGGTAGCGACTTAATACCACGGGATCAACCACGGGGCTTGTTACGTTTTCCTATCATTAAAATTTTGAGCTTTTATTAATGACAGTGCTGTTAATTAAGCTATGTATTTCCCAAATTAAACTAGCGTTTATGAAAAAAAGTAGAAAATTATAGGAATTTTTGAATGTCAGCATAAAAAATTCAATTTATAGAAACGTTGGAAAGCTTTGTAGCATTATTTTTCTTCAAGTTAGAGAGAAACTCAAGCTAAGGAAGTTCGAGTTGTAGAAACAAAATCTAAAGGAATTTACTTAGTTGCCGCTGTTGTCATGCGATTAGTTTAAATTATAGATACTTCCAGTTATAGAAGTTCAATTTATAGAAGTTTAACTGTACTTAGTAACACATAATAAAATTGCATGCCTTAACATTTTTAATAAACTTAATTTTAAAAATTCAAGAAATAAAACTGTATTTAATTCTAAATTAGTTCTTAGAAACTTTTGAGATCCTACAAAAGGAAATCAAAAACACAATTGTAGTCTTACTTCTTATAGTGGCAGTAACATGCACTGTCGGACAGTGTAACAATAGCAAATCTTCTCTTTCTATTATATTCTTAATGAACAATAATTAAAAATCGACTTAAAAAAAGGAGAATATTATGAAATCGTTTGTAATATTTGTTGTGAGTCCCTTTTTCATTATTTGAGAGGTTGTAGTTCTAGATTGGTCTCGTCATAAAGTGGGCGGTGTCACGCCTGTACAAAGTATATATAAATTATTTTTGAAAAACTTTTACTTAACCGACTCTAATGAAACTTTGCACACACATTTCACTAACGTTGGAATACAACATTATGGTTAGAAAAGTGGGCAGTGATACGCCCAACCTAAATAAATATTGATTTCAAATTACTTTTATTATTTTACCGATTCTTATGTAACTTTGCGTACTTATAAAGTTCTTTTGATAGCATAATATTATGAATCAAAAGTGACCATTGTCTCATGCCAAAACGAAGTAGTCACCCTTATTCCAGTCAGCGACATTGACGTGGCGTCAACACAATACCAAAAAATTGAAGCTTGTTAATTCGATTTCGAGAATAATTTTGTGCTAATGAAAGTGTACTTCTGCTCTATAAGGTCTATAAAATAACAAGAGCTTGTCAGTAGCAGTCAGTTGTTTTCGACAACGGATAGACAAGCCCCAATTTTTTGGTATTGTGTTGACGTGACGTCGATGTCGCCAACTGTGATAAGGGTGAATATTTTTTTTCAACAATTTCTACTTCTCCAATTTTTATGAAACTTGGAACATGCTTTAAGCTCCCGACATAACACGACATTATAATTAGAAAAGAGAGCAGTACCCATGAAAAGTTTCGTAGTTGGGATTTTTTCGCAACAACTATTATTTAAAAATTTTTATCTAGGAAAACCATATCCTATAAAACTGAGTGTTTCACTTGTTGATATACAGAGCTAAAATATGATATAATTTTTTCCTACTTAAAAATATTAGCCAAAAGTCAATATAAATCATAAACCCCTCTTCTCCTCCTCCTCGCAATACGTTATCAATATAAATTAATCGGTTAAAAAATAACTAAATTCAAATACTAATTGCACTCATGAATTAAAAAAATTAAAATAATTAAATTCAAATACTAATTGCGCTCATGTGAAACTTTTCATATTATAAAACAAAATTGTTGAAATTTTTCAAAAAGGCAGCATCATTAAAATACTGCTGAATAATATAGCGTTAGCTCAAATGCAAAATCACTTAACTAACAAAACATATAAACTACTTATATAATAACTAATACAATACGCAATAATAGATTAAAAAACTACATGCTTGTTTACATTTCAACTAACGATTTGTAAATCTTTAAATGAAAACAAAAACATCTGCGTCATAATAAAATTTATCAGTTTCAAAAAAAAAAATTATATTATTATTTATTAGATTCTCATAGAGTGCTACCATCATCAACATCATCATTAGTATCTTTATCGAGTCATGCGTAAAAAATTTTTAAATGGAATTGCAAACAAATTAAATTTCAATTTATTTTAAAAATTATATTCAATGAAATACTTTTAAAATTTTTTTAAATATTCAGGTATTGTTTTATTTTTTTTCTCGATTCGCTTTGCGTTGTACTGTGAGCTCAACATACTTTTTTGTTTTGCTATTGAAAACTAAAACAAAATAACCTTCAAGATGCAATAATAATTGAGCTATTTATCTACTGGATCCAACTTATTAGATGTGTCACAGCAAAACGTTTCGCATACAACAATTGAATAATTTAGAGTACTTAATGACTATCAAATGAGTAGTCAGAGTTTATTTATATAAATAAACTTGTCTACCACAATTAGAGAAAAGTATGTAATATTTTTCAAGCAGAAAAGTTGAACTTAATATCCGTATTCTAAGCTTTGTGATGAGAAAATTACAACAATTGACAATTTGTAAAAGCTGTCATTTGCTATAATATGTTTTTTTTCATAAAGTTTAAAACACGGGTATATACTTAAATGGTACTAGTTTTCACTTTTTAATATTAAAAATTTGTGATTTTCAACAAGAATGACTTGTGTCTTTAACAGGGTACTCTGTTCAACATTTCGTGCGAACTGCTGTCAAAAGTCCATATAAAAAAAATTCATACAAAAGCGAATTCATAACAGGCAAACTTGATATCGCAGCTGATAACTTTTTTTTTATCCAAGGCGAATTAGGTTTGGATGTCAAAATTTTTTTTTTTTTTTTGTTTACATTCAAGATAATAATTTTCAAAAAATTTAATTGTGAAAAAGAAAAATCATACGAAAATTTAAATAAAAAGATAAAAAAGAGTGTTAAAAAAAGTGTGCTGTTTGTTTATCTAAAAAAATATAACAATGTCGCTAAATAATGAAATGTTAATAACAAAAATGTTATTTAATAAGTTCTAACACTTCTCTTTTCTTTATCAGTAATTTCTTTGTTTTTCTCTTAATTCGAACACTTTTTTTTGTACGAGTAATTTTTCTAATTTTTTTTTAATTCGGATTTTTTTTACTACTGTTCACAATGAAAATATAATTCTACTGAAAATTTGTTCGTTCTTGATGGGTTAACACTAGCGTCGTTGGTGTCACACATATTATCAAATTTTGCTTATAATATAACCATGCTTACTTAGCAAGCATTTTAAACGTATCTGGATGGCAGAATTAGTTTGTACGTTCTGTTCTGTTATGGATCAGCTGCTATGTTTCTCTTCAATTGAAAAACTGTCATCAGGTTAGCGTGAAACAAATTCTGAACATAATATTATAAAATATAAGAAGTTACCCTTTTTGCAGCAAAGAAAATTTGACACTTTTACACCAAACAATAAAGATTTTAAAACAAAATTATTTTATGACTAAAAACTCACAATCGTCTTAAATTTACTTTTCCGTGAATACAAAAATAATACACTTCTATGAAAGCCCCTAATGTTTCTGTAATTTATTCGTGTGCTTTTTTTCTGTTTTAGTTTCTTTATGGAATTGTTTACGTTTAGCGCGATCGTTTCTATTTTTCTTTACCAATTTATACTAAAAAATTTTTAATAAGCGATACAATAACATAAGTTTTTAAATAATAATAGCAAATCAAATATACAACATGAAAGGAAAATGAGACAAATAAAAGCAATCGCATTTATTTAAAATTATTTATAAAAAATTTTCATAGCTTTAAATGACCTTGTTACAAGTTTAAGGTCATTATCAATATTGCTGATCATACAGGTGCAGGTTGTATTTTTAAAACGTGTTATAAATTCATATAAATCTCACAACCCTAAAATGCTAAAAATTTACTTTTATTTTTTTTAATATTATCTAACGCAGTCAGGCCAGTTTTATGAGCGAAGAATTCACGGCTCTGGCTCCGCTGAAAGAAGTGCTA
Source organism: Gymnocheta viridis (assembly GCA_956483585.1). Lineage (NCBI taxonomy): Eukaryota > Metazoa > Arthropoda > Insecta > Diptera > Tachinidae > Gymnocheta > Gymnocheta viridis. The sequence goes on from OY101441.1 coordinate 45,330,245, forward strand.
TCGTTTCCTACCGTAGCTTTATGACCACTTTCACACAAAATGTTTCTGATATCGAACTGACTTACCAACTAATTGCTTTTTTTCTCAGATTTCTTTATTCTCCTCCTCCAAAATTAGTGCAGAATAATATAATTCGATAAAATAATATAAGAAACTATTTCAAATCGTTCATGGAATCGTTTATTTATAAAACTAACTTAAAATGAATTTTTCCACCTTAAATCATAAAACTTTATTGAGTAGAAAAGCTTTTCGGGTTTTTATTTCGTAAGACAGTTTCTTTTTATAAGCGGTGTTGAAGTTTCTTTTTATTAAACTTAAAAAAAACTCTAATTTTAATTCTAAATAAACAATACTGATGCTGCGTGCAGAAAGGCAATCAGGACTATTTTATGCAGTTCTTTTTTGTCCCCCAAAGCAAAAAATATATTCTAAATGAAATTTTCAACCTAAAAAGGATAACGCATATTTAACACAGACTTAAATATTGAGAAAAGCGAATCGTTAATATTTTATATCCCGCAATGCTAAGAGGCCTTCTGGAACACCTTATTTATTAGTTAGAAGAACAACACGTACCATTCCATTCTCATATTTCTTCAAAATAATTGAGCAAGAAAGCCTTCCGTAGAAGGTTTAATATAAAAGGTCTAAGTTTAGCGCAAGATCTTGTAAAGAAAGCTTAATAATGAAATTTTGCTAACGGTTGCCAAACGGTCTTGTGATTGTAGTAGTAATATTCCATGATGAAAATGTTACTGGTTAAAACACAATCGAGTTTTTTTAAATCCCTTTTTGGCATTAGTATTCTATTGCATTTACTAACAAAATAACACAGCAAAGAATATTACTTCCAACCTTGATTCCAATAGAAGGTGTACAAACTAAGTTTATACATAAAAACATACGTAAAAGATTAAAACTTTTTTTTGTAAAATACACTTTTTAATTAATCAAAAAAACATTTACTTATTTGAATTTACTTATTAATAATTATCATACAAATTTGGTTATACTAATTTATTGATAGCACTAACAAACCTATTGTAATAAACAACCTAAATATTTCTTGCAACTAGTATATCCAGCGGTCAGCTAAATCGACCGCATTCTAGAAATCATTATTAAACATTTACATAAATACATACGATAAAATAAAAAAACCATTCTTTATAAACAACTTAAAACTCTGTCTCATTTCTATGTTTATTTTTCAAGTTGAAACTGATGCATGCTTGTGTAAGATAAAGTGTGCATGTGTTAGTAGCAACTTTTAACGCTTATAGCTCCCTAAATATCGAACCGATTTAAAAATAATTAAGATTGTGCACATCTATGTAAAAACCTGTTTAAAAACATATAAATCTTTCCAAAATCGGTTCAGTATTAGGGCCGTAAAAGGGATTTAAAAAACATCCTTGCCCATTAATAATAGTGATAACTACCAAATAAGTTTTAATATCGTAAAGTTATTTAAAGTGCTTTCACCGCAACCCTCGCTGCTTTATAGTCGTCACCACCGAAAATCTCGGTTTATTTGGATTTAAAATTAACATTTTTTACTTATTTACTTTTGAGTAGCAGAGCGCGAAACTTTAAATAACTTTTAACAGAAAAATACGTACCGTGGAACAACTTCCTTTACAAACTTGAATTATATTTTTTTACCCAATGTGTGTAATTATTTTTTATTAAATGAAGTTTAATGAACCCAGTACTAAAAGAAATATTATACATTAACAAGTACTTATTTAAATATTCCTTCTTTTTTCATCTAAATTATAATTGTTTTATTGAGCAATTATAACTTTTAATCTCCCAACTGTTCCTGTCACAACAGCTTTGCCCTTTTCACTTTCAGCAGAGGAGATTATTTAAGATTGGTGTCTACCACATACAGCCACCAATACAGAAGGAATGTTGGAATTTTAGAACGCCTTCTTTAGAAGGCAACAAAATTTTGTAATTGAAAAAAAAATAAGGGCAGCAAATTCAAGGACATCTGGATTTTACCGCTGGGCTGGTATTTTGATAAATGCAACTCAATATTCAATCCCTCAATATATACTTTTCTCGAATATGTTTCTTAAAAACATTCAATGATACCCAAAGATTCGTTTTTGAAAGCAGATCGTCAGCATCCTTTTTTGCTTATACACATATAAAAAAAGCTCAAAATTGTGCTGTCCTTTTTCAAGCGGTATTGAGAATTTAGAACATAAAACATAAATTTTTTTCAAAAATTGGTACTTAGAAAGGCTTAGAAATGCCATGTCAAGAACAGCGGAACACGAAATAAAATCTGTGAATGCAGCTTAACTCCACTTCGCTCACCGTTTCAGACGAACATTATCTGCCTCAAATGTAATGCCTTATTTTAAATTTGTCAGACCGCGTAATAAACACTAATATTTCCTCTAAAAATTTATTTCAAAATTGATATTTAAAGTTCTCTTAATTCTGTATCTCTGCTATTTTGTTGCCTGTTATAAAATTTCAATTATAAAAACAAACTCTGCTGACATACATAAATCGCCACTTGTTCAGAATATATAAATCGATTTTTCACTCATTCATGTTTGCGGTTTATACATTTTTGTGTTGTTATTTTTTATATATATATTTTTATATTTTACACAAATAGAATCATTGTTTTTTTTTTGGTTTTTGTTTATATATAGAATTTTTTCTAATAAACACAAATTGCTGCTTACACAAAATAAATAAATAAATAAACAAATAAATACACGTTGTCAATGGTAAACATTATTGAAAAGAACAATATGATTTTGTGTTCAGAAATTCAATTCTATTTTTATAGTCATACAAACAAACGGTTTGTATGTATTTTAAAGTTTATATGTTTCCTATAAATTAAGTTCTACGTAAAAATAGTATATGTTTTTTTTTAAATTAGCTGTTATTTTAAAAACTATTTTCGTTTTAATGACATTATAATTTTTAATAAGATTTATTAATAATAAACTGTGAGACTTTTTTGTATCGTTGATTTTACATGTCAAAAATTTTATCTTAACAGATAACTTCTGGCTCAATTCCATAATAGGGAATTTGTGGTAGTACAAATACCGTGTGACACAAAGCAAATTCGGTATTTAAAAAATTTAACCAACACTAAGAACGAAACACTATACATATGCGATGTCATATTTGTATTTTTTAATGCAATTTATTCTTGTGTCCGTTTTATATTTTAATTCTGACCTTAATTATCTATCACACAGAATATTATAAATTTTGTAAAAATTCTATTTTGTGTAATTGCGGTTTATTACTGCATTAAATTGTTGACAGCTTTAATTTTAGAAAAAATATATTATATATTAAAATTATGAATACATATTCCTAAGAAGTATTAGAAGGAAAATTGAAAAATTTGTCATGCATGGACATCAAGTAAGGCAAGTTGTCGATCTCAAATAAAAAAAGCATTGTCAGTGTAAAAATATTAAGAATATATAGCTCCTTTATTGCAACGTAGTCACATCTCAAAAAACATGAGTTTTGAGTTAAGAATATAGAAATATTCGTCGTATCACTCTTCATTTTGTGTGAAAAAAAATTCAAACAAATATCTTTTTTAATCACTTCGTGAGGAGGGAACACTTTTTTTGACGAACGACTTTTTTTTAGATATGACTACGTTGCAATAAAGAAGCGATATGTATTTATCTGTGTTTTTTATAAATAACCCGATAAGTCTCAAAACAAATATTTTTAGGACAAAAACATTCTGTAGGATCGCTATGACACTTTCAGAATATTACCTACAAATATGTGCACAATAATGCGCAGGCTGATCTAAAACCATACAACATCAACATACTCAGGTGTGCAAAAGTTTTCGCAAAATGTAACTTTCGGAAATATTAAATTTCTTTTGTATTTTTGAGATTGTCTTAGAAATACGAGGAAAAAACAAGCCTAGATAAAATATATTCACCCTTGTCGGAAACAAAAGTTCATTTGAAATGTCTTCTCTTTCCTTAAAATTGCGATCGCCAATTTTGTATTGTTGTTGTGTTTGTGTAATATTTTTCTAATTTTTTTCGGAACTTTCTCACGTGACTTAATCACGATAAGAGATAAATAACATCTTTTATATTTTCACAGACATTTGACTTCCAAGAGCTAATTTAACTCCTGTTTTTGAAAATAAAATAAAAATTTGTGTTTGGGAATTTATATTGAAAGAATAAGAAAAACTAAAAATTTTTCTCAATATAAAATCCCAAACGAAAATTTTTATTTTATTTTCAAAAACAGGCATTAAATTAGTTCTTGGAAGTCAAATGTCTGTGAAAGCATAATAATATTTTTTTAATGAAATGATCAGCGTTTAAGTAGATCATGAACTTATAGAAAATATAGCGAAAAGGCCGTTTGTACACATTTTTGTTAACAGTATTCGCCCATGATGTTCCAAATTTCATGTACCAATAGATTACATGAGATGATAAAAAGTTATATCTTTAGTATTTATTTTACTATTAGCTTTATGCGCTGTTTGGATTTTTTTAAACATGATTCCAGTTTTTAAAATGACAATCGCAATTCAGAAAAAAATTAAAGACATCGGCAAAAATGTGGCACTTCTATCACAGTTACTTTTGAATGTAACGATCATCAAGACTAAAATTTTGGTGAGCGTATCAGAATAAATTGTGTGTTATTTCACACCCACACAAAACTTCGAAATAAAAGCACAAAATATAGGAGCAAACTTGCAGACGTGATTAAACTATACAACCTCCGAAAACCATAAAACAGAAAATTTCTGGCAGACAAAACGATAGGCACACAAAGGAAAAACTTGCGACAACAACTCTTTACAAGAGCTATAACGGCAACAATAAATGATACGATAGAAACAAAAAAACATTACGGAGTAGCAAATCAAACACAATTACAACACCCTTTCACAATTAACAACATCCACAAGAAAGATAAAGTGAAATAGTAAATCAAAATCGAGGAAGAAACCATAATAAAGATTGGAAAACCGTAAACAAAATTGCAGAAGTCTCGACGCGATACCTGAACTCCAATTTATACGAGTACTAAAGATAAGGATAAGCACAAATAAAAACTTGTATTTTTTAATCTCAACTAAGTACTATTGCACATGATACGGATATGTTTGTTTGAATGATTCGTTTTTTTGCATTTCTATAAACTCTTTGTGTGTTCTTGTATGAGTGGTCTATGTCATCCTTTGCTTACAGGCATTTTCTTGTACTCCAACCACTACATGTACATATTTTAGCACCTAAAAACATACTTCACATGCTATAATTTTACCATTTTATTTTGTTGTGGTTAAAGAAGTTTATATGAACTCTTTTTAGACATGATTGCCCAGCAAACACACATTAATTAATCGCAAACTAACAACACTCGGAATTCAAATATATCTTAAAATAGAAACATTTAAAAATTATTTGAGTTTAACTTGAGCAACATCATTATTAGCAAAGTAAGGATATTATTCTCAAATTAAGGGAAATGGATTTGTACTCAAGCTTGTTCTAAAACTTGGTTATCAAATGTTTATGAAATATTGAAATAAAATGAATAAAGTCAAAATTTCTTAAAATTTTGATTGGACCCAAAATTTCATACCGGTAATTTAATGAACAGAAATGAATTTGAAATATACTTTATTAAAAACTTAAACCGATTTCTTGTTATTTTTACAGCTCTTAATTCATTTTATCTCATTGGCAACTGAAGTTGCCGGCACGGTTAATTTAAATTTTTTATACTTTGCGAGCAAATTCTAAAAAAATGTAATTTTTTTTACTTTTTGTCAAAAAAAATTGATATTTAAAGTTTTCACAAGGCAAAAATTTCGCTCATAAGTGATGATACAATAATTTCTGATAAACTCGCTATTTCAAAAATTCATTATAATATAAATTTTCAATAAAAAGGGCAACAAATTTTACACTTTATTATAGAAAAGAAAACGCCATAAGATTCTTAAGAATAAATCTGTTTTCATTTTCTGTATTTTATATTGCAACATCTGATTTTAACACTTGGGTGTTTAAGCAAATGATTTGCTCTAATTTTCTTAAAAAGCTGTTCAATGAAATATGTTTCTTTGCCAGTAAAAATAATATGAATTTCGTCACAAAAATCCGAAAAAAATGGGTTAAGGCATTTATTATTTATGCAAAAGTGCAAACATGTCGCTGGCTTGTTTTACAGATGTACCACTTGCATTTCTACATTTTTCATTCAACAGAATGTGCATACGTCTAAATTTTAGACTCTAAAATCAAACCTTTAGATACTGCTTGAATCAACACGCAAAGTTACAAAAGTGAAAAAATTCATTCAAATATAAACATCGGTATACCGCGGTAAAGGATTTGCTTTTCACCTAATGTTTCTTAGGAAAGTTTCCTTCCAAAAATGCAAGCGAATATTTGATTAAATAAAATAGAAGAAAATATGTATTTTTATTAAATAAGTTCTTCAAGCTTAAGGTCAATAATATATAAAAATAGAAATTATTTATTTTATGCAATATTTCGATTTTTCAATGGAAAGCTTCTTTAGGGATACATGTACTCGTGCATAAATAAAATTAATAATAAAAATTGTTCTTGGTATTGGTATTGGTATTTTATTGAGACTTCATTTCTTTCATAATACAGGATTACCCAACATAACTTCAATGAAAACTTAAAACTATTAAGTATTATTTTAATGACATAAGCTATTTTTTGAAAATGCGACATGCTTATTAAGTTAAAAGATAAAAAAATATTGGAATTTTTAACATTAGTTTTGTTAATTACAATGCTTGCTCCCGGCACTTGTCAATACTAGTAACGCTATGTTTACACTAAATGACCTTAATAATACTAATATAACAAACTTAAATCTAAACCTTACAACACTAAAAACAAATTAAAACTAATACAAACAGAAAAAAAAACAATGAAATAAAAACAAAACAAATAATAATAATAAAAAAAAAACATTAAAAAAAAAAAATTATTACCCCCTGTGAATGCCGGGAGTATAATGCGTGTAAAAGTTTTGCCTAACAAAACTATTGGCCCCTTCTCGTAAGATCCCAATACAAGAAATATATTGCGTATTTGACCAACTGAAATCCTGCTCGCTGGATAAAATATCCTGAATGACATTACCTTCAAAATAAGACAATTTTGCCACAAAACTACTCATCAACTCGAAAGCATACTGAGATAAGGCAGATAGTTTGGAATTTTCATAAACATATTTATTAGAAAACCTTTTATTTAAAGATTCATAACTTTTCCCTATGCATTTCCGCACTATATGGCGTTCGAAAATCTCCATTCTTTTCATGACAGTTTTCGAGATGCTAAACCATATCGGAAATGCATAAAGAAGAATCGGCCTAATGCATACTTTGTACAATAACAGTTTTGTTTTAACTGGCAGAACTCTACTATTAAACAATCGACCAAATGCTCCCTTAATCCGATTCGCCTTCTCCAAATTGTAACAAACGTGGGTATTAAATTTCATAAGCCTACTAAAGTGGACTCCAAGGTATTTAATGCTATCCTTAAAATGTATTTCATTACCATTTAATGCTAACTTAAGATTTTTACTTTCCGGTATAACCGTATATTTACACTTACCGGAAGCATTACGTAAACATATAGCAAAGCTCTTTGCAATGTTTATTTTTATTCCCCAATGGGAATAAAATTCGTCAACTTTTTTAAGGTGTGAGGAGACTCGTTGAAGTGCCACTTTAGGAGACTCATCGTGCGCATACAAAAGTGAGTCATCAGCATATAGTATACTCTGGGAGAGACCAAAATCATGAGGGAAATCGCTTATAAAAATATTATAGAGGTGGGGTGCCAACACAGAACCTTGTGGTACACCACAAGAAACCTCTCCGTAACTAGATAATCTAGTTCTGGTACACAAAATTTCCTACCATTGAAAAAGCTTTGGAAAAGTTTCACAATTGAAGGATCGAAGCCAATAAAAATTGTTCTTTTTACAAAGCAACAAAAAACTTATTATAAATTCTTTTGAAAAATATAAATTGTCAAAATTTTTTTCAAAATTTAACTTTGTGTTTTTTCAGGCTTGAAAAAATTATCAATATTTAAAATTAATTAAATCTATTGCATGGTCATAATACACAATACAGCTATGTTTATAGTCCAGCTGATTTTTTGAAGCGATGTGTTTTTAATGGTCGAAAATTTTTAAGTTTTCAAAAGATTTGTGTTGAAATCAGTGATGGAAAATAACATTTTTCTGCCCAAAAAAAACATAAAAAACATTTTAAATAGTACTTTCTTGACCCGTTTTACTCCTCCGGTTCATTTAGCACTTTCAAACTAATTTTACTTCTACGTGTCCAAGAATCGCTTTCCAGTATTTCTCAACATTTATAACACAGAGAAAGTATTTTAAAAAAGCACGACGTCTTAAGCTTGTATTTAAAAATGCGTATACAGATCTCGCTACATATCCAGGCCATAAACAATTTCAATCTCAAATTAAGAACGATTTGCAATAACATTTGGTACCATGAAATAACTTGAAAATGAAATAATTTCCAACCAAAATGAAAAAAGGGCCCACGGGAAAAAATTTAATAGAATTCCAAAAGAAGTTAAATATCTCTCAATGAAAGAAGTCCTAACAAAATAATTATATGAACTGTAATTTTAGGCCAAATAAAATAACTCCCAAAGAAATAATAATAAATAAGTCCCAAGCAAAAATCAATTCCAATATTTCTCCAATTTAAAAAGCTTTACAAAGAATAAATAACCCCCCGTAACAGATATGAAATGTGATAACTCCCAACTATATATATTTTTTTGGGTGTTATATTATTTGAAAATCATTTGAAAGTAACTTCTGAAAAATAGTATTCTCCATAAAAGTTTGGGTTTTCCCAACTTGAGAAATGTGTTAATTCTTAATATGTAATTGAAATAAAATTATTCCATAACAGTTTCATTTTTCATACTTCTAAATAATAAATCTTGGGATTACTTAATTACCATTCTCTAGGACGACCTAAAATAAACGGTGATCCAGTACAAGTACTATCGGTCAAACGCGGTCCAAATTAGTCGCTTTAGGCATGAATAATGTTTTGAAATATTGTAAACTTATTAGAATACAAAAAACAAACAAACTTTTACTTGAAATTTATTTTTAGTTTGAGAAATACTAAAATTTAGGAAAATACACATTTTTAAACAATCGCAGTCTTGAAGAAAAACAATGTAGTTTAACATTAAGTTCGGCATTTTACTCTCAACTGAACGTCAATTTAATTTCAAACTTTAATATCAAGTGTTTATCTTGATGTGAAAAGGAATGTAGAATAACGTTTGGTAGTAAATAAACCATTGTGTTTGCTGCGATAATATAACATAAACGCAAGAACAATTCATTATTAAGAAAAAATTACAAAGATTTCAATTTAGTACTGTGGAGGTCAAATAAATACTATTTAAAATATTTAATTATACCGAAAAAAAATGTAATTTTCCATCACTGACTATAAAATGCAATTTTCTTCAACTGTTTTTGACATTTGTGCGATTTTATACATAAACAAATTGCCTTTTGCATATTTTTATTGTTTTATTTTTGTAATTGTGAACAGACCTGTATTACTAGATCATGATCTTTTGCAATATTATAAATATTATTTAATTTCGAAATATTTGGGTAAAGTTCCCTGTCAATGCAGTCAATGCAGTTTTTGAGGTGATCTGTATTTGTATTTCTGATCAGAGTTATGGTGTACTTTATTATACCCTCCATTATTATTTCCGGTATTCTGTAAACTACATTAGATCTCTCTAATCTTTCGGTCTTATGTCTTCATTTTACTGAATAAACTTCCTAATGTATCATATGTCTTGTGCTATCCTACAATTATTATAATCATACATTCTGGAGTTCTCCAATTGTTCAGAAATTAGCGGACAAAGACTTATAAATTTTAGGTTCATTCACATAGATTGTAATATTTGTCCTCTGTCTTTTGTATTATTTAATCAAATTATTAGTCAGTTGTTTAGGGAAGTAACTATTCTCTTATATATTTCTAATTCTCCCCCCATTCTTCTTATAAAATTCAATGTTACTAATATTCAATTGTAAATTGAATGTTCGGATAAAAAGAATCAACCATAGTTAACAATTTTTCTATTTCAGATTCTGAAATCATACAAAAAGAAGAAAAAATCTTTAGAAAAATTTCATATTTGATCGGTATATTTCGATAAATATTTATGTCCTTAATATTTTCAAACTACCAGATAAATTGTTAAGAAAATATTTGAAGCCTTCCCATATATTTTTAAAAGTGTGTTTCTTAAAACTATTAAATTTGGTCACGTTAATGCTACTCGAAGCACATTTGAATGAACAAATAAACAAAACTTTAAATATCCAACGTACATGATCATCATCATCATCTTCATTATGGAAGAAAAACTAGAATTGTAACAGAAACATTTTACAAAAATAAAGCCGAGTACGGATTTAAGGAGAGTTGTTTTGATTTATACGAGAAGTTGCAAACAAATTGGACTCATGGACATAATAAGCCCAGTGTGTGGCTGTGTGTGTGTTTGTGTGTGTGTGTGTAACGCTAGTTGCAGATTCATAAACTCTGAAAGTCAATTTAATTTAAATCATCTCATGTGTGGATTTTGTGTTGTGGATTAATTTAAAGTAGAATTTATGAGAAAAAAACCATCTTGTATTAAATTGTTTACAAAATATTTAACAAAACGAATTCTGTTGCTGTGTGTGTATCAACTATTTTTTATTATTATATATTATTATTTTTAATTTTTATTCAAAATCAAATTCTATTGAACCTTTAAATTTTTCTACAAAATATTTCATATTGCTGTTTTTATTGAATAGTCTTATTACTTTGCAATAATATAAAAAAAAACAATAATAATTTAATTACCTTGTAAATAAAACTCTATTTTAGTTTTCTTTTTTTTTAACTAACATGATATGTTTTTAGTTTAATTGTTGCTTATAAACTTATTCACAAAAATTATTTTAGCTCGGCTTTCAAATAAACAAACACTTAACGAGTGGAATTTCAGAATTCATAATTCTACAAACTAATAAAAATTGTTAACATAAAACGTTATATGATTTCTCCTAATGTGTTAATTATTATTATGTGGAAAATATATTAATTTTATTAAAATTTCCTTGAATTCATAATTAAAAAAAATTATATGATATGATTTTTTGCTATTTTTTTAACCCTACAACGTTAATGTCAATCGATTTGGTTAACAGTACTCCCAATTTCATAGATATTTTTATTTGGCAAACGCTTTCAACTCTTGAACATACTCGTTGTTGTTCTCGCTTTGCGTCCAATTTCAAATATCCCGTCTTAGTGTGTTTGGCAAACTCCGTTTTAATGTTCGACATTTTTTACGACATCACGCAACTTTTTTCTTTAATATATTGCAAAACGTTAAATGAAGTCCAAGGCTAAATTTTGCAAACACAACAAGGCTGATTTTTTATAGGAAAATCAAGAATTAACATATGTAAATATATGTCCTTTATTTATCTAAAAATAATATAAATACAAAAATGCAAAATAAATGTTTAAATAAAATGTTAACTTAGAACATAGGGCGTCAAATTAAATTTGTTGTTGAGTTAGGGCTGCCAACGTACCGGTAGGCCTGCTAAATACAGTTGACTTTCAGCGACTAATTATTATCAGGTTGTCACCTACTTTCCAGAGACGCGTCGCTGTTAGTATGCACTCTGGATACTCAGCACTGTACGCCTTTTCACTTTAGCCGCCATCAGACGGGTGCCTGAATGACATTACCAGGGAGAACTTGGTCTCAGACCGGAAGTTTTGAGATGCTTGGGAATTTAGGGCAGAGGAATCACTTTTTGCTACCCCCAAGTGGATATCAGACAGAGAGCTTTCAACCTCTGAGAAAAACCCAGCCCCTAATAATTACTGTTAATGTAATATTTAGCAGTTCCTCGATAATAGTTTTTTGTTGCAAAATTAAAAAATTTGTTTAAAAAAATTAACCAGATGATCTTGTAACAAACTGTTTCAAATGATATTATCAAAGCGTTACTAAAGAAGATGGGGAAATAATTATAAGAGAATTATATCGCTCGAATAATGGAGTGCTAAGTAAAGAGCTTTCCTTACCAAATTAATGAAGATTAGAAGAGTTGTTGGCGCTTGCATAGACTAAGGACGTCCACACCATTCCGACCACGAATAAATTCTGAATTGAGCTTGTTAGAGCTACGCCGCGTTTTATATCAATCTGATAAAAGTTCTATAATAAGTAGGAAGAATCTTGTAACACCTCAAATAATTTCAGCTTTTACGTGCAGCTGCACTTAGTTAAACGGAACAAAGCCAACGACTTTAGCAACAGCAAGCCAGTTAATTGAAAATTCTATGCTCATACAAACTCCTTACATTCAATTCTACTAGAGATATATTTTTGTACTTTAGATCCGCAAATAATATTGTCATACATGTCGTTGTCCCGAAGTTATCTTCATGTATCTCAAAAAAATTTTCTTTGGGAAATTAGTCTAAAGCTTCAACATTATACACAAAAAAAATAAAATGATCCGAACTTGCACTACTTCCGGAGCACAGGTTGAGGATCTTAAACGTGGTTCACACAAGTCAAGTTTGACTCATCAAGTCCTGAGTTTATAGGAGAAGCGGTATTATACCATTATTTTTTTCGTGAAGACGATATGTATGTTAGCTTTTAAAGATCATGAAATATTCGTTTTTAAAATTTAATGCAATATTTTTTCCCATTCCTTTAGTATAAGAAACTCAAATAACAAAAATTTTTATTTGATTTTTTGTGAAAATAATTCCGTGAATTTTATACGTATCAAAAATATTTGACATTATGGAAAAATTGACACGGTATTTAAAGTTTTCCTCTAATGTTATTCGTTTAAAAAATTTTGCTAGAAAACATATTAAAAAAAATAATTTTAAGTACCGGAGCAAATATATGAACGTATTTTTTGTATATATTTTTTTAACGATAACCTTATGTGAAGGTCAATGTTATTAGATTAAATTTATAAAACTTAATTACGAATAAATTGAACAAAATACATATTTCAAATATTGAAATATAATATACATATGTAGTTTCGTTGATATATTTATTAAACTATTCGTATTTAGCAAAACAAGTTTTTTGAATTTTTTTTTATAAAACGAAATATTAAAAAGTAAATTTAGCTACAACCCAGTAAAAATTTAGCATACAGTTCAAAACTGAGTAACTTCCTGCATTGATTACTCAGTAGAATTAAATAGAAATATTCGTGTTTTATTTAAAAACTGCTATTATAACATTTTTGATATAAAATAAAACTCCAAACATGCCCAAATCATATTTCAATAAATTTTTTATATCAGGAGTCTTTATACAGAAAGTGTAAAATAAAAAAAACATATTTTCAGGAGAACATAAAAGCTGCTCAATTAAAAATAATGAACAAATAGGCAATGTGTTTCCATTAAAATTTTTATATAATCTTGTTAATCGATTCGAATCGTATATAAGAAATTTTACATTTTGCACGCTTAGGGTTATTTTTCCCTATTTTTATATGATAAAATAGTGCTACTACTCGATACTCCTTCGTCGGTATTGTAGCAAAATCGCCGGCGAAGTAAAATAATTAATAAAATGGCTACAACAGCTTAAAAAAAACACATTTAATGCGCCTACTTGACATCATAGGCGCTGCAACACTGATCTAAAAACTAACACAACGCGCAATATCAGAGTTGTAAAAATTAAGCTTTCTCTCTTTCACCATCTGTCCTCTCTCACTATCCCTTTCCCAAAGAAGGTAACACACCTACGGGTTGGTAGGCATACTAATTGCCTGAGTGTTACTTCTCTTTTAAAAAAAAAAAAAAAAAAAAAAAAAAAAAAAATACAAATATTTTCAGAGTTAGCACATGTTGTTAAGGTAAAATTAAAAAAAATAAATACTAAAAAATTTTGCATAGAATACGGAGTTTTGAGACTCCAGCTCAAAATATAAATCATTTAATTTGATAGATCGAAACTATTAATAGAAGCGGAAAATTCCAGTGAACATTTTTTTCTGTTTATACTCTGATATAATTATATCGCAGAGTATAATTTCTTAAATTTATTATAATAAATACAAGAATTAAAGCAAAAGGAACAAAACAAGATTTTTTGCTCTGACATTTTAATGCTATTTAAATCTTATTTTCGCCATACTCAAGTTAAAATTTAACAAAATAATAATGATAAGATCCAGTACATAAATAATATCAGAATTTATATATATATATATATATATATATTTTAGCTGTACAATTATTTTTTACAAGTTTATAATTTTCAAATAAAATACGTGATTTAATTATCTCTATAACTATAAAAATAGTGATATATTTTTTTTGTATATGAATATTTAATATACAACTTGATGAATTCGTGTTTGGGCATTAGGAATGAAAACAACTTGAAGATATTCTACGTAAATTGCAAATATTTGAAATAGGTTGTTAATACGTTTAGGATGTTTTGGTAAGCGAATTTTTTCTGAAAAGTTTCTATGAAAAAATCCTCATCTGACTAGGATTTTTCATCCTGCAAGAAACATTTTTATAGAAAAAGTTAATTTGCATAGTTTGTTAAAAAGGCGCGGCAATTTAAGAAAATATTTTCATTAATCTAATTTATTCAAGCTCTAGGTCAATTTAATAAAAAAAAAACTTTAACAAAATTTTTTATTAAAACTGCGATATTTCGCCACTTCTTTGTGTGGCTTCCTCAGGGATATATAAAATATTTTCTGTAAAAGAACTATTCATTGAATAAAAAATTAATTTAAAAAAAACATAAATTAGAAGTTTAATTGAAATCACATAAATCATCATAGAGAAAAACTAAACTAGTGTAAAAAAATTTTAGAAAATGAATAGTAAAGCATTAGAAAATATTTTTTTTCTACAGAAATACTATTTTGATAAAAATGTTTTCACGTTGTGGCACAAAACCAATACAAACACATTTTTGTACAGCAAAATTGATTTGGAATGAGTAGAATATTTTTAATTGCACGATTAATTCAACGTATAATTATCGCACACTAAATCATAAACAGTCACAACTAAAATTTTGCAAAATCGGTTTTATTGCACAAATCAATTCGTAGAACAAATCTCTAACGACCGCGAACATTTCGTCTGTATCAGTGTCTTCTTTAACTGGAAAAATACATGTATGTCTGTTTTCATGTTACTTGTTCCGTTTGTACATCAATAACTAAAGAGTACTATTTTTAGTTGTGACAGCTCGCTTATGAGTAATTCAGTATTTTTGTCTCATCTATATGGTATTATTTTGAGTTGTGACGCTATTATAGAAAACAGTGTTAAATATTATTGTGCCTCATTTAATAGAAAAAAATGAGAAAAATCGCGTGTATTATTTGATATAATACGGACTACTCAATAAAAAATTACGACTATAGTCACAACCCAAAATTTATCCTTATTACCAAAATTACAGCACAAAATATATACATATATAAAAATATGAAGTAAACTTTCTTCTAAAACGGTTGTCTTTACTGTGGAACTCAATTTTGTAATAAAATTAAAACTATGTTTTTAAAAAATAGTTTTTTTGCATTTCCTGAACATTTGTGAATTTGCGTTGTGACGGTTTATGATTTAGTATGCGTTATATTCAAGCTCACAATTAATTTTTTATTTACACATTAGGTTTCACACTAATAGCATTTCCTGGCTCTCATTGCAATATTTAAAGAAAGCAATTTTTTCAGTTTAAGAATATTTAAAAATAATTTTAAGCTCCTGTTTTGAAAAATTTAGCAAAAAATCAAGTGGTGTTTCAATTTATAATATTTCTTTGACTTTTATGCAACAATATTTAAACATGATGGATATCGTATGAACAAATTTGTACTAATGGTAAAAAAAAAATAAAAATCATGTAGTTCAGTAGTATTACTAATAACTAAAATGAATTACAGAAATGCGTAGAACAGTATGGTCAAGACTTATTCTCTGTGGCGCAACAAACCATCTTTGAAATTATCTTCTTATTTTTCTTTCGGTTTTTTTATAAGCAACTAATTTTGTGTGTGTTACTTTTCCTGATATTTTTTGCTAACATTTTTGGAGAACTAAAAACTTTCATAATTTTTGGCTTATAATTGAGTCATATATTATAACAAGCTTTAAGAATAAACAATGCTATAAGTCCACAAAATAACCCTGACCTCATCTTTATTTATATTCGGCTTCTATAAACTTAATTTTCTCCTTGCTTAACAAGCAAACAAACAAACAAATAAAAACGCTCAAAATGCAATGAATGCAATGCCAATAAATCCAAAATTGCTCTAAAAATAGACAACTTGTCTGCAATAAATATAAAAGTCGCAATTCAAGCCCAAAAAACTTAATATGACAAAACCAATTACACAAATAATAAAACTCAAATGCTCTGAAACTCTCAAATAGGCACGTTTACATTCACACACTCACTCACTGAATATGAAGAGCCAAGAAACTGATGATGCCAAATTAGTTAATTATCTGAATAACAACAAGATAATTATATAAATTTTATTTATTATTATAATTAAAATGCGAAAGGAAGACGACATACATACACTCCAATCCTCATATGCATCTAGGAGAACTTGAAGAGAGAAACCGTACAATACCCCATAGATGTCACACACATCGTTATAAAGCATTCAGTAAAAGACACTTGATAATGATGACAATGATAATGAAGTTAAACTATTTATTGTTGAGACAATAGTTTATAGTTGCTACGATAATAGTTTTCGTAGCAGTAGTAATGTAATGATAATAAGGTCATTCACAAATACAACAGCATAATAACACTGACACTTAGAACGGAACAGATTTACTATTACAAACACTTACGACAGTTGCATGCATGCATATGCATGAACGCAACTGTAAATTTCTAAGGGTTGATAAATTTAGTGAAGGGTTAAACGCTGGCTTAGCTGAGCCAATTTTCAATATCACTTTAGGGTAAAGCCAACATTAGTAAATTATTGTGTCCTATAATATATATTGCAAATAACAATGCAACAGCACCACGTTCTTTGCTAAAAACGCTAATAGTGATGTTTGCTGAAGTATTTAGCGCGTTGTCTACAAAGCAAATGATGACTGAGGACGTTAGTTCGTGCCCAGCTCCATTCCATTCCATTCAGAGGTCCATTAAAAGTGTTAAAGTCATCATAACACTGGTCACTTAATTGAATCGGCAGCAATTAATACTGGGCATCACAGCACAATACTTTCATCAATATTGTAACGAAGTCGTCGGTGAAGTAAAATAATTAATAAAATACCTGTATATATTAAACAAATTTATAACGCCTACTTTGCATCAAAGGTGCTGCACGCCTACTTTGCATCAAAGGCAAATAAGATTTTTAAAATAACGAATTAAGAACTCTCATTTTCGCCATCTTATTCTCTACACAATCCCTTTCACCAAGAAGAGGGGCACATGGTTGGTAAGCATTCATTGATTGAGTCGTTACTTCCCTTTTGAAAAAGCTTATTTTATCATCTTTATAGTGTGAAAAAAAAATATTTTTTATTTTATTTTACACAGAAACTGTGCACACACAAAATTTTTAAGTTATTAATTATCTTTTTTACATGGGGAGAGCACTCAGTTGTTAAAATCACATGGTCTGTTGTGGTAATTTAAACCACCAATATCATGCGTTTAAAAATAGTTTAAATATTTAGTGTTTTATAGAATTACTGGCTTAAATATATTTTAAACCAAAAATTAAGATCAACTCGCACTGATTTATTGGCCCTAAGAATTATAGAATTAAAAGGAAATAGTGGAGAACGCAACATGTTTGTAGGTTTAAGTAAAGTGTGACGCGTTTTAATTCACACAAAATATTAAAAATTTAAAATAAAACGAAAACGTCAGCTGTTGTGAAACATAATTTTCCACAATTTGTAAGCAGTTTCAATATAATAGTTTACGTGGCTGCCTCTTTACGTAGGCATTCAAGTAGAATCTAAATGAATCCATTTTGAAAAAATATTTGAACTATTAGATTAATTAATGTTGTTTTAATTAAATAGATCTCAATAAAAAATAATTGTTTCTGAAACACGTAGTCTGACTTATCGATTGTACTACGAGCATTAAGTAGAGTGCTGAGTTATGTATATATTTTTTTACTTTTTAAAAATATTTAAATTTGATATTGCAACAGTTTTATTAAAAACATATTAATTTGGAGTATTGATTTGAAAAATATTTTGAAAATCATCTCGTGCAATATCTTTTACGCAAAAATGTCTTTGAATTATATATTTAAAAATATATATATAATTGTTGACACTATTTCCTGTCAGCTTGTCAGCCTGCCTGAATGCATGTGTGCAACTTTTAACCATAAATAAAATACCGCATTGTATTCATCACGGTCACAGTTGCAACTCAACAAAAAATGAAAAATGTAAACACATATAAAAAATTCAAACATCAAGTTTTTTTTCCTTCTTCTACTCTTTATGTATAAACAAACGTACTGGAAAAGCTTAAGGAAAATCTTTTACTCTGAGTCTATTTTATTTTGTATATAAACATGTACATATATGTTCATGAGTATTTTCAGACGATGCCAAAAACGGATTTTTTGCATGTTTCATCTTTTAATTGCCACACATGCACACAAACAAAAAACTAAATGAAAGTGCTTAAAAATCTCATTAAATACAGAAACTAGAAATGGTACATCAACTTGTAGTGGTTAAGTTGGTTAGGCAGGATTTAAATGTATCATAAGGGTCTCTTACGTATTTATGTATGTGGCAGGCAACAGTTTGTACAATTTTTTTCAAGTTGAAATCTTCTAAATATCAAGAGACAATCACTTAGGAGTTCCTTGACAAGCTCTTAGTCTTAAACTTCACGGCTCAGATTTTATGTTAGTCTTAAGCTCTAAAACACTAGACAGGAAAATCATACATGTGTTGATATTTAAATCTTTGTTTTACTACTTTAAATAAATAGTTTTTTTATACTTTCTTTTTTCAGATCATAAAGAGTACTAAATATACGAAGGATACTGAGCAGTTACGAACAGTAAACGATCAAGCAACAGTATGATTTTACAAGAAATGCTAGAAAGAGCGACATCGCGAACAAATACGAGGGCAGTGTGATAATTCCGTGACTTTCTGAATAAATAAAAACTTTTCGGCAAAAAAAGAGTTCTCTTTCTGAACATAGTATTCTTTAAGATCGATAAATTTAGTGAAGCGCCTTTCTAGCTTTTTCATTTCCTCCAAATAATAAGATTTCTCAAGACCCTCAAAATAGACATTTGTTTCAATGATAGCTTTTCCATATCCAAATATTCATTCAAAACGTGATCGCTCGGTTAAGATGCCAAAAGCCTCAGTCATTTCACTTACTTTCATTTTCCGCTCTTCAGATACTATTTCAATTGATTTTATCGGCATTTTCTGGCGTGAGGAACTTTTGGGGTGACCAGTACGTTTGACATCATTTGTGCTGGTACGACCACAACGAAACTCAGTAAAATAATTTTTAATCCTTTGAAATGATGGTGCAAAGTACCCATAATATTTATCAAGTCTTTCTTTGGTTTTGATGATGTTTTTTTTTTACTTAAAAAATAATGTTTAATCTGCTACGAAATCCACATTTTTAAAACTAACGATGTTGTGTACTTTCCAAACGCTGTCAAAAACAAACTAATAGACGCGGCTTCCTCAAAATTCGACAGTAGTCCAACAGTATGTAATAATTTACTGGACTAGTATTCGATTTAAAGCTCTTTCTTTGGAATTATTAAGTCACGTACTATACCAACAAAAAACGCCTTCACAAAACTGCTTATGGAAAAGCAGTAATTTTTGCTGGAACTCAGCTTAACCGGAATAATGTTCTTCGCGCTAAACGAAAAATGTCCTAGATGCCATCAGATATTCAAACCACTAAAGACGCTAAACATTTCCTTAAATCATCTTTAAGAAAATGCAATATTCCTGATTGCCAACTGAATATAACTGCAATGTCATCAGTACACACCTACAACTTTTTTTTGATCACTTTGAACCCCAAAAAAGCAGAAGTTTTTAAAATAAAACTTCAAATAGACAAAAAAGGCAACAATAATGAGACACAAAATAATGACAATTGCAATTGTAGAAATACAAGAAAATTTTGCAGAAATGAAGGACACAATAGTTCAGAGAAAAATGTTTAGGAATAAAAAAAAAATTGACAAAAATGCAAACGGATAGCAACCAGCATGAGTAAATGTAGTACGACGTTGAAATGATATATGTCAGCAATTAGCAATAGTGAGCTGACAAAGTTATTACTATTGATGCTGGCGTTGTCCTTTAAGAAATTCTGTGTATTTATATTATTTTTCACAGTTACTTCTATATGGGTATTATTAACCTTGATGATGTGACGTTTTTGCTGCTGCTTCTAGCTCACGTTGCCATTGCCATTCTTGAGATGCGACTTATTTCTTTGATAATTGTTATTTTTTGTTAACAAAGGACATAAATCATTGAAATAAACTTAGACTAAAAGCAAACTGCAAGCACTCATACGCGCATAAGCGCATTTGCATCACATTAATAAACAACTTTTATAGTCATAAAATCCGGCAGTGTTATTTATAGCACGCATTACCTTGTCATTTTGTTGTCACATCTTTGTCATTTTTATTATAAGTATAAGTAAGGAAGTTCAAGGTAGTTTACAAGGCGATATTTCTTAAAAATACTTTTCAAATTGAGCTTACAATTTGCCTTGCCCTGAACCTTTCACAGCTGTAATAGTTTAGACCTTCCAGAGCTGTTACCTCTAAGACTGTTAACAACTCCTTTTACTTCTTGGTCGGCACATAAAGCGGCGTAGCAGATATTGTTTTGCAAAATGTGATTTTCGAAAAACATTGTAGCACCAGTGCACCGATTTACTGTGTTTACCTATAAAAGTTAGCCGAGCAAGGAAGGGGTCTCCTATTTCACAGTTGCGTAGATTTTTAACTTTCTAAACTGTCAGTATTTTGACCACTTAACAGGAAATTTTACGGCCACTTCCAAGTACTTCCAAGTACTCTTCATTATGGTGATTAAATTTTATTTCATCTCGATAGCCCTACTCTTTTTACGCCGGCTTCACTTTTGATTTTTTGCTGTTAATCACTTCGCTTTGCTCCTGTTAGAGCTCCCTATTTCGTTAAACTGAAAATCAAATAATATTCTTCCGTAAGTTTTCCTACTACCGATTAGACTGACCCTCTGAAATTTTATTTACAGTCTTCTACAGACAAATTCTTTAAAAAAACAAAATATGAACTAATTAATAATTTCAGAACTAATTATCAATTGTCCTAAATTTAATATGTATGTATTGATCTTTTCAATAGATTCTGTCGTGCCTAACAGAAACAAACAGTACTTTGTTAAAGTTAATGGAAATGACAAAACACAAGATCAAATGTGCTTGCACAATTTTGCCATTGTATGCATCATATTTGAATGTGCTCTCATTCTGGATAAATACAACTTCCTCTACCTCTTTTTGCATACACAGCTAATTACATACAAATACAAGTACAGTTGGTTGAAATTTGTGCATCATTATTATTGTCGAGCTTTTTGTGAACATTTCAAGGTCTTTTTGTGTGCATTCTTTTGTTAAGTAAATAAAGACAATACAATGCAGTTAAGGGTTTGTTTGGTCTATTTGCAGGCTAACAATATTAAAATCCACATACCCATGTTCACACACACACACACACACACACACACACAAATGCACTACTATAAGAACAAAAACAAGCATTAAATAAATATTTTAAATTGTGTTTTTTTTTTTTTTTTTATCTTGGACCAGCACTCAGGGGATGATGACCCCTACACATGCAATGCATTGTGCTGGAACTAGTGGAAAGGGATAGTGATAGATATGAAAGGAGGTGAAGCTTCGTTCGTTTTTTTACAACTCTGCTTTTTTTCTGCACGTTTATTCGTAGAGCAGTGTTGCAGCGCCTCTGGTGGCGAGGAGGACATTACGAGTTTTGAAGCTGTGTTTGTTTAGTTTAGTAGCCACTTCTTTTTATTAATATTATTTTACTTCGCCGTTGATTGTGCTACTCAGTACCAACGAAGGAGGGCGCTCTGATGTTACATTGGAATTAGTATCAGCTGAAGTTGGTACTGTTCAGTGACCAGTGACCATGCCTTCGCCACTGAAACCTTCCGCCAACAACTGACACAAAGGCACACCAATGCACATCAGAGAAATGCGTGGTGTTTTTATTTCATGACTCTGTCTGACACTGGGTTTGAACCCAGGTCCTTCGGTTTGTAGTCAACGTGCTTACTACCTGAGCCAACGCCACCCTCAATTAATGGTTAAAATTTTCTGCTTGTCTGTTTTTGAAATTAAGTTGCTCTTCCCAACAAGTTCTTTAATTCATAGAAACTACAAACAATCGTAATGGCAATGTCAGTCGGTTAAATAAGTATATTGTTTTTTTTGCAGTTGGCGTTTTGTTAATTTTTTGTAAGAGGAAAATATTAAATATAATTTCTTTGGTTTTTGCCTTTTGGCCGTATTTCTGGTTTTATTATATTCTTTAACTTTTCTGCAATCCTGCCTCAGTTATTATCACTAACGTTAGTTTTCTGCACGGGAAATTTTAAATATAGAAATTTACAGATTTAAGAAAGTTTTGCATATTTTTAGGCTACACTAATGCACTTTAATACTGCATATATTAAAGCAATGTACATCATTTTGTAAACTTGAAGATTCTTAAAGATTACCCATACCAACGACCTTCTTGATTTCATCATATTCATAAAAAAAATTAAGTCAAAAGTTTTAAAAGAAATTCTTTGCAAAAAGTATATAAAAAGGGCATACATATAAGCACAACCTATAAACAAATTCACAACAGCATGCTACACCGCTACATGACTACAAATGCCGCTGGCTACAAATGTCGCCATGATTCATTTATACTTCAGTGGTGCCACTTTAGATTTTTTTAGCAATAAAATTACTAAATATATAAATATGTATAGCTAAAAACCGCAAAAGATTTTAAAATTTTTAACAAGGCGTAAAAACTCCTTAATGGAGGTAAAAACTTAAGGAATACGATATACATTGACATTCCATACATTTTTTAGAAAATTTCACGGCCTTCTCAAAACTTGGAATTTCACGTTTTTTGCAATGTGGATAACTTTTTTATTTTAATTTTCCCAATTATTAAAAGTTATTAAGAATTGTCGTCATTTTTGTAGTTTTTTTTTACTTTTTCTCATTCTTTGAATTCGTAGCTCGTTTTAGAAGATATTACCTCGCATGTCTTTTTCAAAATTTTGGAAAATTCGCGTATCTTCGCCATTATCGCGTATTGCTTGACCTTTTTATTGCTTCATTACAATTTTAAGATTTTACAAAAAGATAAACACAATAATTTTGATCTAATATGCAGAAATTTCATTGCCCTCATTTTTTTCCAAAAATTATTTTTACACAAAAAATTAATACCAAAAATTAACTGCAATTTTTGAATTTTATTTAATTTTACATTAAAAAATATTTTTCTGTACATATTTTGTTTTATTGTGAACTTCTTTTTTTGTTTGTTTTGTAGCCAACAAAAATAGAAATTAGTTTAATTTTACTACACGACAAAACAAGCATGGACAGCAACCTGCAGCCGTGTAGTCGTGAAAATAATCATTTTCATACACAAACAAGTATTCTATTTTTGACAGGTTGTAGTCGGCAGCGTGCTGTCGTAAATGTGTTTATAGCTATACTCTGATAAAGAATGACAAAATTTACATAGAAATTCAAGGGGAGCCCCGTAGACTAGTAGATAGCGTAGTAGACTAGTAGTCTGGGGGTCGCAGGTTCGATTCCTGCCTAGACCATGGGTGTTTCTGCAGACAAGCCAAAATGGCTTCGCTGTTTGTGTTTGTTCTTAAAAAAAAGTATTCTAAAACAAAGTTTGAAAACAAGGCGAATTCATAACAGGTAGTCTTGACAGCTCAGGTGATTATTTTTTGCTCATTGCATCTCCTTGCATTTTGCTCTGTTGTGTTTGTAAAAATTTGTTTATATTAGATTTATATATGTGTATTGTTTGATTTTGACAAAGAAACGAATTGAGGCGAGTCTATGTGTTACGAATTTGCCTTGGTTTGAAAATAAAACAAAAATATAAAACAAATACCTGTACCCAATTGCTTAAGCGACTGAAGCTGTTTTATTGCAGATTATTTAAGAAAATAAACACTTATTTTAAATTTCAGATTCCTAAAAAAGGAAAGATTATAAAAATATGCTTTCTTAAATTTAGACAAATACAAACAGATGTATATCACTCTATGTCAATTTTTTATTGTAAGTAAAAAAAATAAATAAATAAAAAGCAACTATAAATTGTACTTGCTCTTTTGCAAAAACAATTGCGCTAATCATTGAATACCGCTGACATACTAATTTATCCGATCCAAAACAAACAAACAATGACTATGAATAATAAATATAATTTCTATATGATTTTGTAGCGCTTATTAAATTTTATGTTCATTTAATATGAATTTAATAAAATGTGAACTTTAAATTACTTTGAAAAATGTTCTATAAATGTATGACATAACAAAATTTTTTAATTATTTTTAATTATTTTAATATGAATATCTGCATCGCATGTTCATTGAAAATAGAGGCATAATTAACATGATTATATTAAAATTAAAATGTTTGCCAAACTAAAATTGCCATTACATTTAATATATTATGCTCTTAGGACATGCTTTACGTAAAAGGAGTGTTATGTTTTAGCACTCCTTGATGGCCTTGCAAAAAGGGAAAGTTAATAAAATATTTTTGGGAAAATTTTGTTAATTAAATGAAATTGACTACATGTATATTGTCAAAGGCGGATCCCTCTAGGATATTTTGAATTAAAAAATAATCAGATGATGGGTGCTCATGGCGTACATGACATTTACCCAGGTGATCTAATTTAACTTTTCATGTCTTTTTTAAAAATTATCGCACTAATTAAAATCATATTCATTCTCAGGCAACATTGCAAAATTAATTTAAGCCTGACCAACAAAACGTTTTAATTAATTGAATTGAAATTGAAAACAGTTCTACAAAAATGTTATTATTATTATTATTGGCTTTGTGTGTCTTCGAATTGTTTCATTTCATAAATCTACCAAATTAAATTTTAAATTTCGCACAACTTGATCTCATTTCGTTAAGAATTATTATACTAAACAGAAAGAAACCCCATTTTTATGATAATTTCGCCTTTGTTCTTCAGAACAAAAACTAAAACTATGCGAAAGAAAAACAAAGCCACTCGTACTTACATAGTTGTCATAATTTTCATTGCAATAAAAAGTGGATACCAAGAGTAACAACAGGATAAAATGCAATATAACGGCTTTGTCTATCTATTATCTGTAGTTTTTTTTCGCAAAATAAAGTGAAAAACAGATGAAGAAAAAAATAAAGAAAAATAAAATTAAGTATACACAATTGCATTTGTATGAAATAGTAGCAACAATGATGTTAGGAAAAAACAAAACAAACAAAAAAAGACAATAGAAAAAGATAACTAGATAAAGTAGTAATACTGACCTGACCTACTATTTAGTCGAGGGAATCCAAATTGTTGGTTTAAAAAAACACAAAAAGACACAATGATGGCTCCGTTGGAGTCACTGTTTGGTGCACTGCTCCAAAAATGTCGCTGTCGTACAGAAGCACGTACACACAAATAACACTTTTTTTGGCGTCTTTTTCACTTTTCCTAAAACAAAATTTCACAATTTTCTTGTTTTCTCTTTTTTATACTCGTAATATTCACGCGTTGTTTAAACGTCGTTTTCCTCGTATTTTGTTATTAACACTGACTACTGTAAAACAGATTTCTTAAAACATAACACAAAATTTTTTATAAATAGTATTTTGTTATACTTGATTAATTGTATATATTTTTTGCATTAATAAAATTAACAAAAAAACAAAAAGAAAAATTAAAAAAAAAATTAAAATATGTTAGCTATATTTTTTAATTTTGAAGGACTAAAACTGGATCTTCTTAGCACAAACATGCACTAGCGAGAATTAAAAAAAAGTAAAACTAATGCCCGTTCTTCACAAGAAGATTTCCCACATCACTTTCAAATGATTTTCCCTAACTACCTGGAGTTCTTCAAGTCTACTGCGACGTATTCGAGACAACAGAAAGGTGCTTATCATAAGACATTATATCTTCGATCAGACAAATTTTCTTTTGGCATTATGACAACCATTCGACGCAGCCTAACGCTATTGAGAATTTGATTAATTAAAATTTTTCACAATATTTTATACATTTCTATAAACAAACATTATAATTGAATAAAGAAATTTTTTTGCAATTTACAAAATTTTCGCCGGTGCAGAGAGGCGTTAATGAACTTGCTGTCTAGTACAGATGAGCTCCTGTACCAAAGCACACGAGGCAAATCTATTCCAAGTATTTTAAAATTGGTAGTAGGTATATTTTTGATTTTGTGTTTGGGGCTCTTACCAACTGAGCGTTGGATATGAATTTGCGCTTGCTCTTGCACTGCCCGCGTTGCCTTTGGTGCTATCTACGGAGCTATGTATGTATGTATGTATATGTTTTAGGAATTTGTATGTATTTAGCAAACACTGATAATATGCAACTGAACTGCAACAGGCCAAAAACATATTCTTTACTAAAAGTATCTTACACCTGCATAAAATGAAGAAAACTCGTTTAAAATTAGTATTTAAACCGAACCAAATTAGTCTTAAACCAAACTCCCTTCTGCTATTCAAGTTCATTTGTTTCAATATGTTTTCATCGAAAATCTGGACAAAATTATAGAAATAGATCACCACCATCGATATTGTTCAAAGTGGTTTTGAACATCTATTTTATATAAGCTGTTGATATTAACTTTTGAGCGAACAATATTCGATTACCTTTGAACTAAAAATTCCAATTACTCTCATTATCAATCATTTTTCCAAACTGTGATACAGTTTCGTAAGCAAAATTGTGTTCGATAACAAATTCTCATTGCTCCCAGCTCACAATACAAATTCAGCATGCCTTCTTTACATTACTAAATAAAATGGTTAGGAATTCTAATATGATACTCAGGTGAATCAGCCTTTCAGACTCTCGAACAATAGCATTACACTTCAAGCGAAGAGGCATGCATGGACATGTAGACAGTACAGGGATTTGAAAAACTACGTTCAGCATTTCAACAGACGGGATCGCAGGCTGACTTCATTTCAATAACGCGGGACAAGAACTACTTTCTAAATGTGTATGATGGCCTAACGTGAGGTTCCGTCAGGAAAGATACTTAAATACCTAGACGTTTTTCTTTTTAAATTATTTTTACTCTTAATAATAATCTTTTAAAACATTCCCCTTCTTATAATAATCTGTTTAACGGCATATTTAACACAAACAAAAATAATCAAAACACCCAAAAATCCCCTTTAGTCACACTCTCTTCTTAATAAAACCGCATGAATAACAAACACACTAAGAAGAAACAATGAATAAATCAATAAGACAGAGAGACAAATCATAAATAAACAACAAAAATAACGAAGTAAAGCACCTACATAGATATAATAGTATGTACATATGTATGTACTTAGTATTCAGATATGATATGTACGAGTATATTATAATAAATGAATACAAATTAAAGTTAATTTAAAAAAATAATAAACAACAAAACATAAACTAGTTTTTTGAAACGTTGATTGTTTAGTTGTTGTTGTGTCTTTTTTTCTTAACATTTGTTTGTATGTAGTTTGTTAATTTTAACAGCATTAACTGCTGTTGTTGTTTTCACTATTTTTTGCACACCAAATGACGTGATTTAAGAAAACTTTAAATTATTTCCTTTTCATTAAATACAAATTGTTTTCAATAATAAACAATTTCTTAGCTATCTTCTAAATGAACTTTTTATAAATGCACAAAACGTTTACTTTTGTATGATGAAATAAGTACATACGTAAGTATGAAGAAACAAGTTTAATTTAATTGGAATGAATATTTTATTATTCCTTTATCAATTTTCACTTTATTATAATTTTAATTTTTTAGCCTCTTTATACACTTACGTTTGTTTTTTTTTTTAATAATTAAAACACAATTGAGTTTACAATTATTAAATCAGTCCGTTTGCGACTTAGCGAAATTTAAACACTGAAAGCCGAGTCAATATACAACCTCTATACTCAGTAACACGTTTCCAACTAAATGGAGATGTTTTAGCTACTGAGCCTCGGCTCCACTTTACTTATTTCCACAGTCAAATGCGAAAAAACAGTATTGTTTTTGTTGTATTTAATAATTTTACAGAGTATCCAAATGTTATGCTCCAAAGTTCTTGCTCTCTACACATAACCGATTTAACATTTGTTTTAAATCTCTTAAATTTCATGCTGTTAGTATTATTATTCTGTTAATGTTACTTTATGACTTTTATGAAACCACACGTCACTATATTCATTAGTCTGAAATGATATTACACGTGCATTTTTTTATATTTCGACCTCTTAGTGCCAAATTATTGTAACAAACATTAAAGACGAACATATCTGAAATGAACATGTAAAAAGATTTAACTTTTTTTCATATCAGCAGCGTTGTCTGTCAGCTTCCTATAGGATAGATTCACTCTCAATTTCGTTAATTAGTCTTAAAATTTCTGTTTTAGCTTCGTAGCCATTTTCTATTCCTTTTTTAATGTTAGACTTTGCCTCAATAAGGCCAAATTTAATTTTATTTATTTCGTTTTTTTTTTTTTTTTGGAAACAAAATAATTTTAACAAAGTCAATTCAGCGATAATGCAATTTCATTTAATTTTATCCTATTAGTTTTTAATTGACAACAAGGCAGTTCAATATATTATAATGAAGATTTTGTGTCTTTATAATAGTTGATGGTTGCACAGAAAACGAAAATATTGTAGTTATGTATATTTATTAAAGGAAACATTTTTTTACAATATTTTTTGGAGAAATTGTGTGTCGTTTTTGTATGTAATTATGTAATTATGTATATGTACATACATATGCATAAATAAATAAAGTGCAAAAAGGATTCCACTGATTTATTTTTAAAATAACTAAATACTTAAAATATATATACATACATTTTTGTAAATATGTTATGACTCAAAAAATGCGATTTTTTAATTAATGATGAAGAATTAACTACCATATTAGTCTTCATATTTTGTAAAAATTTCTTTCAAATATCTTGTATACATACCTTTTGAGAGGAAATTTTATTATTTTTTCTTAAAGTTATATGCAAACTGAAAGTCTTAAACTCGTTTTCTGCAAAACAACTTTTTTCTGCAACAAATATATATTAATACAACAAATTATAAAATCCAGAGACAAATTTTCATTTAAGAGGTAAACTTGTTTGAACTTAAAAAACAATCAAAATTAAGCAAAGAAAATTCGATAATAAATATTTATAAATGCTACAAATATAAATCACGTAGCTCTTCTGGAACTGTAGATAATATTATATTTGATATTTATTTATCATGTAGATCTAGGTAAATATGTATGTATATTGAGCGAGTTATTTCAAAACGTCAATCAGAGTTCATAAAATATATCGTTAGCCGAAATACTGAATCATGCAATTAACGAATAATTCAATATCGAGTTTTATATTAGTTGTCGCGTACATTATAATATAATTCACAATATGGATTAATAGTTACGTAGTTTTGCATTTCAGCTAACGATATACATATCGTGCAAATAATTACACATGAGATTCACATACAAATAATAATTGCACACAACAAATATTACATATTCGTTGAATTACAACTTATACACAAGTGGCAGCACTGTCTGTTAATGGTATAAAATGTTTTCATCTGTTCATATTTCTCTCAGTTTGCTTCTTTGCTGTTAAATCTCTTTAAATGTATTTGATGTTGCTGTTGAACAGATTTTTTGTTGATGTTTTTCAATGAGTTATGAGTTGGGTATTTTTTCACTTTCATGTTTAATGAAAATAATTGTTTTTCAATAACAACAGGTGTGTTTTTTATTGTTTATTTTTGTAACTTCAAGATATTGTTGTTCTATTGAACACATCAAGAGTAAGGTGTTTGTTACAAGTTTATCACTTGAATCACCTAAAATTTGGGCCACATGAGCATTTTAATGCGACCGTTTCACCGGTTCCTGAAGTATGCAATTATGTTTACGGCTTTGAAAGCGTGTCTATTTGAGAGGCTGATGAAAATAGTCCACTGAAAAAGACGTTAATTTTATAAAACCAATAATTCAATTCACAAGTGATGATGTGAACGTTTTAAAATGTTTGTGACGACACCGTCTGAAATAAACTAACAACTGTTTAAAGGTATAGGATGAGCGTATACCAAAAATAAAAATCAAATACGTTGATTGAACTAATCACAATCTTTTTAATTTACTAGTTGAATTGCTTTAAATTTGCTTTTATACAATTAATTGTGTTTAAAAAATGTTCACATGCATAAGTATGTAATGCAATAACAGCATTTAACATATTTAAACATTTAACATAAGCTCTGATAAGATGACCACTGTAATAACATTCCTGTAAACTTTACATTGAAATTTTATGATGAGAAGAATAATAACTTTATAAACAAATTTAACAGGAAACTGTTATCCCTTTTTTTGTTCAGTGTTCTCAGTTTGGGAATTTATCGACAAATCGGGATTTGTTTTCCAAGTTTCGAAACAAAAATTTCCTTTTGGGAATAACATTTTGTTTGAGATTTTCTTCATACCGAATTGTTTTATTATCTAGTATCGGAGCTTGGAAAAAGTTGTATAATTTATATTAAAAACTTTTTTTGAAACAAATTACAATCAATCAATTCTAACCAGTTTTGTGTTAATTTGATATTATCATAGACACTATTATGTATGTATGGCCCATACAATTAAGAAGAAAATCCAGAAATAATTATTTTTCAAGGCTTTTTCAAAATATGTTCTTATTTAAGATTTATGTTTATTTGTGCTTTTCATAGCCACTAAAAAAGATTTTTATTTCTTTGTCAAAATCTCTTTCCAAAAAAGCGATCACCGCAGCTAGAAACTTGATAAGGAACCATAATATATACGTATGTATAATATACTTTATGGGGTCGGCAAATAATATTGTAGAAAAACAAAATATATGGGCAAGTCCCAGAAGCAGTCCACCAACCAAAAAGTTTTGAAATTTATACAACTTATTTTTTATTTTTTTTGAGGAATATTAGTCTAAATATATAATTTTATAAATAAAAGAAAAGCAATTCGATGATCATTAAACGCAAAAATTATATCCAAATACTACCCTACCTAAGATCTTCTAATTTCATAACAAAAATTAACAATTTTTAGGTATTCATATCATTACGTCAGTGGTAATGAAGATGGCCCAATCGAAACACATATTTTTATACATTCAATTCACTTCAATTTTAGTAAAAAAAATTTTTACTTTACTATTTTGGAAACATTGAAATTAGGTATGAACAGCCTGTTCGTCGATATCGAAAGAAAACTTTCTTTCGTATAATTACATTTAAAACAAAAACAAAATTTTAAAAGTCGTTTTTGTTTCAAATGTAATAATTCGATAGAAACTTTTCTTTCGATATCGACAAACAAGCAGGAAATTTCAGAGTAGAAAACAGATTGGAAAAAATGTAACGACCAGCACGTAGCGTGCATCACAAAAGATTCACGTCTTTTGATAAAAAACGAAAAATAGTTTTGCCTGTAAATAAGTTTTTAGAATTATCTTATCTTATTTGCTTTATTATACTAAATTCCCTAAAAATTACGAAAATACACATTAACTTTCAAAGTTACTTCCGTTTTGTGCAGCGTGCGTCAGAAAACTTTATGATCATTTATTTCGCGAGAAATAACTGCCAAAAAACTATATTTTATGCCATTCGAAAGAACACTTACATTCTACTAAACAAAATGCTTAAGTTGAAAGTACCTCTTTTAAAAGACCAAAAAATTTTATATATTAATGTGAAAACGCGTACGAATGTAGCAGGACTTGCCCATATGTAATAAGCTGACATGCATAGATTTTCCACCTGCGGTGACGAGAATAAAATTACGCTAAACGAGTTATGGGATCAGTTGAAATTTGATTTTGAAAATTTAAATTTTATTTTTTGCTTTGATTATTTTCGCTATTTCACTCATTCTGTTTTTTGATACACAACAAGCTGTAAAAGATTTTGGATACTTTCATTGTCTTCCAGAAATACCATTCACAAAGTCAATGAATCAATTCACAAACTATTGTCGGAGTTGTATTACAATAAAATTTACAATAGATTTGAAAAACTAGTAGTACTTTCTTTAAAAATTTTTTTGCAACACATTCAACGCTTTTCCTATGTTCTTCAAATGTCCTTTGTCAAATTCCTCAAAGAAAACAAATTAATTGTTGTTTGAAATTTGTTATATAAATAGCCGAACTTCCATAACTCGAACTTCTATAATTCGAATTTTCTTTAACTCGTTCCAATTCGATTGGCAATAGCGTTAAGAGAGAAAATAACTTAAAATTATTCTACCGTAACTTGAACTTCGATAAATCGAAGTTCTCCATACCACGAACGAAATTACATGCATATGAACTATATAACTCGAAGTGATTTGCTCACTTATCATCTGGTCTCTTTCATACACATTATTGAAGTGCATTGTTTTGAATTAAAGTTACGTGGAACGGCGAGTGATGGCGATGGTTCGGTGGAAGAAACTTTTCTGTAGTCCTCCAGAAAGGATGTAGAAAATGCTTTTTGAAAATTCAATTTATATTTGAAAACTATAAGATAATTTTTACATCACTATATCTTACTTATTATAAGTATGTATGTTGTGTTCAGTAATATTTAATATACAGACATACGAGTAATTGCAGTTGTTTTTTTTTCTTCAAGAAATAAATTCTGTAACTCGAGGTCTCCGTAAGTCGAAGATTTTTTGGGATGATGAATAATCGAGTGATTTAAGTTCTTGCAAATTTTGAATATTAACATTTAAGTAATTTTAATTATTTTCTAATCGAATACTTTAATATTTCTTTTGTTTTTTTTAAGTTTGACGACAACGCGTACTTACGACTGCCTGTTTACAAGTTTTATATGTTTTGAACAAGTGACGATTTAAAAAAAAATTATGAAACCTTTATCATTATTCCATGAATCATAAGTTGTTATTAATTAACAACATACTAATTAAACTCCACTTTGAGATCCGAATATCATCAGTAGCATCTAATATTTTGAATTATCTATAAAAAGAATCGTAATGCTACGAGTAATATTAAAATAAGCGAAAGGAATTTCTAGTGCCTACCCTCGTAAATGTGCTTAAATCTATGAAAAGAGAACAACTACATATATTTGGCTCATTACACTTTTTTGCATGCAAAAATATATTGAAAAGTTAGACAAACACAGCAAATGGCACAAGGAAGGCGCAGACAGACAAACATGAATTTAAATAAAATTCATCCAAAAATGCATGTATATGTACGAGTATATGTATTTATCAACCGTCAAATCAAAAATTTCTTATTATTTACAAATTAAAATTCACTTGCATTCTTGCAGTTGCACTTGAATCAGTTAAATATGTTTGTGTGTTTGTGTGTTTATTAGTTTTGTATGCTTTTATGCTTTGAGATAACAGTGATAATACTTCCTTTATGGGCAAAAGTTCATACATATTAAAAACTTATCCTACTTAGTTATTTGTTTATCTATTCTCTTTCCTTGATGCAATCTAAATGGAGCCGTAAAGGAATGGGGTCTTATATTTGAGATTGTGTTATTTTTTGAATGAATGAAAGCATAACTTTGCCGACCCAGGATAGTGTCCGTTACATAGATGATGTATTGCAATCCTAGATAGATAACTGAGTACACGTTAGGGGCATCCACACCTTGGCCTGATAGTACTCTTGTTATATCTGGTTCTATGGGAAACAATATGTTCTTAGTGCTCACACAATGTTGAATCGATTGTTGAGGTGGCAAAACTTGCTTTTATAGCACAACATAGTCTTCCTTTATCCCGTTACATTTAGTTAATCGTAGCCCAATTTATGTTTTTTTCGATACCATGCGTTGGTGCATTATCATGTTAGAAGCCCTCTTTTTCTTCGGCAAATGCAATCGTTTCGGCATCAAATAAAATCGATACCAAATCGCTTCATCACCTGTGAAAAATATTTTCCCTTTATCGCTTTCCTTTTTTAAAGTCAATTAAAGAGAGTGACGACAACTTTTTGAATCACCTCCGTGGAACTTAATAAGCCTCACTTAACGACTAAAAATGATGGTGCACAGTATCTATCAAGAAACAACAATTGCAATCATAGACTGCAATTTGTTTAAGGTGCTTCGAGATTTACTTAGCTTGCCGACAATCATAACACTGCAACCAAATTCGTTCATGATTTAACACCTTTACACCTCCGCAAAACAGAGTTATTTAAATGTTATTTTTTTTCGCAATTTGATGCAATTTCTTTCATAACTACAAGTAAATTTGGGTTATTTGGTCACACATGTAAAAGTATTATTTTCCACTAACGTCTTTCGCTGTGTTTGCCAATTTTAAAAATATAAATTTTCCTCTTAAACAAATAATAATAAAATTGCTTTTTTTTAATGCATTCAAATCGACAATTTTTTTTATCATTTCAATAACATTTATTTGATCCAAAAATAACAAATAGGAAAAAGCATCATCAGAAACGGTCAAAGTTTTAAGATTCTATTGGATTCTGATGATATTTTGTGATGTTTGTTTTTATTCCTCTTTAAGTATCTGCATAATTTGGAATTGATTTTAGCCAAATGCAAATAAATGCGATGGACATTTATAGCTCAATGTGTGACAGTAGTAACGCCATACATATACATAAATTAACTTTTAGAGTAGAAGGATCATTGCTATTTCTTTAGTTTTAATTTCCTACAACTTTTTCGGTTTTTATGAAAAGAAAAATTTATGAATTTAACTGTGACGGGATATCTCTAGATGATACACATGGAATTAATTCAGATATCATCCACCAAAACCGCAATATAGTTTTAAGCGAGCACATGGAATGGATCAGTGATTTACAATTTGCACGAAAAATTATAACTTAAGACAGTCGACAATAAACGTACTCGTTAAAGTTTTCATACTATTTATGTACTTAATAAGTACTTTTTGCAGGGACCATAAATAAAGGTTATCGAAAAAATTTTAACTCAAAAATTCCCTGTGTTAGAGTCAATGGAGACATATACTGTCATAAACCAATTGATTGGCGAGCTCTTACAGAATCTATAGGAAGCTTAAAAAACGATCTCATCTCCACAGTTAAAAGTTATTTTTCAACGGAAAAATAAAAGATCAGATGAAGCTCTTAAAAAAGAGTTTTATTTTTCCGTCATAAAATAAAACTCCGTCTAAAATAAAACTCATTTTGTTTACTTTTTTAGGAGTTTTATTTTTTTTCGTCTAAAGTAAAACTCATATTGTTTATTTTCTTCTCTTTTACAATCTCTTTTTTATTGCGTCTATCTGATATAATGTGTGTAGTTATTTATTTATTTGATTTAACGAAAATAACTTTTCCAAATTTTCTGTAGAAATATTTAAACCAAGATTGTGGTTGAAAATTTTGGAAAAGTTTCATATAAAGGCTATTTAAAAAAGAGGGTAAAAAATAGGGTATTTTTAAGCAAAATAGGGTCAAATTTTTTGTGAACAAAAAAAATATTTCTTCAATTAAAAAAAAAAAACAAAAACGAATTTTAAAAATTAATTAGATACACTATAATAAAATAAAAGTAATGAATTATACATAATTGAATTATAAAAGAATTCTAAAATTAAAAATTCACATGAACATTCCAATGTTAGTAATTTTATCAAAGAAAAGAAGTTACTTTTACAAAAACTTTTGATAATTTTTTAGAAATACTTTTTCTATATTTTGTAATTAATTCTTCCCTTGGAGTCTATTCTTTCAGCTCCATTTCGAGCAAATTGCGAGAAGAAAGCATGGACTCACAAGATTCTGTTTTAAGTTTATTTGTAAGTTTATTTTGAAAAAATTTGTTCAACCAAAGCACTACTATTAGGCAAAAAAAATATATTTGTAACGTATTCATATAAATTTGATTATATATTTTCATCAAATCTGCTTTCAAATTTCCTATCTCGAACCAAATATTTTCTGCGTTAGTTATTTTACGTATATCTTCATATTTTTTTGCTGTTTATTAATATTGTATTAATTTTCAAAAATTGTTAAGAAGTGTCATAAATTTTGTTAAAATGATACAAAGGGATAAATTAAAAAAGGGTCATAAAAAGTGTCATTGGCATGAAAAAGGTTCAAAAGTAATACTTTAGTGCCACAATTGCAACGCTTATTTGAACGAAGGTCACTCAACACCGATCAATTTAAGATTGGAGAATACTCTTTCCACGCTTACCTGGGTTGCAGGAACATACTGCACGGATATGTATTTTTTTTCTTCCCAGAAGTCAAAAAGAGGTTTCTTAATCGGTAACAGCCTTGGACAAAAATGATCAATTTTAAAGAAAGCTCTCTTTTCGTCCTCATTATCATTTTCTTTCTTTCTTTCTTGTTCGATATCTACATTTAGCAAGTTCAAATACTGCCCTAAAAGAGATGTATAAGATTGAGATGTATCGCAAAAATCCTTTTTTAAATTGCTTTCAATTGCAATACAATATGATTATAGTAGGAGTTCATTTACAAAGACGGGAAAAACAAATCTTCTCAAATGAGTTTTATTTTATGACGGCAAAATAAAACTTTTTTATGAAGAGTTTTATCAGACCTTTTATTTTTACGTTGAAAATAACATTTTCATAAAATTACTGTTATAAAATAATTTGTTTGATATCGACAACTGTTATTTACGGTCCTTGAATTTTTGTGAGTGATTTCTCAAAGGTGTTTATTTTCTGGTTAACCAAAATTTGAATAATTGCAAAAACCCTTTAAGTGCTGTTTACAGTAACTTAAGGTATTTATTTGTCGGCCGTTCTGCACTTAACTGCAATTTTTAACATGAGTTTTCCTTGGAAATATACTTTCTTTGCAAAGGATTTTTAACTAGATTTCTAACATATTTTAACGTGGCAACGGGATTTAATTCTCAGGTTTGTTTAAGCTCGTTCGAAGAAATAAGCTGCTTTAAAAATCACTTCTGAAGTTATTTGTGATTTTGCTGTTTATACTTTTAGCTCACTTTTTGGTTTTTGGTAAAAAAAACTATCAAATGAAATATTTTTTTTGCATTCGAAAAAAATTGTTTAATATTATTTTGTATTATTCAAGTTATTCGGCTTCTTACAGAAATCGACCAAGATTAAAATCTCCGTGTGACTTAATCGTTTACCCGAACAACACAAAAATTCGATTATTTGAATACTCCAATCTGAATGCAAACTTTATTGTATAGAAACATTTGTAAGTTGTGTACGAGTGTGAGTACAAGTACTTAGACTACTACAGTATCTCTTTAGATTACATCCGGTCAGAAGGATATTTGTCGCCATAAAGCCACTAGCAGCTTTTGTGACTTTCGAGTTTTTCAAACAAATACAAACAAACCAAGATTTGAAAGAACATATCGATATAAAAGAAATGTGTGTATGTGTGTCAATTTTGCCAAGCCAAAGAGAATTGATATGAGTAACATGTTGTTCATAAAATTCGATAAAATAAAATTGAATATATTTGCAAATTTACAGAAATGTTTCATATTATAAAAAAATGTTCTTTGAATTTAGAAAATATTCAGCAAAGATAATTTCATTTATATATAAAATTTAGACTTGAAAAAGCTTCTGCTATTATTTCAATTTCTTCTGTAGTTGATTAAAAAAGCTTTCACTGTTTGTGCCAGGCATGAGTAAAAAACTTGTAACAAAAAAAGTTAAAATATTGAGAAAAACATGAGAATGATAAAAATGATTATTGTACTTTGAAAAACAAGAGGCATATTTACTCGTATAAGCAAATAGACACCCAGAAATAGAGATTTAATATCTCAAGTTATATTTATTGAACTTGGCCTGCCACACTACCGTGCGCCTTAATGTGTTACCAAATAAATGGTTTTTACTATGCGGCACAGTTTTTTTATTGGATTTTATTACCAATTGTTGTTTATGATATAAAATAATAATGAAAAAAATTATATAATAGTGCATCGGCCAAAGAAGGCTTTTAAATTGAAGAAGTTTAATTCACTCCACTTCTTTTACACTTTAAACATTAATATGTTAGTTAGTTGTTTAGGGTTTTTTTCCAGTCATCTATTATCGACTAAAATACACAATATAATTTTCGCCCATAGAATAAAAAATGTTGATGTAGGCATTTTTATACAATTTTGTAAGAAGCCAATACAGCACAGAAATTAGACGCCACAAAAGAATACATAAATGAAATCTAAACGTCTTTTATTATAAAACACACAAATCTGATAAAGATTTGTTCTGCTCGTTCTTAAGCTAAATAGCAATTTTGGTTTATTAGCGACGTTTTGTAGAATTAAAGCCGAACAATATGTGCAATTAAATAATGATTTAATTTGTTTGTGGGAAAAATATTTCTTACTTAAACTTGTCATTTAGAGACAAAGTTTTTGCAAAAAAAAACTTTAAAAAGTTATTTTTCCCTCATGCTTTTTATATCTAATTTTCACGTTTGACATTTTTAATTCTATAAACTCAAAAGGTACAAATCGTACTTAATTGTTATCATCCGATATGTCTGAAACTTATAGCAGCCTGCGTAAAAATTTAACTATTTGGCATTCAAAACAGCAAATTAGTAACTATTCGGTTATTCTTGAAAGCGCTGAGTTGACCGGAAGTTCGACAACTAATCGATATTTTGTGCCACAGATCTCTAAAATATTCAAAGATTTGCAGGACACTTCTAATAAAAGTCAGTACAGAGGCTAGAGAATCCCGCCTAATATCATATGAAAATATCAGGGTGAAAAGCCTGACCTAATAAATTATACAAATCAGTACATTCATAGGGAATGTGTGCAGCAGTTCCATATTTGTTCTTGCATAAACGACAAAAAGGTGAAAGCAACAAGATTTTTTTAGACTGAAATGGCCAGAGAGAAAACTGAAAGCCAGTTCTATGTTATTACTGCTGTATTAAAGGATACCACAATACGAAAACGGTTCCATCAACGCTTTAGTCTATCTCTTGCAAAGTAATTTCATTATTCCTTATTAATGAGTTAAGCATTAAGAAATTGACATCACAAAATGACTTTGAGCCCATAAGGAGAATAGCAGAGCAGCCTGCCTGGCTAATTTAGCTGCACCTTCGTTTCGCTGATGTCCACTACGACCAGGTGTGCTGTTAATAAAAACCTTTCTAACTACTGATAGCTTTTGTAGTGAGTCAAAGTACTCCAAATAAAGCTTGGGATCTAAATACCGGAGACTTGTTCACACACACGTTGGCCATTTTCCCAAGAGCATAGATTTCTTTACGTTGGGTCAACAGACACCAGCGCTATCCCTTAAATAGTATCATCGTATACTTCTATACTCCACAAGAGATGCTCCACCTATCACTGAGCAAATTACAGTCAATCCAGTCACTCGACGCCTAATCCGATAATTTGCAACAGGATAATGTACTCAGTATCGATGAGTTCTCGTAGCCAATACAATAAGTAGAGTGTTCAAGATCCATCATGCAAACGATCAAAGTAAGGCCTCAATG
Organism: Gymnocheta viridis; assembly: GCA_956483585.1. NCBI lineage: Eukaryota > Metazoa > Arthropoda > Insecta > Diptera > Tachinidae > Gymnocheta > Gymnocheta viridis. Next base: position 45,370,371 of record OY101441.1, read on the forward strand.
GCCAGGACTAAGTGAGTCTTCAGTACAGTGGTAGCGAGAAGGCAAGCCAACCTCTCGATATTGCGTAGTTTACTAATCGCTACAACTTAGAGACTTGTCAGCTACCATACAATCGTGAGATCTAACTATAAATTTATAGATCCAGATGACCTTTTTTGGACTCCTATCGCAGGTACAAGCTGGACAACTCTGCACTGCCCACATTGCCCTAATGAGTTTCTGGATTGCGAATTCACCATCGCGTTTTCATGATACCCTTCTATCTAGAAAAGTACCTAAATAGTTGACAGCGTAAGAATGAGGGATGCTATATCCCCTTAATGAAACTAATCGATGATCAAGTGTTCTCTTACGAAATATAAGTACAATAATAGTTTTATCTGGATAAACTAAAATACTGTTCTTCCTACTTTATGTCATGATAGTATCATTCATGACGTCTGAGAGAAAACAGCCGAATTTTTTGATTATCTGTGTAGCCGATCATCACTTCGTGTCCACGGTCACTGGGATTTTGAAGAAGTTACACTGAGAAAAGGAATGGGGATAGAACTTCAACCTGAGGACATCCATTAACTGCATTAATAGTAACCATGTCTACTCTTTTACGTGTCCATATCTCAAAAGCGTGGTCGAATCCCTTTTGCATGAGTGATTTGTCTTTTCAATTATAATTTTCTATGTGCGGCAAGACACATGAGAAGATTTCTCCTGGCCGATGAGCCTTCTGAATTTTTTCAACAAAATTTTTAATTGCATGATCAGTAGATTTCCTTTTGGCACATGTACACTGATCCACATGCAGGAAAGTGCCTTTCAAAACCGTTGCTCTGATGTGAATAGTCCATAGTTCCATCGTTTTCAGCAGAGACAATTTGAAGGTAATTCGTTTTGTACGATTTGACCAGATTTTCTGGCCTATTTCTCTGGTTTTGGGATAAATAAAATATTAAATGTTGCCTCTCTATTTAAAACAAGCTTTCAATGCCAGTTTATCAATGCATCTTTGAAAGATTGACGGAGAGATAAGATCACCGCCAGGAGCCTTGAAAGGCCGAAAAGTAGAAACTTATTTTATGCAATCACAATGAAAAATTATTTTGTACTCGTGAAAAGATTTTAAAAAATTTTTGCTGGCTTAAAATATGAAATATTTCCAAAGTTTTAGTATATTTTGAAGGTCACTATCGGCTAATTTGATGATCACTAGCATCAAACCAATGCATCTTGCTATTTTACAAGGCTGAATTAAGTTTTCCAACTACTAGTGCCGCAACTGCAAAAGGATGAGTGAATAGCTGATTGTTTTTTTTTTTTTTTAACTTGGGCCAGCACTCAGGGGATGGCCCCTACATATGCAATGCATTGTGCCGGAACTAGGAAAATTGGTTATAGGAAGGAGGATAAAGGGAGTAGTGTTTGTGGACGTTCGATTTGAACTTTCCCACACTGAAAGTAACAGGAAAGACCTCTGCAGGAAGTTTATTCCACATGCGAACTGTTCGGCTAAAGAACGAATTTTCTCTGTAATGCGTAGTGCGATCCACTGGCATATCAACCACAAATGGATGCGCTCTTAACGAAGAACGTGTTGTTCGTACAAATGAGCGGGTTTCGGGAACAAGTTCCCTGATTTCATTAGAGCACATTCCATTGTAGTAGCGATAAAACAGTGAAATACATCCCACATTGCGTCGATGCTCCAGTGAGTCAATAGAGTTGGCTACCCTACTGTCACCGATGAGCTTCTTCGCCCTCTCCTATACCCGGTCGAGTATCTTCAAAATAGACTCTGAAGCACCGGCCCATACATGAGAGTTGTATTCCATTTTCGGTCGGATATAGGTGGTGTAAATATTAAGGAGATCAGATGGAGTGAAGTATCTCTTACACCGTCTTAGAAAGCCGAGGCACTTGAATGCTTCTTTTGAAACCTGAAAAATATGATCAGTCCATCGAACATCACATTTAATTTTCATGCCAAGAACATCAAGAGTTTCTGATTCCTCAATATCTACACCACCCATTATTACAGATGAAGCAGCATGATTGTACGTACATTTGTGTGTAAGCATACAACACTGGGTCTTGCGAGCATTAAATTCGACCCTATTCGCACGTCCCCATTCATGAATTGCTAAAAGATCATTATTTATCGAATCATTCATATTTTGCCTCATTGCCGCGATCTCCGGCAGGCTTGGTCTGTTATTGAATGAATATGAATGGCACATGCTGCTGTCATCTGCAAAAGAGTAGATAGGATTGGAAGTTTGAAGTAGAAGGTCGTTTAAGAAAATAAGAAAAAGTGTGGGAGAAAGAACGGATCCTTGCGGTACCCCTGAATTAATCTTGAACTCGTTTGATGAGATCCCTTCTATAACAACTCGTATAGTGCGATCTCTAAAAAAGCTTGATATAAATCGAGAGAAGACATCACCGACACCAAAAGCAATAAGTTTTGTCAGAAGTGCACCATGCCAAACTCTATCAAACGCCTTGGAAATATCGAAGAATGATATCCCTTCGGTTTACACTTTATTTGTGACACTGCACGTGAGCATTCAATATCAGTGCAGTTGAATAGAAATTTTAAAATCAAAATACAACACTAACAGTTTTACCGCGAATTGTTGACATTGTATATATCAATGTTTCCTACGTGTTTGTGTAATTGAAAGCGTTTGCAACTTTGACAACTTCAACTACTATGAAAAATAATAGCTGTGTTCATTTACTAAAAATTTTTACAAATTTGTAACAATTGTTACTAGAAAGAAAGCGTTCATTAACCCAAACAATTTGCAACGAGAGAGCGCCGAAAGAGCGTAAAAAATTGAGAGATAGAAAAATTCTTGCAAGTTTTTACAAGTAAAATTTTTACTTGCAATAATTATTCAAACAGCTGTTTTGTGTTTGTGTTTTCAAAATAATATTTCTAAATTAAGTTGAAAATAAAAATATGTTGGAAAATTCAAAAAACTTTTAAGTAAATGTAAACTTTTAAAACGATAAAAATTATTAAAAAGATAACAAATTTATTATTGTGTAACTTAGGAACACCAGAAGCAAAATAAGATGTCTAATGGAATTGAACTAAACAACACAGTATCTGGTACATCAGTGGCAAAAGATGTTCCGACCAGCTGTTATTTTTGTGTTGTAAATATCATGAGTACCTAGGTACTCGGTAATTTACACTAAGCAGACAAATAATTCAATTACTTCAGATATATATTTGCAAATAAATTTAAATTAACCCATAATTTATTAAATTACTTTTTTACTGCTTTTGGGGTTTAATGCTGGCAGCAACATGATATTTTATTTTGGATAAAGCTTTTTATTACAATGAAAATTTCTTATATTTGTTTCCTTTAAGAAATATGTTTAACTCGTTTTTCGTTATTTCCGATGTTTGAAATAAAAGTGCTATGTCTATTCAGGCTGTTATAACGTATAAACTAATTTAAAATAGATATTTTATTCATTCATTTTATTCAAAAGTAGCTTATCACCCTTATCGTGTTTAGCGTATTTCGACTACGCCTAGTACTAGATTAAATAAAACTTCAAAACTTTTCATTGTTCTATTACAAGCCGTACTCGAAAAACGCCAGTCACGACAATGCTGATTATAAATGACCACAATCACATTATTTTTATAATAGTATACATATATGTATGTATAATTTGTCCAAAAATATACATTACAATACTACTTTAACTTGCAAATTTTTACTAGTAAAGTGTTCATTTACTTTTTCATATTTTTGAGAGTAATTTTAGAAAATTTCTTGTTGCTAATTTTTACTAGTAAAGTAAATAAACAAACGTAATCATTCAGGGGAAAAAATAAATTGGAAATATAACAAATAAAAGGCGAAACAACTGATATCCTGCGTTTTCAAAAAGATTAATGGTGTGGAGGAAATAGCATTAACAAAATGTGGAGCAGTAAATTCAGCAACTGAGCAGTAATGAAAGTTAAGTGTTCAAAACGCAAATGTGACAACAAGAGAGTATTGCTTATTTAATTCAGTATCAGTGCTGTCATACATTTCGCAACTACAGCAACATTTTATTTGTTGTTTCAATAGGCTGCTTATATGCTGCAAGAAATATTCTACATTTACAAATCCACCTAAATCTTAAGAAGTGAGAAAAACCAGCTCTTAAGAATAAATAGTTTTCCAACCTCACAGTGTAAAAATCGGCTCAAACAAGACAATTTAAAAAAATTTTAAATATTAAATAAATGTTTCATCCTTCGTGTAGCAGTGACTTGTAACTGTATTTGTAATTCTTATTCGCACGTATGCGTATTGGCATTTATATCATCATTTCTATTGGCATTGTGAGTGGTATTGAAAATCTAATTTAAATTGTCAGTCGCATTAGAGTTCGGAACCTGCTGCGGCATTCGCATTATCATTTAAACTTACGTTGATACTGAAGTTGAATAGGCATTCAATTTCACGTTTGCATTCGCAATGCTGCTTGCGTTATCACTTGCGTTTCCACAATTCGTTTTTTACCATAAAGGTCAGATATGGTCCACGGATTTTTCAGGCCTTCACATTTCGCTATTCATCCTTATAACTTATACTTCACAATCAAATCTGAAGAAACTGAGCCTCGAATGTGCGTGTAAGTATTTGAGGGAAGTAGGGTTTTTAACAAGTTTAATCTATGAATAACTGTACCAACACCTCGCGGTCTAGCCAATGCTTTTAATTCAACTGGTGATACAGAACACTTTTTGACATTAAACAAAATATATCTTTCATTCTTAACTTGTGAGTTCCTTAAAGTGGTGCTCTTCGCTTGACTAGAGCTGTAACAAATCGAATGCATTAAATTCTTTATACTTGCATGAGTTTCAGTAATAAAATTGGTTGGAGGTAAAAAGTGTGCAGCAATGTAGCCTCTCCTCATAGTGCCTAATAGTTATAGAATAAAGCAATAGACAATAAGTAACTTTTATTGCCAAAGTAGCAAGAAAATAAAATGAAAAAAATCCTTTTTCATCACTACACAACAAGGAATATCTTATAATCGCATTAGTTTGGCAAGTTTTCATAATAAAAAGAAGTTAAAATGTGAATGAATTTGTTATTGATCCACAAGTTTATAAAAGTAAGTCCTCGAGCACATTGTCCTGAGGTTTCTAAGGATTTTAAGTACTATTGATTGGTGTCTTACTTTAATATTTTAAGAAACATTTTGTGTAAAATGAAGAGAAACTTTCTAATACAGCTTAAATTTTAGTTGTTACAGAGTTTAGGAATACAGTTAAACTATAAAGTATTTCGAATGCAGAGGCTTGTTAGGAAAGTAAATATTTTTTTCTTTTTTATACTGTTTATTTTACTTTTTTCTCTTTTTTATCACATTTTATTAAAAATTCATTATACGAATTATTTGAAATGAATTGCAACATGAATCCAATAAACTTTGTGTACCTAAAATAATTTAAAACGGCCCTTTCGGCAAATCGGAAAAATACTTTACGTAGTAAAAAAGTTTAGTTCCTTTGGAGAACGGGGCTCACATGTTAACGATCTGGTCCAACACCGCCCCACACAGCTTCATCGCTTTGTACATTTGACGGCAAACAATTAAAGCGGTAAGGTGATGTGATTTCGCACACTTGTTAAAATTAATTTGGTGTATACATTAAAAATTTTAATTAAAATCCGCTCAGGGATTTGTGTCCTCCCCATGTGTCCTTAATGTAAAAAATGTCATAAGAACTAAATAGTATGTGTAGCTTCACGAAATGTCTCACACACAATACTTAAATTATTCTTAATGGGAGCAAGGATACGCCTCGATTAAAAGTGTCCTTTGAAAAAACAATACAACAAAATCTAAAAAAATATGTTAAGGTTATTTTTTTCTATGAAACACTATGAATGCTTGTTTAAGTTTCGCAAAAGAATTCATGCTCCTTCCAACATATCCTAAAATTGAAAAATCTCATAACAAATGAAATAATTAATTTGGCTTTATGAAATTTTGTACACTAATTTCGTAAAATTTCCATGACGTTTCGACCAAATATTGTTCAAATTAAAGCAAAGCTACGCTCTGCTTGGAGATATTTGTATAATATATACACACTTTTATTCAATTTAATTATCGGTTATTATTTTTTAGCTAAGTCATTTAGTTCCAAAAGATGTTTACTAGCTCGACGTCTTACACTACTCACGAAAGGATCAGATGATGCAAGCAGTCAATGCAAAGCATCAGAAATTTCTATTGCACGTTCTAGAAAACAGCAACTAACAGATCCTTTATTCTTTATTACTCGCTTCTTTTCCTACCTCGGAGAGCTTACCAAAAGGAAGGAAGTACCATCATTTATGTAATTTCCATGCAGCAGTATTTTATGGACACTGCTATGCCTGGGTTTGTTTTTATAATTTCATAAGGAAAGTGGTTTTACTGTCAATCATGAGCATATCAGAGATTGCTTGTTAGTTTTCATTAAAGAGTTTAATCCTATAAGTATGCAACATATATATTTTTAATTAGAATTGCAGTTTTCATGTTACTTTTTTCCCGATTTTTTTTTTATTTTTGTTTACGCTGCAACCACACCATCAAATGATTTTCCAATTCTCATTCAAGATTTTTATTGCTTTGCAAAATTTACAAAAATTGAAAAATGTGTACGGAAATTTAAAGCAAATTTTTTAGCAAGATGCCATCAATTTACAATTTGGCTGAAAAAACTGCAATCAGCTGTTTTCTTGACTGTAATTTCACTGTAGGGAATGCACATAGTAAGACTATAGTTTCGTACTAGTTACATTGTCACCAGTACTACTGACCAGCTATACTCCAGCCAATATTTTATACTATTTACATTTAACAAGGGCCAGTAGACCTTGTCACAACTGACGAGGTAGTACTTTTAGTATCACATGGGGACATTTAAATCAAAGATTTTCTAGTACATTTTAGTGAGTTTAGTCTACAGAACTGGCGCAGTCGGTTCTCAAGGTTACTTTCATTATAGTGGTTGGAGCAACCTACTTAAACACATATATTTTTTGGCCTTATTCACAAACGATTAATAAAGTTAATGTGTGCGTTAAAACCAGTTTTCTCATAATAAAAAAGCTGGCTATTGACACATTCGTTGATAGTGTCACAAATATAATAGATCTGGGAGCAAATTACGACATTCGCTATCGAACGAAATTTTCATACAAATTCCAAAAATTTTGTATGGGATTTCGTTCGCTGTTTTCTGTATCTAATTTCTACTCGTGCGTAAAAGGAAAGTTGTCGACTATTTCACTATTGCAATTGTCGCTGCAGAAAAGAGTGTTGACAAAGACACACTTGGTCCTATGCTGACTGCAGGTTTGCAACACTCTACGGACTGAGACTTATGGAGAGAGACTTTTAAATTTGAAAGAAAATTTAATGGTGTGACTACCAAGTTAGCGATCGGTAGAAAGCAGTAGCACCAGATATCTGCTGCAAATTAACTAAAAACGTCATTGTCCAAACTAATTTGGACAAAATAAGTATTGTTTTTATATAGTATTCATTTCATTTTTATAACTATTTACATTGAATTTACCTACTTACCGTACTTTTACTTATTGTGAATTATACCTACTTAACCTAACTTGAATTGTCTATTCCGTGAATTCACTGTAACTATTAAAATGTAGTGTAAAGTTGCCCTCACCGTAATGCAGATACCAACCTGTCACACCGTTTGACTTCGGGTTTGTTACCAAATTATTTCTCTCAAGATCTGCATTTCGTGAGAACAATTTTAAGCACTTACCTTTGAACTCGCAACCACGTCACGTCGGAATCGCAGTACATCTTACATTTAATACTTACCATTTCTTACCTAAAATTATATTGTAAATATCTACCAATAAAGGAATCCTTTGGTATTAACTCAATATAATTTACTGGATCAGTTCCTAAAGGAAATAAACCCCCCTATAACTGGTAAGTACCCAATTACCAGTTAGATAAAGCACGAAGAACTAATTATTTCTTTCGTCTTTATCCCTTAACCCCCTCACAATTCCAACCATTCCTTGAGTGGTTGAAATTGGTAATTCCCTTGAAGGTTGGCCCTTTGCATCCTGCAATATTCAGTCCCCAACTAAAAAGGGAATTTTTACATAATTGCACCGCAATTATTCATCATGTTTCATAAAGTCACACATATTAAAATAAAAACACTATAACGACTAAAACGACTATAAACAAAAAAATCCATTAAAATGTTACTAAATGAAATATTTTACATATCGTCGTATGAATTCACAAAACCCTAAGTTACATTGAAAGTAATATTAGAGGACAAGCAAAAATAACTCTAATTTGAAAAGTTAACCAACATTTTTTAACATTTTACCAATTTAGTCATATTTCTTATTAAGGACATAGTACAACTTTTTATATGTAAAATTTTCCAGGGACATGTATTTTGATATTAAAGCATTGTAATCAATCAAGAAGTCGATTTTGAAATGTTTATGGCTTAGGGCTTTTGGGAAATCATATGACGATATTTACATACGCCATATAAATGCATGAACAAATTCGTTAGATTTCGTTTCACAATTTCTAATTGACCTCTCTCAATATTTTCTAAGAAATAGTATTACATTTTACAAAAACAAATTATCGGGTTTGCTTAGTAAAATAGTTTTGTGTGAACTGCAACATTGGGTTTTTGAAATTCATTGTTCGAAAAATTTAGTTTTTTTATGCCACAAAAATACATCTATGCAATATCGTACAGATCTTTGTAGTATAAATAATAAGCTAAGGAAAACTTCATGAAGTTCTTCTCATGACGTGCTGTTCAAGATTACCAAATAATTAACACTTGTTATTAAAATTCAAATGATGCAATACCGTATGTATCATGCTTTAACTTTTCCGTCTTTGCTCACGCAAATATATATATATCAATCTTTTCACAGCCATTCAATTTAGAAATGTAATTCTATTACCAACATAAATACTAAGCAATATTTCGTATTTACTAATCATTTTCTTTCATACAACATTTTGAATGCAATAAATTTATTCACGTCATATGACTTATTATTATTTTTTCTTTCTTTTTGATTCCATGTAGAAATCTATATACTTTACAGATTGTTAATGCGTTGGAGCAACGTATCCAAGAGCACACACGTATGTTTCAGTCAATTTATACCTGAAGAACTTTTTTTTGACAAACACATAAGAAGTAGAAAATGAAACACTAACAATCCATTTCTTTTACACATCCTCCATATAAAACTTCTGGAAATTGTATTTTTATGGGTCTTATCACATTTAGTTTTAAAACAATGTACTTTTTACTGATCCAAATACACACCTGTAAGTATGTTTTCATATGTGTGTTAGTGTGTGCTGCATCATTCACAATATAATTGCTTAAATACTCATGCTTGAATAATTCTCAAAAACAAGCGCGTTTGTTGCCGTTTTATGAAAGTGTCTGCACTTCAATGTGGCTCAGGTTTTGCATACTTGTAGGCGTTACTCTTACTTGCATTCGTGTCGATGTAAATGTATTCTTTCAAAATGTTAAACTTATATATTGCATAAACTACACAAGGGTTTTCATTTGAATAGTACTCCTTGCAGGAATAAATGGAATAACAGCAGTGTCTGAATAAGCAAAGCATAAACTATAATTTTACTCTAGTATGCTTTGTAGACTTCAATTGTCTTTATAACAAAAAAAAAAAGTATGATTAAAAAAAGATTATAAACCTGTCAATTAAAATTAAAACTAAAATTCAATATCATTTTGTAATTGGCTCATACGCAAAGTAAGATCTATTGCCAAGATACGAGCACGTTATTAAATTTAAAAATGTTAAGAAACATTTTTGTCTATATATAAAAAATTAAGTGCTTAAAAGTTTGAAATTTTTCTCCTTCAAACGGCCTTAGACATTATATTTCTTTTTAAATCAATTTTTAATTTATGAAAACAACATGGATATCATTAAACGTAAACTCCCTTTTTAATTGATAGATCTCCGATCGAAACCATTCAGTTTGGTGTTGAAAAATGTTTGCAAACTTAATATTTAAAAAATTCTGCAATTTTCTTTAAGTAACTTAGATTTTTTGAATTCATAAATAAAATACTGTATTCTATAATAATTCTTTTTTATTATTAAAAACTCCTATCAAATCTTTTTAAAATAGTTATGTTTAAACTTTTTCCTGTTTACTCGCAAATGGGATTAAAAATAATTTATTTTTAAATTTTTGTTATTTGTCTACTAAATACTTATCTTGTTTTTTTTATTTGTAAACTTATCTGCCATGAACCTAAAGAAATTGTTGTTTGCTTTTTATAAAATTCCAACACATATTGTGTGAAAATATGTACATAAATATTCAAGAAATATTTGATTGATACACGTTCAAACATAAATATGTATATAAATTTTTATTAAACTATTTTGAAAACTATTTATAAAATATTAATTGACTATCCATATGAGCTCAATTTAAGCCTGCATGTATTGCAGTTTTAAATCATTTTTTTTAAGTGTTTATTTAAAGAAAATTCATGTACTTAAAACTATAAATAAACAAAAAAATGGAAAAATGTTCTTATCGCCTGGTAAATACTTGTATCAAACCTAGTATTATCAAGAGTGATTTGATTGCAATAAATAACTTTTTTATTGGCTCTTCTATATATATGGTAAAATATAGGTATGCCTAATTCATTTTGGATAAATCCTTTACTGTCCAGGTATACGAATGCCTCAGGTGGTACATATCCACTTTGTAGGGTTTTATATATATATTCTTCATCGCTGTAATATGGTGCCATAATTAAATTATTTTCATAGCATTCAGAGCTTTTTGCAATATGATTTCTAATTATGTGAATAATGAAATTATCTATTCTACCTATTTTTGCAAAATTATATAATTTTTGATTTGATATGTATTTTACATAATCACTATTTGGAGATCTGTACAACGATGTGTACGCTCTTAGACACTTTCTTTCAAAAACTCGAATTTTCTCCATATATGATGGAGAAATGTTAAACCATATTTGGCAACCGTATGTTATAATAGGTCTAATTAGTGATTTATATAGAATGACTTTAACTCTAGAATTGATGTATTGTGAGTAAAACAGTTTTTTGTACATGAAAAAAGCATTTCTTGCTTTAATTATTTGTGCATTTATATGGGAATTGAAATATAAAAACTTGTCTAGATTTATTCCCAAGTATTTTACAATTTGTTTGTTAGGAATACGTACATTGTTATTTGATTTTATCCCAAAATCTTTCCATTTTGTTCTTATGTTGTGGTTACATTTTCCTACTGGCGGACGGAAGAGAATGGTTTCACATTTGTCAAAGTTTATTTTCATTTTCCAATCTATAGCGTATTTTTCAACTATTTTAAAGTATGTTTGTAATTCATTATTAATTTTTTCAATTTTTTTTTTTTTTCGGCGTGATATATTATAATATCATCCGCAAAAGCAATGATATTATCAATTTTCGTTAACAATTCAAATATAAAAATATTAAATAGAATTGGGGAATTCACTGTTCCCTGTTGAAGACCATTCACTACAATAAATTTTTTTGTGCTATTTTGTTTCCTATTGCAGACTAGAAAAGACTTGTTGTTTAACCTGTTGTGTATTGATATAATTAAATATATAGGTACTTTATATTTCAATAATTTGTAAATTAATGCAGGTATCCATATGCAGTTTTAAATCATTATTGCATTAAACAGCAACACAATATTTTTATACTCCTTCTTATATTTTTATTGAATGTAGTATTCATCATCTGTCCTCTCACACTATCCCTTTTTCAAAGAAGACAACTTGTCTACTGGCCTGCAGACATATTAATGGATTGAGTGTTACTTCTATTTTTTAAAAATAAGGAAATTATTAATCAGGAAAAGTTCGAATCTTTCCAAGCGAGCGCTCGTTCCTTTTGAACGTGGTTGGGTCGGACGACCAAACTTTAGGGATGCCAAGATCTTCATGGCTTTTTTACAGAGAGGTAATAGCGAGCTGTGCTCTCTTGAGAAAAAGTACGTCGGGTAATTTCGAAGCTGTAAAATACGAAATGTGTTCAAGAATTAAATCCAATTTGATACGTTTAAAAAACAATTTTTTGGATTTATCAATAACTACGATATCACCCCTTGCAGATACGGTTTTACCAGTACTTAAATCACTTTTCATAAATAGTAGTTGGCATGCCCAAAAATAATTTTGACGTCTACTGTAGACGTCCCAGTCTTTTATAATTTTTTTTACCATATGTAAATATTCCGTTTACTTAGAGTAGATTTTTCAAATGCCACAACTTCGCGAATGTAAAATTTATTTGAACCAAATTCTATTTGTATTAAATATGCAATGAATTATTGCACTGAATTATATTTTAAGTAGAGTACTTTTATAACTTATGGGGCTTCCATCCCTGCATTTAACAACCGTGATTTAGAAATAAATTTGTTTTTTTTTTGTCGCAATTTGTCACACCGAATTGCACTTAACATCGACATCTGCCGAACGTCCGACGGCTCCTTCACCTTTTCATCACTAATTGGAGGGCTCAAAGCTGAAGTGAACCAAGTCATAAAATATGAATAATTTCAAAACTAGTGCGAAATTCCCCGCGAAGGCCTTTACTGTAGGCTTATTGTTGAAATTGTACACGTTAGCTTTATTAATCGTTTATAAATATGGGAGTAACTCTATTTAGTTCGTTTCTAAGGTAACGGTAAAAAGGCCAAGTCAATGGTTCTGATTTTATATTTTTACATTTACTGAAACTCAAAATATCTTCGTATCGTCTTTTTGTGACTTGATTCACTTTATCTCGGAGCTCTCCAATTACACTTGGCAAAGTTATTAATAAATATTCATATACGAGTACTTACTTATGTAAGTAATATATTGAATTCAAAATGGTGATTTTTATTTTCAACTCTGTAAAGATGCAGGTAACTCCCACTGACCTTAATTGATCCATTAGAATCACCCTTCTGCTTTATGTCCCGCCATTTTATGATTCATAAGAAATCCCGCGTCATACCTTTCAGGCGACTCTTCTTGTTTATCATTGACAAAGCTTTAAATGTGAAAACAATACTCGTAACTAACCTTTAAAAAGTCCTTGATTTTGTTTCCTACACATTATATTTAATACAACTTCTTTGCTGAACTTATATTAATCGACTAAAATTCGCCAAACTCCTGTATAGACAACTACACTTTATGTCTGCTGTAAACAATACGAATATGTGGGATGTCTGATATTAGCATTAGATATTAGACGTACGTATTTATTGAACACACCTCGTACACAGAAAAAATTTTCATAAATACATATGGAGTTCAATTGAAATAGGTTCTCCATCACAGAAATAGTAAATTTAGAAAATGCTAGTATTAAATCTTGCTATTATGTTCATGGAAACAAAATCCAAACAAAGATATTTATGAAATCAAACAAAATATTAAAAGAAAAAATAAGTGGTTCTTTCAAAATTTTTTTCCTATATATTAAGTTTGCAGCTAAAACTAAAATCAGTTTTCTTTAAGTCGTAACGAAGTTACATCTAATAATAAGCGCAAAAATATACTTAACAAAATGTTTCCATAATTTTTTAGGCGTTCTTAATGTAGTAATTTTAGATTTTGCAATAATCTTTTTTGTGTCCATTTTTTTTGGGAAAAGCTTTCGTTTATTTAAAGTAATGTTTCTCAAAAGAATATTTTTTGATTAAGGCGGTAGTTGGTGGTTTTGCAGCCAGCATCCTTGTGAAAAAATTCAAGGTGAGAAACAAAAATAATAAAAACAGCAAGCAAGTGGCGAGCGGGACGAAAATAAAACAAAAATATTTGCTTTAAAAATTAAGTGGGGGATTACAACAAGACAGCAACCCGGTAAACAAGAAGAGAAATAAGTAAAAGGAAACGGAAACGAAAGCGCGCTGATTCAAAAAATAATAATAATAATTTTTAAAATCTATTCTTTTTTCACTTTCATAATAAAAAAAACTTTTTGTAATATTTCACAATTTGTCTTACAGACTTTAAACACAAAAGCTGTTATCCGGATATCCTATTTTTAATATTAATAAGTATCCGTTTGTTCACTTCAAAAATCGCCGGCGAAGTAAAATAATGAATTAAAATGGCTACAACAGCTTAAAAAAACACATTTAATGCGCCTACTTGATATCAAAGGCGCTGCAACACTGATCTAAAAACTAACACAGCGCGCAATATCAGAGTTGCAAAAATTAAGCTTTCTCTCTTTCACCATCTGTCCTCTCTCACTATCCCTTTCCCAAAGAAGGTAACACACCTACGGGTTGGTAGGCATACTACTTGCCTGAGTGTTACTTCTCTTTTATAAAAAAAAAAAAAAAAAAATACCTAATATACATGTTTTTGTTGTTTTGTTTTGTTTTTTGTTTTAATTGTGATTATTTCATTTTATACATTTTGTGCTGGAATAAATCTGCCCAATATCGAAGATTAAAGCCGGCAAACTAAACAAACTCATTTCACTAAAGTTTTTTAAGCTACATCTTTTAAAATTATTTTTATATTTTCGTATAAAATTTCATTTTTCCACTTCAGACTGCAAAGAATAAACTAAAGCCTGTTGCATGCTCAGACACGCCATAAATTTTAATGACTTATTGCTTTTCTGAACACGATAGCAGTCCCTCAGACATGCAATTTAAACGTTATAATGTATTACTACTTTTAAATAAAAGACAGCGAAAAAGAGAGAAAAATTAAAATAAAAGCCAAAGAAATGTATTAAAAATCACTGGGCGTATGATAAATATTTTATGCATGAAAATAAATATTTCATAACTTATACGTCGCACCGGCTTTAAAATTAATGGATACCATATCGAACGTACTGGAAGCGTGGTTTCCTCATTTTGTTACGAGTATGATGTCAAAGTGAAGTGGAAAAAAATTAGAAGTTTCTTTTTCAATTCTTCCAGAGTATCAATTATTGCGTATTTTATACTTCTCATAAACTTTCTAACGACATCCAAATAATTAATTAAAACATTATTTGAGTTCTACAGAATAGCAATATTATTCTTACAAATAACTTGATCTATTTAAACAGGTGACTTAAGCGAAATAATTCCCTTCCCTGTCCGCAGCAGCTTTATAAGCAGCAGAAGTTGGTTGTTGTTGCAACTCGTGCTGTGAATTGCATTTCAGGAATGCATGATTTCTGTTTGCGATATCTCACTTGGGAGATCTATCTTTTTTACATAAAGTAATGTCTTCTAATTATATTACGAAATCCAACTGAATCGTGGTTCTACTTCGATCTTGCTTATATGAAAGTATTAAAACACAAAAAATTAAATTATGTGCAATAATTTGAATCTCTTTCTCTCTCTCTCTCTCTATCTCTCTCCCTCTTTGTCATTCAATAAATGAAAGACTAAATATTAAAACCTAATTGAAAGACCTTCTTTCAAAGCATCACCGAAAGAGCTTTGAAACAGCGTATTTAGAAAGCGTACACAATTTTACTACTTCCAGAAACCAAATAATTATTCGCTGGGCTTCCAATCATCAAATAATTTACAACAAAACGATTCCAACATTTTGAATATGACTTTGGAGCCAATGAGTGGATATCAAAAAAGATACCTGCCTGCAACGACAGCCCGAGTTTTCACTGTTCTCGGAACATGTGACCACCATTTTAGTGACATATTTGAAAACCTTTTTTATTGGATAGTTAAGGTTAGGGAAGCCGAAACCGTACCTGACAATCTCTGTTATCTCGCATATATTTTTATTGTTGATTTAATGACTCACCTTGTATAACCTGAACAAATTCTGATAACTCACCGAGTAGTAGTCCTTCACATTCCAAGCTGTAATTGTCTTAAAAATCAGTTGTGACAGCTGTCTCTGCGGCGTTTTGAATGCTCAATTGGCTTTGATTGTTGCTTGAGTTGGAAATCGAGGTGCAAATCGAAATGCAAAATACACCAGAATAACCCGTAAAATAGCCTCGATTACTGGAAACACCTTGCAATCGACAAATTGGGACTATCCGCCTCATTTCACTAGCACAAGCGATATTTTTGGGAGTGCGCACATTGCGATCATGCGCAGGCCTGACCACATCTGTATTGCCTTTATTCTCTTAAAATTTCTTTATAATCTTGCCGATTCCTTGGACAATAGATTGATTATGACCGTCATAATCATCGCGAAATGTTCGAAAAGTGGCCACGTGTGAACCATCGCATTTGTAGCAAGTTATAACTATTTTTACGCGGCCCTTAGCTGTTGAGCGATCCATATTCGTATACAACAATAATTTTCCATTTTCTTAAATGTACCTTGTATGAAATAGTAACTGAATGTTCTTATGCCATCAAATATCTGCCGCATCTGTCCCCACCTTTAGAAGTATACATAAATTCCTATATATAGATTTATACCATGTCCACTTCGTTTTCTGTTATAATATTAACGGTTGCTTAAATAACACAAAATCGTAAAATTATCATAATTTTTTGTCTGCACATACTTTGTTAAGTATTTATTACGCAACTCATAACATCACTAATTTATTTCATAATTTAACAACTTTTACAATGGAATATTATTTAATTCTATTAAAATTTGTCTCCTAATTTTTTCAAATTATTAGTTAAAATTAACAAATATTTTTACACCGTAAATAAATATGCACAGAAAGTATGTGCACAGTATAAACTCGCACTTTTACAATTTTGTTTCCATTTCCTAAAAACTGATAGTTGGAATGTGTTCAGTAATAAAATAAAATTGAAATAAATATGAAAATATTGAACACTCTTATATATTTTTATATTATGGCGTTTTATTTTCCAAAAAAAGTGCAGCATTGTTTAACCTTTTTATTGAAAATTTACAATATAATGATTTCTTGAAATAGTGAGTTTATTAGAAATTATTGTATCATCACTTACGAGGCAACATTTTTGTCTCAAGAAAACTTTGAATAATAATTCTTTGCTAAAAAGTAATAGAAATATTAAATATTTTTTTGGAAAAGAAAACGGCATAAGTTTGACAAAATTACCATTTTATTTAAATGCTTTTATTTAAAAGCGGTTTGCCATTCTTTATCATCTTGAAGGTTAAATTTAAGGCAAAAGAAAAAAAAAACAAATCGTTCGCAGTCAGTTCAAGTCAAGAATGTAAAAAGATTGTTTTCAAACACCACATTTTCCTACAAACGAGAAGTATAGAGAAATATGAAAGGTTAAACTAAATTACAAATTTAACTTTAAGGACAATAAATATTGATTTTGTTTGCTTTTAAGAAAATCTTTTTAAATTTAAAATTTAAAAGTGAAAAAGAACTTCGAAAAGAATCGTTTTTAAACTTTAAACTACTTTTTGTCATTTTTTGATTTAACTTTAAGAGTGTTTTTAAATGAAGCAAGAATTTAAATCCTTTGCACATTTGGAATGAATTTCCGACACCTTTGCACATTATTTCTTATGAAATTAATAATTTAAATCACAAGTTTTAGTAAAACTGAAGCCCGGGGGGCATATCACAGCATTCGATATCGAACGCAATCCCATACAAATTTTTTTTGAATTTGTATGAAAATTTCATACAATGTTGTTGTATGTTGTAATGTTTTCAATCATGTTGTTTTTGATATGACGTTTGTCCGTCTGTCAGTCAGTTTGTTCGCCTGCCGGAGGCTGTTTTAGGGCCAACTTAAATTGAGAAAGATATTATCGATATCTATATAAGATTTAACGGATCAGAGACATTTCCAGAACCGTTTTGTGGACTTTTATTCAGGAAGATATATTGACGGAGACTAGAAATACCAAGGAACACTTCTGGTTCAATTTCCCTGGACTGAGGCGTGCAAATCTAATGATTAGCACGTATAACCAAATACGTTTCATAGCTCCCATGTCCCTAAGTAAAAACAATCTAAGAATGCTCACTGGCTGCTTCCTCAAAGGCCATTGCAGACTGAGAAAACACTTCAAAAGACTTGGCATTGAGAATGACAGCCTGTGAAGATTCTGTGATTACGCGGATGAAACGCCAGAGCATATTCTGAAGGACTGCGAAGCATTATATTACAGAAGATATAGCCAATTGGGCGAGCACCTATTGGAGTATTGGGAACTGACAACACTGGCAATCTTGAGATTCCCCAGGAAAGCTTTAGTACCTGCCAAGGAATACAATAGATCGTCTTCTGTTGCAGTGTCCTGTGTTTCCCGAATAATAAAAAAATGCATTCATTCATTCCATTAACATTTCTCGCCTGTTTATTAATAGCATCGCTTCTTTTTCTTGGGTTGGTAGCTCTTAATAATGAGCTTAAGAGCAAAATGTGTATTCGATAGAATTCTAGTGTCTGGAAAGTTAAATGTATATAATCATTTAAAAGGAACATCATATAGCAATCAAATGTGCAGGCGTTATAAATTCTCACAGGTTGTTTATTGCTGCTTTAATAGTAAACACGAAATAAATAATTAAATAGGAATTAAGAGGGTTTCCCTACCCTTAGAAATACGTAACTCTACACGCGCGAATCACGCTCGCATTTGGCTGATTTTTTTAATTTAACAACAAAATAGAAAACATTCTCGTTCTCCTAAGAAAATTTAAAAACTAACTTGTATTTTTTTTGCATCATTATAAATAATTTGATTTTTCGCTATCGACCATTCTGTGCATCTCAAATTGTGTGTCTAGAAGCAAAAAGAAGTATTACTTGCAACAGATATAAATTACGAGTGCTTTTTTTATTTTTTCCATCGTATTATGTCTGATCTTCATCTGTCATAATTGCTGGTATAACTTTTCATTATGAATAATGTTTTTGGTTTCCTAAGAACCAACTATTCCGAACTTAAATAATTAACATTTTATAGAATAACAGGCCATCTTGTGTAAAATTTCTCTCTACACGTTTAGTGTGCAACCACATTTCTCAACTCTTGAGAATCTAACAATAAAAAATGTCTTTATATTCCTTGTTACATGTGCATTCCCTTGTTTTCGTGTGTTTGTTTTCACAAGCACGATTTATCAAATTAAAATTTAGTACAAAGTTACTACAAGTGCATTAAATACATGAATTGTTCATTGTTGTACATTTCCCCATGTCGTTACGTGAAATTTACAGCACTTGTAACTTTTCTACATTTTCCTCAGTTATTTTTATTATTGTCGTTCTTGTTGTTTTTGTTGTTATTGTTGTTGTTGCTAACAAGGAAACATGCAGCTTGACTCTTGTTCCCCATGTGGGTGCCTTAATGTTGTCGTTATGCATTCCATGTTCAACTTTAGTGTTCGATGCATGCAGTAAGAGGAAAATTGAGATCATGTTTTAACTTGTAAGTGACATTGTTTCAACTCTGTCTTGATATTTTGGTTTAGATTTAATTTGAGAAAGGCAAGAATCTTCAGTTAAGACAATATTATGTCAGTCTTATATATTTTCTGTGTACAGTAAATAATGTTGCATTCAAAAACTAACAAAAGCAAAGTTAATTTCCCAATTCTTTGTTAATTTTATATGGCATTTACACCAGACCAAAATCTAGTATTTACGAGATTTCAAGCAGAATCTTCTTGATTTTTATTAGATTTTCCATATAAAAAAAAATCTACTTTGTCACTAGATTTTGACAAAATCTACTCAAATTCTCCTAAATTATGCTGAAAAATAGTACGCTGTTCAATAAGAATTCTTTGAAGGGTGTGCCCGCCAGCTGTTTCGCATTTGAATGATTATTTTTGTATGAAGTTTGACATTTGAAAATTAAAATTCCCATCAACTGTTTTTGGCATGGATACGAAATCTTAAAAAATGTCACGAAGAACCCCGTGTAAACGGTATAGATTTTGATAGAGATTTCAATTGAAATCTACTAGATTTTGGTTTGGTGTAAATGCCATATTACATTCTTTCCTTCATGGCTGATGGCTTAATTAGTAAACTGTAATCTGGACATACTCTGCGAGCACGGAACTCCTTACTACTACCAGCATTACGATACTTAAATTCTCGCAAGTAAAATCCTTACAATAATAAGGGATGATACCATTAACTCTCTTTACCGGCTTACTACTTCCGGGTGTTGACTCCGCTTGTCAAGCTTTCGACAACTCTTGGATAGCCTCATAATCCTTATAACGCTCTTTCGTTTCTGCTGTTCACGCTTCTACGCATTAGATTTGCGTCATGGTCTATGCACAAGTTCTTGAGTTAAAGTTGCGTAGATATTAATTTGTCCATTAGCGTAGCAAAAGTGATACTATTAATATTTTTTTGTTACTTTTTGTCACAAACTATCCTTACTCTGTCCATTTAGTATCATCTACTTATTTCTAACTGCTTTCCTATCAACTTTATCACCTGACTAACCATTTGCAAATGTTGCAAACGAGAGACCTATCGGACTACGGCACGCAGCGTGGCCATAAATAGATAAATTAAATTTTGGAAATTAAAAAAATGGCTAATAGTATTTAGTAAAAGCCACTTTTACTAATAAACTAAAATGATAATTTTTTCTAAAGATATGGTCTTCAAAGTTGTTGTTTGAAATAAATGCAATTTTTTATAAAAAAGGATTAAAATAAAGAAAACTTTTACCAGATTAGTTATTGTATTATATTTTAAATATATTAACGCTATTTTGAATTACATATGTTTACAACAATTATTATTATAAGAATGAGATGAAGAAAACAAAAAAAGATTTTTTGTGGTGAGTAAAAATTTTACAGTGATGAAAAATAATTTTCAATTATTACCGGTATATTTTTTCTTTTGTTCTATAGTAAAAACTATCTATGGTAAAAATATGTAAATTTATATAAATAAAATTTTAGCTGCGCTTACATTCGCCATTTTTAATAATTGTTTTTTTTTTAGTGTCAGCCCAAATGGAAATGCGAGATATTTTTAATTCTTAAATTAAGTTAAAGGAAATCAAAGACGTAGTTAAAAAATTATCAGGAATTGTGGGAACTCAAATAGGAAAATTTTTGAAAGCCAAACACATTCGGAAAATATATATTTTAAATTCAAAATTAAAGCGGATTTGATCCGATTACAACTGGTTCGAATATAAGTTCTGGGAGTGGCTAAATACCGATTTGCCAATATTGAACAAATTTTGATGGTATTTGAATTTATTTTAATTGATTACTGTATTGTGTTTGCTTTTAATAGTTTTTATTAATTTTTCCGCTTGTGCTTTGTAAAAGCCAACTACATGCTCGCGGTAGACCTTCTTCTGTTGCGTTTGAAGAAAGTTCGAGTAGGACAAAAAGAAGAAAGGTGTAACAATTAATTTCAGCCAACATTGCATAGGCAATTAAGAAACCAACAACAATTTTTGTAGAAAAATCTTTGGCTATATACATTGGTATGAAACTTTCATGTCGACAATATAATAAGATGAAGTCTGTTGTAAATTCTGTTCATAAAAATTGTACTTTTTCATATAATTGCATTTCTAATGCAACGAAAAATTTTATACCTGATGATATTATTGTTACAGAAAAATCCGTAGAAGTTTGCCTCTAAAGCATTTTAAATATAACTGCAAAAAGTTTTTTATATTTAAATTACTTTGGATTAAAAAATGATTTTATATTAGAGCGTAAAAGGGGAAGCTGATGCAAATCTATTTCATGTTAAATCATCTGTAGCAATAATATTTTTAGAAATTTTTAAAAATTAATAAATTTAAATTTTATGGTTGGTTGTAGTATTTTATTCAGAATTTATATTCATTTTATACATTGTAAATGCCATATATGTACATACATACACATTTCGTAATATAAGACCAGTTTTTCAAATTTGAAATAATTACTAGAGAGATGTGTTGCTGCTACGAATTTTTAAGTTTAAGGATATATGAGACGGAAAAATGTCCTTGAAAAAATGAACTAAAAGTTGTCGCACTTATTTATTGCAATTTTTGTAACTTCCACACCATTTTTCACTTTAATGAAATATGGGAGGTGGGCGTGCATTTGTACATTGAGCTTACTATAAGTGTTTTGTGCTCGGAATTAATTTAAGGAATTTAGTTTTCTTCACTTTTTTTATTATTCAAAACAGGACATTTTTAAGCTTGGCGTGTCCTTAATATGATTTGGATAAAATTTGATACAATTTTGAATGATATCACACCCAATAACTATACAAAATTTAATGATGTTCGAACTTTTTTCTAACTTATGAC
Organism: Gymnocheta viridis; assembly: GCA_956483585.1. Taxonomy (NCBI): domain Eukaryota; kingdom Metazoa; phylum Arthropoda; class Insecta; order Diptera; family Tachinidae; genus Gymnocheta; species Gymnocheta viridis. Next base: position 45,392,707 of record OY101441.1, read on the forward strand.
ATTTTTAAAGTTCAGGAAATATGGGAAAGACACGAATACTTGATCCAAAACTTTTTAAATTTTTAATTAAGTTATGATTTGTCAACCTAAATTTGTGTTCCAAATTTCAACTCTTTACAATAACTCCTTCTATTATATGAAATCACGACACTTTGTGAAAGTGGAACAGCCTAATTTAATCCTAATGATTTATAAATTATTTCCAAAATGTAAATTTTATTTCCAGCTCGTGCAACATGCTCAAATACTTATGTATGTATGTATTTTTGTATTTTTTTTGTGAAATGATTAAAATTTCAAAGCATGTGTATCATTAGCGCTGCACTTAAATTTGAAATGATTTTGAAATCACTTCAGAACTTAACGTAGACGAACAAGTAGCATTTCAATATTGAGACTGACAAAAAGTCTTTGAATTATGTATGGAAAAAGTAACGAATTTGTCAGTTTATTAATTTATCTATTGAAATATTTTGTGGTATAAAGAATAAATGGTATTTATCTGGTATTAAATTTTTCTTAAATTTATAAAGGGAAAGAAAAAGAAGTAGTATTATTAAAAAAAAACATATATGTATTTGTTAATATAAGAATAATAAGAAAATCGGAAATTCAATAAACATTTTAAAATTTAAATTGAATAAGTATCTCTAAATATCTTTTAAATTAAATCCAAACCTTAAAATTTAAGAATTCAAATGAAATTTCCATTTAATATCTTTTAAGCTGTAAAAAAATTACCAAAAGAAAGCAGTATTAATTTTTATTTAAATATGAAAAATTCACTAAATTTATCTTAAATCTTAATATTTAAAACCAAATTCTCGTTAAATCTTCAAAATGTGTAAGCGCTCTTCTATAATGATACTTCAGTAACAACAAGCAACAATTAGGAAAAGCGCAAAATGAAAGCAGAAGAATGGAAAATATAACAAAACACATTAAAAGCGAAAAACGAGTAATAAGCGTCGAAATGAAAAGTGTTTTTCAGCTCTTAAATGTGTTTGTAAGTCTTCCCGTCAAGTATGTAAGTGAATCTGTGTGCAGTGGTTAAAGTAAATTATATTGCACAGTGCTTAAAGTTAAAAAGGATTTTCTCTAAAGGATTTGTAAGTGTAAAAAAGCTTGAGCAATAATTAAAGACCAGCATGACTAAACCTTGCAAGTGAACGCTTTTCAACGAAATGAGAAATACGTAACTAAAAGAATTATATAAAAATAAATAAAATTTTAATAAATGGAAATAATTACCATAAGTAAATATTTATAGTGTTACACTGTTACACGAAAGGACATATTACAATTAAACCGAATGGTTTATACCGAAAAGCAACTTATTTAAGGAAAGAAATTGCGTTTTCAGTATAAATGTTTTTGATAATTTCTAGATAAAAATGTTTCTAAGCAAATGTTTATATAGAAATTATCGACAAAACAAATATGTACAACAAATTTTGTGTTAGTATAAACATCCGCACATCTCCAATTTGCTCAAATAGCGTCACAAATATGAAGGTAATTTGTTAGTTTAAAATTTAAAATTATTCTTCTTGTTGATATTTATCTTGTGCAAGAAATTAACAATTTTTGCCTCTTGAGAGAGGAACAATATTAAGATGACGCTGTTTTTTCGGCATTGAATTAAATGGGGTTTATATTGTAAACGATTAACTAATCGAAGTTTTGATTTAAACAATCGTTGTTTGGAATAATCGCTTAATCTCCTAGAAAAATAATCTGGTTCAAATGTTTAGATTTCAAACAAGTTTTTTCTTTAGCTTTAATAAAACTGGACTTGGAAATAAATCTCTTTAGTTATCAAAGATATTAGAGAAATTGAAAGCAACCTAAAGTAAAGAATATCCTGTCATTTAAGTATGTAATTTTTCTGCTTTTTTCTAAATATATAAAAACGTCTTTTATATTATTTTAATCCTATTTATTTAAGTTATTAACAATTCTAATAGTTATCCTTTAAGTCGAATTTCAATAATGTTTGTTTTTAAAGAAATGAAAAGAAAATTGTGAGTTAGAATTATTGAATGTTTTTATAAAATGAAAAAAAAAATTGTGAGTGAGAATTTTTATTGGAAATAAAAACAGTATTTCGCATTTCATTGTTGTTTTCAATATTAATTTTCGCTCACAATTTTTTTTTCATTTTATAAAAACAGGCAATTAATATTGAAAACAATAATAAAATACGAAAGTTTGCCTTTTTCGATTTGAAATTCTTACTTAGGCTAAGATTCCACTATCGGCGTAATGTACCGATTATTGTCACAGTTCTTGTACTAATAATGTGAACGTAAGGATTTTTTTTTAAAATGGGACAATCTGCACCAAAATTGTGCTGAGTATGCACAATCAAAATCAACATTGATGCATCGATAATGTGAGCACTCTATAGCGCAATGTAGACCAATTAATTTGTAAAATATGCGCTGATTTTTATGGGCCACTCGTGCGGCGATTACAGTCGACAATCAGTTTCGTTCGATACAATTAAAATTAATTTTTTTTGGATCTTTAATTGTAACAAAAAAATTTTTGTTAATCTTTTATTCCTGTTCCTCTAAATAGAGTCAACTTAAAATTAAACTAAAATATTTTCAGTAGAGGCACAAAACTGTGTTTTTTATAATACTTTAATACAGCTGTATTTTTTAGCGAAAAAGTAGATAAAATTGTGTAAGATTTTTACTGTACATCGATTTCTTTCAGAAAGTGAATATTGAATAATTTTATGTTGACTCTCTTTAGAGGAGGAACCAGTGCGATATATTCTTTGAACAGAAAAAAAACCAAAAAGATTTTACCATAACATTGCATTAGTACCGATTTTGCAATCGCTGCTTTGAAAACACCTGTTTATAAAACAACAGGATTAAATAGCACGTGCTGTGCAATAATTTTCAACAATATTATATTCAATTCAACAATATATTCATTAACATACTAAACGTTAATGTACTGGAATAGATTTTCGAATGGTGTTACTTTTGCATGTGTGTGGGGTGTTTAATTCAATCATTTCAAAGAAAATTTCTTTCATTCGTACAAAAGTTTTTGAAAAGAAAATTTTAGCTATCGACTTTAAGAAATTCGCGTAGGGAACTCTCATAGGCACTGCAGATTGTGTTGTTTGCGGCGATAGTGAGATATTAGCTTTACACATTTCCTAAAATCAGGCAGTTGATACACAATCTTTTCTAAATATAAAAACGTTACACGAACTTTAGCCAAATAAAAATCACTATAGATTGCAACCATTAACAATTTTTGCTTAATTTTTTTCATTATATTCTTAGCTTTCTATTTTTAGTTTGTTTTATTTGGGCTAAATATGGTCAGATATGATGTAAATAAAGCAAACCTATTTATTTCATTAATTTAATTGAGAATTATTAGTCCGGGAAGAGTTCAAAAACTGATTTTAAAATTCAGTTAATATCTTTTTCGTTATCTTTATTATTACTAAGAAAATAATCAGGAGAATATAATTACATTGGCAGAGCGAACAGTACTGTTCGGCAGTCGGTACACATCATCGTCATTAGCGTTAAAGTGTCTGCTTTTTTTGTTCTCCTAGCTACCTTCTTAATATTAGTAACTTTAAAAACTATGAACTGAATTTTCCATTTTCAATTAAAACAAAACTATTTTTCAATCTTAAATTCAATTATGTTTACATCCTTTAAACGATTTTTGTTTTTAAAGGCTGTTTTATATTTGTACTTCCATTAATATATATTCATTGGTTAAATGAAGAGCAAGAGGGGTGGGTCACTAATTGGGTTAATACTCTTTTATAGCTTTCCCTATTTAAGTGGTGATAACAACACAGCAGAAACAGCAATAAATATTGTTTTTATTGCGCCCTTCCTCGTTTTACTTCGTCTCATTTGTGCTTGTTAGTTTGTTGTTATTCAGGGTGAATGTACATGCTGTTGTAGTTATTGCTTAATATTACTTGACTTTGTTGGTTTTCGTTTAGAAGCGAACTTTGCTGTTGTATAAGTTTAAGCCATAAGTAGAGTCATAACAATAAATTTAGTCTCGAAACGATTGTTACAATTATTGTTTCTGATTCCTTCAATGATGTTTAAGGACAGTGGCATAAAAGCTGTTGGCTTTGTAGGCTTCATTCATGAGATGGGCAGATTTGACTTTTTTATTATTGTCAATATTAGTAGTTCAAATTGGTTGGTTATTTAAATGATAAACTGTCATCACTTGAAGGACAACAATAAGATTATGTCATACACATTTGCAAATATGCATGTATACTTGAAGATTTTAGTATCAATTAAATTATAATAAAATATCAATATTATAAATATTGGTTAAATAAATTTCTTATTTTGCAGATTTGTCTAAATTGTTTTTATTGATTTTTTAATTTTATAAAAAACTAAAGCAGTAAGATTGCTATGAATTTCTTTATATAAATTATAATTTCGTTATAGTTATTGAGAAAAGAAAATATTAAATTGACTAATATACTGTCTGTTTGAAAAGCATGATTTATTTGAAAATTATCAAGATTGCAAAGAAGGAAGAAAGATCAAGAAAAATTAAGCAATAACTGAGATTTGTTAATTGATATGAGATATCGTTCGCATTTTAGACACAATATTTATATTTTTATTTAAGATTATATTTTTCTAAAAAAAAGTCATTTATGGAAACAGTTTTAGCTTAAAATTTATCAAATAATATATCTAACTTTGTACTTTTTTGGAAAAATTTATGACTTCAACTCAAAAACTTTTCTAGTAGCAAAAGACTTTTGATCGAAAATTGTTCTTATTTTTGTGCAAACCTGTATGTAGCGATTGACCAAATCGCCCGCATTCCAGAAATCATTACTAAACATTTACATTAATAAATACGATTAAATACAAAAACAAAAAATATTCTAAATAAACAACTTAAAACTTACTGCCTGTTTTTAGAAAATGAAAACAAAATTATGAGTGAGCACTTATATTAAAAACAAAAACAATTTTTCGTATTTTATTGTTCTTTTTAATATTAATTCTCACTCACAATTTTATTTTCATTTTAAAACCAGGCAGTTAATAAATAGAAAAGGCTTTGTATCATTTCTTTGTAGATGCAAATTGGACAAACACACATGCACACTTTTTTAATTTTTCAAGTTGAAGCTTATACATGCATGTGTGTGATAATTGTGCATGGATTAGTAGCAACTTTAAAACCTTATCGCTCCTTAAATATCGAACCGATTTAAATAAAATTAAAATTGTCCACACCCCTTTAAAAAATCTAAACCCCTAATGATTATTAGCATTTTAATAACACATTAATAGTCAGAAATCGCTAAATGTGTATTCATAAATGTTTAATAACCTATTAAAGCGTAAAAAAGTCTCTGAAAAATATACACATTTTATTGTAGCCAATGCCCTAGTTTAAGTGGCATTTTGCTATTAATTCCCTTTTTTCATCTTTGTAAAAAAAGTCTTTAAAAAATTTAATTAATAAAAGCGTTTAAATAAAAATGGATGTAATAAATTTGATTTCCAGAATACATAAGTAAAATTAATTAGTGCGAAGAAATTTGTGTTTGATTCAAAATCGACGATCGCCGATATATCAGCTGCCCGCATTCGAAAAACTTTTAGAAAGAGGGTCAATCCGTTCAAAATGTCGGAAGATAACTTCCAACGTAAAAAAATTATTGAAATGGTAAGGCCGGAAATTCAATTATACTCAAGAGGTTGTAGTACCTCTGTCGATTTTTAGGCTTTTGAGTCATTACGGTGCTGAGGTCGATGAGAGGTATATGTGTAATACTCCTTGTGTATAACTTATCATTATGTACAATATAAAATTTAAGGTTCAAGATCATACTGTCAATCTTCCCGGATTATCTGAGGCAAATTTCTTATACATTCACACATGTTTTTTAAGTTATTTGCGATGCAAAATTAAGAATAAGGGACACAGTCGCAAGGTGGAGCGGGAGCACTCACGACTGCCGCATTTTCAGTGAATGAGCAATCAAACAATGATTCGCAAACGGAGAGTTCAAAGGCCGTTTGCTAGGAGATAGTGGATACAAACTTTATCGTTAGTAACTCACAAAACTAAACTTAACAGAGAAACTAAAATGAGTTGATGTTATTAAGTGATGCAAAAACAAATGTTAAAAGTAGAACTTATCGAACTTCAAGAACAACAAACGTAGGTTTTAGGTACACTTTTTCGCTCATTATTAATTTATTTTTAATAATTAGTACAAAAGCTTTACTTTACTTTATTTACTGATTTTTTTTCATTTAAAGCAATGGGTACTTATGTAATATTATTTAAATCACTGAACAAAATATGGCAGGTTATTTACCTTACGATTGCTAATAGAAAAGAAAAAAATGGTAAATGTGTCTCATTGCTAATCTAGCGTTATTAAACGTTTATGAATATACATTTTTATTACACGATTATAACTCTAAATTTGTTTAATAACTATAACATAGTTTAACACTGAAATAAGAAAATTTTATGAACTAGACCGTAAATCTTTATAAAATTGGTTCAGTATTACGTAAACAAAGTGTTTGCCTATTAATAATATAGATAATCACTAGGGAACGTAGTTTTAATTTTTTTGTCTAACTGAACTTGCATGTTTGTTCTTAATGTCAACAGCATAAAAATTATATTTACGTCAACAGCAACGTGTATGCAATTACATTTTATATGCGAATTCCCACGTTGTTAAGTATATTTCTGGTTTGTTGTTGATTTGTATTTTTTTTTTCAACTTTTATTTGTTTTTCTGCATGAATCGTTTATGAACAATTGTATCGTTTCCGTGGAGGAACTTATTTTATTTAACAAATACCATAAAATCCCGCCAAGTATGGAAAAAAAGAGACTTCGTCTTCTCTTATCAAATTAAAGGACAAATTCAAACTGGTCTGTCACCATCCGGTGAACGAGAGAAGAACGTAGGCGAAAAAGTTGTAAACGATTTGTGCGTCAATCTTTTTCGTAGATGTGGACGGAATATTGTTTGCGTTAATTTCTTTACCAGTTACAATTAGCAGTAAATAAATGACGTGTTTTTGTACCACCGCAGTTTGTTATTCCATGTAGAATCAAAGAAAAAGATATCAGTTTTAGTCCTTTCTATAAGGCATAATACATTCGAAGTAGAATATCCAAAGAGGAAGCCACTTATAATATTGGATTACAACAAATGTAAAGGTAGCATTGAGGACATAGATAAATAGAATATTCTACAAATATACTAACGAATAGATGGGCTTTGGCGTTCGTCTTCAATATCTTGAATGTGGCTGTCTTTGCAGCGTACCTCGAATAATGATCCGCACCTGATCAACTGAAATAGAAAACATAGCCAAGAATATCTATATAACAAGAGTATTATCTACCCGGAATGCAATAGAAACAATAAATGAAAGTCCTTTTGATGTGGCAGATGCTGCAGAAGGTGTGGTAGAACGGGACTGCAATGTCAGAAACAAAACTACAGGTTACTGCTGCATATGAACTAAACGTCGACAAATCAAGAAATCATGCACATTATGCAAATACTCCGTATGTGTCCAGCACATTCCACTGAAATTCCGCAATGCAAGAATTGCATTTAAAAATTATTCAATAATAAAAATATTAACATGTTATTTATCTCTTATCATTTGATTGAATTATAATTTTATTTTATTTATTTTATTTTGTTTATATTAGTTTTACTTTTACACTATTGAAAACGCTTAACTCTTATGAAATAAACATGTAATATTATTTTATTTCCATTTTTTTATGATACATTTGTTAAGAAAGAAAAAATTGACTACATCTATGGTCTGATTTGTCTAATTTTATTCAAACATCAGAATATGTTAGAAGACACTTCTAGTGAAGATATCATGAATTTTCAAAGCGTTATGATGAAAACTTAAAAATAGGAAAAAAATATGCAGCCGAAAGAACACAAAATCATAATTTTTAATCAGTTTTCTTTAAACAAATGTTTATTAAAAAGTATAATCATTGAAAAGATTTTAGATTATCGCACAAAGCGATCGAATATATTGAAAATATGTATGTTGTTTTTAAACTTTATCAACGTTTAAAAGCCAACGACTAAAAAGTTTGTTAATTTTTTCAATACATTATTTTTTTTAAATTATTAAAATGTTTTATTCACGAATCTTATAAGCTAAATAAGGTACAATGTTATGAGATTTTACTTAAGTACTACAACAATTAATATAAATAAGGAAACTATTAATAATACTGTCTTGAGGAAAATTTGTCACAAAAACCTCTTATAAACATTGAAAATGTTATAATGTAATTTGGTAAAATAATCGCTAGTAAGATTCTTTTTAACAAAAGAATCTCAGCGACTGTTTAGTAAATTTCTTATTGTTTCAAAATTAGACAGTCTGCATTTTTCATTAAATGACAGCGTCAGATCATTGGCAAACGCGTTTAAGTTTTTATGTTTAAATCTATTGTGTAGGAAGTGAAGTCAGTTGGGAATCTAGGGGGAAGATTATGAATTATTTTTAAATTTTTGTTCTGGATAATCGAAGTTTTTTTGTATGGGTCTTAGCAGTTTTGTGAAACCTTGCTGGACTGCCGTAAGTCAGTATCGGTCGAATACACATATTATGCAACAATAACTTATTTTTTAGGTTGAGCTTAGATCTTCTATTAAGTATGGGGTAAAGAGCACGTCCGCAATTTATAGCTTTATCACAGATGTAATTCACATGTTTAAATTTAAGTTTTTTATCTAAAGTGATACCTAGATATTTAATATCATCTTTGACAGTACAGAATTTTAGTAGGAATACGTTTTGGTGGTTTATTATATGGGAATATAATGGCCTGCGTTTTATTATTAATTATTTAAGAATGAATAAATGATGACAGTTTCTTTGATTACAATTAATATGAAAAAAAAAATAAAGTTATTAAAAAAAAACAAACGATGAGAAAATGCAAAACCAAGTATGCAGTCAGACCATGTTTCATCACTAGATTAATGAATATTTAGAGGAGTTTCTGCAAGAAAAATTCTTTCACGCCGTAATATGGTTGTTTTTTGTAAATTGAATTTCTGCATAAAATCTCTATAGATTTTAGTTTTGTGCCGCAAAAAACAACAAAACTTTTGAATTGAGAAAGTTAAAATCATTTTTAAAAGAACATTATTCCATTTTGTTTTTATTCAGGTGAACAGAAATTTTTTTATAAAATTCTACAGAGTTTCGTCTTTTATTTTGTAACAAGTTGGCAAAAAAATACTACATACTAATGTGAAAAAAGTAATTTTAAAATAAGTAAAATGTAAAATCCTTAAAGATTACAAAGTTGAGAAAATGAAAAATTAAGTACGCAGTTTTACTAAGTTTTGTCTGTGGATTAATATTACTATTAAAATTACGACCACAATTACTTTTATAATGGCATTTACAGCAGACAAAAATCTAGTACTTACGAGATTTCGAGCAAAATCTTGGTGACGATGAGATTTCTCATATAAAATAAAATCTACTTCGTCACAAGATTTTGGCAAAATCTAATTAAATTTTCGACGTACTTAGTGATGAAACTATGGGGTTTCATAAATTATACGCTGCTCAATAACAATTCTTTGAAGGGTGTGCCCGCCAGCTGTTTTGCATTTGAATAATAAATTTTTGTACGCAGTTTGTCGCTTGAAAAGGAAAATTCCAACCAACTTTTTGGCATGGATATGAAATTTTAAACAAGATTACGAATAATCCGGTGAGAATAGTTGAGATTTTGATAGATAATGCAGTTGAAATCTACTAGAATGTAAATTCACATTTTGATTATATTTGAAAATTAAAATTTTTTTTATTTTTTGTTTTGAAAGAAATAAGCACTATCGAACATGTGGACTTGTCACTTTTCATGCATATCATGGATCTGCTCCCCTTCACTAAAAACAAAATAAAAGTAATAAATAATACGAAAGGAAAAAAGAGAAGAGAAAAGAAAAGAACAGAAAGGCATTTGACAAACATTCCAATTAAAACACATCGTGTGTCAAATAACCATGAAAAAGAAATATAAAAACCCAATTTAAAAAAAGCTTGCGCTTGCGATAAAGTATTGTATTACTTTTGTAACTCAACTGAAAGACTCTGACATTTAATCTTAAAGAAAAGTCAGAACAAAGCAGTATGAAGTAATTAATTCAAACTGATTGTTATCAGGCTAAAGTTTGTTTCATTTTTATACAGTAAGAAGAAAAAGAAGAAGAAAAGTAACGTTAATCACTTTCAACCTACAATGCAGGTGAAAAAGCAGCATTCTTTTCATATTAAAATAAACAACAACAAAATTTTAGAAGTCTAAAAATCTCATATTTGCAGAGATCCCTCGTTCGGTTTAATTTCAAAATTAAGTTCCTTAATAGTTATTAATTTTTGTTGCCGTTCTGTGCCGTTCTTTTCTTTTGAAAATATTTTTTTATTTCTTAATCTGTGAAGGGAATCAGCTGTTTATAAGCAAAAGATAATCAAAAGAAATACATTTAAATTGTGTTTATAAACAAAAGATAATCAAAAGAAATACATTTAAATTGTGCACAAAGAGTTTTCGTAAAAATTCTTTTGTTTGAATAAACAAAAAAAGGAACAAATTAAATATTGAAAATTAATAATTTGAATGATTCTGTCCCTAAACTTTCGGATGTGGACGATTCAATTGCCAGTATAAATTTTATAAATGTGCAAAATGTATGAAACAATAAAATTCTCAGAAGCTTTTCATCATCCGTTGTTTCTTATTTGACAAAAAAATTATAAATCTCTAAAAAACTTGAATTAAAAAAAAATAGTCTTGACGAAAAATGTGTAATACATAATACCCCAACAAACTAATACATAAGCGCTCTTAAGCGTCACTTAATATTGCGTTATATTCTAGAAATTAGTCCGCAACAGAACGAAGAAGTGACAATAAACCACACATATATTTTTTCAAATGAACAGAAATATAATAACTGTTCCATAACAGCTCAGAACGTAAAAACTAAAGGCCTCATTGGTTTTTACTTTTCGTTGCCGTTCTGTGCCGTTCTTTTCTGTAGAAAATATTTCTTACTTACTTGTTCTGTGTCTGAACTTGTGAATGTGGACGATGTAATTATAGGAATGCATCTTTTAAATCTTTGTAAAATGTCTTTTATTTGACAAAAAATTTACATTTTTAAAAATTTTAATTAAAAAAATATTTTCTGACTTTTAAAACAAAATTTGTAATATTTCAAACCACAAAATTCTAATACATACACACTCTTGGCTGTCATTTAACGTTGTAATCTATTTTCTACAGAATAGTCCGCAACAGAACAGAACGAAAAATAACAACAAACTACAAACACTTTTTCAAGGGATTTTTGTCTATTTTATTAAAAAGAGAAAAACATCAACAGAGTTGCAATAATATAATATTTACAATATATTTATTTATAATATAATTTATAATTTATTTATATTTGACTTATAATATGAATAAACGTCACATAAATATTATTTAAAAATTTTTTTTATATAAAATTGTTTATATTAATTTAATTGAATTACTAAATTTTACTTTTAAGGCAATCGAACAGAAAGAAAACAGCTGATTCGTAACAGAACAGAACGTACAAACTAATTCTGCCTTAATTCAGCCTTAAGTCATTGCTTACCCTTATTGTAGTGTAATATTAGCCTTCATGAAGCCTAATGTCTTCACAGACATATCAAATCAGAGAGCTTTAAGAGTCGCGTTAGAATCAGGTCACACATTTTCAGTACATTCAGAGAAAAGTTTTTTTTACAATGTATTGTAAATTCTTTCTGATTGCGGTATGGCTCGTAGTTTTACTATAATTATAATCTTTTCGACGGCTATACAGTTAAGCAGCATACCTTTTGAACTGAAATTATTTTTAGTGCAAGAGACAATTTTAATGACAAATCAGCTACATTTAAAAAAAACGTAGATCCAAACCATTAACTACATATTTGTACACGCAATGAAAAATGTTGCTTTACACAATAAACCCATTATGCAGATTCATCTGATTATTTAATGGAGCTGCTGGTATTGGAAAAATAAAAATAATATGCACTTAAAATTGTGTTTATGCCCAGCGATAAAAAAGAGGAATTGTAAAAAGCAGAGAGAAAAACTCCACATTATATTTAATTTTCATATAATTTTTTTTGCCATGTTAATATTAAGCAGCGGGCCTTTTACACTCGCTTAATCTTGAATTCCAAGATTACACGATTACACGAAAAAAGTCTTTCAAAATTACTTCCATGGCTTTTTTGTGAACGAGAGCATGACAAAAGAATGATTTTAGATTGAAAGCATTATAAATGTTTCTTTATAGAAGGTCTGCCAGTTACTGCTTTAAGTAACACATATTTTTAGATTTTTACTATTTTAAAAATTTAAAATTTTAATTATTAATAACACGAACTTAAATAAACTCTTTAATTTTAAGTTGAAAAATATTGGTTTTGTTTAGAATACGCATTTATTGACCTATGTTGTGCACTTGTAGGGTAATTTTTGTTTCGGCTTCAGGTCATGTAAAATTAATCAAAACACACGTACGTATTGTATTAATTTTTGTAAATTAATTAATTTTTCTTTTCCGATATTTCGGTCAACTTTGCTGACCATCATCAGGGACATTTTAGAATTTTTCACAAAACTATTCGTTGGTTTGTCCTCTAATTTAACATGACCTTAAGCCGAACAAAAATTACCATACAAATATTGTTTTTATTAAATATAAATTGGTAAAGTCAGGTATGTACTTGAGCCAAATGCTTTCTTTTGATCACTATTTTATAAATCACAACCATTTGCTTAATTTTATTATTTTTTTAATTTGATAACTTTTTTTCAAAGAATTGGATATTATACAATATTCCAAAGGAACAATAAAAAAATTAACATTAATTAATTTCAACTTACACGGTAGAACTGTTATTAACACAACAAAAATTTTATAAATAAAATTGTACTTTTTACTTCCAAACTATTCCTTGAACTATTCGAAGAAATTGGCTTTTAATTCTAGAAGATCTTTTTTAGAAGGCATGTAGAAATAAGATAAATTCAATAAAAAGAAGGATTTGGCTTGCTTCCAAGAATTAGATAAACAAATTTTGAAACTATATTGATTTTTGTCGCTGGGTACATGCTATTAGTTTCTATTTAACTATATGTTTATTAATGTGCTTTACATTATTACTTTTGTTTGTTTTGTTTTTATATTTACTTAAATACAAATTAGTGATGGTATTTACTGATTATCATACAACAAATGTTTATTGAAAATAAAATTGAAATAATGTCATATAAAAAAATGTAATAAACTACAGATATTTTGTAGTTATTCGAATTTTCAATCATACCTTGATGAATAGCTTTCCGCTTTGAAATGAAATATTTTATGAATATTTATTTAAGCTCAAATAAATTATTCTATTGCATTTAAATGTATTTGCTAAATTACAGTCTATTTAAATATTTTAAATAAATACAAAAATAACAACCCTAATTAGTTGAATGTAAACAAAATCTGCTGTTGCTATTTATTTTTGCATGCGCTTTCGCATTGGTTGAATAAGAGGTTATATGAAAAATAAAATAAAGTAAGATAAACTCAAATAAAATAAAATTAAATTAAGTTTAATAAAAGAAAATTAAATAAAAAAAAATAAATAAATTAAAAAAAAATATAATAAATAAAATTAAATTTAATTTAATTAAATTAAACTTAATAAAATTAAACATAATAAAATTAAATAAAACAAAATAAAATAAAATAAACAATACATTAGAAGTAGTCCTCCAATATATTCATAGGAAAAATCCTATAATATCACGTAGCGAAATACTGCGTATGATCAATACTTTTGTTCTTTTCATAAGAAAAATTGAGTATACGCCCCATCTTGCATTTGACGCATTATTTTTGCAGCGGAAAACTCAAAAAAGTAGTTGACTATTTTGCATGACTGTACTTCGAATTTATTTTATATTTATTTTTTATTTTTGAAGATATATTTTTTTTAAACTTTATATTATTTTTATTAAGAAATTTATATTAGAACATTTATTCATCAGAGTAACAGAACGGATTAGTATCGATTTCGACATTACTATACCATCTCGTCAACGTTCTTTGTTTTATTTAACCACTTATGGTGGTAGATACTAGTGACTAGAAATACCAAGTGCATAAACGTATTATTTAGTAAATTAGAATACACAAAATTGCAACTTATTCTTTTTTTCTAGTTAAATAAATTTCGGTTACTACAATTGTGATGATTAATTATTCCATATATTATTACTCTCTCAAGCTATTTTAAATTGAAAAGCAATTGGTAAATACAGCTTCGAACTTGAGCTAAATAATAAATATAAATAGTAAGTATAAATATAAATTAATTTTTCTGTAAATTATTTTTTCGAGCTTAAACAAAATAGAAAAATAAAATGAATTGACAGGTTATAAGCGGAAATTGATTACTCTTTTGACAAAAAAAACAAAAATTAAGAAAATTTCATGTAAAACCGAAAAGGCCCACTTTAAATATAAAGTTTCATGAATTTGACTTCTTTATATTTAATACATTAAAACCAAAATTAGATCAGGGAATCCACATTAAAGTTTAAATATTTTAAAATGAGTTACCGGTAAGTTTTCAAGTTTTCTTAATGGTTAAGTGATCATAAGACCATATAAAATTAAACAATACCTACGTCAGCTTGACATAAGCAAGCTTATCATAACTTTTCCAGGATATAATGTAATAATTTGTAGCAATAAAAGTGTTTTACATTATTTTAACATTGTCGGTAACAAGGACATTATTTAAACTTAATATATTTAAGTCAAAGTTTTTGTTAACCATTTTTGCCGAGTTAGCTTTATTAAGCCTTCTATTTTAAACGTAATTCACTATATTTTTTTTAGCTTTTATCAACACTTAACACTGATCTCAACTTGTTAATGTAATTTAACTAATTTTCCAATTTTCTAATTAGCTATTTCAAATTAACTTTCTGAACAAAAATAATCGATTGTGAAAGTACAATCAGCTTTCAACTCATTTACCTTCTTTTCAATTCCTAAAGATGATAGCCATGAACTGCGTCTCACTCATTTTTGATATTCTTAATGTTATTTTCATTTTAAGTAGACGTTTTTGATGAAGTACAAAATATTTTTATGAAAAATGTATCTTAAAATACATTTCAAATACAAATTATTTTTTATGGATACTGGCCTAAGCGTTTACATAAATATATACGATAAAATACAAAATCAAAAAACATTCTAAATAAACAACTTAAAACTCTCACTTAATACAAAGAACATATAAAAAAACTCTCTCATTTCTATGCAAAAGCAAGTTGGAAAAACACACATACACAATTTGTTTTGTAAAAGTGTGCATGTATTAGAATCAATCTTAAACGCTTATAATTCCCAAAATACTACGCCAATTTAAATAAAATTAAGATTGCCCACATCTATGTGAAAACCCCATTAAAAACATATAATTCTTTCCAAAATCGGTTCAGTATTACGGTCGTAATTATTATTAAATGTATACGACACATAAAACACTTTTTATTTAAAATATTCTTACACGGTCCTTTTTCGCGCGTGGTAGAAGGCTCATTACGGAGATTTATTTAAGGCTGGTTTCAAGCAAGAGTAAGAGAGTTTTACACGATTCAATTAGATGCATCGTAGATGAGTCGCCGTCTTGACACTGTTTCTCCCGTTCTACTGAACTTCCACGATCGGAATACAACTTCAAAGACGATTAACTTAATCGCCCGCTCCGATCCGATCGAAAATGCTAGCTGGGCAGCCGAGTACACCCGAAGTATTTATCAATTTTCTATGCCAAAATATGTCAAATAATCATATTAAATGCAAATTAGCGAATTGCAAAAACAGTTGAAATAAATTTTCACTTGAGAGGCACAATCCCTGAAGCAATTATGTTACGATTCTTATAAAAAAAAGAAACGTAGGAAGTATTAACTTGAAATTTCTAGTGTTACCACAAAATTTATCAAAATCAAAAAAAAAAGTTTATATACGAGGGCGGATTGATATTGAAGCTACCTAAGTAGGAAAAAAAACTTTTTTTCATAAACTATTTCTCAACATTGTCTCCTTTTGGTTCAATACACTTAGTAAGACGATATTCCAACTTTCTTATACCATCTGAATAATACGATTTTTGGGACCCCTCAAAATGCGTGTTAGTTTCGGTATTCACTTCTTCGTTTGAGATGAATCTTCTTCCTGCGATCCATTTTTTAAAGTTTGGAAACAGGAAAAAGTCACTGGGAGCTAAATCTGGACTATAAGGTGGATGATCAACCAATTCGAAGTGTATTTCAGGTAATTTTGCATCGCATCTAATGCTGTGTGAACCGGTGCGTTGTCTTGAAGAAAGAGCACTTTTGTCCACTTTAAATGTGGTAGTTTTTTTCTTGATTGCATCAATCAATTGATCCAATAAGGCACGATAATACTTTCCTGTGATTGTGGATCCTTTTTCAGGATAATCGATGAGCAATATCCCTTGTGCATCCCAAGATACAGTGGCCACAACCTTGCCAGCCGATTTCACTGTCTTCGCCTCCTTCGGAGCACTTTCAACAGCTTCCACCCATTGGTTCGATTGATTTTTGATTGCAAGTGTGTAGTGGTGGACCCACGTTTCATCAACAGTTATTAATCGACGCCAAAAATCAACAGGATTACGCTTTATCACATCTTTTATTTTTTCTCTTTCGCCGTTCTCCTTTTCAAATAATAGTGTTTAATCACTGCACGAAATTCACTTTTTCCCATTTTTAAAGAAACACAAAAGTTGCTTACTTCAAACGACTACAACAAATAAACTAATCGATGAATTTGGGTGAAATTTTAACAGCTGACATTTGACAGATCGCAATTTCTATAGATATCAATACCAATCCGCCCTCGTAGTTTTCTAAAGCACTCATCAATGTGTAACCGTCGTGCTTTAGTTCACTCTATCTAAAACTTAATGCCAATGGCATTGCATTATATTCTTCTATTCTTGAACTGCATTTAGCGTTAATGTATGCAAATGGTTTTTTCTTTTTGTTTCCTCTTTGTTTCCTTTTGCCATCAGAGTGCATGAAATGCGTGATCATGTTGGTTAGTAATAGAACTGCAGTAGGAATAACTGTTGCCATAATATTCCAAATTAAAGGCATATGTGGCACATACATACATATGTAATAGTAGATATATAACAGTTTTGCTATTTTGCATATTTTCTTTCTCATGTCTTGTTTAATTCCGTTTATGTTTATAATATGTAGTAATGTGAGCCTGAACGTAGTTTGAATTAAATGCAAAATAGCATAATATCTCGACAATGAATAGCATAATTTGCATAGATAGCCGCACATTTATGAAAACTACAAGGGCAACATGGGTCTGTGCTTATGGAAATAAGTTTGTCATAAGCAAAGTAAGAGATTTAAATTCGGCAAACCATTAAAAGACAAATAGTTTGACAACAACTTAAAAAAAATTAAGAACTTTTGTAGAGCTAGTAATGGTTTTCTATATAAATATTCATTTGCAGGTACATACTACATAATAAAATAAGTAAATAAATAACTAACTGACATTTTATACAATATTTTTGTTGTTGTTATTCACATAAATGTGCATATTTTTTTTTAACCAGCCTCATTTGTCTGACAACATTTGCAGGAACTAAAGTTGATATGCTTGAAAGTTTTTCATTGTTTTTTTTTTATGTCAGTTTACTTTTTATCCTGCATAAACATATTAAAAAGCACAACATTCTGTCTCATATATTTTGCAAACAATGTGTGACATTGACTCGTTTTGCTGCGGTGAAAATTTATATAAAAATAAAGTGCCAAGTATTGATTTTTGACATTTTTGAAGTATTAAAAATAAGAAGGAAAAACATGAAAGAACATCGTACAAGCTACAAAACCAAAGTTGAATGTACTGTTTACCTTGGTAAAGTTTTAAACTTTAAATAAACAGTAGAGAATAACTATTATAGTATTTACCTGCCTAAAAATAAAGTTTTGATTTGAAATAAAACTTACTTGAAATTAAAAGATATCATCACATGATGGGATGCGATAATTCAATATATACGAAAAACAAATCAATAAGTCTTTGCAAAAATAAATAAAAATTATTTTTTTTAATTTCAACATAGTGTCCTGTTATCTCAATGCAGTCCTCCAATTTTATTAAGTCTTTCGCAAATAACTATTTTCGAGGGTTCATAGATGATCTTCTGAAGAGCTCTTTCGCCAAACTTGACAAAAAGAAAAAGTGTTTAACAAATCTGTACACGAAGGTGACTGCGATGACAGTTTGATTCCGAACTACTTTTGCCATCAAAACTGCAAAAGTTTCTACGCCAGGGATATCCTGTAAGATGATTCCTTTTGTATGGATTTAGGGTTCATTTTTCTAATATTCAAAAGCCGATGCCATAATCTTGCCAGTCAATTTCACTTTCTTTATTTCTTGTTGAGACGAGTTTACCTACTTTTTCTGTTGTATAGTCGTGATCCAAAAGTTTATAAACAGCTTTATAAAGAAAAAGATGCATCAGTATGTAAGAAAAAAAGCAGATCGCCATCCTACTGAAAGCCTTTTCATACTCAATTTTTCGAAACGAATTTTAAAGCATTGAACAATGTAATTTGCTCTTCAAGGCAACTTATTGACAAACCTTAACTTGACGGTTCCTCAAAGCTAGACGTTGCATTTTCATCAATAATTTTTTTGGCCCGCAGCTTTAGCTGGGCACCTTGAACAAGGTTCATAATATGCAGATGTACCTCCATATTTAAATAAATTTACACCGTCCATCAAAAGGCCGCACAGTGGGTGCGAACGCAAAAATAAATATAGTAAAGTTTTTTATCATTCTGTTGAAATAAATGATGGGCTATGCGGCATCCAATTGAAAATTCCCAGGCTTTATCTTTGTGAGGGATTTTAGGAATAAATGTCTGAATAAGTACACGAGACAAAAGAATAACTTTTCTATAACACGTTTATTGAATGAATAATTTGAATGAATAATGACTAACAACTAAGGTTACATATCGTCGGTCACAGGTTGACAACTCTTAACTCGCAAAAAAATCGAATCGGGTTTTTGATGCCAAAAGACTGTGTTTGTCCTTCTGCAACTTAGTACGTTTCATTTATATTTTAAAAAATTTTCCTTTCCTACTTCTCCTATTAATTTTGGTTTTTTATTTACTTCCAACACGGTGTAGCAACGGAGTATTAACGTTTTTTTTGCCTCCTGAAAAGTACCAAAAACCATATTAAGAGTTGTCTACCTGTGAACGACGATATGACATTTTATGTAGTTGACACAAAAAGTAAAGTGTAAAGATTGTAAATAGAACCCCAGGGCGATTCTAACAATCTTCATATCAAAGTTCCTAACGTCCTATAAAAGTTTAACGATTTCAATGAGTCCTTAGTTTTTGTAATACTAATAAAAATAAAAAAATGCGTTTCTGTAAATTATCTTTTCCTGTGAATTTTATATTTAGTCTTGAATCAGGAAATTTATATTTTTATGGGTTTGTTTTTCTCAAAATTTCTTCTCTAAGAACGCTGTCCGCGTTCTCAATCACATATTTCCTAATTCAATATGCAAATCGTTTTTCTAATTCATCATCATGTAGTCCTGAAAGCAATGAAATACACGATTATGAATTTGGGTTCAACATTTTCTGATTCTCATCAAATTTTGGGTGAGATTTTTATGTTTCTTTACAAAACTAAAAAAAAGAAATATGTATGTTATTCTACAAACTTAAAAATCATTACTAAAGAAATTTGATGTTATTTAATATGATTATTTTTTCAAACAAATTGGTTGTTAGTGATTATTATTTTTGGCTAAAGTTCGTAACATTTTTAGTCAGAAAGAATTGGACATATGACAATATTCCAAAGGAACAACAGAAAATTTTAACATCAATTAATTTCAACTTACACGGCTGAACAGAAACAACTTTGTTTTTCGGGAAACAGATAAACCTTAAGCGAAATTCCAGGTCAAGCGCAATATCAAGTCTAGCAAAAGTGTCGTCATGTTTCTTTTAATTTTTTGACAAATATTTAATAAACATATTTTTCCCACTCCCCGATTTAATACAAGGAGTAAATATTTTCGCGACATTTTATTAATTGCAATAAACCTGTAATAAAATTTATATTTTTAGTAAGTTTATTTAAAAGAAAAAAGGTAACGATAATACTTTTTTAATAAAAATAATTTCAATATATAAAAAATTGTATATGAAAAATGATTTAAACTAGAGTCAAACCAATTTCTTTGCAACTTAAAAATGGAAAAAAAAACTTTTTATAAATTTTAACCGTTTATCAAAAGAATTTTATAACGAAAATATATAAAAAAATATTAGTTTTTACTGGAACTGTACTGATAAACCACATGAATATAAATATACTGTTCTTTAAACAGTTGTAGAGTTTGGTAAAAAACGCTTCTTGATCAACACTTAAAAACACAATTTTGAAATTTTCTTTCAGCTTTTGAGTGAAACTGAAATACTTCTTGTTTTTTTTAATCCAAAGTGATTATTATTTTGGTTAAAGTTCGTAACATTTTTAGTCAGAAAGGATTGGACATGAGACAATATTCCAAAGCAACAAGGGAAAATTTTAACACCAATTAATTTCAACTTACACGGCAGAACAGAAATAACGTGTCAGTGTTCATGTGTGTTTCCTTGTATCCGCCACTATTTAGGTGGCTCGGTTGAATGTGATTTCAAATGGGAGTGTAGCGGCTCCAGAAAAACAACGTTGTAATCACATTAAATAAATAGTTCTTATTTTTTGTGAAATTGTCTAGTTGTCAAGACAAATTAATTAAATATAGAATTGATCATATACTTAATTAAGTGTTTTGTTGACACATTAATAATTTAAATAACATAATAATTTTACATATAATTAGTGGCCTTTAGGTTTAAGTATCATCACACTTCATCGGGGAGTGAAAACTTTTGAAATCTATTTTATTGATTATTATAAATACAAAACAACAAATTTGACTATTTTCTTCGTTATCTGCTAGAGACTGGTGAGATTTCGGCCTCAAGCCCACCATTAATATATTCATATTTTTTATATTTTCAATTGTTATTTATTTACATATTATATTGTTGAAATATTGGCTAAGAAGACTTTGCATTTAATAGCTTTGTCTCTATTATCATGAAGTATTTTATTTAAACTATTTTTTATAAAAATATCTTAATTTTAAGCATTCGTTTTGCTTCTACTTCAATAAACATTTTCAATCAGTTGTAAATTCTTAATGTAATTTAATATTTCACATAAATTGCTCTCTCCTTATAGTCTTCTATTACTTTTTCAAATTATTATACTCAAGGCAACAATATAAATATTATTTTTATATTCATAAAACTCTCAAAAGCCACAAAAAGTATCATTGAAGGAAACACAATGCTAAACAAACAAAGTGCTCGCACAAATAAAGCAAAATTGATTTCTAAACAGTGTTTTCAAGCTATTTTAAAATGGATTACAATTGTTTGCAACGATTGCAATGGAATTCTTCAGAGGTTGGTTACTTTTCACATCGATAATAGGTACCCTGGTCGAAAACTTTATTTTCTATGCTTATCGACGTTTTCTCGTTCTGGGTCAGATTATGTTAAAATATCATGATTGCGTTTATGATTTTTTTAAAGAAATAACTGCAACATGTCACCAGAATTCTCCAAGTAACTTTAAGATCAATATCTTTATGTGCGATTTTTACCATAAATTCCAAAATTTTATTCTGGTTTATCTATAGAAATCCATATTCTTAAGAAAGTGAAACAAAAAATTAAAAAAAATAATAAAAATATACAAAAATCTAACGACTTGTTGAAGAACAATAAAATTATGACAGTGTTTATTGTTGCAGTCAAAACGAAGAGAAAGATATAAAATATGCAGAAGGATGAAACACAAGAATAACAAATATTTAATGTTGTGACAAAGAAAAATAAAAATAAATATTTATTTTAATGGTGCCATGCTAAACGAATTGACAATTTAGAATTATTACATTTGTTAAATACATATTATGGTATCATTTGATTACTCATAATAAAAACATAATAAATACAAGTCAAGTCATGGTCAATATTGAATGTTTGAAGGAAAAAAAGGAATTACAAAAAAATATGTTATTGATGAGCCCTACAAAAATATAATATAAGTTTTCGCTGCGAAATCTTTTTGAACAAACGTTAAAAATTTGAATGCGCTGTGGACTCAAGCTTGAAAGTTTTGCTTTATTTAATTTCGAGTTTTAGGATTAATATTTTTTTATTGGATTTATTTCATTAAATATTGTTGCGACTTAATTGATCATTTATTTCCCATTTCATTTGGGATTTATTTCATTGAGCGTTATTTCATTTAGCAAACATCTTCGAACATTGTGGCCTAAGTTGTTAATGAATATTAATTGTTCTTTAACCAAAAATATAACATTTTTCCAGCATTGATGAGACTTCAATCAATTATTTAAAGTTACTAAATAAATGAATTAGAAAAAAATTATTACTAGCCCGTAAAAATAATGATTTCCATATTCTTCTTATTTTTTGTTTTCGTTTTCAATTTAATAAAAGCAATATGGAAATACAAAAGAAAATCAATTTTCTTAAGTAGAATATATTTTTGAAAGAAAAAAAAAATAATGATGGAATGGAATATCTTCAGCAAAAGGAAAAGAAAAGTTTTCATGCAAATGACACAAAGGCGAATTAAAATAATTTCCATGGAAATTGCATAAAATATGAATATATTTTCCATTTATTTTTTATTTTTTGAATTTACTTTAGAAGTTATTTTCGTTTTTGCTTAAATTGTGGTGCAGCGCATGTTTTGAACATGATAATGGTGTTTCAAAAAAAAAAAAAAAAACATAACCGGCAATAAAACGCCCACTCTGTGTTTTTAAAAGAAATAAGAAAAAACAACTATAACCAGTAAATATGTAAGAAAAATTATGTCTTTGAATGAAGAAAATTAAATACAACATTAAAGCTGCCAGTGGTAATTCTCTTTATTTTAACGTGGAATAAAAAATTATTTTCTTCATAATTTATAGTAACTTGTAGTCGACATTTTTTTTTATTAATTTATATTTATTCGAAGTTTCTTTTACATTTAAAGAAATTATGGCAAAGGAGTTGCAAAAAATGCCCTTCAGCTTTGCAAGCCGAGTTGATTTCAAATCAAGTACGTTCTCAAAACCCACAAATTTTTAGTGTGGTATTTCCTAAGTCGACTATGATTTACTGCAGCCATAGTTAATTTAAAACGTTAAAATTATTTAACATTAATATTTGTGGATGCAGAAGAAAATTTATTATTAAATAATAATTAACAGTTAAAATTGATTTATTTTTTCCAAATTATTTTTGCGCATATTTGCAGTACTTGTGACAAATTTTGAGAGCCTTTTCGAAAGATATTTATTTTACAAGAAATGCTTATACAAATTTATATTGTATTTAATTAAAATAAATTATATCATATTGCATTTCAAATACAAAGTGCTTTTTTAAAATTCGAAAGAACTTCTCGAAAAAATGGCATTCGATTTTTTTGCGATCAGTTTTATTAACTCGATTTTAAAACGAGTAAAATTATGCGCATTCAGTTTATCGAACACTAATGAACGTATGTGGACTCATTTCAAAACATAAATTTTAGTTTGTTTGGGCTTAGAATCGGTTAATTTTTAAAAAAATTTTATTCTGTTTTTTAAAAACAGTTTGCTGTAATTTAATTAGACAGTTAAGCCAAAAATTGATATTTTGAAAATAAATCATTAACTCACGAATTATTTAAAATGTTGTAATAAAATTTCGTGTAGCCATTTCAGAGATAAATCAAAATTGAAGTGCAAGTTTGAGGCTGCTAGTATTGAGGGCGGCAGATTTGACCACAAATGTTAATTTTTTATTAGGCACGCAGCATCCTGCTAATAAACATCGATGCTTAGAGACAATACACTGATGTTTTTTCAATATTTTTGTGCTC
The DNA here is from genome assembly GCA_956483585.1 of Gymnocheta viridis. Classification (NCBI taxonomy): domain Eukaryota; kingdom Metazoa; phylum Arthropoda; class Insecta; order Diptera; family Tachinidae; genus Gymnocheta; species Gymnocheta viridis. The sequence goes on from OY101441.1 coordinate 45,416,954, forward strand.
TTTTAATTCTGTCATAACTCTAAGAGTTTGAATACCATAAAATTAAAAAAAACATTATTAAACACTTGAAAACTAAAAACGAACATGTTCATATGGTACTGATTTGTTCTTCGTACAGGGTGTCCGCCGCCATTTTGGTAAACATTAGTCTTGACAGTTCCTATTTGGCAGTCGTGAAGTAGACACGTGGCATATTTATTATTGAAAAATATTCGATAAACCAACGTGTTTTAATCGTTAAAACATTTTATCAAAATCAATCATCGATTACTGTGACGATGAGAAAGTTACGTGAAATTTTTGGCAGAAACAACGTGCCAACAAAACGCACTATTTATCGTGTAGTGAATGATTTCGAATGATAGCCCCAAGCATGGACCACAACGTACTGCAAGATCGGCTGAAAGCATAACTGCTGCTCAAGAAAGTATTCAAAACAATCCATCAACCTCAATTCGACGCCGTGCTCAGGAGGTTAGTCTTCAAAACACAACTTTTTACAATTTTGCACAAGGAATTGCATTTGTTTCCATTTAAGATTCAGTTGACATAAGAGCTTCTTCCACAATACCATTTACGCAGCCGTACATATGCCAATAGGATGTTACAGCTCGCCCATGACAACCCCGATTTTCATGAAAACATTTTCATTGCAATGGATCTGTGAACATTCGGTTCTGTGCAATGGAAAACCCTCAAATTATTCATCAGTCACCTTTGCATCCATTAAAAGTGACAGTTTGGTGTGCAATTCGGTCAGGAGGAATCATTGGACGTTACTTCTTTGAAAATTAAAACGGCGTAACGGTAACTGTGAATGGGGGAGCGATATCGTGATATGATTGAAAACTTTTTAACGCCACAACTGCATGCTTTGGGCTTGAATAACATGTGGTATCAACAAGACGGTGCCACATACAGCCAGGATTACAATGCAATTACTGCGAAACCTCTTTCCTCCACAGTCGTCAGATTTGACTGCTCCGGACTTCTTTTTGTAGGGATTTCTGAAAAGCAAGGTTTATGCAAACAAAACAGAAACGCTTGAGCAACTCAAACAAAATATTCGTGATGAAATACCGCGTGAAATGTGTGAGAATGTAATGAAAAATGTGCTCAAAATGCTCGCATTTCTGAGCCTAACAGAGGCGGACATTTATCTGATATTGTATTCCATACATAATTGCGGACATTAAATAGAACATTATAAATATAAGATCCATTCTCTTTCATTTAATCAAAAATTATAATTAAACAAAGTAGTATACCTTTCCGGAGGACACCCTGTATAACAGAGTTCGCCGCGTATGGCGAATTTCGCCGACGCCATGATGTTGTATCTTATTTTTGGCGACTAATACTTGCGGACAGAAATTCGTCGTTCGTCTCAGTTGGGTTTCTAACCTTAAGTAATCTAGTTCTCGGAAGCTCATTTAAATTATGTTTTCTATTTTACAAAATTAAAACATAAAATATTAATAAATAAAGATAAATAATTGATTATGACACGCTTAATTGTGAAACATTTAGAGAACTAAAATTTCATTTATTGCCAAGTAAATATCAATTTTAAATAAAATAAAATATCACATTTAAACAATTTTTCGTTTACACAGTTACTGAAGTCAACTTCTATACTGTAACGATAGCGTGGACAACTTTATTTGGTGACAATAGTTTTATATTGAAATTAATATTTAAATATATCGCTCATTTATTGCAACATAGTCATATCACAAAAAAAATTGATTTTTGATTTAAGAATGCCAAAATATTCCATCGTATCGTTTTGCATCTACTACAGAGAATTTTGAGGTAAGCGAATTTTTTATTTTTTTATTAAAGTGTGAGTAAATTAAAAATTTCAGACTAGACTTCTCAAGCAAGAATTTTTTTTGAAATATGACTATGTTGCCACAAAGGAGCGATATGTATAAACACAATATGAGTGTTTGTAAATTAATTTTTGCATGAAAATAAATTTGTAAAATTTCTACATACCATTTTAGTAGTCATGCTGCAATTAATCTAAATTTGATTTAGTTTGTGGCAAACTTAACAATAAAAATATATACAAACCAACAACAAAGATAACACAAATATATTTACAATGATAAAACTATTAAATATTTGTTTAAAATACATTATTGATATTTGTACAACTAGTACAAATTAAATTTATTGCAACATATTTTTTATGCGAGAAGAAATTGTAATTTTTCGAAAGCTAATGACTTAATAAACTCAGTTTTGAGTAAATAAATCTTTGTGAAACATATAAATATATAATTCCGTTTATAATATCTGGAATAATCATTTAAGATCCCATTAAATATTTTCATTTAATCAAATATCTATTCCTAAAGTAGATTAATGACTTTATTTTCGTGTATCTGTTTGCTGTAGCAAAAGTGTTTCTCAAAGCATCAGATAGTTTACGAATTTATTTTCAAATCGTTTTGTATATTGTGGAGTTCTGAGAAAACGCAAATAAGAAACTCCTTAACTTATTAACTATTTGTCAAAGCATCTATATCTAACATCGCAAATGGCTGATTCAAAGCTGAACTCCTTCTGTATGTACGTTTAGACTTTCAAATAAATTCAATCGGTAGCTTAAAACTTGGATACTATCGTATATTTGTTAATATTTCTGTATGTATATCTTTACATTAATATAGAAAGGCCCTGATAATTTTTTTTTGCATATATCAATAAATTCAAGGATAGGTTGAACACTAGATTGAATTAAAAAAATACTTACGGCCTTTTTATATTAAGGTAAAGATATATGTACATATAAAGTGGAGGCACGAAAAAGTTAAGTCATAGAAAAGTTAAGTATATGGAAAAGTTGAGCAACTTTCATTCATCACACGTGATTCTAAAACGTTAAGTGCTTCCCAACTTTTATGAGACAATTTTTTTTAATTTAACTTCCTCAATAGTCGTAGATTTCGTTTTGTTTTGATCGCAACAATGTTAGCAGCAAGGAAACCAAAAAGGTTATCAGTCGCCGAATAATGCAATGGCCAATGGTTTTCATGTTTCTGAGGCAGCGATTTAAAAAAAAAAACATTTATGCAGTAATGTCAAATAAGTATGAAAAAATTAAGTAAAAAACTTTACACGAGGCAGAATACGTCGATTTGGAGAAGCAACTATACAAATGGTTCTCAGATCAATGCGAAAGGAAACTGTCCAATAAGTGGTGTCTTATTTTAAAAGCTGAGACTAAAGAACTTTTTGAACAAATCTATCCAGACAAAACTAGAGATGACTTTAGGGCATGTCAAGGCTGGTTTTCAAAATTCAAGCGTCGGTATGGAATACTCATTTTTAAGGTCTGTAATGAAATTTTATCTAGCGACATCTAAAAGAAAGTATGCTACATGCGTGCAATAAAAAAGTTTGCTGTGGTTATAATATAAAATAAATAGAAGAACGACACATTCTCTTTTCCTGAATAAAATATTGTTTTTAAATTTGTATCAGTAAAAACACTAACGAAGAATGTGAAAGGTAATAAAACATGGATATACCCTTAAAGTTTTTGTACACAAATTTTATGTAAATTTGGCAGTGAAGAACAAAATTTATGTTAAAATATAAAGTTTTATTAAAATTCTTAAATTACGTTCGAAGAAAACTATAGAAGTTAGTTCATTAAATTTAAAAATTTTAAAGCGACATGATGTTTTTTTCTCTGTTAGTGTAGTAAAACACTCACGCCCTTTTTTCTATTTTTCATTATTTTTGGTCATGGCATGACATTGAATCTTTTAACATTCGCATTCTATGTAAAAAGATATTGAAGTATTTACATATGCACACGTACATATATTTATTTATATGTATCTTTATTTGTGGTTGCAGAAAAATTCTTTTAGTGTCATCATTTTTCCTTGGAGATTTTGAATTGTTAAGAGTTTTTCTGCGCGACTGCACAGAAAAGTTTAGCTGCTGTGCACAAATGAGTGTTGCTGGAAAATTTTGCGGAAAACCATAATAAGAAGACAAAAAGTTAAGCATAACGAAAATAAAAAAAATATATCAACAACAATACCGATGCGACTTACAATACAAGAAATATTGAAGTAGTCCTGCTGTAAACAATAACGGGAGAATACAAAGGGAAACGGAAACAATAGCGCTTTATATTTGCGGATATAGACACTTGGATATTTCGTGTTTTAGTGTTGTTTTTAAGTTCATTTTTTTCATACAGCAGCTAAAGCTGAAAGAACCTTGTTAAAATAAAGAAGAAGCAGATAAGACAAACAGACAAAAGGAAGTGTGCGACAACAAGACTTTTAAAATATTGTCAACCTTACAGTTCAAAATGTCATTAAGTTTTTTTTAACGTAAATTTAACCAAAAGCCAATCACCTGCTCTGTAATATCTACCAGCAGTTGTTTTTTTATATTTATTTAACATTTAAAATACTTAATTTTTTTCTGTTGCGTCCTTTAAGGAACACTAATTTCGTTGACATTCGCCTTCAAAAATCGTGTGATATAAAATAATACGATTCACATTACACTGCTGATGATATCAGTATTGGCAACTGAATTAAAATCCTTAATAGTGGAGATATTTAATCAATTCCAACTCAGAATCACTTTTTTTTATATACAAAAACATAAGTAAAAATTTTTTTATAAATATTCATATCTTAATAAAATTATAAACTTATTAAGAAATAGAAATTTGTTAATTTATTTTTAATTCTCAGATATGTTTGTTATATATATTTTTTATTAGCATATATTTCTATTTGAATGTTTTTTATTTAGTAAAATGACTGTTTAACTTTACAAAATGAAACGTTTCAAAACGCTTCAAATTTGTATGGAACAAATTTAAATTTAAATTTTAACTCATACAAATTTGAAACATTTTGAGACGTTTCATTTTGTAAATTTAAACAGTCCCAAAACTAAGAATTATTTTAATTTCAAATATTCAAATGTTTAAAATTTTTGTAAATTGCCGATTTGGTTGGTGTTACATTTTCATAAAGATGAAAACATTCTCAAAAAAGACACACAAGGGAATAGTGGGATAACGAAACAAAAATAGTAAGTATCTCGATCTGTAGTTTGAATCAGCTAAATATGTATAAACATATAAAATAAATTTGAAATAATAAACATTAAAGTTCTTAATTGCGTATAAAAATATTTTCTGAGTAGCAAATTATTTTGGCGGCATTCTTTTTATTTACATGCTGTGGTTTTTGTTGAAGTCTAAACGTAATGCACCGCTGAGAAGTACATTTTATGATAACAGACGTTTGGTACGGTTCAAAGAACTAAACATCATGAATATCAAGAAACATCATTTAAGCGAAAAAGCAGGGTGACAACACTGAAAGAAACGCCGGCATTTAGACACTGAAATTTTAGATTGTAGCAGTGTAATTTGTCATTGAATGTAATCTACTGAAAAACTTTATTATATTATTGAAGAGTTTGTTGTTGTGTTTATTTTAGGTAGCTGTCATAAAAGAAACGAAACTATATCATTGGATTAATGAAATAGGCTCATTAAATAAATGCCATTGTTTAATAAAATTAGTGATATTATTACATGTCGCAAATGAAATTTTATCATAAATTTAAGGAACTTTTTTTTCATCTGAAGAATGTTTTTCTTTTCATTCACTTTACAAGCCTGCAGTTCTATTGACTTCAATTATTAAGTAGCAGTAAATTAATCAAAATGTTGCATTAAACACATAAAAAGTATTTGATTTGTTTTTACTATATTTTTTTTAATAAATAGTGCGCCCGGCTTGCACTTTATTACTGGATTTTAAAAAAATAAAAACTTTATAAATTTATATATTAATGAAAAATACGCAGCACAATGGTAAGTCACACTGTTCCCTAAATTTCTGTATCCACGTTTAGCTGTGTGTTATATGAAGAATATTCCATTGTTTAAATGAAATATTTTCTTAAATATTTATGGCCACATACACACACAAACATATCGTCGTATGATTAAAAAAATTTCTAAGTTACAATATAATTTAAAAATGACTTCTTTATTGATTGCGATGCACTGTATCAAAATACATGTGTACTGGAAAACTTTTCATATTAAAATTGTGCTAACTCCTAAATAAAAAATAAACTGACACAATTTGGAAAATGTTGGTTAACTTTGCATTTTTTAGAGTTTTTTCCTTCGTCTCTAAATTCTCTTCAATGTATCTTTGGGCTTTTATGAATTCATATGACGATATGTAGAGTTGTATATATTTTAGAAAGAAGCGAAAATAGAACATTTTTTAAGATTAACTACTATTGACTTATCGTTTACAGAAGCAGAAAAAATCTACTTTCGACTTTTCTGTTCCGTTTAATTAACCGATTAATCGTAGGCAAAAATCGATTATTTTATAGTCGATTTGTATTTTACTTTCCTTTAAATAAAATTTTTTGTTTGGTGTTTATTTCAAATTCTAAGTAAAACTTAAAATTGTATTTATTAACTGTCAGTCCCAGTAAATTCTAAAGAAAGTTTCTTTCGTAATTAATGTTAAAAAGAACAAAAAACGTTATTTTGTTTTCTATATAAGGAGCGATATAAGTTAAAATAAAATTAAAGTGGACCTTTCGTCCACTCCTCATCCGATATTTCTTCAATATCAATATTTGTTGTTTCTCCTTTTTTAGCAAAAGAAATTTTGTGGCATTTATGTAGAAGTGCTTCCACAAAAACAGGACTCTTTAGTGCAAGTAGAGTACCTGCACTTTTTGCCATTTTCAATTTTTTTTTAAATTTGTGCCAAACATGGCTCGGTGGCATTTTTAACAAAATGTTACATAAATCTATTTCAAGAGACTTCACTTTTTTATTTATGATACACCGACTTACAATTTTATTATTTTACTTTATTTTGTTTTAACAAAAATTTTAACAGTTCAAGTTCAGTTTATGCTAGACGATTTTCAATTAAGATTTCTTTCAGTGGTCTTATTTTGTTGGAGTTAGCCACAGCGAATTAATACCAAGTGGCTTTATTAGTGCAACTACAACTGGCATTCACCAAACAGTCATGTTTAATTCATGCATAAAAAGTTTTTGTTTAGTTTTTTCATATAGAGTTTGACAGTTTGGTGTAGTCAATTGATAATCATCTGGACTAATAAAGTCACCGGGTATCCATTCCCTTTGGTGTTAACAATTATAAAAAGAACAAATTTGTGTGAGGACATTGAAATAAATGTGTTTTTTTAAACTTTGTAGATTTTTAATTTTATCTATCAAATGAATTATTTACATTAGTTTATGTATATGGTGCAACACAGTTTTATTTCTTAAACCTCATTCTTTGCGCGTTTTTTTAATTTGATTAATCGGTGCCAAAACTCGATTTCAGTATAAAGTTAGTAATGAAAAATCGACTACAAAAAATCGTTTTTAGCATTGAAAATCGATTTTCGACGATAATCGAAATCGACTTACCATTCACTAGTGTAATAATCTTCATTAAGACAATCAATCAAGTTTGAAAAACTTCCAAAGAACTGAGATAGAAAACCTTAATGTAATCAATTAAATTGTACATTGGATTGATATAATGATTCACTAATATATTGAAGAGTATTTAGTGATTTAGTTTTATTGTCCCTACGAATAAATTTTTTTTCAGTGAACAGGCCACACTCCATCTGCATTCTTTACGTCATTTATTATCAGCCCAATTATGAATAAAATTTTTCCCGGGAGATTTTCCCTTTTCCCAAAAAAGAGCTGTTCAGATATATGTTCGCATATTATTTGTTCGTATATTATATGTGACCAGCCCCTTTTTGGGAAAAGGGAGAAATCTTCCGAGTAATTTTTTATTCATAATTGGGCTGTATGTGTTTGATTTGAAACTAAATGACGATTTCAGGAAACAAATTTGAAATGTCAAGTTCTTTAAGTTTTGGTAAATTTTCTTAAAATCCTTATCTCGGACAATTTTAAAAGAAAATGCCTAAATCTAAGATCCCACTATCGGCGCAAACCGCACAATCTGCGGCAGTTTTTATCGGCCTATATCGGCACACATGTAAAAACATTGTACAATTTATTTTTGGGCGGTCCCGTTATCGTCGCATATTGGACGATTTTTTTCGTTTCATATCGGCCAAATATCAATTGCGACAATAATCGGTACAATGTGTGATCGCATTCGTCGTGATCTATTGGACAAATTAAATCATATTTTTTTTGTTTATTTGCTTGTTGGTAGACACAGTTTAATTTTCGGAATGGATTGCTATGAAAAATAGAAATCTGCTTTGTCCGTATATATTGTGGGGTCAATATTTGAAAAAAGCATCAAATAAAAAATAAAAGAATACAAAAAAATGTTAATATATATTTTTTGCAAGAAATCGATGTTGAGTAGTCATATCTTGCCACAGTAAAAATCTTACAGTTTTTTTTCACTCTTTCGCTAAAAAATACAGTTGTATTAAAATGTTATAAAAAAAACACCGTTTTTTGCCTCTACTGAAAAATTTTTTGATTATTAGTTGACTCTCTTTAGAGGCTCAAAATAATTTTAATTTAATTTTATCGGCACTGATTGTCGACTGTGATTGACGCAGAAGTGGCCGATTAAAATCCGCGCATATTTTACAAAGTGATTGGTCTACATTGTGCTATGGAGTGTTCACACTACCCCCGTCTTGACTGGCAATAAATTCATTGACATATATTGCATCAAATGTCAAAATTATGTTATGGCTAGTGAAGACGCATCGTTTTCGTACTTGGCAATAATTGTCAAGTTTTTCGTTTACAATTACTGCGAACATAAAATGTCACAAACCGTTTGACATTTCCAAGTAAAAGAAAAAAACGAGCCATAAAATAAAAAGAAGAAATTTTTTGCAAAAAAATTAAATAATTTATTAAAAAATATTAAAAAGGTAAGTTAAAAAAAAATATTTTATAAAATACATAAAAACGCAAAATTTCTTATTTCAGGATGAGTTGTTCAGATGAAAATTTAAAAAGTCTTTCAGTTTCTTCGTCTTTATTGTCGAGGGGTTATCGGAGCATCTAGGTCGATTTTAATTGTCCATACTCAGCACATTTTAAGCGCAGATTGTCGCATTTTAAAAAATTGTTTGCGTTCACACTATCGGTACATGCATTGTGACAATAACCGGCATATTTCGCCGATAATGGGATCTTAGCTTAAGAACTTAAATAGATTATATTCAGCCGCTTTGCAATATTAACAAGAAATATTTTATAGCCTACTTGCAACAAATTATTACAATAAAGAAAAACAAAACTATTAAGGATATTGGATAGAATTTCTCGCTTTCTTTATGTACTTTAGAAAATAAGTACAAAGAAAGCCAATACGCTTAAAATATCCTTAATAATAAAGCAAAGTTTATTCTTCAAATTCAAAAGAAAACACGCAATTTAAAATTGGCCACTGATAAACAATATTTTCATAAAAACTATATATAAGTGATACGAGTTTTACACATTTTAATTTACAACTAAACGTGTTTTACAAAAATGATTTCACACAAAAAAATGTACTTAATTATTATTGCATGGTTTGAATATTTTTGTTAGAGTTAGTGATTGGCCTCTTTAATTGGTTCAAAGCAAACTATCTGTTGTCTCTGTTGATATTTTAATTGCCGATATGTCGTATTTATAAAGCAAATACAGTTGAACCTCGATTATCCCGCTCGCACGGAACCAGGCTTAACACGGATAATCGAAAAACACGTTTAATAGAGGTCATATAGAAATACAAAAAGTCCGTAATATTTTTAGTAGTTTTTAATCCAAAGTGATTATTATTTTTTGGCTAATGTTCGTAACATTTTTAGTCAGAAAGAATTGGACATGAGACAATATTCCAAAGGAACAAGGGAAAATTTTAACTTACACGGCAGAACAGAAATAATATTTTTATTAAAACATGAAATTTTGGTGTACATTTAACTTAAGTGTGTTAAAGTATATGAGTACATTTTTATTTGTAATAAAAATATTCATTTACATGAAGTACATGAGTACGTAAGAAAAATGGAAATCACAGAATTTGAATTCTGTTTCTATGTAATTAATTGGAAAAAAATTTGTTGCACTCATAATAAAGGTAGACCATGGATAATAGAGGTATAAAAAAACCACGAATGATAAAGGTAAAATAGTGAACAACAGAGGTCGTAAAACAAAGCTGGGCCGATTAATAGAGGCCTGGATAACCGAGGTTCAACTGTACATAAACAACTCTACATAGAAATATACACACATAACAATACAATCAAAAGAAATAAGTTTAAAAACAAATATCCCACCGAACCAAATGTTTCGATTTCGTAAAGAACTCGTAACGACTGGTCGACAAAATCTTTCGATTTTGGAACCGAATTACTAACGACATCGTAACGATTTTTATATGAACGATTTCATTAAGAGATAAAAATTATTTTCCATCATTTATGAGCCACAATTTAATTTAATATAATTTATAAAATTAATAACAATTTTTAAATTGACAGATAAGAGTCGTCAGTGGTTTTTCTTTTTAATGACTTTTGCTGTCGGTCCTTTGCGGAATTAAAATATTTCTTTGTCTTTTCCTCTATTTTTTTGTAGTTTGTCTGTCTATAATTGTTAATGCACGCATCTGCAGAAATATGGAAAATTTAGTATTTGTTATTTACTTTTATTGTGTGATTACAACGTACCTTTAAGAATCTTAACAAATTGAAAATTCTTTTTTGTTTCTGCTGACGCTTGTCCATGAAAATTTAGCTACAAAACTGTAATTGGTTTTAAATTTTCAATAACAAATTTCCTTAAACTCTGTTATCTACTCAAAACAAATAAGAAAATAAAATTAATATAAGATTATTTTCGTCTACAGAAAAACGTAGGTGAACTTACTAATTCTAATGCCATATCGTCGTCGTCCACAAAATTTCTTTCAAAGTCCAATAAATCATCTACATAAATATATTATTTTGACCCTCTAAAGTTTTTAAGTTGCGTTCAATGCCCCGTTTTAGTGCAATATACTCTTCTGTAAAAGGTTCTTCTGTACGATGTAGTTTTTTCTCTTCTGTTAATATCTTCATTTGATTATTTTTTTGCTTGTTCTGTTCTATTTATATTTTCAATTTTACTAACATTTAAATTAAAGTTTTATATTTTTTTAAACTTTTGTTTCCACAAATTTACATTAAAAAGTAAAAAAAAAGAAATTTGTTCTGACGAACTACCGAAACATATTAACGAATTCTTTACGACAAGTCTGACTTCAGGAAAACTCAAAACCTATGGTTTGGTGGGTACACTCTATTACACACACGCACTCAGACTCACACTCAGAACTTCCTGACACTATTCATACTTTCTCTTAATATACACCTGACAATAAAGTCTACTTAAAAGTATAACAACGCTAGAATACAAAAGCAACTAAAACGTACAAAAATAAATCTCAAATCACATCTATACATTCACAATTTAACACCACTTATACTAGTATGTATGTACGACGAGACCAAGGCAATAAAAAGGATGAAAATCCAAAGACAATAACCAGTCAAGCAACACTTCCTTTGCAGTAGTACGTGATAAGTGTCAACAAAATACTCAAAAACAAAATATGTACATACAACCAACAATGGAATTGTAGTTGATAAAAAAATCTATAAAAATGAAAAGTAAAATGCAAGAAAATTTGTCGTAATAAAAGAGAGATAAATAGAAAAATAAGTAAACAAGTTAACACTTAAGCAAAGGCCAATGACCTTTGAAGTTCTATGAGCAGAATTTTGTTTATTTTTTTAAAGTGTACAAAAAGTTTATATTATTAAAAACTCTATTGCAGACATGAATATTAAGATGGCATTGAAAAGTTTGAGCAATGACAAAAGCAGAAAACAAAATAATATTTTATATATTATTTAAGTAAATTTTTAAAGGATATTTGTCCTTGAAAATGGCTTTAAAGCTAAAAACAAAAATAAGTAGAATACATTTTTAAACTTAAATGTACTTAAGCATTACAATTGTTAATGTTTTAATGCACTTGCAGCCTGTTGTCAACATGAATGAATGCAAAACGATATTGTTTAGCCTTGTTTACTTTAAATTGTTATTCCAGTTGTCGTTACCGGATATTATCGATGACTGTCAACATAGAATTTGTATTCTACAAGAATATTTGACGGCGATATTGTTTCAAAACGACTTTGAATTTGTCGTCGCCATTTTCCATGACGACTTGACTTTATTTAAAATATACCTAAATGAAAAAACTGAAAAATTTAAAATAACAACTCAAACTCAGCTTACAAATTAGTGGAAGAGTTGCAGACGAATCCCTCTCTTGCAGTGGGATTTTGCGGAGGTACTCTTCCAAGTAATTTTAGAGAACAATGAGAAGAAATCGCAAGAGTTTTAAACATTTTTAGCTCGCCGATACGTTTAGGAGATGGATGACAAAAGGTAGGGAAGTAGTGAGCGAAAATAGTGGAACATAAAAATTAAATTTATTAATAGGTTTGGCAAGAATTAAAGTTTAAAGTACTCTAAATTAACTTTCAAACCTTAAAAGAAATTATAAAATCATTAAAGCAATACACTGTTCACTGTGTTTACTTGTTGTCCGGTAGGTCAAATATGTCGAATTTCTGTCTCAGAAGCTTTCGTTCTAATATGAGATTTTGTTTTCTTGTATTTTCATCATCAGTCGAGTCTGAATTTATATCACAAGTAAAAAACATTTCAACTTTTAATAAAATTTTTGTTCAAAATTAACAAAACACCACACAGCTGTTTCAAATATTTAGAGATGTGTGTTTGATATGTTGACATAAACGATAAATCGTCAACGTCGTCGTCATCCTGTTATAGAATGCAAAAATGTTATTGATTTGATGACGTTGAAACAAAATGATATTGACAGTTAAATGACGGCGACGTTGACGACGACAATTGGAATAAGCGTGAATAATAAAATACTTATATATGTTTTTATTTTCAATGTAACTTCTCACTCACAATCATGATCTAATATCTAATACAGGTCTGTTTATAACTACAATAATTCCACAATAAAAAAACAACAAGAAAGTATGAAGTCAAAAACAGCTGACTACAACATAAATAAATTATATTAAATTATATACAAAAAATATTTTAAATATTACTTTTTTGACCTCCACAGTACTAAATTAAAATCTTTTTATTGAAATGAAAATTTTTTGGCTTAAGTTCAAATCTGAGTTTACCCATATTTTCTCAATTTAAGAAATTATATTTGGATAAATTCATTATTTTTTATTAAGAGAGTACTATTTTATTTGAAACAAAAAAAATTAATTTAACTTGTAAGAAATGGATAAGTTGCACTTTTCGTATTCTAACTCGTTAAATAATACGGTTAAATAGTTGATATTCCTAGTTACTAGTATCCACCGTCAAAAGTGGTAAAATCGAACAAAGAACGCTGATGAGATGGTGTAGCGACCTCGAAATCAGTACTGATCCGTTCTGCTAGTCTGATGAATAAATTGTTTCAAATAAAATAGTACTCTCTTAATAAAAAATAATGAATTTATCCAAATATAATTTCTTAAATTGAGAAAATATGGGTAAACTCAGATTTGAATTTAAGCCAAAAAATTTTAATTTCAATATAAACCTTAAACAGTTCAACAATCACGTATTAATTAAAATCTTTTTAATTTTTTCTTTATTAACTAAAAACATATAATAATTTTCATTTGTTCTTGTGTTTATATTATATTATCGAAACAACCACAATGGTTTTATCTGATACCAAACGTTATTCTTAATCTCTTTTTACACTAAGATAAAGGATTGAGATTAAAGTTTCAAATCATATTGACATTCAGTTGAGAGTAAATGTGTAATTCTGACCCTAATGTTTAACTACATTGATCTTCTTCAAAACTTGGAATTTTTAAAAATATGCATTTTCCTAAATCATAGTGTTTCTCAAACTAAAAATAAATTTTTAGTTTCAATTTCCCGGTTGCCCTCTTTCCATTTTGGTTGGAAATTATTTCATTTGGTAGCTATTACATGGCACCAAGTTTTATTGCAAATCGTTCTTAATTTAAGATCAAACTGTTTATCACCTGGATATATACGCGAGATCTGTAAAAGCATATTTAAACTTATCGATTTTTTTATATTTTGTAGAGCATAAATCACTAAAACTTTTTTACTACATTTTAATATTGTTTTTTATTGCCATAACAATGCATAAGAAAGTGATATATGGTCACTGCACTTACAAAATGAATTAAAAGTTATCAAAAACTAATTAAAAAAACTTGAGCAAAAATATATATTGTTACTGATCAACCAAAGAGATTATTATCAAAAATATTCTTTGATATCATTGATTGATGAAAAAGTCCCACACACACAATTTTATAGTGCAACAGCGATATGCTTCATTTAGTTTATTATTTAATTTTATTTTAAAATTTTTCTAAGCCACCTGTCTTTGTGTCTGGTATTCATGTTGTTTTCTTTTTTTTTCTCAATAGACACACGTTTTCATTTTATGCTATTCCTTTTAATATGTGTCAAGTGTGTTTCAAGCATAATTCAATAATATTGAAACGGATCTATTTTGTCTATTTCTTCTTTTATATTTCGTGTCACAAGGTGGCAAATGTGAAAAAGCGAATTAGAATTTTGCACTGGAGGTCTTTATCCAACAACTCTAATATATTTTGCAGTGCAGCATTTTTATATGTGGAACAATAATTTAAAAGTAGAAATTCTTACTAATAGTTGTGTTTAATAAAAAAATCTGTCCTTGCCTTGAATTACATATTATTACCATGTCTGCTACAACCAGGAATTAACTGTTAATAGAACCAGACTAGCAGTAGCTAGTCTCCCATTCCCATCCTTTTAACTTTAAACGGGACAAGTAACAGGTAACTTATTCGTATGAACCTTAGCACTCAAAATATAGAGATTCATCTGCCATGAGTCAACTGAGTGGTATCGCGCCAGGTTAAAACTTCGCTCAGCTCTGGTTCAACTGCTTGATATTAATGAACTTTTAACCGTAGTCTTCCAATTTATGTGTATTAAAATGAAGTTATTATTAAACAATCTTGATTCTAGCGAACTGTTGTCCTTTCACAGCAAAAAACACTGCTTCGGTCGAAGCAGGTTTGTGTAGCAGGAACAAAAATTGTCAAATTTTCTTTGATGTCGTTTTCTGTATACTGTTTTATCCTGCTCCTACCTGGCGGGAAGCCCGCTGAACATTTTCCAAATAAATATTTTGAAAGATGAAAAAAGTCTTTTACTTGTATAATAATTTCTGCATGCAGTAAGAAATTCGTTTTCTGGAAGGGGCTCATGAAAATTGCATTTATTTTAAGGCAATTTTTATTTGGAGTTCTGTTCGCCCGACTAAAAACAAACACTTTTGTACTGATTCTTCAAAAGTAAGCAGTTGAATGCAAATAGTCATTTATAAGCAATGAAATTGTATCCATTCCATTCTAAAAGACCAGCTGACTGGACCTGCAATATTTCCGTAATCCTGTACTTGACAAGGAAAGTTTTGAAGAATTCTTTTTTAATTGATAGTTGCCAATTCAGGAAAATAAGGAAATGCAAGTTTTTTCTTGAAGGCACGTATTCAGGGCTGAGGAGGCTTTACGAATGTAAATATTTGAATAATTATTCAGCAACACGTTCAAGTTTTTCTTTCAAGTTTTTCACATATACTGCTTATCAAAATTCATTTAAATTGATAGCTGTGACGTAGGCTGCACGCAATTTTAAAGCAATTTAATTTTTGAAGATGCTATCGTCAACAAAACAGCTTGAAATGGTTGCTCTATACATCCCACAATATCATGACATAACATATTTACTTCTATTCATAAACCTATTTGATTATTTGATTTTAATCAGTAGTTTTAAATTGCGGCAAAATATTTATAAAAAAAAACAAAAACAAAACGAAAAATTTCTCACAAGATTTGTACTCAGCTGTTTTCTTGACTGTAAATTGAAACACTCAAGGCGAATCCGCCTTGGAAACGCTTAACAGGAAATAGAGTTTCAAAATCAAGTTCGTTTCAAATTTTAAAAGTGTGAGTAGATTAGTAAAAAAGTGTAAGAGTATTGAAACTTTATAGGCAAAACTCAAGAAAAATGATGAGTCAATAAATAAAGATTATTGATTTTTTTGTAATGAAAAGTTTTGTATATTTTCCTAATGAATCAAGGCGAATTCATACAGTTGAACTCGATAGCGCAGATTACAACTTTTTTTTAGTTTTATCTAAGGTGAATTAGGTTTGGATATCAAAATTTATTTATTTCTTGTGTTTACGTTCATTGTTATATTAAATTTATACGCACATCATTTAAAATTTAATTTTTATTCATATAAAACGTGTACAAAACACATTTATTTTTTTAATGAAACTACTTTCCATTCTGCAAATAGGGATCAATATCATTTCATTACTTGGATCGCCAGCTTTATAAAAACAACCATTCGCTTTATCCATGTGATTTCGCAAACGCAGCGTGCTTTGAGTGATGCGCTAATCCAACATTTGAAACGATAATACATAATCATCAACCTTCGAAAAAGTGGCCGCATTTAGTTTTTTTAAACGGCATTGCGGATGACAGGAGCCAGTAATTTTGAGCAGCGGATCTTTGAAAGATTTCCAAACACATTTCTTACAAAATTATAATATTTGTTAAAGTTATTATTTCAAAGACTTTCAAAAAAACAACCCTCTACAAACAAAACTTTTTGAAATAATAATAATTTTTAATATTTTATATTTTCGCCTCAGTCAAACCTTTTTGACAATGTACCTTGATTTTACAAAAACAAAATGCTTGTGTGTTTTGTAGTGTTGTACATGTTGTAGTATTAAGTTCACCTGTATGAATTCGCTTTGCTAATGAATTTTAAAAATTTTACATGCAGAGCTTTTTCGAATTTATTTTTATTAAAAAAAAAGCGATTGCGAGCAGTGAGAGCTGTTGATTATTGCTCTACCTCCTACTGCAAATTATGCTTTACAAAGGCAATATTTTTATTCACATGACAGCTTCTGCTTGCACTTTGGTTCAGATTGCATTAAAAATCCATCATGCAATTGCATTGTTAAACTTCGTTGTTGTTTATGTTAAATAAGCAACAAAAAATCAAATTGTGTGTATTATTTGGAATATACGCCTTTCATTCAATAATTATAAGTGAAAGGTTCAATTATTATGTGTTTAAAAAAAATATTCCTTCTGTTTGTTCATCCTTGTTTCACTTCAAAACAGCACATTTAGAAAGCGTAAAATTTTTTTCAGCTTCATAAAAACAAATATTTTTTGTATGAGTTTTTCGTAAGGAAAATTTATTAAAATTAGCAACCTAATATGATGCTATAATTTCTATAAAGGTTCTTTATTTTGATGTGTAATAAAATTAATATTTTCAAGTGAATTCATCGGATATTTATGTACTTGTAAATAAGAGTGTATGCTATTAATAACTAAAAACAATATCAGACAAATGACCACCACGGCTGGGCTTGTAGGACCATTATCTTTTCAATAAATTTTTTATCACATTTCACTAATTCCATCCTGGAAGTTTTAAAGAAAAAAAACTAAAGGTGTTAAAGCACAAGATTTTTTGTGACCAATTGCGATCGCCTCTTTAAGAAATCACACGGTCAGAAAACTTTTCATTAAAAAGAGCGATGGTGTCGTTATTTATGTTGCACTGTTTTTTTTAAATATATCTCGTGCTGAAGATACTTTTTGAATTATATTTCACCGACCACAAATGTATTATTTTATATTGAATATGTAAAATATCATAAGACAATCCAATTTTTGAATCAATTGATTTTTGGAAATATGAATGTCATGAATATAAAAATTATCCACAATTTAAGATAATTTCAATTATTTCACCATAACCGTCTTCTAATGAGATTGAGTGGAATGATTTTTATTACTAGCGCATTATTGTCAAAGTAAGTGACACTTTGCAGGTCAAAATCGACATGATCGTATCTCACCTGAAAGTGTGCAAGAGAACCAAAGATTGTGGCCTGACCAACACTGTCAACTATGAAAGCTAAGTAATTATTAAATTTATTAATTGAAACAGCTCCCGATATCTTCTTTCAAAGAATTTCAAAAACAAACAAAACTTTATGAAATGAGAGCTAAGTGCTACGCAGCAAACAAGACAATTTGCATTTTGCTTAAACGAACACCTTTTATTAGAAAATCTTTTAATAATAAAAAAAATTAAACAGTTCAAAACTTCAAAACATATTAAATAACATCAAGTCTATGTTAGTGTCAAATGTCACCAACATTTGTATAAAAGTAGCGAACGCGAATACAATTTATTATGCTGGCATTCACTCTTCCATTTTGTTTTTGCATACATTCAAATATGAACATACTTACATTAAAAGTATTTAGCAATGACTTTGACACAACTGTGCACTGCGATTTGAAATACATCAAAGACTTTTCCTTACAGCTCAGCTAATATTCATATATATTTTTAAAACATATTTAAAACATACACCAACTTGAATTCGTCTTAAGCGAAAATTCTGTAACATTTTTTTGTTATTACGTATTTTCTAGAAAGTATAAATATTTGCAGCACTCATGTGATTTAACTGTTAAGTTTTGCAACTTCTCGACTTCGTATTGAATAGACTCTTTATTTCTCCTCCATTTTTCATGATTTTTTTGCACGCTCCACTTTATAAAAGACCCTTCAAACTAAAGCCAATTGTGACTGTGATAAACGAAGTGTATTAAACTACTTTGCCACTTAGAAGCTTAATGTGGTAACAAATGTGTATAAAAAAAAGTATATACACCATAAATACCTCCCAGTTCTGGGAAAATGGAACATAAAATTAATATTATAAAATGCATACTAGTGAGCAACGAATAAAGTATTCGTTTGTTTTTGATATTTTTATTTTTATAATTTTTAACTTTTTTATTGAAATTATCGATTTTGCTAAATATTGTAAAAAAGATTGCAAATAAAAGTGGGGGAAAAATATTCATGAATATTAAAAAATAGATAATCGGTACATCACTAACACTTACTTGCACGTATTTAGTATGTTTATCTAGCCCAAAGGATCAAATTCGAACAGGCAGCATTTAAAAAAGTTGTGTTATTGAAAGTAATAAGAACCTGCCGCTGGTCCAAAACGATCAAAATATAGATTAAATAAAAAAAGCACAGTTATAATTCGACTCCTATTTATTTCATTTATAGCAAAACTTTATATCTTACAATAATTAATTGATAAAAGCAAACGTGTAATGCTATTGGCATGAATGTACTATATCGCAACTAATCTTAATCGTAACTACTTTTGTACGTAATGTGTGTGATGTAAATTATTCAGGACAATTAATTATACGAGTATAAATAATGTATGCATCTGCATAAAAGAGAGTGTAATGAAGGAAATCCATTTGCACAGTGCGTCGAGTACTTATCAAAAATGTTAATTTTCTCCACTTCGGAAGATACATATCGGGTGTTTTTTATAGAGTGATACAAGTTTAAATCATAATAAAACATAGTAATATATTTTTGATATCAATGAAACGGTCCTTATTGGATAGAAAATTTTATGGCATTAATGTTTAAATATGATTTCAGACATGTGGACGCCACGGCTGGCGCGTACAAGGGGCAATCTGGAACTCCAATTTTCACAAACTTTTCGCAGCATTTGCGGCCGTATCTCGCCGATAACTCTTCGAATGTTGATTTCTAGGTGTTCAATTGTTTGTGGTTTATCGACGTACACAAGTGACTTTACATAACTCCAAAGAAAGTAATCCAATGGGGCTAAATCACACGATCTTGGGGCCAATTAATTGGGCCATTTCGTGAAATTATTTTTTCGTCAAAAGTTTCCTTGAGTAAATCAATTGTAGCGCTCGCTGCGTGGCATGCGGCTCCGTCCTGTTGGAACCACATATCAGCAAGATGAATACCAGCTAATTGAGGTACAAGAAAACTTCGAATCATGTTCCTATAACGTTCACAATTGACAGTAACATTCTGACCATCATCGTTTTTGAAGACATAAGTGCCAATGACTCCGCCAGCCCATAAAGCGCACCAAACAGTAATTTTCTGGGGATGTAATGGTGTTTTGGCAAAATATTGTGGATTCTCCTCACTCCAAATGCGACAATTCTGTTTGTTTACGTACCCATTCAACGAAAAATGGGCTTCATCGGAAAATAAAATTTTGAACTATTATTTTGATTAAAAATTTTCACAATTTGCACGCGTTGCTCTCGTGTAAGTCGATCCATAATGAAATGTCAAAGCAAACTAAACAAAACGAAACTATCAGCTGTTAAACTGGTGGTCAAATAAAGCAGTGCTGCCAACTCAAAGTTGTATCACTCTATAAAAAACGCCCTTTCTGCTCAAATTCGAGTCGACAAGCACGACCGACCATTACAAGCATATCCGTAGTCAAGTAAAAGCAAATCATCCAAGAACATCTCCGCTGGACAGAACAAGCGAATTCGTTTTCGAATAGTTAAGACAAGAAAGCATTTGTTTTCGTATTGTGAATAATAATATGTTAATTGGTGCTTTTTACGGGAATTGCTAAAATTTTAGTATTTTAAATTTTTATTCGCACTTTTTCCCAAAATCAATATTTTTCATATTTAGCAAAACATTAATAATTTTATTAAAAACAAATTGAGCTTGTTCCTAAGCGTATTTCAGTGTCGCTAATGCAGATCATCAGGGAACTTTAGCCAAATATTTCGTAGAACAACTGTAGATATTATATTAAACTTTCATTAAGACAAATGAAAAGTTTAAAAAATATCAAAATTGTAACAAGAACTCAATAATCAACCAATTGTTTTTGTTTTCTTACTTTACCATTACTACCTACGCTGACTTTTTTTCAACTCTAATTGTAGTTGTAAGAGGTTTGTAGAAAATGTAAAAACAACAACTGCTATACATTTGTATAGAGTGATGTCAAACAAAATTTTGTGACCGGATGCTGTCAGGTAAATAATTGATGCTTTTTGGGTAGTTCCCTGATGATCTGCATTAGCAACAGTGAAATAGAAACAAGCTATACACCTCAATAATCAATTTCAATTTGTTTTTAACAAAATTATTAATGTTTTACTAAATATGCAATATATTAATTTTGGGAAAAAGTGCAAACAAAAATTTAAAATGCTAATAATTAGTTAAATTGTCGTGCTATTGAAGCGAAAAGGAGATTTTTGTCAAATAAATTTTAAATATTTAATCTTCTCAAAATCGAACCATAGCCTTTTGGTTAAAAATTTCAAATTTATTCGTATTCGTATTCGTATTCTCGAATATTGTAGTAGATATTCGTACAGCATAGCCAAAGCTGGTTTGTGATGTCATTGCGAGCACTAAAGAGCAACTAAAACCAATTTCAGGGCTTTTTATAAATAAATTTAATTTATTATTTGCTTTTTTGGCAAATGAATATTTTTCTTATTCGGTGAAATTCTTGAATAAAAATACATTAAAGTTGATTTTTAACTTGTTGCTTTTAATGCATTTTGAATAAAAGAAAATGTTACTGAATAAGAAAAATATTAGTGTGGCAAATCACAAGTGGTTTCTGCTTGAACGCCCCGTCCCCTAATAGATATTTTTTGGCATTCTAACAAATTCTTATATATATTCCAAAAATATATTTTGCTGTTCGCTTATTTGTTGTTCAAATATTTGCTTCATATGACCGTAATATAATTTGCTTACGAACGTAATAACTGCATGTACCTCAATGCTTCATATTCCAGATCCTTCAGAAAAACTTTACCTAAATTGTTGTGAACTTTCGATATATCAAAAGTATAAAATATGATTGTTTGCGAAGCTTTCTTTTTGACTATGATTTTATATATAAAAAAAACTCTTAAAAATATAGTTTTCCGAAATATCATAAAAAATAATCCTTCTCTATTTAAATGCGATTAATTTCATCCCTCTGTCACAATTCTGTTCAGCCTCATGCATTTAATTTAATAAAATCACTGAAATATGAGTAAAAATGTTTTCGATTTTATTAAACTTTTCAAAGTGCTTTTGCACTTTTTGTCATTGTAGTGCTTGTTGTACAATACTTTTTAAAAACCACTTTGTTGTGGTCATAAATCAAATTGGTAACTTGACCAAAATTAAGTGTAATATGAATTTTCTGTCAACTTATTATAGGATATCCATACAAATAAACTCTCAAATAAATACATATACACATATTTATATATGCAATTGTTTACATCCATATAAACAAAACAAGTGTGGCAGTATGTGTGATCAAGAAAATATATGTATGAATTGATTTGGATTTTATTGTTGTGAATAAGTAAATGAAAAAAGAACAATCATTAGAATGATTGTATGTACAAAAATTATAATTCATACCCAGACAAAACCACAAATGCACATGTTTTCGACCAAATATGATATGACAACCTACTGAGGAAAAAAAGATGATATTTAAAAATAAATCAAATACACTGAAAAAAAAGATTATGAATTACTAAAGTTCTTAATGCAAATCCTAAGCCAGACTTAAAATATATAACAACGTCATTTTGGACTTCGAACCGGCTGTATTCGAGTCTATTTCAAGAACATCTCACACAGAAAAAAAAATGATTGAATGCGGACTGGACCAGTAGAAGGATTTGCAAATTTAGACAAAAAAAAGTTCACAAATGCTGTTTGCTGAAAATGAATTATATTGATTTTTGATTGTTCTGCAACAAATGAAATTATTGTTTGAAGTTTTTTCGAAATCTGTCACAGAAATACAAAATTTTCTAAAACCAAACAATTAATTGTACTGGAAAACCAGGTTTTTGTAGTTTTTTGTTGTGTAGATAAAACGCTTAGACTGAAATATTAACTTAATCAATTAAAACACTCTATAAATTTAAATTTAATTTCAAACAAATATTTTCCTGAAAATAAAATTTAAATCTTTTTGTGTGCAATTTTATGGCAGGGTTCACATTACCACTTTAAAATACCAGTTTAATTTGTTTTACTTGTTAATAGATTTGTATTCACTCTCCTGGCCATTATTGAGAAGATCAAAAGATTTCATAAAATATGCTTTGTTTTGCATTATAATTTGTTATTTGGATTTTTGTAAGTATCGGTCTTGTAAAAATTTCAATTATGTAATTTTTCAATTTTATTAGCAGTTTTTCACGCGTACTGCTTCACAAAATTCATGTGAATTTATAGCTGTAAAATAGGCTGCATTCAATTTCCAAACAGTTTCATTTTTCCCGATGTCATTGTCCAGAAGACTGCTTAAAATCGCCGCTCTATGAATCGCAATACAGCATTACATTTGTTAAATTTATTTACAATTCTATTTAATTTTTTATTTCAATTAGTGTTTTTAAATTTGGAATAATATTTGTAAGCAGCAAAATAAAAAATTATGGTGGCAGCATATTAAAAAAAATCGTAATGAGAATTTTATTCAACAGTTTTCTTAACTGTCATTCTCTAAATTGTTTGGAATAGAAAGAAAATTTGAACAGAAACTTTCATCTTAGTCATTTAAGCAGCATTTACATATATTTTTTGTTTGTTTAATCTTATTAGTTTTGCAATCAAATTTTGAAATTTCTTTCACTATATTTTTGTTGAAGAGTTTAAGATCACACAAAATATATCCTGTCTATTTAAAACCAATAAACTGAACAGAAGGCAAAACAGTTGTTTTGCTTCAAGTCAAATAACATTTTCAATTTTGTACGATAAAAACAGCAGTAGTTTTGTGGTTTTTCATGCGAAAAAGTCTTTTACAACACATGCTGCTAGTTTCAGAGAAATTTTAATATAAATATTTTGTTGATAAAGATGACATAAAATGATACAATATTTAAAGTTATTTCCATTTTATTTTCTTTATGATTGTAATACATTTTTAAATTTATTTATATATTTTTATTGCTCTTTGGAGGAATATAATAATAAATCTTACTTTTAATTTACTAAATAGCTGACTTTTGAAGCGCTACCTGGTGTTCAACATATGATCCTTTATAGAGTATTTAAAATCTGAGAACGAAAACTCGGTCTTAAAAATATTAAGCGATTTCGAATAATTTATATTTTCCAATAATTTGACAGGCCGTTGTATCGCGGTTTCAAACAAAAATTGTTTTTGACTGTTTATAAAAAAAATAGTTTTTGCGGCTTTTCATTTTTGATCAGGGTACGAGTACCTCAAACGATTTAGTGTGATAATTTAAAAAAAAACCGAAGAGACAATTTAAGTAGAAGAGGCTTCGTTTGTAACAAGAAGTTGCTGATTAAGTTGCGTAGTCTTTCTTCATTGAATACTGGTGGCAAATTACGGCATTCGATATCGATTGAAATTTCAATAGAATTTAAATGGAAATTTCGATAAACATCGAGTGCTGTAATCTGCCCCATGGACTAGAATCGTCACAACCGTAATCGTATCGGCAATCGCACGAAAGAAAATTACGTTATACATCGATCGTATGATCTGAATATCATGATGACTTACGAGTGCAAGCGGATCGTAATTTTTTGTTGAAAAATTGCAAACGATACTTTATGGGTGTTCATTTTATGTGTTCGTTATGAGTGTTCGCAGAAAATATTATGGTAAAATATTCTACAGGAGAAAAGCCAATTGGTAAATTAAATTGCATTTTTATTTCCTACATAGAATATTAATGTATACAGCTCAGTGAGATAGTTCTAACCGGGTGTCCCACAGATACTACACGCTTTTTTTACATCAAGTGATAGCGAATAAGATTTGTTCATCAATATTCCCTACATATTTGTAAAAGCAATTACGTTTGACCAACGACTCTCAAGTACAACAAAAGTTTCACTAGTGCTGAGTACACTTAGTAAAATATAATGTGAGGCAAATGAGTGTAAGAAGGAATTGACCCTAAAGCATTGAGACTGGTTGAGTGTATATTTTTCTTGTGAGTAATTTTGGTTTGCATTTAATCATTTGTGCTACAGGATGATAGTTCGTAAAACTCATACGATCGTTCATACGATCATGGCTGTTGAAATCTCGATTTTTACAAAATACAGTACAATACGTTCACGTATGTCATAATCCGAAAAGTGTATTTTTACGTGACGAGTTATACGTTCACGAATGTGATGATTGGTTTAAATATTAATGACGTTTGAATAAAATCTGCCCTACTGAGGTGTGTTGCGGCACCAGCAATGGGTGTATATATTTCCCCCAAAAAGTAGTCAAATTTGGATTTCCTCTCTTTTCTAAACATAAAGAATCCTTTTCATTTGCTGATGAAGTCTGATTGTAGTCGAACCTCAAGCCCCAAAAATATTTTCATTAACAAATAAATACAACAACTTTGATGGCAAAGTAATGAGATAAAATAGAAATAAGTATATGATGTGCATACTTTTTACTACTTCTAGTTTGTTACTTTAGCTCATTATTCACTTCAGGCTCTAAGTAACGATGTATAATTTTTAAAGTCATTGGACACATAAAACAAAATAAAAATTAAATGTGTGCTTAAAGTAATAACTCCTTTTTAATTTTTTATTATTGTGTTTGATGTGAAGCATTTTACTCATAAGTACATTTACTGTAATACGCACTCAAAACCATTTAAATGTAGTTTGCTTCGCGAGGGGTTGAACCGTTCTTCTAATGTATGATAAGCGCTAACTCGACTTCCGCGAGATTAAATTACATAATTATTTAAAAAAAATGTAATTGAATAACTAAAATACAGTGTAAAATACAGCACACGAAACATATGAAGATTGTGTTGAGAAGTAAGTAGTTTTCGATGGAAGTACTATCAAGCTTTCGATGGTTATTTTTTATAAAAACCGACTAACCCGTTTTATTGAAAAAATCGTATGCGAAATCGGCTTTTCAAACAAACGGTGCTTATTTATTTTCAAGTTCTTTATGATACCTTAATATTTCTCTTAAAAGGCCCCTCTTCAATTATCTACTTGTTATAGAACCATTTATCGCCCAACTAGAAATTTTTTAAAGGTATAAATTTTAATTATTTGTCCACAAGCTTGTTGTGAGTTTTCATCACTTTTGATGTCAAAAATATTTTAAGCTTTTTTAATGATAAGGACGGACTGTTGTTATTTCCCAAAGTAAATTCTTCCATCGCAGGCAAATCGGTGTTTAGAAATAATTTTAGTAGGATGAGCACTTTATAATGCTTAAACATATTTACAAAGACGGAATAAATTCCTTCTTGACTTTTGATTTTAAACATAATGTTTGCTCTTCATAAATTGGATTATGTTTTTGCTGTCAACATCAAATTATTAAGAAAATTTTAGTCACCACTCATTGTAATTTCTGCTGATTCAAACAAATTAAGTTCACTGTAGCATTTTAGCCTACAAATTTAGAATTGCTTCGTCAGGCCAAAGCCAAGTAACATATTAAGTTAACCCTTACACAGTTCAAACTAAAAATCAAAGAACAAGCAAAAGCAAAGAAAAAAGTTTTCAAGAAATTTGTCTACCACAAGCATTTCTTATCATCATCTTTACGCTCATCATTGTTAGCTTCGCATTCGTATCGAAATAATGAACCCAAGGACATTGTTGTGTGCGTTTGTCTTCTCTTTAGCGGCCAAATCATTAGAAAAATGCTTTGATCATCCCTATTACCGTTTTGGAATAACTTTTCAATTTGATTGGTACAATCAATTAATATAAAAATAATAAAACTTAGATAAGATAACTTAAACAGTTATAATATTTTGCGGTATCCCTTCCGTTTTTTCAAGTTATACATTACTCAGCATTTTTTTTATTCTAATTTTTTTTTACTAGCATCTTTAATATTTAAATTAAATTATTGCTGTTGGCACAAACAATTTTCACAGCTTTCTGTTTTTTTTCATTTCAACTCACAACTGAGGAAATAAAAAGAAAACAAAATTAAAATAAAATAAGAATAAAATTCGCTTAAGTGTTTAATAAAGCCGGCAAACAGAAAGCAGGAAAAATGAAAATAAAATAAAAATTATTTATTTATTTTTATTCGTTTTTTAAGAAATCTATTGCCCACCACAGCCAAATTTAAAAGCCAGAGAAATACCAAAAGAAAAAGTGAACAAGAATGCTGGCGTTTTAGCCAAGAAGCTGGCCAAAAAGGTAAAAATTAATTTAAGGGAATCTTAAAAACTATATAGCTCTATATACAATAACATTTTACATCATATTGTAAAGACTTTATTTTGTGATGTGCAGCTCTGAGTCACTGCTGAAGTCAGGAATGAAGATAATTACAAGCGTTTTTAATGTTTTTTTTCGGTTTCACGACGTTTATATGATATATTTTTGTCGCTAAACGAATAAAGATATAACATTGATTTTTTTCACTGAAAGCTATTTTTGATTTTTGAAAAAGAAGATAATTGGAATATTAATATTAAAACAATTCGTTTAAAAATTAAAAACAAAAAAAAATTTTTTAATTTTTTTTGCAAAAAAAAAAACGAAAAGGTTTTTAAAAGTGAAGATAGCAAATGAATAGCTTATCTCTTATACCACAATAAAATTTACCTCCAAAAAAAGTTTGTGCCATTATTTTTAAATATTTTTTAAATTTTCAAAATATTTTTTTTTTGCTCTTCAGGCACTTTTTAAAATACTTTTTCGGGGGTTGTTATAAAAACAACAAAAAATCCGCCACTAGATTTTTTGTGCCAAATTACACCTAAAACTATCAAAAACTCAATCTTTTAAGTCACAAAATAAGTTTAATAATTTTGCCAACTTTTTGGTTCAAATACTCATCTGTGCGGCGCACAGTGGCTGAAAATCGTTTTTCATTGGCCAAAAGTCTTTTTTTTTGTCACCGATTTTTAAAATTTTTACTCCCTTTTGCAGCTAATATATCCAGATTAAGGTAGCCAAAAAATTAGGTTAAACTATTGATAATTGTAAGCGTGGCATGCTGTCAAACTCAACGGTTTTTTTTAATTTCAGAAAAAGGTATTTTTCTTTTTTTTTTTTATAAAAAATAAATGGTTACTACTCGCAAGCTATCATCGATAATGGCCTGCGGTCTTTTTTATAACGCCGCGGCGTCTAAAAAAGTCTTAAACATTGTTATTTTGGATGATGGAAATTGGTTTGGTTTTACTTCCTTGCGCCTGCTGAAAAATCATTTAATTCAATATTTAGTTTTACTTGAGAAACGTATATAGACGAGTTTAAAAAACCAAAGTTTTAGAAAAAATATGTTGCAGTGGATTTCCATTGAAAATATTGTAAACAAGGCAAGTTTCAAATGCACGAAAATATTATAAAAATAAGTCTGGAAGGTGGCACCAAAAAGCTAAAACAAAAATTTCCTAAAATAAAAATAAGATTTCGTAAAATAATTAATGTTTGTAAGTAATTAGTCGAACTTATATTCGGTTTATACTGAAAGGAATTGCTTGGCTCATGTTCATATCTGATTTTACCAATTTTAATTTAATATTTTTTTTTGTAGAAATTCATTATATTATATAGAGAATACTATTTGGAACAATTTATTATGCATCAGATTAGCAAAACGGATCAGTACTGATTTCTTTGTTAGATTTTACCACTTTTGACAGTCAAAAATGAATTTGTAAAAGAAATTTCTTAAATTAAAAAAGAAATGGATAAACTTAGATTTGAACTAGAGCCAAATAAGTAATTTCCAAATAAAGATTTAACACAATATTATTTTGTAAGACTTTGATTGCACAGTACAATTATGTATTTTCTATATTTTCGAATAGAAATTATCTTCAATTGTCATATAAAATAGTGCATACACGGATAAGACACGGTGGACATCAGTAGACATGACTGGAGTTTGTTTGAATACGTTGCATTCACATGAATACAAAAATTCAACAGATGCATCCGTTCTGTTTTTATTAAAACACAATGTTTATAGCTCAGCGTTTTGATTGAAACGTTTAGGAAAAAAATGCTTGTATCCGTATTCTGATTTCGGTCTGTAATTTTGTAATGGTTCGGTGACAAATCTTCAGTAGCGTAATAACTGTTTTTAATTTTGTGATGAAAGGACTGAATTTCCGTGTTCAAAATAAGCAGCTCATGTAATAGATTTTATGGTTCTAATAGAATTATGTCAACAAATTAGGCGTTTTAGAAAATGATAGAAACTAATATGAGAATAAAAATCCAAATGAGCAAGAACCAATTTTAATTTATTTAGTTCCATTCTTTTCTCACTTTGTCGTTTATAAGCTGAGTTTAGCTTCCTGTTATTCAGCTCTCAACTTTCTGTGTTGCTTGTTTCTTGAAATATTTTTAATTTTACACACTTTACAAATTCAAATAAGGCGTACGTATCATTCGTGAAGACTTGACTTGACAAAATGTTTGATATTGACAGCGGTGGCGATTTTGCATATGGAAAGTTTCCCATTATTGAACAATTACGGATTCCAATTACAATTCCAAGTTTATTTTAATAAACGAAAATGATGAAGAGCTTCATGATATTGAAGTTTTCATTAAGCACTCCGAAATTTGTATTAAATGGGCACAGCAAAACAATGTTAGTTGCACAAATTCAATGCCTTTGAGAGATCTTCAAGAAGATGACATTAAAAAAGATATCCATACCAATAAGCAGACTATGCTTAACAAATTTTTTAATTTTAAATAAATTATTTTTGTATTACGATGTTTTTATGAATTTTTAATATTTTTAAAGAAATATTTATTTTAAATTACATACTATAACTATCTGGTCCACGATGTCGAACGATATCGTTCTTTTGTAAAATTACGTTTAAAATAAAAACAATTTCTAAAATTTTGTTTTTGTTTTAAATGCAATTTTACAAAAGAATGATATCATTCGGCATTGTGGCCCTGGCAGTAATTTTAACAAATTAAAAAAACACTATACATATTTATAGTTATGAATAAAATAGGCGACGCTATTAATTTTTAATTTAGTATCGGATATAACGAATAATTCACTTTAACGAACAAGCCTGGCAACAATTAGGTTCGATAAATCGGAAAACTACTGTATTTGCTTCTGAAAAGTATTGAATGTTCCCATGCATTTTACTTCTATACAACAGCATAGCACAGCACACTTTAAGGTAGATAGACAAAAAAAATGCGTCCACTGAGACCTACAGAAATATGAGCAGCAATAAATAACGCATGTAAGTGTATTTCCGGTTTCTTTAGTTTTATATAACAATAATATATAAACTGTGCAATCAATCCCTTTTGATTTAAAGTTCTTAAACAAGTTAGAAAATATCTGTTTGTTCAGCACGAATATTCATGTTTATATTTCTATTTTATTTTGAATATAGAACAAAAACAAGACTGTATTTGTCTGAAATAATTTATCTTCACTTTTTTCGAGCATTAACTTCTGTTTTTGTGTGATAAAAGTAAGGAAACGATAGAAAATGTGAATTAAAAAATACCAAATACTGAAGGCTTTTTAGCTGTTTTTTCCTTATTTTTTGAAAGGCAAAACTACTTTACGGGTCTCTAAAGCTGGATTCACCAATAAAATTTTTGTCCGGACTAATTTTTTTTCATGTGTAATTCGACGTCTCTCTTCTTCGAAAAACATACGAAAAAAAATTATCCGGACAAAAATTTTATGGGTGAATCCACCCATTAAAATCAAAACGTAAACAAGTAGTATTTTGAAATTAAGATAAGTAGTTCGTATTCAGGGCAGATACAGTGACGGTTGTGTGTGTGTTCAGGGTGGGATCAGTGTTAAATCAGGCACCCATCCGTCCTTAAGGAATATAAAAACACTTAGAGTGGCGAAACCATGAAATTGCAAATGAAAACTGATGATAGGCTTGTAGCGGCCAACCGAAAAACAACGTTGTTTCTTTTCTCTTGTGTAAGTTTAAATTAGTTTAAATTCATTTTTTCCTTTTTCTTTTGGAATACTGTATGTTCCAATTTTTTCTGACTAAACATATTACGCAAACAAAAAAATGTACGCAAACACTTTACATTAAAAAAATTGCTATCATTTTTTTATCATTAAAAACTTCTCCGTCAACGAAACTTAAGCTGAACCTACGTCCTTATGTTCATATGTAGAATAACATTTGACGATATATTCTTGCAGCTATAATTCATCGAAGTTACCTGCTTTAGAAGATTTCATGCATGAACTTGGGGCCCTAACAAGATGGAAAGACCATTTTGACTATGTGGAAAACAATATTACCTCCTGGGCTGATTCGGAATCTCTCCGGCAGTGCTAAAGTTTGAAGATACTCAGACAGTCGAAGCGTTTCATCTTTGAGGACATCCCAAGGTCTTTCGTCATCACTCAATCGAAGTGGGCTAAGAACGCACACGGGATGGTTCACCGGACATTGTGGTCTTAGATGCTATTAGTTTACTATTGGGAAGACCGAAATCAAAGTGTGTAGGTTCTGCGATTTATGCGAGGACTCCTCGGAGGATGTATTTTGTGAACACCCTGTCCTATGAACAAGTGAAATGCCTGGGAGACCACTTCATGACTTCAAGGATTGTATATGGCCTCCCACTGAGCAGAATAATGGGCTTTATTTGTATTCTAGGATCTTTAAAAAAGATACTTTGGCCGCAGTACGTGGGTCACGGTCCTAAACTTCTTGCTGGAGTAAAAGGAATATAGACATAAATAGATAAACCAATTAATTGTACTCAACTCTGAGCCAAAGCATTGCACTATGAGCCACCGCAGCAGGTTCTTGTTGAATATCCGTTTCCAATATCTCACCAAATACAGTTCATACGGGAAGCATTTTGATAGTTTTAAAAGAAAAAATTTGTCATTTGGCTCAATTCGTACCAAAAATGTATAGATGTTTATAAAGTTAACAATAATAAACAAATATAAACAAATTCAATACTTTAAATATATTATTTGATTTCTGTGAAGAGATTTATGACACTTTTAAAATAATCATTATAATTATGAATATTATGAATTATTGTGTAATATTTTATAATGAAAAAATAAACGCCTACGAAATTACATTTTATTTGCATGACGAAGTATTTATTACGTACAACAAGATGTATTGAATAAGTATTGAACTTAATAATTAAGTTGTCTTTACACCGATCTAAGTTCTAGTCTGATTGCAATCTCAAAATCTAAGAAAATTTCAGTTGAAACTCGGATTTCCAAGTAATAAAATGCGAGTAAAATACTAAAAAGAGTATGTCGTATGAGCGGTTATACTTATAATGAGCAAAATCAGACAGTGTAAACACAGTTTTACCACAACTATTTCTATAATGCAGACATTTAATTGAATAACAATTTTCAAATTGAATATGATTAAATATTTGCTGTTATAATAGATTTTAATATTTAGTTTGTTTTATGTGAATTTGCATGGCAATAACATCATCGAGTTACTGGCACAATTATTATGATTACATTAATACAAATTATTATGTCCCACAAAACTAAACTTAAGTCGGCAAATAGTAAATCATAAACAAATGACAAGAGGGAATCATTTTGCTTAATAATTTTTCGAATGACAGGACTTGTTGTTTGGTTGGGGCTTTTAAAATGAATAAATTATAATCAAATCATTTAGATCAAATTTATAATGGAAATCATGGCTGTTGCTGTTAGCGATGTTGATTATTGAATAGAACAGGATTTAATATTTATTATATAAAGTTATTTTATAATAGATGTGTTCTCGATATTATATCTTAGCCATTTAAATTTTTTTCGGTATCATTATTATCCCAAGGAATCTAAAAGCAACTCTTGGTAATATTTTCTCATAAACATACATTAAAATTTATTTTATTCGTTTTATGGTACACATAAGCAATTCAAGTACACAGATTCGTGATATGAGTGGTAGGCTATATGTCCCAGTAGTACTTTGACTTGAGTTTCTTTATCCGAGGAGTACGCAAACCGTAAATAAGTTCAATAAAGTTATATTCAAATTTATACATAATGACTAGAAAGAGATTTATACTGACAATTAATTGTATCGACAAATGCTGATTTATCTGTGGCGGAAGGAGATTGTTTAGATATGGGACGTGATAATGAACAGTTGCCAAATTGTGATGAAGATATTGGTGCGTCAGTATAGTAGTACCTACTATGCATAGTATACACTTAAAAGAAAAATCAATCCATCCGTACTTAAGTCAATCCCAAGCGGTGTTAAAAGTACAGCAATCCCAGATTTACTAAAATCAAGTATAGAAAGATTGATTTAAGTACGCTTAAGTAGTTTTTTTTAAGTATTTTGTCAACGTCGGTTTTCGTGATTATGACTAAGTTTTTTCCACTCATGTAAGTGTGAAAGAACGTGAGCTAAAAGCCTAAAGTCATGCATAAGCATGGAAGAGTTACATTTTTTACTCACGATCCCATCTCTACTTCCTACAATAGGCTATTGCATTTACCTCTTTAATCGTCTATTGGCAACGCCTTTAGGAGAGGTATTATGTTTTGTCGTCGACATATCTTGATCCTATTAAAACTATATTGCAACTTATTGCAGAATATTAAGGATTTTTTTTAATTCAAAAATATTTCTTAAAAGTTAATAAATGTGTCGATCGGATATCGTGAGGGCTGCATGGCCAGCTTTGGTCACTCCCAAAATTTTCTTTTTAATATTCGTATATTTTATTAGTTGAAATAAATAAATGAATATTTGAAAAATTAAAAGTTGTAAGCTTAAATTTAGACGGTACATGCACGTTTTATATATCTAAATTTAATTTTAATTCACTATTTGCTGAAAAATATTGTGGAATTTAATATTGACAGCGGTTTACTTTCGTAGTATTGTTCTATCTTATGTACGTAAAACAACAAACTGCTGCAGCTCAAGTAAATGTATTTGTTAATGCATTTGTTATATACCAGTGATGCTCAAATATCCTTTGTGTTAGCAAAAAAAGGAATCAATATATATTAGAGTATCCAACTAGTCAACTTTTGCTTCTCATCGAATAAAAGATTAGTCGTTTCTAGAGTAAAGGTTTTTAAATTATTCGAGTAACTGGAATCACTCCAATAATTTAGATAATTTTTCAAATAATATATTTATTTAATTTATGGTGTAAATACAATTGGGAAAAACAGCGAACTTCATACAGCATGGCCGGCCGACTTGTAAGCAAGAATTGGTTGCAGAAACTCATCAATTGAAACACAATCAAAATTTTACTTATAATTCTTAATTTATTACCCTTTCGCAAAAATTAAATTTGCTATCTACCCTGAACAGTAGAGCGGATCGATTTAGCAATCGATATTGTGTCACCGATTTTTCAATAGCTTTTTGTATGAGGAAAAAAAGTTCCACTACGACATATCAAAAAAATCATTTTCGAGGCACCTAAATTTAAATTTTTTTACTTTTTCTTAACTTTTATTTTTAAGGTTTTTTAGTAGGTAATAAAAAAATCGGCTGATTAGTTTTTTTTTTCAAATATCTCCTTTCTAAGGTGAAATTTATTTTTTAGTTATTATTATTTTTAATTATTATTGAATTATTGTTAATGAAATTGAATTATTTATTAATAAGAATTTGAATTATTCATTTATGAAAATGACAGTTTGCTATTATTTGCCGATAGAAAAAAATGTGTGAAAAAAACCTTTAAAATAAAAGTTGAGAAAAAGTAAAAAAATGTGGAAATTTGGGCGCCTCGAAAATGATTTTTTTGATATTTCGTAGTGGAACTTTTTTTCTTTATCTCAAAAGTTACCGAAAAATCAATGGCACAATATCGACAAATTTTTGTCCTTACAAATCGGCCCACCCTAATGGACAACCTTGAAGCACATTAATTTCATGTGGCACTTTCGAAAATTACTAATACTGTCAAAAGTGGATTACTCTATCTATAAGATTAAATAACGATCGTGTAATACTTTCTAATATTAAGCAAAGAAAAACCACATATTTTGATTCTACTGTAAGAGGACAAAATAAATATCTCTTATAAATAATAGTAGTAGAAATTGGACACGGCTACCAGCAATTAGTTACCTACTACATACAGCAAGAAGACATGATGAGTTAAATGCAATAATTAGCGATTAAAAATAGATTAAATTAAAAACCAAAATATTTTTAACCCTTCTGCGAAGTTCCTGGTACAGCTATACAAATTCGGATTTTGAAAGTGTCTTTTATACAAGGTGGCGCAAAAGTAATTCTCCTATCAGAAAATGCTATAAATTTTGCGATTGGCCCCTAATGTCAGTTCTGTTTTGACATTTGTGTAGTAAACACATGCGAAATACACGTTAATAAACAATGTTACGCTACACTGCTCCAGAATGCGGAATATTGGTGACTATTTATTTGAAGATGATTTTTCATCAAAAATAATCATGAGTGATGAGGCCCATTTCCATCTTAGCGGGTACGTAAATAAGCAAAATTTACGCTTCTGGGGCACTGAAAATCCGCGTGTAACCCACGAAGAGCCATTACACCCGCTCAAAGTCACTGTATGGTGTGCTGTTTTCGCTGGAGGAGTCATCGGACCTTTTTTCTTCGAAGACGTCGCGGGCCAAACGGTTACTGTGAATGTTGAGCGCTACAGAGCAATGATTAACGAGTTCTTTTTGCCGAAACTTGATGAATTGGGATTGGAAAACATGTGGTTCCAACAGGACGGTGCAACGGCACACACTGCACGTGCCACAACCGATATGCTGAAGGATGCATTTCCCGGGCGCCTAATCTCCCGTTTTGGCGATTTGCACTGGCCAGCAAGATCGCCTGATTTGACCGCTGCAGACTTCTTTTTGTGGGGCTTTTTGAAGTCGCGGGTTTATGTCAACAAGCCTCAGACTCTTGCAGCTCTTAAAGGCAGTATCCGTCAAGAATGTGAGGACCTATCGCCGGAAGTTTTGGCCAAAGTGATGGAAAATGCCATAAAAAGGGCTCAAATGACAATCAACTGTGGCGGCGGCCATTTACATGACATCATATTCTCGACTTGATGTAAAAAAAATAAAAGACCAAATAAAAATAATCCACAAAAAGAATCAAAGTTTTTCATTTTTTTTTTTTAATTACAGCCAAAAAACATCGGAAGGTTATTTTTGCGCCACCTTGTATTATTAATAAACCTTCAGAAGTAACCCTTTAGGAATACCTCAACTATATATCTGAGAATAAAATAATTGATTTTAATTTTTATGTATATGCCCCAAGCATCGGCGGAAGGTAAACTTATCCTTATGCGCCATTGTCATCCTTGGTAGAATTATACCTTGCACATATTTGTATGAAAAACATATTTTTTCTATTTTTTCTTTTGCTTTTTTTGAGAAGCCATTGCTGACCACATGGATGTCAGCAAATATTGAAGAAAATGTAGTAAAACGTTTAAATTAAAGATATTACAATACGGATCGAACAGTTGTGGGTGATAATTTCTTTACATCAATTCCACCGTTCAAAGAACTGATGATCAATGACCTGGCGTATGTATGAACTTTACGAAAAAATAAGACTTGTTTTCCAGAAGAATTTCGATCAAATAGACTCCAAGAAGTTGGGTCACCCATATTTAGATTTCACAATACTGACAACAACTACTCGTAAACGTCGTAAGTAGGTAAGTTATGTTCCAAAAAATATATGTAATAATAATAAATGCAGAAAGAGTTAGATCGTCGGCTTAACAAAAAAAAAAAAAACATTATGGCCCGCCTAATCGATTACAAAAAAATTCTATCACGGACATGATTAGCGGAGCATTAGCAATGAAGGCAAATGTTGCCTCATCGTCTACTTCATAAGGTGTTACTGCAGTAAAAGGTTATTGTAAGCTGTGTGTAATTAGTATAAAAAATATCATAAAACATTCCAGATGTGCTCGAATTGCAATGATCCTCTATGACCTCTGCATAGCATTGTGCAACATATATGCAAAAAATATCAATAAGTTTTAATTTAAAGATTTTTTACTTTTAGTTTTCATAATTTTGTTTTGTGCTTTTTGAGTATGCACTTTTAATTATTTACTTTTGTATTGAAAATCAATAAAAGGCTTGTGATGCAAAGAATATAAAAACTTTTGTTTTCCAAAGTAAAATAGCATATTTTCATCGTGTCGATTAAAAGTCGATTAATTGACCTTGATTGTTTGATCCTTCGGTAACCAAAACTCGCTATTTTTAATTGTTCAAGCAAATAAGAGAAAAAATATTCCTCGATTAATAGAATGGTGATTAATTTATTAGACACTCTAATATGTACTGACAGTTCGACACACCCAAACTTAATTATTTACTATTCCTGCCACCAACCGAATACAAGTTATATGTATGTATGTGTAAGCATTTGCATCCTCTCCTTGAGAATGGCTTTAACAAATTTGTACACAAGGATTCTCTGTAATGTATAAATTAGCATCGATAAATTTTGTACTTATGCATGCTAATAAATTTATGTATGTATTCCTGTTTAAAAATTAATGGTTGTTCGTAGATACGTTTATAATTATTGTTACAGTTATTACGAAACAAATAACGTGTGTGTAGACATGTGTATATGTTTATTTGCGTACATACTGGAAACGTTTAATAACAAAAGTTGATACCTTAGATTGTTTTCTTTAAAAAGCTTTTAGGATAAAGTTTTACTAGCGAAAATATTTTTGTATTTTTGTATTCGTATGTTTGGTGTGCTACGTCGCGTATACGCAATAAACTTAAAAATAAACGATATTAGTTTTTGTTAATTTTCCACATGTTTAGAAAATGTACCACCTTTACAATACACTTTTATTTTAATTGAGGTGGTGATGTCGGAGTCTTTGTTAGTATCCATTAACTGTGTGTTTTTACAAAATGAAAACAATTTTATTTTCATTTTATAAAAAAGGATTTTGCTATTTGTAGGGCATCTAGAAAACTTTGCCTTGCACTAAGCAAAAATATAAAAAGTTTTGCTGGTGTTCGTGACCGGCATTTTTGGGGATCCTTATGCGATCGGTTGCAAGTAGCAACATACAGATATTAAGCAATGAAATCAATACTAAAATAATAATGATCTGAACTCTAAGAAGTTCTATTTCAGGTGAAATGTCAATTAATTGATCGCGCAGTTGACAAAAGACGGAAGTGTTTCAGAGATTTAAGCGATTGTCGATTAAGATCTTGTTTGTCTTACATATTGCTGACAAACAAGAGTTTGGGAAATTTAAATTCATTACTTGCAGTTGGTATCCAATGGAAATGACATGCCTTTGAAACTACTTACGATATTTTTTGCTGAATACTTTTGAAACTATTTGAACAGAGAGGACTAAAGGGAGTTCGGCATATTCTCAAGCAAAAATATATTTGATCGCTGTCGAGAGCTCTCGGTGTATCCAGAGTTTTATATAACATTAATGAAAAAGTTCCCAAATAAAAAATAAAGTGGTAAAGAAAAGTCCATAAACCATTAAGAAATTTATTTATTATTTTGGATAAAATAAAATTTATATAGTTTTCCCAGCTATCATAAATAGTTTCAACAAATAATTAAAAACTAATTAATTAATTCAATATACATAAATAAAATAATTAAAATTTAATCAGCATAAAATTTTTAACAAAAAAATTTATAAATCGATGCAGAACGAAACGACGAAAATAGAAGAGACGCAAATTAATTTCAAAAATTATTGAAGTTGAGATAGGAGCTTTTGAAACTACACAGAAAAAAGATTGAAACGCAACAGAATGCAACGATTAAATAAGGATGTATGTGGGCAAGTCCCAGAAACAGTACACCAATCAACAATTTTTTAAATTTATCCAACTTATTTTTATCTTTTTTTAAGGAATTTTAAATTAAATATATAATTTTATAAATAATATAAATGTAATTCATTAATGCAGAAATTATTACCAAATCCTACCCTTCCCCAAATATTCTAATTTCATACCAAAAATTTAAAATTTTTAGGTATTCATATCATTCATTACTTTAGTGTTAATGAACATGTCCCGACCAATGAATTCACTTCAATTTTAGTTAAAATATTTTGTGTTTACTATTTTGGGAAACATTGAAATTATGTATGAAATTTCAGAAAGAAAATAGAATAGAAAATAGAATAGAAAAAATGTAAAAAAGTAACAAAAGGTTCAAGTCTTTTAATAAAATACTACACAATTTTTTGGCTACAAATAAGTTATTTTAGAATTCTGTTATATTCATTTTTCTTTTAAAAACTAAATTTTGTGTGTTTTACTATGCAAAATTCGTAAAAAATCACGAAAACACACTTTAACTTTCAAAGTTACTTCCGTTTTTTGTAGCGTGCGTCACAAAACTTCGTGATCAATTATTTCGCAACAAATACCTGGTAAAAATTATTTTTTATAAGTACACTACTATCCCACTAAACACCCTGCATTAGTTTAAGGTAGCTATTTTGATAGACCAAAAAATCTATATATATTTACATGAAAACGCGGACGAATGTAGCGTTCGTCATGCATGATGTTCGCATATATTTCATCCACAGTATGATTTTATTTTTATACTTAAGAATTAAAAAATCAAAGTTGAAAATTTTTAAATTTTCTTATAAAATTCTATCATTTAACTTTGTTTATAATATTGGGGGATTAAAATGGTATTCATGAAATTATATGTTTTAAAATAATAAAACGAAAAAATATGACGAGGAAGAACCAGCAGTATGTAATTTCTCACACACTTATCTCAAGTTTCACCTGTTTGGATATGACAGAACAATAAACAAAGTTCAAAATGTCTTATTATTTTATGACTTTCATTGTTTGAAGCACAACAACAATTTTGTTAAACTATTGTAAAATATTAGACATTATTGCAATATGATTTATTAGGACACCGAGTCCCCTACATGTAAAACGAAAAATAATTTATGACGCTCGATATGGCAGAGAGTTAGCAACGTGTAGATTCCACGTTAAATAATCACAATTTTACTAAATTTGTCTTAATAATTAATATTTGTACGTAATTGTTGGACTGTTTAAGGTATATATTGAAATGAAAATCTTTGGCTTCAGTTCAAATCTGAGTTTACCCATATCTTCTTAATTTAAGAAATTATTTTTGGATAAATTCATTATTTTTTATTAAGAGAGTACTATTTTATTTGAAACAATTTATTCATCAGACTAGCAGAACGGATCAGTAGTGATTTCGAGGTCGCTACATCATCTTATCAGCGTTCTTTTTGTTCGATTTTACCACTTTTGGCGGTGGATACTAGTGACTGGGAATATCAACTATGTAACCGTATTATTTAACGAATAAGAATACGAAAAGTGCAACTTATTCATTTCTTACAAGTTAAATCAATTTCAGTTAGTACGAAATTCCATCTCTGAATTTTAATTATTACAAATATTCCATATTTGTTTTTAAGAAATTATTTGTCCTTTTATTAAAAAACTTCTCCAATCTTAAGGCCAACAGAAGCAAAATAAAAAACAAAAAATGATCAAAAATTAAAATAAAATTACACGAAAATCTATTACAATATCATAAAAATTATTCAATTTCCTGTTCTATTTTTAAAGTTAAATGTCAAGTTTTGAGTTACATTATCTGTGTTCATTTTAAAGTTAATTTTGCATCCCTTTGATGTGTTAATAATTTGTAACATTTCTAGCATGAAACGACGTGTGTGTAAATCTGTTGTATTGTTTGCTCGGTACATTTTTATTTTTAAAATATTCGTAACTTCCACACTATTTATGTAAAAATTCTTTAGATAAAATTTTTTTCTCTATATATCTCAAATGTATGTATTGTTTTCTTTATAAAAAAAACATAAAAAGTAGTGCAGATTTAAATAACCAATTTAATAAAATTAAGAGACAAATAAGGAAATTGGATCACTGATAGATAATTTACTGCTTTTAAGATGTTTAATAAACAATAGAAAACACAAAACAAAAACATGGAATAGCTAAATAATTTGTAGTGTCAACAAATAAACAAATAAAAGAAAACTGCACCAGATTTTTAATAAACATACAAGTTTAAAGGTCAACAGTGTAAAAAATCTAAGTTGTAATAAAAGGAAAAAATAGAGACAAGAGCACAAAAAACATACTACAAATAAAACGTTTAAAAACAAGCCATACACAATAAAAAATAATCCTTATAAAGAGAATGCATAGATAACCTGGAAAAGTGTAAGATTTTTCCTTATTCACAATTATATCATATTTCCTGCATCGCTCATCTTTTACTTTAACACATGAAATTGTAATGAAAATATTATATATGAATAAAAATATAAAATAAAAATGCATTCTTGTAACTTTAAAAAAAAAATCAAAACTTCAAATGAAGAATCGTTTTTATTTATTTTATGGTGAGAATAGTTTTAGGGCGAAATAAACATCTGTGTCAAAGAATAAATGTAAAGATATAAAAGTGCCAAACTCATCGATGCCAAAGTGCAAGAGGAAGCTACAAAAAATCATAGATCTTGGTTCAATAAACAAACACACAAAGCAACAACTAATGGCCTTTTAAATTGCAATAATGTCTGTCCTCATTTCTATTTCTTTAGATATTTATTTATTATTTTTAGTATCTTGTTTTATTTTGCCTTCTTTTTCTCGTTTGGTGAAATGTATGCCCCTGTGAAAAAAATATGTATACATATATATATTGTCTAATAAATTGCTAAGTTACAGCGAATTTAAAAAATTTTCTATATTTTATATTGCCCTCTCACCAAATGCTTAAAGTGTAATCGCGGCTGCTGGACAAAATATCTGTACAAAATTATAGAGGAGAATAAATATTTACTTTTTAATAGATTGCTTTTCTAGTTCAGGTGGAAAAATGGGTGTCGATATATTCGATTTTCAAACAACAATGGACCTAGATTGTCTATAAAGCAATTTGATTTAAGAACACGATGAATCTTTTAATTTAAACTTGATAGTTTTTCTGTAGCGGCACCAAAACTTTTATGAACATTGTGATAACGTACTAAATTACAAGAGTTCCTAATAGTTTTTCCATCCCTGATATTCTAGCACCAGTTAACTTACACACTGTCTCTCTTGTAAGATTCTGGCCAGAATTCAAAATGGTTTGGGCAAAAGTCATAGAAAAGAACCAAAGCGACAACATATTGTCCAGTTCAGTCAACTACCTCGCATATTAAAAACCTTTTATACTTCATACATCTCACAAATATAGAAGATACATCAATTTATTTCTTCTATTTGTTAATTAAATTAATAGCTGAATTTGAATCTTGAAATTTTCTGTTTTGTACCTTAATTTTATTTTGCGTTTTTTAATACTTTCTGTAATAATATTGAAATCATAGGGTCCAAGGTTTTAAAAAAAAAATTAAAAAGATTAACAAATAAGTTTATTCAGCTGCAGTAAAAATAATAGTACCAATTGTCAAGTTCTATTAAGTATTTTTACATCTTTCAAAAAGTTGATTTGTCTTCGCATTGTTACAGCAGGTGTATTCTCTAAGACCCTTGACATTTTTGTCTCGCTCAGGATAATTAATATCTCTGGGACAAGCGGGACTTGCGGCAGAAATGAATAAATAAAGGGATTGAGGGATCTTCAAGAGCATGACTATTGACATATCTGGAATAGTCTTGATATATCCAGAGCAGTTCATTCGAATGCGATGAAGTCGGAGTGTTTGCATTCAATCCCTAGACTTTCCTTAAAAAAAAAGTGTGTTAAACTTAGCAGACTTAAAATCCCTGCACTCAGGGAATAGATGATGAGAAACTAGTCACATTGATAATTCAGGATTACTAATTGTTTGGCATCTAGAAAGCTTTATCCTGCAATCAGTGAAAGTGCTTTATTATAAATACATACCGAGGATCTTAGTTTCAGGCACAAGCATAGAAGACGTTTGTAAATTTATTGAAAAACTTTAAAAACTACGTAAACCAAATTATAGTATTTTAGCATATTTCATAAAAATAATTTGTGTTCCACAAAATAAATTAAGCAAAACTAAATAATTTCACTTTATTATTTCCCCTAAGAATATGAACATAAAGCTTTACAGAATCGTTCCATGTTCTTTGCTTAGAAGTTTAAATGCACAATGCTTTCCTATCAAATTGACTTTTCAAAAATATAGAATTTCATATTTCATTATAGGTTTACGCAAAAATCCACTAATACAGTGGATGTCCAGTAATAAATATGAAAAA
Organism: Gymnocheta viridis; assembly: GCA_956483585.1. Taxonomy (NCBI): domain Eukaryota; kingdom Metazoa; phylum Arthropoda; class Insecta; order Diptera; family Tachinidae; genus Gymnocheta; species Gymnocheta viridis. The sequence goes on from OY101441.1 coordinate 45,460,352, forward strand.
TTCGTAGAATTGAACAAAATTTTGTTTTCTTCAGGGTTTTCAGGGGTTTTTTTAGTTTATGAACCAAATTCCACTAAAAAATGTGACCAGCATATATTTTTTTAATTATAAAGCCATACATTCTAATTGTCAACTCTAGCCGGATTTGCACAAGTGCACAAGTTGCAGCGTCTGTTTTTTATAATGCAATCTTTTTTTTTATAACGGTACAAGACACATGTTTTCACCATGAACATTTACTACAACGCATCAATAGTTTGTTTGTCATAAAAAAAAGAAGTTAAAAAGTTCAAACAAAAACTTCATTGACACATAAAGAAATTCGCATTCTAAAATAAAGCCATTTGTACTATTGAATGTCAACAAAAAAAATATCCATCCGTTAATACTACAGAATAGTTAATGGAAAAACATTCCTTTCGTACTACAGGATATTCGTAATAAAGAGCGTTCGTACTACTGGGAGTGCACTGTACCTGTTGTATTTCCCGGAGATACTCCCCTCTTTATGAGCGCCCAAAGACTCAATACAGGGGTCATATGGGGTAACTGTACGTTTTCCATTCAATTACATAGATTGCGTTATAATATAAACATTTGTGTGCCGACTTTGCTAGCCTTTTTTGTGGACATTGTCTTGCTAGAAGACACACAAGCTGCAAATGGTCGGAGAAATTATTTCGTCAAGTATTCCTGCACATATATCTACAACAGCATCTACAGTAGTCTGGATCCGATATTGAGTTCTACCTGAATATTAAAAACACCCACACAAATTAATACTAAAGACACCATTTTTTTTAATTTTTTTTTGTAAGCTGAGGCTTGTGTTTATTATTAGCGGATCTTCGTATAAAATATTTAGATCCCTTTCCACTTTGATGAACAAGTTTAGCCTACAACTGTCCTTAATCCGTTGACACGTTTTTCCAGTGGCACACTATCGTATATATTTGCAAGGTCAATTTGTTTTGGTACGTGTTTGGAAGAGGAAAGTGGCAGGTTTCAAGGATACAAATATTTTGATTATTCCTTCATAGTCTACGAACTAAGTACTCAAATATTAGGGGTGACAAGATACGTTTTCGTTCAAGCGAAATATGACTTTCATTAAGATATCATTATTTGGGAATGCAGTGTATGATGCGTTCCATTTCTCTGTAATGTTAAAGGAAATTTTACTAAATTTTACAAAGATAAAACAAAAACTATAAAACTTATTGTCTTTTGAAAATTTATGCGAACAACTTAAAGAAAGCACACCTGCTGCCATTATATCTGATCAAAAGATTAATCATAAACTTATAGACTACAATGAACGACATTTAAAAAAAATCGTTGCCAAGCTTAAGTTTTTTTGTTATTAAAACTATTTGCTAATTGTGATTTGTGCTATTCTTTAAACTGCCACTGGATATAAAGTCGCAGCAAAAACTTCGATGTCAAAATAATGAGTTAAAACGCCAAAGGTACGGTCACAGTTCGCAAACATTTGTCCAAAGAAACGTAACCGCTTAGGGTTAGTGTGATTTAACTTGGTTTTCAATACGAACCCATATTTTAAAAAATATTGGAATTAAAGAAAATACAAATTTAGCTTGTCTGTTGTTCAGGATTTTTTTTGGCAAATATTTGGCAAGTGTGATCGTACCTTAACAAACATACCCTTCACTTCTTCTACTTTGGAATTTAAATTAAATTCGCTTACGAGTAATGATTTCTAAGCTGCAACAAGATAGCAAGTTTTTCAAAGAAATATGCTCTGAAATTATTGGCTATGAAATGGATTAATGTAACCAACCACGCGTACAGAATGGTTTAAAATTATGAGTCATATAAAAAACTCACATTATCTTTTCAAATTTTCTTTACAGATTATAATAAATATATATAAAGTTCAATGCCAACAAAAAAAATATACTGAATATAAAATTTCTTATTGCACAAAAAAATAAATATCTCAATTAAAGCCAACTAATTTTCATATAACAGAACTAATTACGTTTATGCATACACACATGCATTTTAACACATGTATGTACATATAATACTAATCAAAAGCTCACGTGCTCTAAAAAATATATTCACACTCACACATGGCCTTCACTTTAAAAGCCAAGAAATTTTGATGCCAAGTTAGTTAATTATCTGAATAATAACAAGATAATTATTTATGTTATATTTATTATGACAGGCCTTTGCAGTAATTAGAAATAAGAGAAAAAAACGAAGAACTTACTGTACTGTGCGATGCTACAAAAAAATTTGCTAAAAAAACACTTAACCATAATGGCAATGATAATGAAGTTTTGTTATAAATACAACCCATTGTAGTTGTTATTGTAACAGCAGTAGTTCTGTTAATAAGGTCAATGTAAATGTAACATTCGTAAATATACTCACACATTTGCACTGACACTAAAAACGGAAGAAATTTACTTTTTTACCAACACGTCTTAAATATTTTCATGCATGCTTATGCATGTATGTTCATGGAGAGAAAGGGAAGATGTATAAAACTAAACGGAAATATTGGGAAATTTTGCAAAAACTAAAATTTCGGAAAAAACTGTTGGGTCTTACGTCACCCAAAGGATCAAAAATTTAAAAGGTATGACGAGCAAAGAATACAGTTTAAATGAATTTTTATAAACTTTATTTTTCAATATTTTTAATAATTATTTTTTTTTTAATTATTTAATAAATAATAAATTTTAGAAAAGAAAATTATATCATCCATAGATTTTGGTTATTTTTTTATAAATATTTTATTAATCCATATTTACATTGAAAAATATAACAAAATATTCCAAAATATCATGTGAAGGATGCGATTGATTTTACGCGGAAATTAACAAATATTAAGCTTTCTGAAAATAAAGTCATAGTTTCGTTCGATGTGGAATCCTTATATCCCAACATCCGCGTCAACTTGGCAGTGGAAATAATAAAGAATAAGTAGGAGAAATAATTTTTACATTTACTACAATACCAAAGAATTTGTTTATGGATATCATAAATTTTTGTATCAAAGACAATATGTGGACACTTTAAGTAGGATGACAAAATATAAAAGGAATGTCAATGGATTTACCAGCATCACCAGTAATAGCAGACATCGTGATGGAAAAACTGTTGGACATTACAATGAGAAATTTAGATTGTAAATCATTTAAATATTAATATGAACAACCTATGAAGAAAACCAGATCATCAGAACCACAAGCGTCAACTTCAACGAGGATGGTGTAAGAATAGTTGTTATATGAATCAGGACTTTTCTTTTGAAGCAAAATAAAGTTTATAAAGAAAAAACAACATATTTGTGGTTTTTTGATCCACTTATTGAGCAAAAATGATACAAAATATATTTTTGCGATTTCTAAGGATGCAGTTTTTTCGGGTAGGTTTGCTTGCCCCTTTTTTCTCCTCTTCAATATTTGCAATTTTGCTTCAGACACACAAGAGATATTTCGTACGGTATACCGAGATATATATAACCGTGTTAAAATATGCGAAAAGTCATAAAAATCTACCTTGAACAACAAAATTCGTATGATCATAAAATTATTAATGCAACCAACTTGACAAAACGAATGATGCAGCAAATGATACTTTTTATGACCATTTTTTTAATTTATCCCTTTCTATCATTTTAACAAAATGTATGCAACTTTTTAAAGGTTTTTGAAAATGAGTACAAGTTTCAATACTAATAAACAGCAAAACGTATGAAGATATACGTAAAATAACTAACGCAGAAAAATTTTGGTTCGAGATAGGAAATTTTCAAAACAGATTTGATGAAAATATACATATATTCCAACTTATATGAATTCGTTATAGATATATTTACTTTGCTTCTGTTGAACGAATTTTTTCAAAACCATCACTGATAAAAAAAAAACCTACAAACAAACTTAAAATAGAAGCTTCTGCGTCCATGCCTTCTTCTCTCAATTAGCTCGAATTACAGATGAAAAAATGGACTCCATGTGAAAAATTAATTACAAAATATAGAATAAGTTTTTCTAAGAAGTGCTAAACATTATCAAACGCTTTTGTAATCGAAAGTGTTTTTTGATAATATAAATAATATTGAAATGTACCTGTGAATTGTGTCCTTTAATTTTAGCATTGATTTATAATTCAAGTATGTATAAATAATTAATTTTATTTTAGTCTAATGTATTTAGTTATATGTTAAAATTCGTTTTGATTTTTTTTTATTGAAATAAATTTTATTTTACTTTAAAATACTCTTTTTTTAACCCTTTTTTTCTCAAATACCCTTTTTATGACAGTTTTGCGAAATTATCAACGCTCACCCTGGTTTTACTGTGTTAGTTATTTAATTTAAATATATATGTATGTATGCATGTTTATCAAACATATAAAGAAATGATAATAAAAAATATATAAATATTCCTTTTTTTTATAGTAATAAATTTTAAGAATTCAAGTTGGAATTTTTCCTAAAATGTGACTTCTTAAGGCCGGTTAACATAGAATCCGTCGTACGTTATACTTAGCTTTTTTCAACTGACAACTAAGTTAAAATACATGTTTTGTCACATTCGGTACGTATCCGTCAACGCAAAGTACTAAAGTTTTGCAACTTTTAACGTACGTTGAGTACTTTGAAAAATGTATTTTTTTTTGCTTTGTTTTTATTGAGCTTTTTATGATGTGTGGTGACATAAATAAATTAAATTAAAATTAAAATAAAAAAAAACAGAATATTATCTAATTCTATTGAAAATGAAGCTGATTTCATGTCTGTCAACAAAGTACTCATTATGTCATCCTCCTCTGCCGATACTTTAATGTCAGTTGAAAAAAGCAACGTATAACGTCCGACGGATTCTATGTGCCTCGACCTTTAAGGTGTTCTATTAAAAAATTAGGAAAAAAAGCAGGTAAAAGATTATTTCAATTTTAAAATTTTTTTCGTGTACAATTATTGCAAATATTTATGATTTTATTTGAAAATCTCTTTTTTTAAAGAAATATTCAAAGTAATTTTTTTATGAAAACCAAAAATTTATTTAATATAAATTCCATTACAACACGTATTTGCGTATTTTAAGCCTGTGTAAAAATCATCGAATATGCATTACTTACAAAGTCCAAGTTTTATATTTAATACAATTTTTTGGCTGGTCTTTTTTTGCAGGTACATTTGAGCGGTAATTCATCAATAAGTATGGACATCGTGATTCTTCATGGTGTGAAATCAAACTTTAATTGCTTTTTATGTTGATAAATATTACATTCTAAAGCATTTAATTATTATTATAAAAAAGTTTTGTCCTGAAATGCTTTAAAAATATCTGAACATTAGATTTTAGTTTTCACTGACTATTGTATTTTACTGCCTTTTACATAAGTACAGCAGTACACCGTCATAACAAGACCGGCCCTCTTAAGATACAGCAACTCTTGTGCGTTCAATTTTAAATCGGTTGATTCATCGAGGTTATCAATTAGATATTTTGGAAATATTTAAATTTTCCGCGAATTAGTCAATTTCAATAAATAATAATACAATAACGATTTAGTATTTTGAGGTTTTATTATTACAAAAATAATAATAATAATAATAATAATAATAATAATAATTACATTACAAACATAACAGTTCTTGTAATAAATCAGGCAGAACTTATCAGGCAGGATTTATAAATTAGGAGCTCGCGAACAAAACGAGACTAGTCCCGTTAATTTTTTTTTTCAGGACAGACAACTAAATGAATTAGTAAGGATTTTTCTTTCTTTTCACAGGAAAATTTCATCACACCTTAAACATTCGATTCGTTTTCGTTTTTTTAAACATAACTTCATAGATGTGTACTTAGAGCCCGAAAAAAATTTAAAAAAATCATTTACTGAGGACATGTCTAGTTTTTGTTCTAGTTTTTGTGCCAGCTCCTCTAATATTAATATATAAAAAACAATGGTTTAAGCAAAATCTTAAAATGCTCTTTTAGAAAAACAATTTGGTTAAAATTTTTAATTTAAATAAAACTTGACATAGAAAAAAATGTAAGCAATTTATAAACAAAAATATCCAATTCCTAAATCCTTTTTCTGGGTTTTGCAAAATATATACAATTTGGTATTATATCATTTCAGATCTATTTTAATTTATTCAGATCTGAAAACTTCTAAAAGTTTCGGTTGATTGCATTAGATTAAATTGAGATGATGAGAACAATACATAAAATTTTGTTCGGTTAAGCGATTCATTTCCATCGTCAATCAATAAAGGCCATTTTAAAATTTAAATTCAAACGTTTTATCGAGTCGTAATTAATGGGTTAATAAGTTGACGGTTAACCTACTAACTGCATAAGTTACATCCACATATTTAAACTTAAAGTTGGCTAAGTTAAGCATTTTCTCTTAGCTTACTTTTCCCACTCTAGTTATACAAAATGAGCAGCACTTCATAGGAAAATATATCTAAAACTATTAAAATTCTAGTTGCGGTGTAGCGTAGCTTCTACATCATTTAGTTTGATAACAATATTATTTCAATACGATTTCATGTATGTTCTCTTGATGCCAGCCGAGTTTAGAACCACCTGCTCTACTTTGAAGTCTACCGGAAGCTGTTGTAGCTTACAGATTATATATATGCAAGGGCGGCTCAATGAGACCGTGAACTTCTTTTTTTTGAACTGCCCTCGTATTTATATGAAATGCAACACTATTCCCATCAAGTACCACCTGTTAATAGACTACTGTCCAATTTTGAGCAAGTGTCGTCGTTTACATAAACGTAAACGTGTGACAACTTCAAAGGATTGTTTGGAGTTATTTACCCGCAATCCGAATGAGTTTTTGCGGCGTTTTGTAATAGTGGATGAAACATGGATCCATTACTGTGTTCCGCAGACCAAGCAGCAGTCTAAACAATGGGTTTCTCCGGATGCACCTGCTCCGCAGAAGGCCAAAGTGAGATTGTTGGTCAATAAGGCGATGTCAAGAGTTTTTTTGGATGCACGCGGGATAATCCACATAGATTACCTTCAAAAAGGGAAAACAATAAACGGCAAATATTATGCCAACTTATTAGACCGATTTAATGAGGATTTAAAAAGAAAACGACCCCATATGGTCAAGAAAAAAGTTCTTTTTCGTCAAGATAATGCACGGGTGCGCACGTGTGCAGTCTCAATCTACCATACTCTCCGGATTTAGCTCCTAGTGACTACTTCCTATTTCCAAACCTAAAGAAATGGCTCGGTGGAAAGAGATTTAGCTGCAACGATGAAATTATTGAACAAACAAATGCCAATTTTAAGGACCTCGAAAAATAATATTTTTTGCAAGAGATACAAAAACTAGAGAAACGTTGCACTAAGTGTATTTAGTTAAAAGGAGATTATGCTGAAAAATAAATTTTTGTTTTGCAAAAAAAACTGTGTTTCACTCAAAAAGTCACGGACTTATTGATCCGCCTTCGTAATATACGCAATTTCTATTCAATATCAATATCTAATTCCATCAAAATTGTATTTTATGTACTTTTGTCACTTGATAAAATAAAATATTACATCCATCAAGAATTTATAAAAAAAATATTGCAGAAATTTTACCCTGATTACAGGGAGTAATGAAATCAATTTCATTATATTTACTTCTATTTAAATTTATTCAAAAGTTCTTAACAAAATTAATATGTATCAACTGCTACACTACAATAATAAATTTCGCACACAACTTGATCTCATTTAAAATCCATTATTCTAAGAGGCATGTAATAATATTAATATTTTACAATTTCGCTTTTGTTCTTGGCAAAAACAAAAACGCAGACAGACAAAAGAAAAGCAAAAATTGTTTTCTCATAATTTTCCTTACAATAAAAACTACCAACAGCAACAACAGGATAAACAAAAATAACAACAACGAGACTGAATATTATGTTTTGCATAATTGTTATTATTTTTCCTCCATTCTTCACAAAATAAAGCGAAATACTTAAACAAAAACTCAATTGCACTTGCAGCAACAATAGCGGATAGTGACAAAACAAAAAAAACAATTTGGAAAGAAAGCAAAAAGATAAAATAGAAATACTGACCTGACCTACTATTACATGGAGAGAATCCAAAACTTGGGGTATAAAACAAAAACACACAATAAGACATTATGATGTCTCCGCTGGAGTCACTATTTGGTGCACTGCTCCAAAAATGTCACAGTTGTATAGACGCACACACACTCAGACCGAAATTCTATGACAAAATGCAAGAACTTTTTTTATTGCTTTTTAAGTTTTTCTAATAGATTGTTTGCAAACTCGTCATTCTTTAAAGTTTTTATTAGCACAAGAATTGCGTTTATTTTTGAAAGCGAAAGATAAAGAAAATATGTTTTATTTACTTTAATGTAAAGAAATTAATCGCATTCTTCAGGTTGGAAGATTTTATGATCTCCTCAGTGGGCTTTTCGATTAAAAACACTTTATGATTTTATCTAAGTGTTGAATTGAAAGATCGTTTTGAGCATCTGCATCTGCTTTATGTATTAGTTGCATTAAACTCAAGATTCTAGATAGTGTAACTTCATCCACAATTTGTATCAAATCGTAAAGTCGATTTCATCGAGATAGTGAAAAGTTCGTGCATAAATTTGACATTCCCTCAGAGTTTTAAAATTCCACTGTTCAAACGTGGCACGCTGCCCACGTATTGGACAGATAGTTAATTTTGTATATATTCAATTTATATTCTATACATTTCGCGCCTTTATTGCAACGTAGTCATATTTAAAAAATCTTGTTCTTCAGAAAACTAGTTTAAAATTTTTAATTTACAGACACATCAATGGAAAAAATAAGAAAGTATTCTCCTTTCAAGAGGTGAGTATCTTGTTCACTTGTATGCATTTTTCACACACTCAACTCAAACTCAAAAATTACGTTGCAATAAAGAAGCGATGTAAAGAGTAACGTTTCGCCCATCAGATTGCACACCACTCCTACTCTGAGGTGGAACAGAATGACGAAAAGAATAAAACAAAAGCCAATTACATGGAAAAAGAAAGTCGTGCGGCTGAGTTGCGAAAGTCGATTTAATCAAAGTTGTCGAATCCCTAAATTTGGTTTTGAAAATTGTTTGAAATAAAAAAAGATTAAATTAAATTATGAACCTAAAATTTTTTTATTGATTTAAAAAATTAATAATGCTTTGACTGGTCTGTTAAAAAGTGTTTGAAACCCTTTTACTTCTGGTTTTTAAACCAGTCGAAGAAAAGGGACGTTCACATTCATTATTTATTAGTAGCTTTATACACCACTGGAATCTTATTACGTTTAAATGCTCTTGGATTAGCAGATTTGCCAATAAGCAATGGAGGCAGTTTATGTGGCCTTGCAAAATTTTAGCATGGCATACATGTCACGCGATGTTTGGAAATTTTTCTTCCTGGCGCTGAATTTTCCTTTCTATGTGTTACCAGGCAACAAACACTCTCCCTCCAGAAAGCAGCAGATTCGTCTGCATTACAAACTTGCTCTTCTCTCAAATCCATTTCAGCAACAATGTTAGCAAAATTTTTTAAAAGGCTCTACGATGCTCTCATCGCTGGAAGCTTTTTCAACATAAGTTTTTAGATAACAAATACCATGCCGTAGCTTAAATTTATCTAACCAGCCTGAGTTAGCTGAAAAATCGTCCTTCCCCGTCATCTTTACATAAAAGACTTTGGGCTTTGCTTTTAAAATTTCTGAGGAAATCCGGATATAATTATTTCTATGCTGCAAAAACCATCTGTACAGCGATACTTCTAACTCTTGATTTTATGTTTTTTTTATAACTTTTCCATATCCTAAAAATATTAACTACAAAAATGGATTATTGAACTATTTTGGTTCAAATGTTACCGGGTCCATTTCCGGGGTATTTGCAATAAATTGTTCTACTTATTTTTTCAATGTCGCATATCGTTGCTATAGGAACATGGAATTTTTCGACAACCTGCTTAATAGTATTTCCCTCGTCACGACTTTGTAAAATATCACACTTTTTTTCCTTTAAGTTTAACGTTTTATGTTTGCATTTGTTATTTAAAAAATGGCACTTGGAATGGGCTCAGACGAATACGCTTGCAAGAGTATGAACCGAAACTGAAGTAATTATAGTACAAAATGTAAATCAAACCATGAATAGCAAAACATGTGAGTTGAAAACGCGAAACACCCAGATTTTAATTTTTGTTCTTGCATAAAAAAATTGTCACATTGTAGAGGTCAAAATTTTAAATTATCTGAAATATAGAAGCGTCCAAATTATTGGAAAGACCAGACTGGCGCATGTCCGGACTTTCGAAGTTGTACTGTATTTTTAAATTCAATCTATTTTTAGTTATGTTTGTGTTTGAACTGAATTCGAATATTTAAAACAAAACCAACAGTTTGAATTTAGAATATAAGTATTGTTATTATTTTATTTTGAATTAATAATTCTATTAAGTTCCAAAAATTATACTAATTGCAAAGAGCAAAAACTATGCCATTAATAAAAACGGAACGATATACACTTACTTCAACAACGTAGTGAAATAATTAAAATTCACTATGAAAATTGTGAAAATTTCACAGTCACATTTTGGCCAGCGATTGTGAAACTGATGGATTATTTAAGCTGTTCGGACAACTTAGTGAAACGATGAATAGACCTCGTGCACATCGCTCAAGATCAACTAATAATATTGATTTTGCAGCTCATAGGGGTGAGGAAAACCCAGATAACTTGGACAAAAAATAATCAAATCATAGATTTTTGTATTCTGGTCAATCTTTGGAATTGCACGATGATTAATAATTGTGTATGGGCGGAGTTCAAAGATATATGGACGACGTTTTCTATGTGTAACGCAAATAACGATGCCAACGCTGTTATGCGTGTAAAGTTTCCTGACCTTGTGTTTTTTCGAAAAGGACATCACGATTGGCCACCGAGATCTTCTGATTTAACAACTTTAGAGTTTTATCTCTGAAAATGCATGAAATAGAAAGTCTATGCAAATGGACCACACAACCTTCAAGATCTCACAGATGGAATGGATGAATTTTCGAAGATATGTGCAAAATGGCAATAGAAAATTTTATGAAAATAATATGGTCCTGCAATTTCGCTGACATTCTTTTTCTTATTATTAATGACATGCCCTTCACTTTACAACCGATGATTTCGCTTAGAACTACTCGTTTTTTGCATGCCAAAATTAAACCTCTTGTTGGAAGAAACTATACAAACGAATTAGAAATTATTATTAATTCATTTACCCACTTCAACGGTACTAATCTATTCCTACCGTTGTACAACATTATTATTATTAATATTTATAGATTTTCTATTTCAATTTCAATTTTCAATTCTAAGGAAGCTCAGTTTTCAGCAAAAACTATGATTAACGGTAGCTACCTTCATATAATATAGTTACTCTTTACCAGCAGAGCGAGCAACTTTAAATAAATCTTCATTTAGAAAAGCAAATCTTAATCCTTTGTATTGGTTTTCATCTACTTGGAAATCATGCAATTGTTCGTACAGCATCAAGCATTTTGTAACAAACTCCAATTATTTGAAATAATTGTGTTTAATAATTTATTTTGATATCTTTTTCTTTTTAAGCCCACAATTATAATTTTTCTGCTGGAGTAATTATAATTGATAATCGCGTTTGACAGTCAACTGCTCCCGTTGCAATAAACTTTCTCTTTTCCCCATCAGCAAAAGGGATTAGTTAAGATGGATGTCTATCATACACACACACACACCTACACATGTACAGGCACACACACACCAATACAGCGTATATAGATAAATAATCCTTAACAAAAATTACACGTTTCCTACAAAAATTGATTTCTTCGAGTAAATAAAACCTTCGCTTCACTTGAACTATTTTTTTGGTAAAGGAAAAGCAAAACTGTCATTTATACTACGTTTTGTAAAGTGAACTTTGCAGTTTGTCTATATAATTAGTAGGCAAACGCGCCTTTTTATAACATTTTTACACTCATATTATAGAACCGAGTTTTACAATACTTATATTATTTTGAAGATATTTATTCAAAAATGTGCATAATTTATATTTTCTTAAAATCGGTTCAGTATATTAGGAGCTATAAGCATTTAAAGTTGCTACTAATCCATGCACATTTATTGCACCTGCATGTATCACCTTCAAGTTGGAAAATAAACAAAGTGTGCATGTGTTTTTGTTCAATTTACTTGTGCAAAGAAATTAGACAAACATTCATGGAAAGCTATTAAGTTTTAGGTTGTTTTGTATGATGTTTTTTGTTTTTGTGTTTTATCGTATGTATTTATGTAAATGCTTAATATTTATTAGTCGAAACATCGGTCATAGGAAATACCAGTAGAGACTTAATTCTCTGTTGTGTACTAAAAACCTCTACAGAATAGACGGCAGATGGCAGATAGCAGTTTTCTAAAGCCTCTTAAAGTGATTTTAATATTGTTGTGCTGTTACTTATGTTAAGTTAATTAAATTTTGTTCGTAAACGTCATATACATAGTTTAAACCCACACTTTTTTAGCGGACCCTAAAAACGATCTAAGCATTAAATCAGAGCGCTTTACTGATCATATTCATAAATGTTAAACCGTGGCGTAATACTTTTAAATCAAGTTTTTTTTTTTAGTTAAAGAAGAAACACAAACCGCGAAGCCATTTTGGCTTGTCTGCGACTCCTCGACTAATAGTCTAGTTCGCTATCTACTAGTCTACGGGGCTCCCTCAAATTGCACAAGTACTGTGATACGTCCTGAATCCATTTTTGAAATTTTCCGCCTACACGGGATTTTTCATGTGGGATCCCAAGAAATAATAATAAAAAAATAATTGACAACTTTACTTTTAGAAAACAGCAGGAAATTCAATGTGAGAAGCAGTTCTTCTAACACACGTATTTTATTTGTAGGTTTTTTATATGGTAACTGTTTTCAATTATTTAACTAATTTATTTATTTCGTTAAATATATCGGTGAAATTGCGTAATGATTAGCATTGAATTACGAATCTTTTACGAGTTCGAAAAATACAGAACAACAATAATTTTAAAAATAATTGTGTTTTAAGAATCCGGTTATGTCCCCTACTGTATGTTTGAATCTCAAACGATGTTAAGACCACTGACAAGGTAATACCTGCTGACTACGTTGCATTAGAAGAGCGATATGTCTTCATTTTGCTTTTACCGGTCATAATGAAGTACATACTCATGTCATTTTTTATTTGGCTAGAGAAATAATGACACATACGTTTGCATATGGACGTATGTCGTTAAATATAAATTTGTATTTATTTCTTTAAAATACTTAAACGCCACAAACTTTACTAGTGACCATATTTGGCCTAATGGCGTCAACTATCCTTCTGGCCGGATGTGTTCTAAAGAATTCAGTATATAAGTACTCATTTTTATGCTCAAAGGCAACTTAGCTGCTAGCGACCTACACAAACTCTTAAAGTTACAATATTTTGGCAATATAATGTAACAACAGTTTTGGTTAAAATCCTAGCACATAAGAAAGTATCAATACGTTTTATATATTTATTTATTTTTATTTATTTATCTGTTACATATCCAATTCCTGTACAACAAGATTTAATCTTATATTAAAAGTACAAGAAAGCAATGATTGTAAGTTACATTAGAAGATCACACATTTGTATAGATGAAGTTAAATTAAACTATAAATTATTAACATTGTAACAGTGATAATTTACTATGGTGCAGAATAATTAAATAAGAAATTCTTAAAACAACTTGCATTGCTATTAAGTTGCTGAGCTTGAGGAAGACAATTTCAAAGGCGTGACCCCTGTATAAAGAAATGCCATTCAGATACAAGGAGGCGGTACATGGGAATTATGATCTTTTTCCCTCTAAGTGATCTGGAAAATCTAATTTTATCACAAAGATATCGTGGAACCTCCGAATAAATAATTTTATGCAATAGTAAGAGTACACGAATATTTAAAAGATTGTTAAATGAAACGCCGTATAGTTTTCAGGAGACATGTGACACATGATCATATATTCTAAGGCCATACACATATCTTACAATATTATTATATAACACGTTCAGCTTCCTTTGGCTAACAGAATCGCAATTTGCGAAAAGTTCACAACCATGCATTAAAGGAGTATAGTATTGCGTAGACCAAAGATACCTTAGCTTTATATAAGTTTGACCGACGAGTGTATTAACATGATTTGTCCAAGTAAGGCTATTATTGAAAATCAGCCCAAGGTTTTTGGCAGCATTTACAGAATTGATTTTTTCTCCGTTTATTTATATATCAAGAATGATATTAGCATCATGTATTCTCTTATGAATTATTATGCATTAGGACCTACGATGGTTTAAACAAAGTCCATTTGCCGTGGCCCAACAGTAGATTCGATCAAATTCATCGTTCAATCCCAGAATGATTTCAGTGACAGATTGCACTGGACTACTTAAATATAACTGCACATCATCTGCGTACATATGAAATTTGCAGTGTAAAATATGTTTAGGAAAATGTTTACATAAATTGTAAAACGAAGTGGTCCAAGAATGGACCCTTGAGGTACACCTCTAAATAAACTTAATGAGGAAGATTGGGTATTGTTAGAATGAACAAATTGCGAACGATTTGAAAGGTAAGAAAATAAAAGCCGTGTTGAAGTTTCAAAAAAGTTAAAAAAAGTGCCTAAGTTTCATGGAAAGCATGCTGTGATCAACCGCGTCAAAGGCTTTCGAATGATCAAGAAGGACCAAGAAATTTAATTTACCTTCATCAAGCTCCCGCCGTATATTTTCAGATAAATCCAGTAGCGCAGAAACACAACTATGATTTGTACGAAAACCTGATTGCCTATCTGATAGCAAATTATTAGCACTAATATATGATGATATTCGAAAATGAAGTATTTTTTCAGGACTTTAGACAGGTAACACAGTATAGCTCTATAGGCCTAAATTCAGAATCAGTTTTCGGTACAGGCACTATTTTTGCGAATTTCCATTTCGACGAAAAAGTGCTAGTCATTATAATACTGTTGAATAAATGAGTTATATATGTTTTTATTTTAGCTAACATGAAATCACAATTTTTTATTCATCTAGTATTTTTTCATCGACAGGTAGCTTCGGCAAGACACCAAACCTAGCAAACATATTTAAACGTATTTAAAATGTCACCAAAAAGACTTAAAAACGGCACAAAAAAAAGCAGAAAACATCATTAGATATAAAAATCTAACGCAATTTCATTTAATTGAATTTTGATTACACACTACAAGCTTATGTTTATTATTTTCAAAGAGAAATTACTTCTATTGTCACCACAAAATAGTTGAATACATGGAAAAATCCAGACACAGTCCAGTAGATGTTACTGGATAAATTTGAATGCTTTTAAGTCCGAATGGAGATATAGTTTCATTGTGTCTACTATTGTACACTACATAATATAGTGGGAATGGTAATGGGGATAATGAAGCGTAGTACCTGTACACCTATTCTACCCAAATTACAATCTCACCTGCACGTGGTGCATCCTGCAGATAACAAACGAGGCTCTGCCATCTAAAGTTAGGCGGTATAATACTGAAGATGCAGTGACTGAATCCACTGCCCCATGTCTGAAGGCACTGCTGACAGTCCAGCTCCGGGATCGGATGCTTTAAGCCAATCAGCAGCCATTTATCGTAAGCCAAACATGACTACCGAAACCGTAACTACAAAAACGACCCTATACTACTTGCAGGATTAAGAGGAACGGATCTATGTATTTATATTATATTCATAAGATAGCGCTGTCAAATCTGCTCTTTAATACTTCGCATGCTTTATCATTTTACCATTCGAGGTACATGCAATAGCTCTGCTAAACCTTTTCGGAAGCGCTATTCTTTAAGAAGTTTGTCTTAGCAAAGTTTATTGTTTCCAAGCTTTATATATTATTCAATATTACCCTCGTTGTGTATTCAAATATTTAGAATTTCGATCTAAAATATCAAAAATGTTAAATTGCTTAATGGCAATTTATACCAATACATAAATGTAAAGAGTTTTTTAAGAAATAATTAATAAAATAGAAAATAGCACATGCAATAAAAAAGCTTGGACTGCTCTGGTAATGCAAACTAAATAATATGAGCAAGTTTTGTAATGTTATAATGTAGTGTAATGTAATGTTGTTGTGCTATATATTTAATATCACCTGCTGTGGTCTTAGAAAACGTTTCACTCTTAGTTCAACAAAGGCTGTTGAAAAGACTTCTGGAATATTAAAAAATAAATAAAGAAAAAAAAACAGAATGATAGTAATTGTGTTTTTGCATCGAATCTGTAAACAAATGGAAACACACTTATATTTATTTATATCTAAATATGAAACTTCAAAGTTTTTACAATGCGATTTAGTTTTCAACAGTCAGAGATTTATTTGCTTTTATTGCCAAATATTGAGTTGAAAAATAATACAAGAGAAAACTGTTGGGGTAGGCGATGGTAGACTGTTAAGGAATACAAGTAAAAGATTTAAATAAAAATTTAGCAAAAAAAAATGATTTCAAGTATCATCCGCTTTTTAATTCACCTTTATTCCAGTTATCAAGATCGGCATTACGGCAATACAATACCAAAAAAATTGGGGCTTGTCTATCCGTTGTCAAAAATATCTGAATAAATACTATTGACAGGCTCATGTTATTTTCTAGATCTTAAGGAACAAAAATACACTGTCAGTGAGACAAAATTGTTCTCGAGAGCGAGTAGGCATTGACGAGTAGGCGAGTCGGTGTTGACAACCGGAATAAGGGTGAATTATACACCATCAGATTGGAATACGAACTTTCTCTGCCTTTATTGAAACCTCAGCAATACAAGCATATCACTCATTAGTAATTTCAATATGCAACTGAACTGCAGGTTGTTCTATATCTAGTGACTTCGACGGAAAACTAAAAACCATTTCGCCAATAAACAATAATTAGAAGATATTAAACTCCCTGATTTTACTTGGTATCCAATGAAAATGCTACATCTTTCCAAGAGCTTTCGAGATTATTTTTTGCTCGAAAATTAGTTAACAAGCCTAAAAAAATCATATTTTAAATATATTTTGAAAAATTTTATGTATCACTAGCTTAAGGTTCATCTCTATCGTCTAGTTCAATTACTGTTCAAAGTTTATTTTTTATTTTTTTAAAAACAAAATCTCATTATAGGCATTTTTATACTAAAAAGCATGCAATATGACTAAGAATATAGACGCCAAGAAAATATAACAATAAAATAAAAATTTCATTTGGTATCACACAAATATGCTAACAAAAAAACCAATTTAATTTTGTTGAACTTGAGTACGAGTACATAGAAAATTCTCTATACTTCTGGTGTTATAAATATGTGTCACTAATAAAAAAGTTTTTAAATCTTTAAAACTAAAAAAAAAAACGTTAAATGGGGGCAAAGTATTTCTTACACAAAACTTGTGTTAATATATTAATTACACTCTTTTGCAGAGTACAAAAAATTATACCTGCTTTTAAGTAGCCTTAAGAGCCACCTAACCAGTGGCGGATACATGGAAACACACATGAACACTGATGACGGGCGTGTAGCGGCTCCCGAAAAACAACTTTGTTTCTGTTCTGCCGTGTAAGTTGCAATTAAATGGTGTTAAAATTTTTCCTTGTTCCTTTGGAATATTGTCTCATGTCCAATTCTTACTGACTAAACCCGTTACGAACATTAGCCAAAAAATAATAATCACTTTGGATTAAAAACCTGATTTTATTTCATTTTCTATCAGGTGCAAGAACTCGCGGTTGCCACAATAGTCACATGGCGAACCAGTATCCAACTACATTCGAATCTGCATGTGGCAAAGCAGTACTCTTTGCTGCGAAGTAAACTTCTTTAAATAAATATTTTTTTAATTTTCATACGTACACTGCAGGAAATGCCAATAGTAAAATTATACTGATTATCTATTGACGATGTCACCAGTACTACAGACAAATTATACCCAAGTTAACGAAATCGGCTATTGACACTCAATACAGGCTTGTCCTACGAAATCAATAGCAAGATTGTACTGACTTACTATTGACAATATCACTATACTGTGGGAAATGTCCGTAGTAAAACTCTACTTATTCCCTAAAGACGCTGTCACAACCTGCAGGAAATGTCAATATTAAAATTATACTGACGGTGCCACCAATACTATTTTATTTTAATTTAGTTCAAACAGGGACAATTATTTATTTAAAATAATATTTAAAAGTAAAATATGGTATGAAATATTTTACAGTCTTCTTTGAGGTATACTTTTCTTATTGTTAAATAGCATAAAAGGTACTTCGTTTCGTTTTAAATTATCAATTTGTTTTTAACTGTCAAACATTTTCTCTACCTATCGAAAACAAAAGACAAAAAAAAATAATTGGTGGCAGTGTCATCAAAACGATACCATAATTGTTGACAAAAATATTGACATATGGATACACGTAACCCCATGTTTAACTCAGGGTAATTACAAAAATTATCAAAGTTAAAGGAAGGCTTGGCACCCTTCATTCAAACAACATTAAATTTCTTTTTTTACATACTGAGAACCTCGAGTCTAATAGTTTTTGTTATAAACTAGTTTTGTTCTAAATTGTTTTTTAAATAAGTACTTTAAATTTTTTTTTATATATTTTTACTTTTTTTAACAAAAACGACAGTCAACCAAGCGGGAGCATCTAATAAATTACATTTTCCAATTGACAAATTTTTCATATTCCTCCACTTTAATTCAATCCTCTCAATGCAGCATGAAAATTAAAGTTTTCTTTACTTTCTTAAAAAAAAAGAGATAAAGAAAAAAACCAATTTGAAAACTTTGCTTCCAATGAAAGATAAAATATATTTCTGGTGTAGAATTTTTTTATGCAAATGACACGAATTATAATAATCTTTATGGCATTTGCGTAGACTATTTTAACAATTTCGACGTTTTTATTTTCTTCCTATTTTCTTTTTCCTTTCTTTGTGTCTTTTAAACAGTTTTTCGTTGTGGGGCTTTTTGTATCAGGTAAATTATATTGCTTAGAAATTGGTGCACCAGCATACTTTTTGGATTTCCATGAAAAATAATGCAAGAAAATATTGGATGTAAGTTTAAATTTCGTCCGTTTTCAAAAGATGATTTTCTAAGGACATGATATGAATGTTTTCCAGGGACAACCGATTGGTTTGACTTTTAGCAGTTGTACATTTTTGGAAAATATGGAGTTTATATTTTTTGGAGTTCCATCGAAAATTTAGTGTTTTGTTTCTTTAATGCGTTACATTAGTCAAAAATATTTTATTTTTCAGCTCGAAAGACAATTTAGCTCAAGTGCTTATTTAGATATAAAAAATAACTAAGAACAAATAGTTTCACAGCTAAAGTTGAACACAAAAAAGTGAATATGTTTTAATAGCATAGGAAGCGTTTTGCGCATTACTATGATCAAAGAGAATGTTTTAGTGTCAAAATATCTTGCTGCATTTAATTACACAAGAATTCTTAGGCACACAGACAGCTTCTACTCACTTTTAGGTTCTTTAGGCAGTGATGATTCACGTAGAGAAAAATCCATATTCGTAGGGATTTTCGTTTTAAAAAAATGGCCGTAGGGAAAAAATTACGGATTTATTGAAATCATTAAAATTTAGGGACAGGACAATTTAGCCACATTAATGAACATGTGGCAAAAATATATTAATTTTGAAAGCTTATTCGATTTGTGACAACGTTTTAATAAAATCTTTCATACGGGAACATTACAAATTGTCATATTTTTTTAATGATCGCCATTTTAGCTTTAATTTTAAGGTAAATTTGTGAAATAATGTCTTTTTTGTATTTATATATAATTATTATACACTTATATGGTCTGCAGAATGAACTCTTCAGACTTTTTGGCTTACTTAGAGGAAACCGAAAAGACTGGAAACAAAAATTAAGCAAAAAATGGCGGGAGGACAATAACTTTAAAGGCTGGCTGGAAACTGTCTCTGATGAACCGTTCAAATAGTGTTTTGCATGCAATAAAATTTTAAATTGCGTCAAGTCTGATTTTTTGAAGCACGCAAAAAGAAAAATGTGAATTCTGTAAAAATAGCAAACAAATGGATTTTTTTAAAAATAAAAGTAACAAGTCAGCTCGTCGATCATCTAATACTACTTCAAATAAAAAGAACTGATTGATGTACATAAAATTGTGTATATTTAAATAAAATTTATATGTATACATCATTTAAAAGTTGTAGGGATTTTTGTAGACAATTTTTTGAACGCGTAGGGAAAAATAGGGATATTTTGGGCTGCGTAAAGACTTCTCAAAAAAGTATATAACATCTCTGAGTTTAGTTCCCTTTGGATTACTAAAAAATAAGCATGAAACTGCACACTGGGCTCGGAAATTCAAAACTGATCATTCGATTTCTCGCTAAATACGGACAATGATATTAAAGATATTCAACATTTTTATGCTCATAAACATATTTTCAGAAGCCAGTATATTTAACTCAGAACTATTGCGAGTAGCTCATGACTTAGTCATATAGCCGGACGAAATTCCTACCATCTCTCTCTCCCACTACTTAGACCCGCGTTAGTGAATGCAGAAGTATTGATCTTGGTGATAATATTTTTTTAAAATTAAGTTGTTAACTTTGAAAACTGACAATACTTTTCATTATCTGTTTATTTATTTCGTTCCCAATGAGTTTCTTTTGTACAAGAAAGCAAAAACCGTCTGAGCTTAACTGTACACTGAATAGAATCACAAACGCTAATAAATAAAAAACAAAAAAAACTCCTTGTAGCAAAGAGAAACTTTATTTCCAAAAAAAATCATGTTTCTTTAATTGAAAATAGTTGAATACGACTGATTTTGCAGGAGGGAATCCATTTGTTTGGATTGAGTTAAAAAATTGAAATTATTTGTGTCACGAATCGGAAAAGATGAAGTAATTCTTAACTAATGTTTTAACGTGGCTTGCTTCACACAAACTAAATGTAATTTGAGTCTATTAAAGTTGCCAAACAGTGTTTTAAATTTATTTATTTTTTTATTATCAAGAAATTATAGTAACACAAGCTCATCACGATCTTTGGCTATAACAGATTATTGCCAATGCTAGCATATTAAAAACTTGAATTAGATTTGTAAAGTTTAATTTAATTTTTACTAAAGAGTATCTCTCTGCACTGCATGGTTTAAAGGAGTTTGGAATAAGTTTTACTAAAGATCTCTTGAGATAAGTAGACTGACAGCTGCTAAGAAATAAATTCAAAATCAAAATAGCGATGATCCTTTCATGTTGCATATGGAAAATAATAAAAACAAATAAAAATAAAACCAAATAAAGGCAGAAATAAAAGAAGAAAAATGTCCACACATGACCACTAAAATCTGATTTGTAAGAGAAAACTTCAAAAAGTACACAACTTTGTTTATAAAAAAAATTAAAAATCTTTATAGAAGAATATTCGAAAAACTTATTGTAATTGTAATAATATAAACTTTTTTATTCAGATTGTACAAAAAAATCTTCATTGCAAAAAATTTTATAATTAGTTTAGTTTTATTTTTTTTAATACTAGTGCATCCAGCGGTCGTCTTAATCGACCGCATTCTAGACATTAAAAACATTTATATAAATACATACAATAAAAGACAAAAACAAAAAACATTCTAGTATTTTAAATTTTTAGTCGCACTATTTTCCACAATTAATATTTTACCTACATATGTAGTAAAATATTAACACTTTTATTAAAAACAAATTGAAATTGATTATTGAGGGGTATAGCTTGTTGCTATGCGCATTTCACTGTTGCTAATGCAGGTCATCAAGGAACTTTACCCAAATATTCCTTAGAACAACTGTCCACAGGTTGGTACGTTACGGCCAAGTGACACTTCGATCAAGTAAGCATTTTCATGGCTTTTTCATGCGACAGATACGATCAGCTGCTACGACATTTACAATTCTACATTTACGGTCGGCTAAGGAGGCCTTAGCTTACATCTTACGACTACTACGTAGGCTCCATAATCAATGTCGATTTGTTTTTAATAACACAATTAATATTTTGCTGAACCAAAAGTTTAAAACACCAAAAGTTTGTTTATTTTTATTACGCTCAATCGCATGTATTGGCGAAGATCGTGTTGTGATGTGAAAAAAGCAGAAATTGCTCGGGCGCAATTAAAATTATTTTGATTCTGTTCCAGACTAAGAAACATCACTAAAGTTTACGTAGCACAGCTATTTTCACTGGCTATAAGAAACTTTGCCAGTAAAATTTTCAGAAAAATCGTAAAATTTTTTTGATAAAGTCGTAAAAGTCGTCAGTATTTAAAAAAAGTCGTAAAAAAATCGTCACTCAAAAATCTTCTGTTTTATATAACAATATTTTATTTAAAAATTAACAATTCAACAGATTTCTTAAAAACATATGTTTCATATTTTAATTTAAATAGAAATTCATGGAATATACTATTATACAGTTTTTCATAAACTTTCAATTCATGTGTAGAGTCGAATTAATTTTTTTTATTTATTCGATTTTATACGCGTACAAAAATATGTACGCATAAAGTATAAAATAAGGACTTATGATATTGATTTAAATTGGGTAATTACAAAATAAAAATACTATACATACATATCATAGTTATGTTTTTTGTGATATTTTTTTGTAATGCTAACATATCGACATTCAGCGGAATTATTTTTTAAATAATCTTTTGAAACAGAATTCCCTCAAGAGTTCCAATTTCCAATGAATTTCTTATCTTGGTTTTATTAAGATTAATTTTGCTAAATCTTCTTTCAACATTAGCTGAAGAGTGTGGCAAAGTCATTAAGTTATTTACAAATTCACATAAATTTGGAAAAACAGCTTCATTGGTAGATTAATTGACTTTCCTGTTTTCCAAAATATATCTACATTTAATGCGCTGTCTCTGAATTCCAAAAATTTTACTTTTTTTATTTCATGCTCTATATCTTGATATTTTTCTTTAAAGACTAGATTAGGAAAACCTTTTAATAAAGAAAGAATTTCGAAGTTTTTTTTTCAAAATCACGGATGGTGTAATTAAATTTAAATTTTTCGGTTTTTTTTTGGTAACACAATTCAACGTAAAGTGATACACAATTATCAAAAAATTTATTGAAAGTTTCAACATCAATTGTATATTGTCTTAACATTTCTTTCACATGCAGATCAATACAAACTTCTTCCTTTTTAAAAAAAATTTTTACGATTATGGAAATTTGATTTAGAAGCGTATTTTTTAAACAATCATCTACTAAAAAAATTTATTAAAACATTTTAAAAAAGGTTCGTAATTTCATAGTGCATACGGTGAATTTGAATTCCTTCAAATTTGTTTAGATTATCCATCAAATTAAGCATATATTGAAAAAATTAAAGTAAATTTTTCTTTAGCAGCATCAATATCATCGATGTTGGCCGCAAAACAAAAATATATTTTTAGAGCTTGACATTTTGCCATACGTGCTAGAGGTTATGTTGAGCAAAAAGTAGCGAAGTCAAAAAATCGTCAAAGTATAAAGGAGGTACTAACAAAAATCGTCAAACCGCATTTTGTGAAATTCGCTATAAAAAATCGTCAAAATGACATAAAATCGTCCCGTTTGGTACCCCTGGTTATAAGACGAGTACATTCAGAACAATTAATACAAATTTATTTTACCAAAAAGTCTAATTATTCGATTAATGGCAGACCATTTTTATTTTTATATATATTTTAAATTTTTAGTAATTTTATATCATTTATATAAAATACAAAACAAACTAAATTTTTAGTTTGGCACTTTAATTTATTTCTATTTTATAAATATATTTCATTTATTAAGTTTTATTTATTTTCTTAATAAATTTTTCATTCTTTGCTCTATTGTGTTGCTTAAATCAGCCTAAAAACATATAAATCAAATAAAAAGAAATTACATGAAAACTACCACCACACCTACATTTACTTCCAGGACACATCTTGCACTGCCTATGAAACCATATTGACCATTCTGGTCGCAATTATCGTATGTACAAAAACCACATTTCACAACAGAGTGTTTTATATATTTTGTTATTAATTATTTATATTTTTTTTATTATTTAAAACAAAATTAGTTTTCTGGAGAAAGTATTTTATTTTTTTTTTTTTGTGAGACATAATAACTTCACCCACATGCATCGATTTATTATCACTAACATAACTTATCACTTTTGTTCTTTCAAAAGCCAGGAAGGAGTACGAAAGTGTAGTACGAAGTTAGTGTTTGACAGTTTTATGATGCTTTAAATAAAAATTATTTTGTAAAATAAATTTACCTCATGTGTAGAGAAAGAAATGTATGGTAGAACAAGACTAAAACAGAAAAGACAAGGATATTTTATTAAATATTCAACTCATGCAAGTTTTGGTTCATAGAAGAGATGAGCAACGCTCTGGTAGCCGGTGTGAGTACTGGGTGATCATATATGGTTACGAATAATCATTAAATTGTAGTTTTTGCGAGGTGTATATTCTTGAAATAGATTTTTTGATTTTAATTATGACTAAAATATTCTGAAATATAATTTGTTAGTTCTAGTATACAAAGATAAATAATTTAATATTCTTTGCGAGTCTTTATATGAAAAAGTTTTACAAAATTATATAGTAAAAATATAGAAAAGGATTAATGTTTACATTTTTTTTAATTTATTTTTTTGTAGGTATTTGTTCGTTAATCGTACGTCAAAAATCTAGCAAATAATTTCGTTAAGTTGATGAATTTTACCTGCGGGAGCGTATACGTCCACTATTATTTTCATTTGCTTGGAGCGTTCATAATCGTGACTACAAGCTTTCTCACAATTCAATTTGTATTTTATTCAGAGAAAAGAACTTTATTTGTCTAAGTTCTTAATATTAATAATTGAAGAAAATTCAGAGATTTTTTTCATCTAGATTCTAAAACAATAATCCTTTTATATCTATTCTCTTGTTCAGTTCTGTGGGTCCAGCTAGATATGAGCAGCGCCGACGTGATTATGTTGAACAATTCGTAATCACGCATGATCGGGGTTAGTTTTTTATTTATTCACGAGAGCGTGCACGCTTTATTGCATTCTTTTATTTAATTTTAAAGTATTTAAAGTTTGGTTTCCGTAAGTATTTGATGAGCGTGACTTTACGTGGTTGTGATTGACTTGAAAACAAGTGAGCGTGCACGAACGTGTGCCAAAAATATAAGGTCGTGCATGACTGTGCATTTGTAAATTTTTTTATCGTTATCGTGCATGGGCTCGTGTGAAAAGCCCCTCACTATCCCATCTCTAGTTCTAGTGCATGTTAAAAATCATTTTAAAAAATATATATTTTTTCTAACACCTTTTCTCACACTTCACCAACTCACATACACACACACTCTATTCTAACTGACTAAATTCTTCTTGTGTTTTCACAGGTATTTACGGAAGGGTTTAATATTATCCCTTTAAAGTACCTGCTGGTTAAAGTAGTATTATTTTCTTTCATACCTAAATAAAATAAATAAAAAACACTTAATTTAACAAAACATGGAGTACTCGTACAAAGGAATCCTTTGAGGAGATAACAAACAGTAAGGCAAACTCGATAAAAGCCTGCACATAGAAAAAAATTCATTGTGTCACTTACACATACGGCAATCTAATGGTATTCAAATTATGCATACATTCTTTATGAAAAGAATAAAAACACAGGCAAAATATTTATTATAAAAAAATATTATAGATAAAATTGTTATATTATTCTCTTTTTTATAAGAATATTTAATTAAACTATTATCCTACCATAAAGCTGAATGGTTTTCCCAGTATAAAGGAATTTGTATAAGAGATCAACAATAAATTTTATTATAAAATGTATTTAAAATTCGGAGTGTTTTTATTATGTATTTGTTTCATTTATGGGCGTTATTAAAAGTTCGGCTTATTGAAAAATGACAAAATAACATGATACAGGATGGCGCAAAATCAATGTTACACCATAAAGGTTTCTAACTTATTTGTTTAAAATTTGTTTGCTTTTTTGTTTTGTGTAATATTTGTGCAAAAAAAAAGAGTTGGGAATTTTAAAATGGAACAACGAACTAAAATCATTGAATATTTTTTTATTTTTTTATGTAATTTTTCTGAGGCAGCATGATTGTTGTCGGAATTTTAGTTCGCGGAATAGACCTTTAGTATCAAGTATAAATCGGCTAGTTGCCACTTTTCGTTAACACGGTTCGGCAAATAGTCTCCCTGATGCCGAAAGACTATATACGGTGTACACTGCCGTAAATATTCATCGTGTAAGCGAGACTGTCGAAAAAACTTCAGAATAATCTACCAGTACCCATGTTTTGGAACTCCCTCATCGAGAAACTTTCCGATTGAAATGTGTGGAATGAAAAAAAAATGCTCTAAAATGATACAAACACCTATTTTTCTCACTAAACTGTGTCTGTAATTTTTTTGGCGAGTAACATCTGTCACGTAAGCAAATTACTCGCCAATTTACAGAAAGGGTATGTCTGTAAAATTTTAGCGAGAAAAGATCTCGCTTTCAACTGTCAAATAAACTCGCAAACAAAAACGCGGTGAGATAAAATTATAAAAATACAAAACATATTTAAAAAGGAAAATGTAATGAATAATAATACGGAAAATTGTTAAATTATTTTATAATTTTAGCAAAATATGCGAATTTCTAAGCACCATACATTATTTTGTACAGCCGACGGTTGTATTTTCGCCGCTGTCGTTGAAATTTGTATAATGCTAATAGATTTTGGTAGCCGTCAACGATATTTGTGACTAACGTTCTCAGCGTACACAATTTAACTTCAGCTTGGAGTTTTATATAATGACATATCTAACGTAACGACGTGAAATCTTTTTTCTCACTTTTCGAGAAACGATGGAATATTTTGTTTCAGACATTTTCCACGCGAGTAATTCTCGCCAAAGTTACAGAACATGGGTACAGGAGAATTCTTTACGATTGCATTTCAAATTTCCCAAGATTTCATTCTATACTATAAATCTAAAACCGAAGAAAATAAAAAATTTTAAAGCAAAAAGCTATAAAACATTTACACTTTAACGTTAATTTTGCGCCACTTTGTATATGTATGTTTTTAATGAGAAATAGTTTCTTAGCAATTGGGATCCTGATTTAAAACACCTTTATCTATTTCGTTAAGAGCAGCATTCAGAGACTCATTTTGTTCTGGAATTTCAGCTACTGAAGTAGTTATTTAAGGCAGCTCTTGTGTTTTTTTACATAAAATGCAATCCGCAAGGTTTTCTTGGCTTATTTGTAGTAGCAACCCCCAACTAATAGCCAAGTTTACTATCACCTAATCTGCGGAAGCTCCCCAGTAAACTTTTTAACTGAAAAAATCTCTTTATCTCTTCAGAGATAAAGGCCCTCAAGTGAATTCATACAGGTTGCTGATAACACTCTCCAATGTTCTAAGATTGAAAATTGTCTTAACCACATCCTGTTTTGGTATCTTCTTTTAAACCATATTTTGCCGGCTATGAGTAAACAGATACCAAGGATTCTTTTGATTATAGTTTTTTTCCATAACTTGCATGTCTAACTATCTCTTAAAGCAGTACAATATAAATGCAATAAAAATGCAAATTATAAAATTATATTTCTCAATCAAATTAAATCTATTTCAAAAAAGAAAGTGTATCATTTCATCAACTTTGATACCAGTTCCTTTAAGCTACTTTAGTACCATATTAAGCAAAAACACCCTGGATCAAACTGACAATAACGATGATGATGAATAAATAAAAATATTTCATTTAATATCCAGGTTTGTTTGCCTTTAACTTCTTCAATAAAAGTTAGAAAGTTAGATATTCGTATTTGGCAATAAGCCAGCATTTTATAGAAATATTTCTCAAATGATTTGCTTTACAACGAACACACACTGCACAGTGGCTCAGATATCTTTTTTGTATTAGAATGATTGTCAAAGATTTCCGACAGAGCTTAGCTCCAATAGTCTTAAAAAATATTCTTCCTATTGAAATCAGCTATTTCGTTCTCTTTTGTATGAAAATGTGTAGACAAAGATCTGGAAACAGCTTCGGAAATAAAAGTTATAAACATTTTTAATGTGTAGATGACAGATTCAAATAATCCTTACAAATTTGTATTAAAACCTTAAGTTGACAGGTATTAAAGAGATCAAGTTCAAATCTGACTTTAGTCATTTCTTTAAGGCGAATTCGTAACAGGTAAGTTAATATTATAACAACTACAACACTACAAAGACCACAAGCATTTTGTTTTTGTAAAATCATAGTACATTGTCAAAAACATTTGACCGATGCGAAAAATTAAAATATTAAAAATTATTATTATTTCAAAGAGTTTTGTTTGTTGAGGGTTGGCTTTTTGAAATCCTTTGAAATAGGATATCGAGACCTGTCTCTAATAATAAATTTAACAAATATTGTTATTGTTGAAGAAATATGTGTGAAAATGTTTTAAAGATCCGCTGCTCGATTTCCACGGCTGTTAGTGCACATTACCATTCCATTGAAGACCGCTTACCTTACGAGAGGTTACGCAAACTTATATTTCTTTTTTATAATTTTCAGGAGAAATTGTTTTTAGGTGGAGGTATGTGCTGTGGGACTTTCGCAATTGCAGCTGGGTTTTTATATCGCAAGAAGGAATACCGTGGCTTGAAATAAATATCCCTGGACTTTTTTTTGCTTACATCAGCTTTTTAATAAAGTTCACTAATATGTATTTTTTAACATAAAGCGAATGGTTATATTTATAAAGCTGGCGAGGAACAAAGCGCTAATGCTTTGATGGCGTGTGCTGCGAGTGCTGAATCGGAACCATCCAGGCAATCGAATAATTTTGATGATAAATCAATTTTGAGATCCAACCATAATTCGCCTTGGATAAACTAAAAAAAGCTATCAGCTGCGCTATCACGTTTACCTGTTATGAATTCGCCTTGCATTTCTATTTAATTAAAATACTTTCGACAACTTCATATTATTTTTATTAAGAAAGTAATGTTTGAGCATCTATTCATCAGACTAACAGAACAGATCAGTATTATGAACTCACATTATTTATCATGAGTTATTAGCAGAGCAAGTTTATTAAAATATGCATGCAAATATTTCAAAAAAAAATTTTTAAATATGCACTCGAAAAAACACTGACTTATCATTTTTAATCAGTTCTATTTAAACAAATGTTTATTACAAAGTATCAAGTGATTTTTCAAGTTTTGAAACTGAAAGGATCTTCGATTGTCGCTCACGATGGTCAAATGTATTGAAAATTAACATACGTTCAACACCTTGGTCAACGTTTGAAGGCCAACATATCGATTAAATACTTTGTTAAAATTTTCAATAAATATTTTATTCTTAATATTCTGTAGTTTTTTCTTTTACGTCGTCTATGACGGATATACGTTCATGTAAAGAAAGTCCTTTAAATCCGTTTTTTCGGATGAATTCTTAAATGAAGCCTTTGCATTACATATCGACTCTGCCTCATCATCACAGTGCTCATTTAAAACGCTGCTAATTTGGGGGTTGATCATACTTGGGTGCATAGAATGCATTATATTGATACGAGGGGGCGCCTGGAAATTAATTAAGACAATAAGTTTATTTGGAAAAATACAACATATTATACATGTATGTAGTTCTACCATAAGAAAAACGGTTTTGCAATTCGCAACAAGTGTGTTAACATTGCGAACAAAAGCTTTAAGTCTATGAAACTCATGAGCCAGACATGTAACATGAAGCATTTTCGGGCTAAAGAATTTTTAATGATCGCATTGCGGAAATCATATATGGAGCTGCGTCAGTTACCGCAAGCAACTTTTGTTAAAGAGAGTTTCCAACGAGCGTAATATGCTAATTTATGCAAATTATATCAAAAATGCTTTTCTTAGGAAAAATTTGAAAAATATGCAAATGAATATTTGCATGCAAAAAGAATAAAAAACTTGCCCTGGTTATTAGCATTAAAAATGCAAATATTGGGGCACCTTTTGACCAGTAAAAAGTCACAAATTAACCAGTATATATGATTTTAAGCTGATTATTAAAAAATTATATCCGTTGCTTGAAATCCCATTTTGCTTCTATAAATTTGCGAAAACGGAAACCGTCTTTTCTCTAACTTTGAAAAAATTGTTTTCCAAATCACAGTGCGCTGTCTATAGTGTTGCAGGAATAGACGACGTTAATGTCAAAACTAACAACATATACAAACAGTTAAGTAAAATGAGGAAAAATAACCTCGAAAGTGCCTGGAATCTGTTTTGATATTATATTTGAAATAAAAAAAACAAATATTTTTCAAATATTTGTTGATTTAAGGTTAAACAGGCTACACACATTGAAACGCAAGTGAATGGAAAAAAATATATATATATTCATTTAAAATGTCAAACGAACATGTTGGCACACAAACATTGGCCTACAAATAATAATGAGAAGGAAAATACTAAGGAAAATTTGAGTATAAAAATTCAATAACGTAACTGAGCGGGAACTTATTTCTACCAAAAATAATCTGCTTTTTTAAAGCATTTGGTTTATTGTACTTGTATGTGAATATCAATATCAGAAACTGTCAACTCTGGAGGAGAATTACATTTATTTAATTTCTTGGATATTTTTGCATATTAATTTTCATGCGGAAATATAAAGAAAGAATATAGGATTCCCATCTAAACTGTCATATAAATACTAAACAAATATCAGATTATTAGACTTTGTAATAAGATTCCGTACGGTTATTGCAAGTTATTGACAGTGTCACATACTTTGTTTGAACTTCTATTCGTGTTAGCGCATTTAAAATTGAAATAAAAATTATATAAAAATTCTTTGAACCATATTTTTATTTACTCAAGGGTTACACGATCAAGTTTTTTTTATCAAGTTTCAATATACTCACACTTTTTTACTAATACACTCATACTTTTAAAACTTGACATGAACTTGCTTTTGAAATTCTCTTTCCATAGAGTATTTCAATTTACTGTCAAGAAAACATTTTTTGGTTTGTTTTTTACAAATATTTTGCCGCAATTCTAAACTACAAATTAAAATCATATAATCATATATGTTTCTGAATAAAATTAATAAGGTAATCACGTTGTGTGATGTATAGAGCAACTATTTAAAGCTGTTTTCTTGACGATGACATATAGAAAAATTAAATTGCTTTTAAATTGCGTGCAGCCTACATCACAGATATCAATTTAAATAAATTTTGGTGAATAGCACGTGTGAATACATTGAAAGAAAAAATTTATGGGGTGGCTAAAGGGTTAGAAAAATTCAAAATTCAAATGCGAGGTTAATTAAGGAATGCAAAATTAATTTTTTCTTGATTAGGAATATATCATAATCATAAATGTAGCTAAGAAGTTTTATAATAAGTAATATCACCCTTAGGCATAAACAAAGTTCAGCTAGGCAGCATCTCTTTACTTAGAGAAAAACACTATCTGACATACCCAGAGATAAAATAATCGTAAAAAAATATTTTAGATCGTTTTGCATAATGAAAAATGGGGAAAGACCCCAAAGATACGACGAGGCATTCATTGAAGCCACTAAGGCGTGAAGCTTTAGCTATTGCTGCGTATGCAGCCTTGTAGTCATTTTCATTGAAATTTATGTTATTTTATGCGTTGCTTAAAGGCTCCGTTGGCCGACCGATTCTGTACCGGTGCCGCACCATACCGCACCGTACTGTTATCACGTTGGTGCACTTAGAGAACACTAAATAATTTGTGTCATGTATTTTTGACATAAATAAACAAGTTTAGCAGTGTATGGTCGTGTTTCTATTAATAAAAATTTAATTTCAAGAAATAAAATATACTAACAGTATTCATATTTCGTCATCCATATTAATTTTGAAGTTTATAATTTTATAATATTTCAATAAATAAAGCAACTTCACTATTTTTACAGAAAACACAATATACATACCATGGCGAAATATTTCATCATGATACATACATATGTACATAGAATAACAATGCAATCAGCTATTCGCAACAGTGATGGTAATAAAAAAATTATTTCATTATTGGGATCTACAAGAGATCTAGAAAGCGTACCGAAATGATACTAACAGTTTTTAAATATATACAATGTATTATACATATAAACAAGCAAAACGTTTTGTTATGTTAAATGCATATTACTTCAAACATGAAACTGAAAATAATTCATGCAACATTTTACAAAAAAAACTTCTGTAGTTACTTTTTTCGTAGAATATAGAAATATGCCTCGTTTTAAGTTTTTTTTGTCAAAAGTCTAGAGATATTATTCATATAAAAAACTACACAAAAAAGAGCGGAAATTCCCTCATATTATATATCAGACAAGCAGCTCATGACTGGTTTACAACTGTCACTTAACGTCGATTGAATTTTTTATTTAATACTGATTGGGACGTTACAGCAAAGTGAACAGCTGACAAGTTTTCTTAAACAAACAGTACGCTCGGCTCGCTATTTCTACCTTAAGAATCCAAATATTTTTATATCTACAATAGTCGGCATAAGTATTTTGACGAAACGTTTTTCTGACTGTTGAACCTAGCTTAACTTAGCGTTCTATGAACAGATGAAAGCTTCTTTGAGTATAACTCATCCAAAAACAAATTTTTAGCAAGATTGGCAAAGGTAGTACGTCAAAAGAAAAGACCAGCTTGTCAAAAAGTGAGCCATTGTGGAGGCTCTGTCAAGTTCTGGGGATGTGTTGCGTATAATAATGGGCTGGGTGACTTGTTTCCTGTCACCGGCTCGATGAACCAAAACCGATATTTGATTACGCTAAATGAAAATTCCTTTTCTTCTGATGAAAAGCTTATTGTGGAATCATTTATCCTGCAACAGGATAGTACCCCGTGTGACACAAAGCCCGGATGAATACTAAGTTTTCGAAAGATGTTGGTGTTAATACTTTACACTGGTCACCTCAAAGTCCAGATTTAAATATTATGGAAAACGTCTGGTCTCTTTTGAAACGCAAATGAACAGTTTCGTTAAACAAAACCAGAGAGGAGACAATTTCTGAGGTCACTTCCCTATGCGAAGAGATATTTCCAGAGATTCTTAAAAATTTAGTGGATTCAGTACCAAGACGCCTTCAAAAAGTTATTGAAGCCAAAAATGGATATATATTTCACTAACTTCTTCTTGTCTTCTTTACTTTTGTTAAGTTTTAACGCTGTTATCTTGGTAACACATTCTTGTCAAAATACTAGTGCCAACACATGACATTACAAATTAATTTACATCTTTTTAAGTTTCTATGAAATAATATTTGTTTGCTTATTTTTAAGTTTGTATAAGTTATAAATAAAAAGGAAAAAATAAACAAGAATTTTTAATAAAGCCATTTAAAAATTATACGTAAAAATTCACGATTTTTATTTCGCCAAAATACTTATGTCGAGTAGTGTATTGGTCACAGCGGCGATTTCTAAAGGAAATAAATTACGGCAATTGAAAATAATGAAACAGTTCTAAATTTGCAACGGTTGTCTCATTTGAAATTTTCTGATCAAATTTTGCTAAAATATATTTTGGACGTTCATTTAGTTAGAATTTTCGAGAATTTTGTGTTAAGCAAAACATCGTTCAACTGCCACCTTTTGCCAGGTTTGGTTTGTGATCCTTTTTGCAAAACAATTCGCACAGATATTTAATTGAAAACCTTTTCTCATACCTTACCTTCCAAATTGTTATTATGAAGACTTACTGGCGTCAATTATAAACGACCTGATCATGAGTAACACAATAGTAGAAAAGAGTACACAACAAAATTTGGATTTTTTGTTCCTGATCAAAAACAGCTTTCTAAAAGATAATTAAATTTTTCCACTAACAGTTCAATACAAATATTACATCTCTTAAGCTGCCAGCTCGACAGAATAGCCTTTACTTATGTCTGCTCAATTAAAATATTTTCAAATTCTTTATTTATTTACTATAAGTGAATTAGTTGCACTAATTAAAGTGCAGATATATGCTGCACAATTTTATACGTCGTAGGGATAATGACGATGATAATTTTTTTTTCATAAACAGTGAAAAAAGCAATAAAGATTTCAATAATGAATAGTAAACAATGATAGTGTGCAATGGCAGTATAATAAGCTATTATTGCTATTAAAAGAATTTAATTACCCACACTGGCGCACAAACATACGGGACCATATTTATCATAAGCAATTACCTGAAAATAAAAAGAAAAACTTTTATTTAATGGCAGCAGTTTAAAAATTCAAATAAATAAAATTTATCGAATACGAGAAGAATGGAAAAATGTTTGACAAATGTAATAAAATTATTTAGGGAAAAAATTCGACTGTTCGTAACTGAAAATAAAATTTAGGACAGAAGACAGAGTTAACGACGTTTAATATTTTTACGTTTAGAAGTTTTTTCAGTGATACCAACTTGGCTGTTTTACCACAAAATTTAGTGGTTTTTATTTTTGTTTAGTGGGAAAAATTAATTTGTAGTAGTTTGTAGTTTTTTTTATCATTTTTTGTCAGTTTATTTGTGTACAAACATATAATCGACTTCTTATTATTTATGCTAATCAAAATGTAGATGTCATTTTGGAACAACTGAGGAATTAAATCCAATAATAAAATTCATGATTTTTTTTAAGTCGTTTTACGCCTCAAAGGAAGTTTTAGTGGATTTTTAGCGGTATTTACGCGTTGATTTGGTGGGATGAAATTCAGAGTATTGTTACCAGTGCGTTTTCTTAAACGTTTGTTTTAATTGCTCAAAAATAAAATGAAAACACACACTGTTTTATTTATGTACAACACTTTTTATTTGCTTATTAGCACTATTTATTCACTTATCTATAAAATTAATAGGCAAACACGTTTTTTTAATCCTTTATACACTTTTATCATTTTGAAGATATGTATTCACAAATGTGCACAATCGATATTTCATGTGAATCGGTTCAGTATTTTGGGAGCTATAAGCGTTTAAAGTTGTTACTAATACATGCACACTTTATTACACATGCATGTATCAGCTTCAAGTTGAAAAATAAACAAAGCATACATGTGTGTTTCTCCAATTTCCTATTGAATCAGACAGAGAGAGAGAGAGAGCTAATAAGATTTTAGTTGTTTATTTAGATTCTTTTTTATATTATCGTATATATGTATTTATGTAATTACTTTATATTTAAGTACTAGAATATGGTCGATTGTGTCGGCCATAGAAAATACTAGTAATAATAAATATACGTGATTCCGTATTTGTCTTTGCTTATCGAAATTCAGGATGCAAAAGTTCACAAAAGACAGATTGCACTAACTGCTTCGTCCAGGGCTTTTATAGGTGCCTTAAGGTTCTCAAATGTAGTAGAAAAGTCACCACAATTAATCAGTTTTTCTTGTAGCTGTTATGTAGATTGTGGCTAATTTATAAATGATACTACAATATGAATAGTGAATTAACTAAAAGAGCCTTGTCGATTTTCACTCCCATTAATCAAAGGCGTTCAGGCTTGCAGTTGCTATCCATACTTGTCATACAGTTTTCTCGAACAATCTGGTAAATCTGGTAATAACTGTTTATAGATCTACCCCGCATGCTCCACTTTCGTTATTTTGGATTTCTTATGGTTCTTTATTATATCGTATTTTCTTGTTCATTAAGTTTGAATCTAGAGTTGAATATCGAAACACTCCTTTACGAATTCAGGCTTAAGTACATTGTTGAAATTACGCTGTCCAAAAATCTCGAGATTTTATATTTCCATTCGCTTTATGATACTCTGCCTTAAAGGTGATTACATTTATAAATAAAATTTTACCAGCACATCATAATTGGTAGTAAAATTAATATTATCGTCTCAAGTATTTACCAATATATTTTTAATTGTTCGCTAAAATTTTCTCAACAGTACT
Source organism: Gymnocheta viridis (assembly GCA_956483585.1). Lineage (NCBI taxonomy): Eukaryota > Metazoa > Arthropoda > Insecta > Diptera > Tachinidae > Gymnocheta > Gymnocheta viridis. Next base: position 45,496,470 of record OY101441.1, read on the forward strand.
AAAGGTTCAGTATGGTAGAAACACCCAAAGCACAAGAAAAAAGTTTTACGAAATAGAGTATGCGAAATTTTTAAACTCATAATTTTCCATAAAACTGTTTCCACTGTGAAAAAAACTGGGGCGCCACTGATTTTTCCACACCAGAAAACCTGAGCCAAATGCATAATTAACATTCTACGTGTGTTTATTATATACAAGGAGCATAAGAGCATAGCAAATTTAATCCATTCTGATTTGTCCGATGCAAGTATTTTTATCACGTTCCAGCTTTTATCTTGGTCGGCCGCTTCAATTTCGATTTGGCGCGCCAGATGTGTGATGGTCTTCCTTTCCTACGACTTCCTCGAGGGTTCCATTCGATAGCTTGTCTTGTGACATCGTCAGCGGGCTTTCGTAGAGCAAGGCCTAGCCAGCGCCATTTTCTTTTTCGGATCTCGACGCATACGGGGACTTAGGAAGTTTGGACCTATCACGATTTTGAATACCTGCACCGAGTTAACATTCTTCTTCACGATTAACGTCCATAAAGAACAGCTGATTTTATGCAGGACTTGAATATGTTTAGCTTGGTTCTATTCGATATTTGGCCTGATCGCGATATGGGGTTTAAGACACCAAAGGAACGTGTGTTTATTATCTGTATTTAAATGTCACTCATTAACCCAAAGTTAGAACACTCACTTTCAGATAAAAAAATAAATTAAATTTTGCTTGGCGTATGAGTGATTTTCAAACAAAATGCACCGAAAATTACTCATACAACAGAAGTTCTACACATATTGAAAACTAGCAGAGATCTAACTCCGAAAATAACGTAACTACCATATTTATTGGAATTGGCTTTTTATTGAGGATTGTCGCAGAATCCAATGTAGTCGGAATTGGATTTGAAAAGACAACAAAAAATACTTTTGTTTGATGATGTTTTATGTTCAAAACAGATAGTAATTCTAGGTAGAACATAAAACCGATAGCATTGAAATTTATCACACAAAAGTATTTTTTACAGTCTTTTCAAATCCAGTTCCGACTACACTGAATTCCCTGATTTATTTCCTCCTTAATTAATTAAGTCTAAGATGGCATTTAGACGTCTGGTTTTCTACATGTTTCTTTATTTTTGAGTTTTTAATTTACTGGCGAACATGATAGAGAAGCAAATGGGGCAGGAAAAAAGTCTGAATATGTATTCTAAACGATTGTTGTTTGCATTTTTTTCCACTATTAACTACTTATCTTTTGTATTTCTACACGTTTTTATATGATTTTGAATGAATTTTTATTTTTGTGAATGGGGAAATAATGAGAAGTTCTTAAAAAGTCATATTTGAAAAACTCATTGTATAAAGGGAAATTAAAAAAGTCCGGTCTAAAAATCAGCATCTACATGCCATCTAAGATATTACATCCAAACTACTCTGCTAACATCTTGAAACTTAAATGTATAAATAATAAGCAAAAGTTAATGCCTTAAAAAAGTTATGGCCTTATTCTAATGACAAGTAGTATATTTATTTACCTCAATAAAATTACAAATAAAATGGTGATAAATTTTAAATCAGCACCAAAGGCTATTTGCCGTATTGTAAAAAAAATAAATTAAATAAGTTTATGTTGAAAGCCATTAAGAAATTTATATGTTAAATATTATATAAAATATACGAAGTTTATTAAAGTATAATAAAAGCGGTAACCAATTTAATTAATTCCAAAAAAATTTAAATAAATTAAAATTTTTGTAATTCATTTTCAATTCTTCGTTGTATGACATTTAATTTAATATTTTGAACAATTTTTTTATAAAATTTTTTTAAATTTTTATTTGGTTTGTCTAATTATATTTTTCCACAGCGAATAATTTCTTGTATCCGTTTTTAGGATCAAAAAAAGGTGTTAGTTGCTCGTGTTTTGTTTTAAAACTTGACATTCGTGTTGAATGAAGCCAAATAGCAAAAACGTTGATATTTTTACTCGTTGTTTTAGTTAATTGTGTTCTATGAACAGACCGTAACGCTTTGGCATTAAAAATGTATAGAAAGTTTTCATAAATTAAATAAAACTGAAAATAATGATAGTTTTCACATTTTAAAATTTAGATTTTATTTTACAAACGACAGACATAAAAACATCTGCTAATGTAAATTTCTGATTTTTTTCTTTCTAACATTTAAAACTTGAACTCTTTAGTTGCTATCACATCAAGAGTATTTCAATGATGAGAGCTTTTTTTCAATAGTAAATAAATTTGCTTTCACTTTAACAAGTACTTTCGATTTTTGCTCCACAAAAAGAAATCTAAAAAATAAATATCGATTTTAGTGTTTCCCCTTTGCGATACGTACATCATTTTTATGTTATTTTCGGCCTAATAGTGTTTTTCTTCCATGCCCATTTACTTGTACACCTCTTCATAAATACTTCAACGATAAATATATGCAGCACTTAGTTTTTCTATTTTTGTTTTTCGTTCTATTTTCATTCTGGAATTTACTTGGTTTATTTTTGAAATGTATAAGTCAAGTATTTAAGTATAATTCAAAATGTGTGCCCCCATTGAAAAGCATATAAAAATATCGTCATATAAAATGCAAACGTGTCTAACTTAAGTTTTCACTATTCTAAAGAAGAGTTTATTAACTTGATGAAATGCAAACTAGTATTGTGATTATGCAAATAATTCTTCCACGAAAATGTTGTTAAGCAGGTCTTAATTAATAATAGATTAATAGAAACTTGTTTTAATAATCATAATAGTTTGCATTCGATTAATTTATAAAAGGCCTTTTTGCATTTTATATGACGATATGAATATAAATGCTTAGTCGGCGTTCAGGTGAGTCATGTTTTACAAGACAAGATTCTTACTTTTTTTTCTTTGAACTTTCATTGATGTTCATACAAGTCATGTAATGTTGACGATATTTACTTGCAAATATCTTCAGGCTGCAAATAACGATTGAGAGAGCAAAACGTAATGACAGTACTTGTGTGTGAGTGCTCGTTTCTTTTCCCCTCATTTCTCGTCTATAAAGAAGCAATCCTGTCAATAAGACATGACGTGTGCGATTCCCCTGCAGCGGTTCTTTTGCATTCTTAAATATGATCAAATACGAGTATGTATGTTAAAATTACATTTACTTTTTGTAGGCAAATAATGAATGTTTGGCTAGACTTCTTGTCTGCGTTTAAATAAGATCCTTGGAGGACTCACAAGATAGCTTGTAGCAATTTCTAAAAGCACTTGTCCCATGACTTGTGAAAATGGGAGAGTTACAACAACTTAGCAATCGTGAATTGAGAAACATAGGCGTGTCATGTAAATTGTTGTCTTCAATAGAACTTGGCCAAGTGGTTTCGACGAAAACCTTTCCAGGAGGCCAAACACTTTGAAAAAAAAAACGTTTACATTTTTCACTTTATAAAACCTCAAAAAATCATCCTAGAACAATGAATGAATTTCTCGCGTTGAAGATATGTGAAGCAAAATATTCTCGAAAAGTGAGAAACAAGTATGTCTGTAACTCATGTCGAAAACTATCAAAAGAGTTCACGTCGTTACGTTAGAAATGTCATTATATACAACTCCAACCTGAAGTGAAATTGTGTACGCTGAGAACGTTAGTCACAAATATCATTGACGGCGACCAAAATCTGCTAACAATAAAAAATTTTCAATGACGGCGGCGAAAATACAACCGGCTGTACAAAATAATGTATGATGCTTAGAAATTCGCATATTTCTCTAAAATTATAAAATAATTGAACAATTTTCCGTATTATTATTCATTACATTTTTCATTTTGAATTTTATCTCACCGCGTTTTTGTTTGCCAGTTTATTTGACAGTTAAAACCGACAGCTTTTCTAGTAAAAACATACCCTTTCTGTAAATTGGCGAGTAATTTGCTTACATGACAGCTATTACTCGCCAAAAAAATTACAGAAACAGTTTAGTGAGAAAAACAGCTGTTTGTATCATTTTATGGCAGTTTTGTTTAATTTCACACAGTTCAGTCGAAAAGATTCTGGACGCGGGAGTTACAGAATATGGATACATTAAACAGTCCCACAACTATCTATCTATCTATCTGTACAGTTTCGAGTTATATTTCAACTGGATTTTACAATGTACAAAACGATACCCCAATTATGACATTTTTTTGTTATCTCTTCTAGATTTTGATTTTTCAAAAGCAGATTTATCATTAAATCTTGTTCACAATAATCGATCGTACTATTACAATTATCACTTGTTACTTCTAAATCACTAATACATTCCAAGTGTCTTGCAAATTGACTCCTAAAATGTATAGCATTTTAAAAGGCAGAAGGACTAAATGGGTTGACAACAACAACAAAATTAGAATGAGTGAAAAAAGTGTAGTGAAGATTATGTTTATTATTTTTGTGTACTATGCAAAGGGAGCTTTTCTTGGAGCTGAGCTCCATATACACATACTACAAGTACACAAATTCTACAAATTCTACAAAATCTACAAATTATATCGCACTTTTATCGATTGTGCAACAAAAATAAAGCCTTTTGATTTTTTCCAATCTATTTTGCGACCTTCTGATTAACGATATTATTGCAAGTGCATGAATCTGATATATTAGTTAGAATTGTTGGAATTTTCTTTTCTTTGAATGTGCGATAGAAAAGAATTATACAGTTTTTTTTATGAAAGAAATAATTTAATGCGCCTATTTGACAGCAGAGGCGCCGCAACACTGATCTAGAAACTAACATAATGAGCAATATCAGAGTTGTAAAATAATTCAGCTTTCTCACTTTCAAAATCTGTCCACTCTGACTTTCCCTTTCCCTGACTAGTTTTGCTCTTTAAAACATCATCAGGTAATTTTTCAACCTTGATTCTTGATGATCATCAACCATTAAAAAGTTTTTTTTTATGTACTTGCTATAATCATTAGAAAAGTTCGCATAATCGTTTTGCAACAAGTGATAGTACCCTTCCAAAATAAGCATACTCCCAATCAATATAGCACATTTTTTTAAGTGTTAAACTATTAACAAGCGGCTACACAACCTTCTTATATGAGCGACAAATCTAAAGCAAAATGTTCCTATTTAATATTGTGCTTTTAGTTGGCATAAGGATAATCACACATGTGCGCTGCGCTAGATTGCGTAGTCTTTGCTTTACAAAAATCTTCTAACATTCTAGAAACCAAAAAGTCCTTGAACAGCGAAATTTTGTAAACTACAATTTGCCAAAATATGTTCACTATTAAATATAATATTATACTTAAACGAATTTTTCTCCAAAATTAAATAATATAATAAATAATTGGCTGAGATTAAAAAAAAACATGATGAAAACACGAAACGTTTGCAAGGACAGAAAATGAAAGCAAATTGCATGCTGCGCTATCTTGAGTTTAAATGGAACACTTATGAAACAAGAGTTCGCAAGACATAAAACTTAAAAATTCGTTCATTGTCCTTATCAGAAAAAAAATCATAAGGATATGTCCCGACCTAGCAGGCATCTTCGTAATTCTTAACTACGTTTATAATACCAACCCAAACACATAAAACTTTAAATACCCGCTTAAGGTTTAACATTTTTCATTTTTTATTTTCATTTCCAAAAGAAACATTTTTTTAATTTACTTTTTAGTTGTTACTGTTTAGTTGTTGATTGAATATCTGCGTTTGCACTGCAAGTACGTCAAATTGCACATTTGTCAACAGCTATTTGGGCAAATATTTGCTAGAGAGAAATAAGGGTACAAAAACCTAAAGAATTTACTGTGCCAAGGGGAAAAAGGAAGAAATAAAAAACCATTTTGAAAACTTTATTCAGCTGAAAAAAAAAATTTTTTTTAATTTATTTCTACCTCAGGGCACTTAAGACTACCAGAGTGACATAACATTACACTAGTGCCTTGAAATAATTTCATTTAATAAGATTTGAAAGGAAATTTAAATACATTTTCCAGCTTTGTATCAGCAAGTAACTCCGATAATTGTTTGATGTTGCAACAATGATTGAAAGGAAATTTTTTTTGTCATTTTTATCAGTTGGAAGAAGTAAGATAAAAATTTATAAATATGATTTTTTAATAACAAACAAATTTAACGCTAAAAAAACTGTTCTCTTTTAAAATATATTTTTCTTTTTATCTTCACTCGCTTGAATTTTCCTTTGTCACAATACGATTCTATCTTCAAACACCAAAAGAAATTTGTCAAAAATTGTTATTAATTTTCAGCGAATATAATTAGCAACAAAATAGTTATAAGAAAGTTAAAAATAACACTTGGCATGAAATAATGTTGAAAATAGTTTCAAAACAACTTTACAATATCCTGATGTTAGAAAATAAAAAAAAAATAGAAGCGTCAGAAAATAAGAAAATTAATGTGGTTAAAATTTGGCTGGCAACAATCTATACAAACAAAATATATATTAATAAATGTTTGTAAGTAAAATTAGTCGAACTTATATTTGTATAAGTTAACAGGCATGTACAAGAAAAATATTGAATATTATTTACATAAAATTTTGTTATTCACTTTACTTCTTTTATGTGTACTTGTTTTCTTTTTCTAAAGATCTCTATTGTAAGAATTTTTGTTGTTAAGCGAGATGTAATAAAAAAAATTAAGTTTTGATCGGAATACTTTTAATTTATGTGAACGCAGCTAAAGAGAAATTAAAAATTAAGAAAAAATTATTTAATAAGCAATTGACGGAATTACAGTCAGAGCTTTTTGTAAAAGGAGAAAAATATAAAAAATCTGTAAAATTAGTTTGTTTTTTTTATTATTGAGCTCGTACCTCGAAAAAGAATAAAGTTTATTTCATAAACAAAAAGGCCAGTAATTGAATAAGTCGAGTAAAAATAATACATAGTAGAAAACATATCGCAAAAAATATTAACAAATTTAAATTTTGAATCTTAATAAAATACTTGCAAATAAGAAATTAAAATTTCCAAATAAAAAGTGATTTGCCAAGCAAACCTTAAAATAAATAAAATTAACAGCATTTTAAAGTTAGCAATTCTATAAGTAGAAAATATTTGGAATTTACAAAAACTGTTATCGAATTTTTACCCTAAATTGAATACAACTATTATCTACCTAACTATTAAATACAATTTTGAATAAAATAAAATAATAAAAATTTTTGATAGAGAAAGTTCGTTGTGAGAAAGTACTAGAACGACCCAATTATAATATTAAAGTCCTCATTAGTTTTTACTTTTCGTCGCCGTTCTGTGCCGTTCTTTTCTGTAGAAAATATTTCTCAGTTACTTTTTGTAACCGAACTTTCTGATGTGGACGATGTAATTATAGGAATGAATTTTGTAAATGTTCGCAAAATGTTTTTAATTTGACAAAAATATATTAATATATGCAAACAGTTGGCTGTCACTTAACGTTGAATTATATTATATTTTCTACAGAACAGTCCGCAACAGAACAGAATGAAAAAGTAACAACAAACCCCACATACAGTTTTTCAATTGAACAGAAACAAAACAGCTGATCCGTAACAGAACAGAACGTACAAACTAATTCTGCCTTAATTTATATATTGAAAAGAATTGCTTGGCTCAACAATTACAAATCCGAGTTTACCCATTTATTTTTTTAATTTTTAAAATCTTTTTGAATAAATTCATTAATACTCTCTTATAATTTGGAAACAATTATTATTCAACAGACTAGCGCAAGGGATCAGTACTAATTTCGAGGTCGCTGCACCATCATCAGTGTTCTTTGTTCGATTCTACGACTTTTGGCGGTGGATACTAGTAACTAGGAATATCAACTATTCAACCGTAACATTTAACGAATTAGAATACGAAAAGTACGCTCTTAATAAGCCAAGCAATACATTTCAATATATATATATACATATACAATTGAATTTAATTTTAACAATGTTTTAAGTTAAATCAATGGTTAAAATTGTTAATTTAGTATTAAATTATGTTGATTTAAAATTAATCACATTGAAATAATATTGTACATGTTAGATTTTACCTTTTACATAGTCAAACAACATCAATCAATGTAAAATTTTGTAAATTCCGTTTTTGAAGTAATAATTAGAATTTTTCATGTAAATTTAACATTGCAAATAGTCGAAACAAGATTAACTATTGTAAAATAAACATTAAAAATTATATTGGAATATTTTGAAAAAACTTTTGTCAATTTTAAATATTAACAAATGTTGGCTTATGTTAAATCAACATGTTATAGTAGTTCAATCAATCTTAAAAAAAGGAAACACGTTGAAACAACGCGAAACATGTTGAATGAAATTAATTCATTATAAAAGAGAGAAAAATTCAAAAAGTGCCGCTGCTTTACAGCATTAAAAATACGGAAATTGGATATTTGTTTATTATAATATTTTATGTTTGTGTTCATACATACGTATTTATTAAGTTGCTCATTTTTTATATATTAATTTTGACAATATTTTTTATATTTTGTTTTTTGGTTATTGTAAAAAAAATTTATTTACACAATTTTATATACATATCCCTGAAGAAGCCACACAAAGAAATGGCGAAATATCAGTTTTTAATTAAAAATTTTGTTAACGTTTTTTTAAAAAATTGACCTAGTGCTCAAAATAAATTAGATTCATTTAAAAAACAGAAGGTCGAAAAAATATGTAAGAATAGTATCTTTTTCTATTTTTTTATTTGTGGTGAAAGATTACATTAATTAAGATATTATCTGATTAAAACAATATTGCAAATGGGGATTTAGACCAAATAATTTTTTAAAAACTTTCCTTAATCTAAACCGAAGTAATGCCGTCTGAAAAGCTAACAGCAGCAATTCTTAAATGTCGTAATTGTGCAATAATCGAAGCTTAGCGCTCGGAAACCATCGCAATAACTTTTTTCGCCCAAAGTCTCTTAACGCAAATTATTGATCGCACTGCTACACATCGGTGCAACTACGGCTGCAGTTTATTTAGAAAAGATATACGATTCAACTCCGCATTGAAATTATTAAAAATTAGTATAAAAATGTTCACTGTTCTCAATAGAGGATCCTTTTAGGTACTCAAACTACTGTTTGAGAAAATGGCGGACAAATTTGAGCTGAAGGAATAAGTTAGTGATATGAAGAATCAAATATTCGTCGTCCAAGAACAAATGATATAATTTGTTTATTTTTTGGACAAATTATTTTGAATATTTTTATTTGTTTCCAATAAGCTAATTGGGCCTATTAATTTTATTTAAATAAAAAACCTTGTTTTTATATCTTTCTCTCAGTTTTTGAAAATAATAGGCCCAATTAACTTATTGAAAAAAAACAAAAGATATTATTGCAGTTTCAGCTCAAAGTGTTGAGATTGTCCACAATTCGACAAACTTTGGAATCAAACGATGAGCAATTTTGTGAGGCCGAAATTAAAAGATGGATGACATACGATACAACTAATAGTTCCATCGCTTTTTTGCGTGAAAAGTTTTCTGAACGTGTGATTTGTCGAAGAGGTGATCGCAATTGGCCACCGACATCTTCCCACGTTAGAGTTTTTTTTGAGGGCAACTGAAATTTGTGTAGCCGTTGCGGCCATTTGCCTTATGTTATTTTCCTTTGCCATTAACGTTTCCTCCTCTTTATAATTAAATAAACATCCGATGATTTCACTTAAAAATTCTCGCTTTTTTATAAAAAGTTAAACGAAAATTTAATTTCGTGTAATTTTTAGTTGTTTTTTTTTTGCTCTCAAAGTAAATTGTAAATGTTTTACAAAATTTACATGAAAGGAAATTCCATTAAAATGTCTATTATGTTTAAATATATAATACAAAAAACTGTATCTCTAAATATTCTTAAAACACTCACAGCCAGAAACAATTTACTTAAACAATTTACACAAACAGCAACTTCTTTTGGTTTTCCTGTTTTTGTTTTTAAGATCCAACTGAATATAGCAAATAAAGGAGGGATTTTTCCTTTTACTTGCACTCGTAATTAAATGAGAAGAACAATATAAAAAAAACAGTATTTATTTAGTAAATAAAACCTTTTTCAAAAATTTCTATTCAAATTGAACAACTTTTATGTTCAAGGGATAGACACCAGTAAAGTTGTTTGTGAATGAAACAGTTCCTTTTTTCACTCTCACAAAAAGGATGAATAGAATGAAAAGAACATAGAAGTATAGAAATCCTTATGCATTTGTATTATCTCAATTTACTAGTAAATGTATCAACTAAGCAAATACAACAACGTCAACTAAATAGGAAGAAACAATGACGAATTCAACAGTGACAAATGTCATACAAAAAACAAACACCTTTTGTGCAGGATATGTAGGAGAAAACATTCATTCTGCTGTCAATTGAGTTACATAAAAGGAGGTTAAAGGCAACAAAAAAATGTAATTGAAAAGCATCCGTATTAAAATTAAAACCTGTCATGATACACATTTAAAAAAATGATTGAATAAGAAAACTTTTAATTTATAAACCAGACAGAGAATTATTCAGAATAAATAGTATGCATCGAAATTTACGAGTGAGCTGCTGGACATTTGACGGAGTACTGGAATCCGCAGTAAATTCTACGGATGTATAGAAACCCTGTTATCTCATGGAATTTTTCATAGCTGAAATCACAAAATAATCGCCAACGATGGTTGTTATTAGATATTCTCGCTGGAATGCTAAAACATCAGTCATTACACATCATTAGGTTCATGCTAATATTTTGGAAACGATAGAAATCATATTTATTCGAATCATTAAAATTATCCCAAAACCTTGAATGATTCTAATGGTGCAAAGGATAAAATTGACTTAAATTATAAAAATGATTTCATTACTTCTAATAATTTAAGATGGTTTAAGTTGATGCAAGTTCTTTTAATGATTCAAATATTTAATATGGTTGTAAAAATTTTAATTATTAGATTTATTTGAATAATTCAAAATAATTTGTATGAAAACAATGAAAACAATGATTCAAATAATTCGAATGGTTTGAAATGATTTAAATATATCAAAAGCTTCGAATACTGCGATTGGTTTGAATGACAAGGGCTGATGCGGCTGATACCCGTGATTGAGATAATTTTAATAATTAAGATTGCCCGAATGATTAAAATATTTTGGCAGTTTCGTATATTTCGAATGATTATAATGATACGATTAGTGACTAATAGTTTAAATTTAAAAGGATTTGTATGTAATCAGTCAATATGTATTGAAATGATTTGATATGATACAAATGTTTCGAATAAATTGACTAATTTTAATGACTAGTATGGATTATACTGATTCTTATAATTAAACTGATTAGAACTGATTCGAATAATTCGAGAAATTTATGTATATATCAATTGATTTCAATATTTTGAATGATTTAAATGATAAAAAGATTTAATTGATTGATTCAAGATGGTGTGAGTCATAATTTTAACTGATTTCAATAGTTTAAATGATATAAATGATTCGATACCTTCAAATCATCTCTTAATCTATTCATATGAATTTAAATGCCTCTCGGGAGATTTCCGTGATTGGGATAACAAGAATGATTCATATTGTTCGAATATTTGCAATGACTCTGAATTATTTGATAAATTTTAATGATTCTAGATAATTTGTATGAAATCAATAATTCAAATGATTTAAAATTATTGAAACAATTTTAATATATTGAGTGATTCGAATGACTAAAATTGATATTCGAATCATCCCGCAACTGGACTAATTTGGACTGCTTCAAATATTTCTAATGATTCGAATCATACAAATAATTGATATAATACGAGCTACCGATTTGATATAGTTTGATCAATGCGAATGATTCGAATATTCAAAATTATCCGATTACTTCAAATTAAAGAGTGATTTGAATTATTAAAATTGATTTCCATATCTCGAAAACGATTAAATGAAAAGGTTTTAATAATTTAAATAATCTAAATCGGTTCGAATACTTCAATGGTTTGAGTTAACAAATCTAAAACGCCATTCTGTATCAACTAATTATATGTAAAATTTCGTTTATATGTTGTAATAATCAAGGAAACCGAAAATATTATTTAAAATTAGTTTTATGCAAACTAAATACGCAGTAAAAAAAAAATATGCTCTTAAAAGAAAAATATAAAAATATATATTAAAATACTCGTATGCTCTTGAAGAGCTAAATATACTCTAAAATAGAAACATGAAGCAAACAGACTAAAGTTTGAGAAAAAACTGCTGTGCAGTATAAAATATGCATAAATATTCAAATATAAAATATGCATAATATTGATACGAAAATTTTTAAAAATTCCTAAAACGTATAAATATTTCATCTAAGTCTTTATAAGTTGCACAAGAAATAATTATTAATTGCATATTCACGGTTTCCCTGGTAGTAATTCGTTTCTATTCTTTGGATTCTAAAAAGCATCCAAAATAGAAATGTAAAAGTGAGAAAACTCCGTACTCAGTTTTGCAATTCTTTATCAGTTATGCTTTTCATTGAACTTTTCAGTTTTGAAGGACACAAAGTAAATTTTTTTTTATTATTGTATTAATGCTGCCCTTCGATCTTGTCAACTCCAATTAAATATACTATACGCAGTCTGCTGTATCACAGACTTTTCAAATATTAATTTTTTCAAATTTTGATAACAATTTATTTATTTACTTATTTACAATTTGCTTTAATGAAAAATATTAATTGCTCAGAATAGAAACAAAAACGTTGATGTAAAGTTAACTGAGTTGTTGCAATAGCCGGGAAGAGGTCATTTTCGCGGTGACATTGCCAAACCTGGAATATCCATTTAGCATCTATGACTTTTTGAGCTCACTGTACAGTTTGTAGGGTGCGCTAATTTGAGAATTTAACATCACAAATCCAAAACAAGTTGCCAGCTACGCCAGTGGCTGTTGTTTCAACAGTTTCTTTTAAAGTTCTTTTCTTCTAATTCTTCTTTTTATACGTTACATTTTCTTTTCAAAAAGTTTATTATTTTATATATTTTTTTGTTGTTTATTTTTAAAAGTGTTCAGGGAATTTGTTCGCAAACCGGGGATTTTTTGGTGTTTGGGGTCGATAATTTCGTATTGAAGGTCTGAGGATTTTTAAAGATAAATTAAACCTTCTTTTCCTTAGCAGGTTTTGCTATCATACTGAACTTCTTTTATAAGTATTGGAAATTACTACTAAATTATTCGAAGCTTTGAAGAAATTATAATTTCATAATATTAAATTAAATTGAACGATAAATTTAAATTGAACAATATTAAAATGTAAATACGAAAACTATTTTTGTTATAATTTGCTATTATAAAGAAAATCAATGTTTAGGAGGGAAAATCCGAAATTGCGGATAAATCTTGACAAAAAAATCAAACTGAGAGCCCTGATTATTCATTTGAATACTCCTTGACAACATAATTACTTACGTGTTTAGAACAGCTAACGAAACACTTTTAACTATAAGAATCTTCAAACAAATTCAACTTAAAATAAGAAGTACAAAATTAAATAATAATGCAGTAATAAAATAAAAAGGACATATAAATAAAAGAAAAACATTTACAACTCTATTAATCTTGATGGGGAAAACAGTTTTATAATTTCAAAAATAGAAAAAGTGATACGTGAATTTTAGTTTCCCAGTGTAAAAAAGTTTAAGTTATTTTCTGACTTACTTAAGTTGCTTTCTGATTAACCACAATAGCATTAAAGGCATATTGTTATCTTTTCACAAAAAACAAAATTTAGCAACTCAATAGAAGTTCAAAAAATATTAGTTTCTTTTATATAGAAAAAGTTTTCCTAATATCTTGATCATAACTTTTAATCTAATGAATTGGCATCAAACAAGAGGATTTTATTACATCCGAATATGATATAATTCTAAATCACAAGTTTAGGATCTTAAGAGCTTCTTTAAAAGTTCTTTTTTACTGGGTTTTCAGAAAGCCAACAACAAGTTTTTCATAATAAATATTTTTTGGGCAATAAATATGTAATAAAAAATTATTGACTTTTATTCAAAAATATTTATTTACATAAATTATTTCAAATTAGTTCAATATCTATCTCTAACAAATATCAAAGTATTGCAATTTAAACACATTTTAAATAATAAAATTTAATTTTTTTCCCAACTTTCAATTTTTTTGTACACTTTTCTGCTCGTTTCTTAATCTTGATTTAAATATTAATGGTGGTGGTATCTTTAACTGAATTGGATTTTAGACAGTAACACTAAAACTTATGGTCATACAGAGTTGTTCTTTAAATTAATGACCAATTTTTCGACTGAAAATGAAAAACCATTCTTAAACTTACAGCAGCGTTTTGTTTCACTATTTTCTGTTTTATTTCGAATAATTTATCGACGAAATTTAAATACATAAACTAAAAATATGTATAATTTATAAATCCGCAAAGGCCTATTTCAGGTTGGTAAAGTATAATCTACATATTATTATTAAGCTTAAGATTTTAATATATTTCTAAACATAATAATATAAAATGTTTAAGGAAGAGCACAGTGAAGCAAAATATACAAACAAGCTAAGCAATTGATCTAATGGCAAAATGTTGTCAATAAAGATCATAGAGAAAGATGTAAGCTCTTGTAATATTAAACCCTCGATCAATTGTTGCAATACCTGATGAGTTGCAATGTATCAGAGTCAGCGATCGCAGGTTTTAAAAACTTTATTATATACACATCATCATCACGTCTTTAAATATATTTAAGTAACTGCAGCAAAAAAAATATTCATATAATATTCTACAGGATAAAGACATTAAACCCCTAACATCAGCATTAAACTATGTTTCTGCTTTCCTCAAAAAAAATCATTCACTATTTTTAAGCCTAAAAAAAGTATTTTAAAAATATGGAAAATAGCTAAAATGCAGAGTGCAATGTCATCGAAAAATATCCAACAGACAACTAAACAGGACAATGTTCGAAAACTCATGCTTGACTAACATTTCTATCTCATTTAGACAGTCAGTTCGTATTTCTAAACGTCTGCCTAAAAATAAAGTTTGTTTTTTCCTTGTCTAGCTTGTGGTGAACAAAAGAGTTTTTATTTTTATATTTATGAAAAATTTTATATTTTGGTTGGTTTTTTGTGTGTTTCTAATTGAAGTAGTTTCTGCTGCTCAATGGTGGTCTTAAATGTCTAGATTTAAATTATTTTGCACTATTTCGTAATAAAATGACGGCGTTTTGTGGACATCACATATAATTTTTCTAGCTAAACATTGTTCAACCATTAGTTGCACAAAGTATGACTGCTCGGCTCGTCCTAAGCGAATTTTCAAGACCGTAAACAATGAGCAAGACAAAATGCAGCTGTCATATTTCTAAATACACTTTGTTAGCATATTGGAATATTAGCGGGTAGTTGACCCGAAATTGAGACCTCAGAGACCACCAATTTCTCATTGAAAACGTTGACACCGAAAAATACTGCGGTATAACATCTATTGTCCAGCTCGTAGAACAGAATGTTTTCCGATCGTTTTCTGATGGTTGCAGCCGATGGCCGCAGAATATGAGCTTTTCTCCGTAGCCTATACCTTTATCACTGATCATCAAATGTTCTTATTGTTTGTGATGCTCAAATCCTAACTCTAACGACGGCAAACTGAATTTTATTTTAATAACAATAATTTTAAAAATATCTTCAAATAACATAAAAATTAAACTTAAATACAACACACCGTATTGAACCGCAGCAAGAGAAACAAAAATACCATTTCAAAATGATTAAATTACAAACACAATTAAACTTCAATTAGTTTCATTTTTACTTAAATTGTTAATAAAACACTTGTACAAAATCTAAACTTAAAGTACGAATAACAATGAGCTTAAATGTGCTTAAAATAACAACACATTAAACAACAACAAAGAAAATTTAAATGAAAAGATAAAACTATTGCAATAGCAGAATTCATAAAATTTCTTACCAAAGTGGTTTAAGGGTGGATTTAATGAATTAAATCAAAAACTAATGGAGAAGGAAAAACCATAAGTTGTTAGAAACGAATATTTTAGAAAATATTTTGACACGCACATGCATGCATAAGCACAGGCACATTTAAACAAATAAGATAAACTTTTCGCAGCATCTTCATGAAATATGTTTACAATGAAAATTCTTCAGGAATGTAGTAATGCGTAACTTTGTGAAGAGGCGAATAGTAAAGCACTGTAACCTGCAGGAGCATGAACATTGCTGTCTAAAGTTCCCCGCCAGCGTAAAAGTCTGGTTAAGCGAATCTTTTCCACGAAGCTGGAATGAAAAAATTGTGGTTCTGGTAGCTCTGAAGGGTCCAGGGGAAATGAATTTTTTAAATTAAGTTAACTTATCAACCGATTTTTTTTTAAATTTATTGTTTTATCAAAATTAATATAATAACAATCAAGAGAAGTAAAAATTTTAAGTGCTGTTACACTCGTTCTGTTGCTTTGTGGTGTTGACAAGTTTCCATCGATAAACAAAGATTGCTAAAACCATTGAATTTACTTTTTAATTATTATTTCAAACATGTTCCTTTCGGGTTTTAGAAGTCACGTCGACTACACATAAATTTGAGAACTGGCACTTAAAGTCTCAGCTGCATCTCAAATAGGACGTTAAGTACCCATGACCGTTAGAGATAAAGGAAATTCTGGTTTTACTGAACCAAGATTCCAAAACTGTTTAAATTATGTGCTTTGCTTTAAGAACCGGTTAACAGTGATATTCCCTAAAATGTTATAAGACGATTCTTTGTGATAGAAAAAACCTTTGTGATAATAATAACAGTTTCCCATTCTGGGTTACAAATAAAAACTTTATTGTATGAATTCATAATTAGTTCAAATACTATAGTTATAGTGAGTTCAAGAATAGAACTATAAGGAAGTTTAATCATGCTATATGAAATTTCCTTTTCTGCAAGTGCACCTTTGTAATCTATTATGTAAATAGGCAAAGTCAAACTTTTGGATCCCTTTTACTCCTATGTTTTCCAACCAATTTTTGATCATTCTTTTACCAAATGGTAGAGATTGCTAAGCTTTAGTGACCCGACTAAATATTATTTAAATCGGTTCAGTATTAAATAAATAAAAGGCTCCTAAAATAGATACCACTGCAAATTCTAAAAATACATACGTACATTAACTTCAAGTAAGAACATAAGTACAGGAATGAGTAATAAGATTTTTTATCTTCAAATGAGTGAAGCTGAAAAAGAAAAGGAGATCAGAATTATGCGTATTTGTCTGCTATTTTATTCAGGTAGTTTTTTATCTTTAAATTAATAAAACTAAAATAGGTATACGTTTAAACTGGCGGTTCGACCACTAGGCGAGCTCTAGTAAACATTAAATATGCAATTGAATTTAAATAGTTTCATATGAAGCAAAATCAACTTCGCTATTACTTACACCATTTTCACTCAGTCTAATGTCCATTAAAAATCTAGAGAGAATTTGATTTCAAAGAAAAATATGAAATATGGAACAATCCAATCCGACGTTTCATTTTCCTTACCCCGCTATTTTAACAGTTGCCGTTAGACAAACTATGTTAAACTCACCGATGAAAAGTAAAAACTATACCATTGCTAAAAATGGATCGATTAAAAAACAAGATTGCACACTCAGTCGTACCAAAAAATTCTATTGCGCATCTACGTCGTCATAGAATACAAATGAGTGCTTGTCGTAAAAATTGTAAAAGATTTTTGGCGCAAAACTGGACATAACTAAATAACTTCTAAATGGGTGCATCGATTTGAACAAAATTTTAAATTGACAGGAAAGAGGTGCAGTCGAGTTACACTTTTGGGATTGGGCTTGTAGCTATTTGAGGAACAGCTTCCTCGGGCTACCAAATTTTATATTTCGGTTTAGTTTCCATACACAAATCTGCTTTTGTTTAGAACACCTATTGTATGTCTACGTCACAACACAACACAACACAATCACACACTACAAAATAATGAACCTACCTGTGTTTTCTTAATTCATGCATTTCAACAAAATATTGATATTACCAAAATTCTCTACAAAATTGGTGAAAATTGTGGAACAGTTTGCAGAACTAAAGCATTTTTGGTTCATCCAGAACGACCTCTGTGTCACCAACTGTGAACTTTGGTAGAACATTTGGGACAAGTTAGAGACGTGCAGAATCGAACGCGTGCATGAAAAGCCACGATCTTGCAAACGTAGCCATGACTGATATTATTTTTCCTTAATAATGGCATACTCTTTTTTTTTAATTAGATAAACATCTGATGATTTCGCTAAAAATTAGTAGTATTTTACATTTAAAAATTAAATGTCTCATTGGAAGACCCCATATTTATGTTATAGTAAATGAATTCACAAGGTATACAAAAGTTTAATGGGTTTTATATGCCAAGTTTATTCAAAACTTAAATTCTCCATGACAAAAATTTTAAAATAGAATTATAATAACCAGAAAACTTTGTGAATTTCATTTATGTAGACGTAAAGTTTTTCTGGAAAAATACACAAAATATTCCAAGGAATATGATTGTGGTCTTTCCCGATCGATAATTTCCGTTTCCTCAACGCTTCTTATAACGTTTTTTTGTCAATACAAAGCCCAATTCAATTTGCTGCGTTTTCGCAACACCTGATATCTTGGAAACGAAAAAGTCTATGGACTCGGAATATCATCAGAATGACCTCAGTATCTTGCATTCTAAAGTACATTAAGCTTCATTACAAAATGTTTCTATTTAAAAAACAAAATTTGTTCAATATTAATAAAACTGATATTGACTGAGAGGATTTGGGGGGTTTTAGTCCAAAATAAACACGTTTAAACACATACATTTTTAAAAACATACATAAAATATTAAACACAAACATGTTAAAATGCATTACACTTATTTACTAACTGCAAATATACATAAAAATATTAAAGTTTCTAAGAAAAATATTAAAAGTCCAAAGAAACTAAACAAATATGGCAGTAAAATATAATTATCTTGGTAAGCAAAAATCTTAAGAAGCCAATGAACTTGATGTCTGAAATACAAAAATGCTGTTGAAAGTTGAAAAAAAGACTCATATAAAAACTATCACACAAGTTTCCATGCACAAAATCAGTTAAGAAAAAGTAGTGGAAAATGAAAAATCTAAGGAGAGATGGTATACGGATATTATTCTTTATAGATAATAAGGCAGGTTAAAATAAGATAGAGTAGACGTCTTAAAGGCAAAAACTTACACAAGTTTAAAAATATCAATAGCATAATGTTGTTTCTGAAATTTAATTAGAAGAAATTTTCGCTAATAGAATTTTACCGGGGAAAATAATTTTGTTTAAATAGAAAGAAATCGCACTTTATCTACGAAGAAAAAAACTTTTTCAAAAACTGTTACTGGTTGGTGATTCTAAAAATTTCCCATATTTTAAGTGGAAAGTATGAAATCCTGGTCGACTTCCTAAACGCAAGTTGCAATGCATTTTTACAATGCGTAGATGATCTTAATAATGTTCCTAATCGGTTGGCGGCTCAGTTTGATCATGAGTATCAGCTTTCCAAATCCTGCATACATTTGCTTTTATACGCAAACGTGATGCAAACTGTTGAGCTTCAATGGCGGAGCAAGTATTTATTTTTATTTGTTTATTTGTTTATTTGTCTTTGTTTTTTTTTTTTGCAAATTTTTTAATCAAATCAATATTATTCGAAGATTTAGCCTGATCTGATTCCTCCTCATTTTGCAATAGAACAAATAAATAATTATTTGTTAGGTCTATATTTGCACAAAATTTAATAACACTTGTTTTATGTATGAATTGAGGAGTGGCGTTCCTGAACTCCGTTTATATGCAAAATATTTCTCTGCAAAGCATAGTTGTATCCAAGACATGCTTTACATTGCATACGCATATTTTCTACAATAAACCACTTAAATCTTAAAAGGTCTTTTTCTCTTAAAAGTGAATTTTTTGCTTTAATTAAAAGAAACTTAATTGCAAAACAGCTGTAAAAATCAACTGAAATGAAACTCCTTTAACAATTTCAAAACAATTTGAAATTTTGCTCTTTAAACGTACAAGACTGTAAAAGCAATTTCTAGCAGTCAAAGTACTTCTAATAATAGTATTTATTACTTTGTTACAGAATGGTTGCTTATATTGTATAAGTAACAGGATATAACAATTTACTAATAAATATTTTTGCTGCCAAGACAAGAGCTAAAACTTGACCACAAAAGAAATCTGCTCTTATAATAAAGCCAACTCAGTAAATCTGTTGCACATTTGCATGATGTAGTTTTACTTGATTTACTCTACTTTGTTTAAAAATAAGTGTGCGGAAACTAGAAACACTATTTTTTACTTGTGCTGAAGCTTATGAATGAGTTTTAAAAGTTATTTTCAAAACGTTTCTTACAACTCTTCCCTTAGATTATAAGGAATACTGATTAGTGCGTAAGAAGAGAAAAAGTTTCAGATTTTAAAATATATCATACACAATAACCAAGCATTTTTAATATAAATTTGTGTGCTTTTTGTGTTTCGATTAGAGGAAGTTGTACTTGTTCAGAATTCACTTAACGCCGCAAAACATGACACAAAAAGTACTGAATGCTGTAGTGGAGAAGAAAAGGGAAAAGTAAGAAAATAAAAACAATCGGTTGATTAATGAGTTATTGTTGCAACTTTGATATTGTTTAAACTATTCATTTGCTTTAATGAAAGTTTAATATAATATAACATCTCCAGTTATTCAAAGAAATACTTGAGTAAAGTTCCCTGATGATCTGCATTAGCAACAGTGAAATGCGCATAGGAACAAGCTTTACCCCTCAATAATCAATTTCAATTTGTTTTTAAGTCATACTACATATGTATGAAAAATATTAATTATGGGAAATAGTGCGATGAAAATTTTAAAATACTAAAATTTTTGCAATTTCCATAAAAAGCACCAAAATGCATTTAAGTTCAGAAGTTTTATATTAACTTGTATTTCCTATTGCCGACGCAAGCGACTTGGAATAGGAGAGTTAATTATAACCTCCACTAGTGGTTATAATTAAAGGGTATGAGAATAAAAGAAAGAAAGGGGAATTAGTTCTTTTTTCTTGTATTTAAAGGGTTTAATTAAATATGCTCAACTTTATGGAGGGGATTCCAAGTGACTGGTAAGTATGTGGACTTATAATTAGAACGATAGGCACATCGATTTCCTACGGAAATAGTGAGGGTTTGGGGTAGGTAAAGATTGTATAAACCTGGCAAGCGAATCCAATATGGTTTCCGAAAGAAAATTCTCCTTTTCGTAAATTTAAGAAATTTTAATGTTACTCATTCAAAGGTTCACAAATAAGTAAATTAACAATTCAAGAGCTTCAGACTTCGTTCGTCTTTTTTTATAGGTACATTTTCGTAGCTTTACAATTCAGTGTTGACAATTGAGGTTTAGTTTTAAAATTAGGGTTTTCATAAAATTAAGTAATGATACACTTCAATAAAAATTAAATATGCAAATAGATAAACATATAAAGAAAAACATTTATTTTATCCAAGCTATCCTGGACAAACTTAAAACTCTGACTTATTTCAATGCAAAAGCAAATTGGACAAAGACATATGGACACTTTGTTTATTTTTCAAGTTGAAGCTCATACATGCATGTGTAATATGTGTTCATGTGTTGGCAGCAACTTTAAACACTTATAGCTCCCTAAATATCAAACCGATCTAACTAAAATTAAGAATGTGCACATTTATGTAAGACCCCGTTTAAAAGCGTATAAATCTTTCTAAAATCGGTTCAGTCTTACGGCCACAAAAGGGATCTAAAGAAACGTATCTGCCTATTAATTATATAGAAGATAGATGAGTCAATACAAAACTTTATAAAGACTAATTTCATTCAAATTTTCAAAAATTAAGTTTTTGGGAAAAAAACTTTTTCCAAAAAATTTATCTTTAAAATAAAAGTTAGATTTTAAAGTTTATCGACCGAATTCAAAATCTAAACTGTTTTTTTAACCATGTTAAAAAACAACTTCTATTACCGCATGATCGACCGTTTTCTCTATCTTTATTTTTTTTGCTTTTGAGAGCAATATTTTTGATCGCTTTGACTATTACACTATGGAACATTTTTGGGATTATTGTCTGGGGGGTGAGAAATTCCAAGTCAGGGGATGGTACTAGGTCAGTATAGTAAAACCCTCAAAGGGTTTGGCGTTCGTATGTGTCAGTTTTTTTGTATGACCTTTTAAATTTTTTCCTTATCTTGATGTTTTTTCGCTTAGTTGTAACATTTTGGCAAAAACGTAGTTTAACATAACTCGAGAACCACTTGTCCGATTTTGATGAAACAAATTTAGAAAAATTAAGAATTACAATTTCTCTAATCTGTTTCTATACCGTTTTCCTATATGTGCAACACTTTCGAAGTTAAAAATGAATGTATGAAGGGAAAAAAGTATTTTTTGCCTAAAAATTTAAATATTTTTTTTTTTAAATTCATAAAAAATCCAAAATGGAAAAAAGTGCCAAAACTAATTACTTTCGCGTAAAGTCACATAACTCATGAGCAAAAAAAGGCATAGATCATGAAAATCGATGCATGCGTTTCTCATTTATTCACAATTAGGTAAATGTATGAATTTCAAAAATTTGCTCCAGATATGCACAACATTATTTGGAGAAAACATTGACACTCACAAGCCGAACTCTCTCATATTTTTATTTACTACGCCTGATTGGAAAAAATTAATTTGTTAAGATGGAAAATCGGACAAGTGGTTCTCGAGTTATGTTAAACTACGTTTTTGCCAAAATGTTACAACTAAGCGAAAAAACATCAAGATAAGGAAAAAATGTAAAAGGTCATAAAAAAAACTGACACATACGAACGCCAAACCCTTTGAGGGTTTTACTATACTGACCTAGTACCATCCCCCTGACTTGGAATTTCTCACCCCCAAGATTGGCTGTTGTACAGTGTTATAACGGATCAATTTTGATTTCGGCAATTTTCACTTGATTATTTTATTTTAAGCAAAAAATTCGATTATAGTATGTTGGTTTTATATTATGGTTTCATTAAGCACATTTTTTAGCGTGTTGCAATATATATTAAACAAAAAGTTAAACAAAAGTTAAGTTTTTTGTTCAAGTGTCAAGGTTTTAGCTGCCGTTCAGTCTCATGTGTAACTATAGCAGCCACCAACCAAGTCATGAAACTAAAGCTGTATATAACACAGCAATTTTTTTATTAAATTACCTAGACTACAATACTTGCAAGAAGAACCATGTTCTATGAACTAAAGTTAAGTTTGTAAATGATTAAACTTTAAGTGACTGCAACGTTGAAAATTAAGATGATACAGCACAACTCGGTGAAAGATAAGTTTAACAATGTTAAAATGGGATGTGCTAGAAACGAGGAAGCAACTTGATCCACATACGAGTAGTAACACATCCAGACATATTTTTGTGAGATAGTTGTTATAGAAACTTAACAAGTTGAAACTGAAGTGGCGGCAGGAGTTAATTGTTTTTCGGGCTTGGTATTGTATTCAAAGGATGTTTATTTTTATTTATTTGTTTGCATAAAAAAAGCAATTTCTTTAAGTTAGTTTTTAATAAAAATAGTTTACATTACATAGATGAGATATATGAAGAAAACCAGTACACATTTTTAGGGGTTTTTATTGCATCGTGCTAAGATCACATTCACATAGAATTTTTGCCTGAAAGTTTGATAAAAAAAAATTCTTATAAAATAGCGACCGTTAGCTTGAAGCTAAAAACTGAACAAATTTTATAACGAGGGTACAATTTGAAATACAAAGTTTTAATTTTAAAACATACGCGTTTTTACATGTAACCCACATCAATAACCAAGCGCGTTCAAAATTTTTAAATAATATGGTCGATGCACCGCAGAGCTTCGATCCATTTAAGGACTCTATCAAACATATCACTTGATTATTGGTTATTGATTCTGCCTAAATACTTCTACATTTATTCAATTCACAAGCATTGTAATGTACAAACTATGAAACATGTGACCAGCCAGTTGTAAGCTCACGTTGTTATGCAGCAAAACCTCAAACATTTTATAAAAGAAACCCATAGGAGATATTATAGTTTTCTCTTTTAGAAATAAAATAGACTAATTTAAATATTATTTTGTTTACAGCTTCATAAGCTGTATTAATTATTTGTATGCGAAACCTCAAATATTAACAAATAATTTTTCTTCTTACTTCCCATTGGACACACACTACGAAGTCATATCCCATTCCGAGATGGAAGGTTTAATTCATGCTTGATAGATTACACCGCGTGATAAATTTTAATTTTTTTTCGTGCACAAGTGCCACAGACAAAAAATTGTAAAACTGCTCACTTGGTTTTTTAATTCATCTTTTGTCCTTTTTAAATGGATTCACATTTTTATATATTTTTATATTATTTGAAAAACTGGTACCACATAAAAGTGAAGACTCCGGGAGCAAATTACGGCATTCGATATTGAACGAAATCCTATATAAAGTTTTTTGAATTTGTATAGAAATTTCGTTCGACATCGAATGTAGTAACTTACCCCCAGCTTAACTCTAAACTTTAGGAAATGTGTGTTAAAATGTTTCTTATGTCATTTTGTTGGAAGTCATGAAAATTTAGTTAATTGCATTATGAGCATGAGGAATATTGCTGGTCACTTAGTCGTACTTCTAATAACATCCATAAGCGAAAAAGCGAATGGATTCGTTTTGTATAAAAATTCATAGTTATATGTTTTAGCGTTATGCAATACTTATGAGCTTATTCAATACTTACAGCCGTATTCCGTTTGAAATGTGTTTTAAGAAAATTTTTATAAAAAATTTGACTCAAAGTACCTGCGTGTTAGCCGATATCGAAAGAAAATTTTTTTTCGTATAATTACATTTAAAACAAAAACAAAATTTTAAAAGTTTCAAATACAAACCATTTTAGTGTTTATGATATTTCAAGTTGTGCATCCTTTCAAAATGTAAAGTCCAGTCAATAAATAAGGAAATCAAAAACTGCTTAATGATTGCTGATTTATTTGTAGGTTACTGAATATATAAAATAAATCAAGGCAAAAAACATCAAGAGCACCTGTACAATTTAAAAAATGTCCTTGAATACAATTTATAACTCCTTGTAAGTTTTCATTTGAATATTTTGCGAAAAAAAACAATAACATATTTGTGTTATAAACTCTAAAATTCTCAAATATTTAACGATTTTATCGCTGTTGGTTCAAAAGTAAACAATTTTCTACATAAAATTTTTAAGGAAATGGATTTTGTCAGGCGAAAAAAACACAGTTTTTAACAAAAAAGGAAAAATTATAAAATTTTAAAGTCTTATAGAGTGAATTTATGGACACAACATGGATTTTTAAAAGTTTGTGTAATGAAAACTCTCAAGGATTTGGAAGGATGCATTTTTAAAAGAAATGTTTTTTTATTCAATGGAACTAAGGGGAATTTTTCATAAAATTTTGCAGACTATTTCTCTTTATTTAAAAAAATATTTCATGCTAATGGCAAATAAATTGAAAACAAAGTACTTTGAAAAGGACAAAAGAGGAAGTAGTAAATAAACATTTATGCAATTCGACCATGTTTTGCCACTAGATTATTGTATATATAAGTGACGTTTCTGCGAGAGAAATTCTATCACGTTCTTTTGTATTTGCAACTAATTTATTAATTAAAGAAATATTAGTTTATATTTTAAAATATTTTAAGAAAAACGCAATGGTCTAAATCTTTTTGGACAAGTCGTCATAGGACATTTGAAAAACAATTGGAAAAAGTTGTACGTATTGTACAAGTTAACGACACAAAAGTTGTTGACCTTTTTCCCATTTCTTTTGAATTCATTTTTTTATATTTACTGCTAAATCAACATAAGTCATTGGCTTATTGCAAATCAACATAAGTCATTGGCTTATTGCAAATAAACAAAAGTTATTTACTTGTTCCCAATTCTAAATTAATGCTGACTCTATATTAAGAAACAAGAAAATGAATATGATGACCGTAGCTTTATTTATTATTATTAAGTTTAGTTTTAAGTTAATTGAAGAAATAAATGTTAATCTGTATTCTGATATCAACTGAAGCAGTTCAATAAAAAAATAGTTCTCAATCTATTTTCGAAAAAAATAAATAATAAATAGTTCTGAATCTATTTTATTATAATTCGCGCCCGAGCATAAAAAAAACATCCTACAGGACAAAACGAAGCATCCAAATAAATCCGAGAGATAAAAGGAAGCATCTAAAAACATCCTACAGGAACAAGTAAGCACCAAATCCGTATAGCTAATCAGCATAAGGACATCACGCAAGGGGTCAGAAGGGGAGACCTAAGTAACCATAAAGGACGAAAAGGACAATCGAAGCTTCTGCAGCGTAATGATAATACAATTGATATTTTTCATGTAAGTTATGAAAGGAAATTAAATACAATTTTCAATATTAAATAAGTGAATTATAAATATTGTGTTAAAAATAAAATTTGCAAGTGATTATAACAATCGTATTAAATATTTTTTTAAAAAACAAAAGAAAAAGAAAAATACAAGCAACACATAAATAGTTAAATCAAATATAAAATCTTTTTGAAGAAGTAATAAGCTAAAAAGTTTGAAAAGAAAGTCTTGAATTATAATTAAATTAATAAATGAGAAAACTATCAAAGTAAATGAAATAATTAAACGTAATTGAAATTTTTTTAACGATATTGTGAATCTAAATTATATAATTTTGTGAAAATTCCAAAAGTGAACTCCAGTTAAAATTTTTACTTATTTAATACTGTTTTTAAGTAAAAGCAAAAGTTAGTTTAAATTAAAATCTTAAATTGAAAATTTAATTATTCGAGATATTCTTCTGTTGTAAAGTTTTAAAATTTTACACAACACAAAATTTTCCTTTTTTTCTGAAAACTCTAAATAACATGGCAAACCAATCCAACCTCGTAAGACCTCCCGTCCTTAACCTAGAACAAAATCCTCCACAACCTCACCCCCAAGATCAAATGAATGCTGCACTGCAAGAACAAATAGCCAACTTAGTTACAGAACAAGTTAGGGTAGCAATTGGAATATTAAACAATCCAAACGAGGATTTGCGTAATGGTGTAGATGAAGTGATTGAGGCTAGATTTAGAAATAATATAGGCGATTTAGATAAAATTCCCGACATTGTTCGATCTTTAAGAGAATTTTCAGGAAATTCTTCTGAATTTAATTCATGGAGGAAAAGCGTTGATAGAGTGCTGGAAATTTACGATAATATTAAGGGTACCCCGAAATATTACGGGATACTAAATGTTATCCGTAACAAGATTACAGGTAACGCGGACGCAGCCTTGGAGTCGTATAACACTCCATTAAACTGGAAAAGCATTGTCAAGTGCTTAACACTCCATTATGGGGACAAACGCGATTTAGGTACTTTAGAGTACCAAATGACATCTTTGATTCAAGGTAGAAACTCAATACAGGGCTTCTACCAAGAGGTTTACACACAACTCTCCTTAATATTGAATAAAATAGGATGTATGGATATAGGTAGGGAGACATCCGTAATACTTACACAGACATACCGAGATAAGGCCCTTGATACTTTCATTAGGGGTCTTAACGGAGATCTGACAAAACTTTTAGGAATTCGTGAACCATCGGACTTGCCGCAGGCATTACATTTATGTCTGAAGCTGCAAAATCAAAATTATAGGGCAGAATACGCCTATAGCCATCATAACGTAAGACCACGAAAAGAATTCACAACACCCCCACCCCCACCAAGAAGAAACAGTAGTAGATTACCATTTTACCCCGAACTTACCCAGAATAATGCTAAGCGTTACGAACGCACTGAAAGGCCATATCAGCAACCCTATTTTAACCAAAACCATCAAATTAATAACCAGTTTCGACAACAATTTCCATCTCAAGGACCATATTTTCAGCAAAATTTTACACCATTTAGACCTATAGCTCCAAATCCACAAAAACCTGTACCAATGGATATCGACACTTCTATCCAAACCAAAAATATTAATTACCAAAATAGACCTCGTCAAACAAACCAAATTTTTGGAAAAAGACCTCTTTCCCAAAATACGTCAATGCCCCAAAACAAATTACAAAGAAATTTTCATATAGGAGCTAACGAAGAAGCCTCTTATAATAATACTTCTTACAATGAAAATGAAAGTTCTAATAACATTGAAGACGGCCACCACCAAACAGCTCAAGAGCAAAGTTTTCCAACAAGAAAAAGCTATTTCCAACAAGAAAAGATACAGGAAGATGTCGACACAGAAGACATGTCAGACATACATTTTTTAGGTTATCTCATTCTTCGCTTCCATATTTTAAATGTAAGGCGAAGAATGGACAAATACTAAAAATTCTTATTGACACTGGCTCAAATAAGAATTACATACAACCATCTTTAGTTACCAAGGCGATTCAAAATCAAAACTTTTTTTTTCGCAAATTCTATATCGGGCAATATAAAAATTACACATCACACCCGTGTAAACCTTTTCAACTTACCAAACCATGAAATGAAATTCTATATTCTACCATCGCTAAAATCCTTCCATGGCATTCTTGGCCATGACAGTTTGGAAGAGCTAAATGCAATAATCCATATAAAAGAACAGTACATGCTGATAAATAATAGTAAAAAAATAAAAATCTATCAACACACTTTTCAAGCCATAAATAAAATGGAACTTAGAACCGACCACTTAACAAAAACTCAAATGATGAAACTTCAAGAAGCAATCCATGCACATCCAAACTTATTTACAGAACCAAATCATAAATTAACCTATACCACCCGCGTTCAAGGTGAAATCAGAACACAAACTGATTCACCAGTATATTCAAAAAGGTACCCCTACCCCATGGCGCTTAAATGTGAAATAGAGAAACAAATAGCTGAGCTTTTAAAGGATGGGATAATTAGACCATCAAAATCGCCATACAACGCACCCGTTTGGATTGTTCCAAAAAAAATGGATGCATCTGGTGAAAAAAAATTTAGAATTGTGATTGATTATAGGAAACTTAATTCTGTCACCGTGCCCGACCGTTACCCTATCCCGGAGATAAACGAAGTTTTATAAAATTTAGGGGAAAATAAATATTTTACTGTTCTCGACCTAAAGAGCGGGTTCCACCAGATTCCTCTTAAGGAGAGTGATATCGAAAAAACGGCATTTTCCATTAACAATGGAAAATTTGAGTTCCTACGACTACCTTTCGGCTTAAAAAATTCACCCTCAATTTTTCAACGTACATTAGATGACGTTTTGAGGGACCATATAGGAAAAATATGTCATGTCTATATAGACGACATAATTATATTTAGTAAAAATGAGAACGAGCACTTTCAAAATTTAAAAAAAAATTTTCAAACATTAGAATCTGCTAATTTTAAGGTTCAACTCGACAAATGCGAATTTGTAAAACAGGAAGTAGAGTTTTTAGGGTTCATTGTAGGCATCAATGGTATAAGAACAAACCCCGAAAAAGTGAAAGCAATAAATAGAATGAATCTGCCCAAAACCTTGAAAGAATTAAGAAGTTTTCTTGGAATGTCAGGGTATTACCGTCGCTTTATCCAAGATTTCGCAAAACTATCTAAACCCCTGACATTCCTTTTAAGAGGGGAGGATGGACGCGTTTCTAAAAACGCATCCAAAAATAAAACCATATATCTCAATCAAGATGCAATAGACTCTTTCGAAAAAATTAAAACTTCACTAACTTCAGAGGACATTATCCTCTCCCATCCGAACTTTGAAAAAGACTTTGACTTTGCTTCAGAATACGCAATTGGAGCAGTTTTGTCACAAAATGGCAGACCGATAACATTCCTCTCAAGAACGTTAAATAAGGCGGAAGAACACTACGCCACTAACGAGAAGGAAATGTTAGCAATAATTTGGGCACTAACCATTTTGAGAAACTATTTGTATGGGTCAAGAAAAGTAAATATTTTTACAGACCACCAGCCCCTCACTTTTGCTCTTAGTAATAAAAATACAAACAGCAAAATGAAAAGATGGAAAGCCATCTTAGAAGAATTCAACTATGAACTAAAATACCAACCGGGTAAGACTAATGTGGTAGCCGACGCATTGTCTAGACCCCAACAAATAAACTCTATGACAGCAACTCAACATAGCTCAGAAAGTTCTTCACATGACTTAATACCGGCTATAGAGTGTCCCATCAATGCATTTAAGAACCAACTATTCATACTGTCTGACAAGCAAGAAAGTTACAAATTCGAAATTCCTTTTCCAAGATACCATAGGCACATTATAAAACGACCCGATTATACAAAAAATTCACTTATCACATTGCTAAAAAAATATTTAAACCCCAGTGTCATAAATGGACTATTCACTAGCGAACCAATAATGGGCATCATACAAGAATTTTATTCTGAACACTTTAGAAATTTTAAAATTAGATTTACACAAAGTCAAGTAAAAGACATCACTATAGAAAGCGAACAAGAAGAAATAATAATAACGGAACATAAAAGAGCGCATCGAAATGCAAAGGAAAACAGAGAACATGTTAGAGAAAGATATTATTTCCCAAAAATGGCTGAAAAGACAAATAAATTAGTGAAGTTGTGCAGAACCTGTAAAGAACAAAAATATGATCGTAATCCAAAT
Source organism: Gymnocheta viridis (assembly GCA_956483585.1). NCBI lineage: Eukaryota > Metazoa > Arthropoda > Insecta > Diptera > Tachinidae > Gymnocheta > Gymnocheta viridis. The sequence continues at coordinate 45,527,235 of OY101441.1, forward strand.
ATACCTAAGATAGAACCAACTCCGATTCCGCAAAATCCAGGAGAAATAATCCACATAGATATTTACTCAACTGAAAAAAACTTGGTTCTTACGGCCATTGACAAGTTTTCGAAATATGCGCAGGCTAAAATTCTGAAATCTAGGGCAATAGAACACATAAAAGAACCTCTTACAGAATTAATTCTGGCGTTCGGTATTCCTAATACAATAGTGATAGACAACGAAAAATCTCTAAACTCTGCGACCATAAAATTTTTGCTTAATAACCAATTCGGAATAAATATTTACACAACACCTCCTTATTGCAGTTCTGTTAATGGACAAGTAGAAAGGTTCCATTCTACCCTTTCTGAAATCATGCGATGTTTAGGAACAGAAAAACTTCACACCTCGTTTCATGACTTACTTACAAAATCAATTTATGAATATAACAATTCAATTCACTCTACTTTTTTTTTTTTTTTTTAACTTGGACCAGCACTCAGGGGATGCCGGAACTAGGAAAATTGGTTATGGGAAGGAGGATAAAGGGAGTAGTGTCTGTGGACGTTCGATTTGAATTTTCCCACATTAAAAGTAACAGGAAAGACCTCTGCAGGAAGTTTATTCCACATGCGAACTGTTCGGCTAAAGAACGAATTTTCTCTGTAATGCGTAGTGCGATCCACTGGCATATCAACCACAAATGGATGCGCTCTTAACGAAGAACGTGTTGTTCGTACAAATGAGCGGGTTTCGGGAACAAGTTCACTGATTTCATTAGAGCACATTCCATTGTAGTAGCGATAAAACAGTGAAATACATCCCACATTGCGTCGATGCTCCAGTGAGTCAATAGAGTTGGCTACCCTACTGTCACCGATGAGCTTCTTCGCCCTCTCCTATACCCGGTCGAGTATCTTCAAAATAGACTCTGAAGCACCGGCCCATACATGAGAGTTGTATTCCATTTTCGGTCGGATATAGGTGGTGTAAATATTAAGGAGATCAGATGGAGTGAAGTATCTCTTACACCGTCTTAGAAAGCCGAGGCACTTGAATGCTTCTTTTGAAACCTGAAAAATATGATCAGTCCATCGAACATCACATTTAATTTTCATGCCAAGAACATCAAGAGTTTCTGATTCCTCAATATCTACACCACCCATTATTACAGATGAAGCAGCATGATTGTACGTACATTTGTGTGTAAGCATACAACACTGGGTCTTGCGAGCATTAAATTCGACCCTATTCGCACGTCCCCATTCATGGATTGCTAAAAGATCATTATTTATCGAATCATTCATATTTTGCCTCATTGCCGCGATCTCCGGCAGGCTTGGTCTGTTATTGAATGAATATGAATGGCACATGCTGCTGTCATCTGCAAAAGAGTAGATAGGATTGAAAGTTTGAAGTAGAAGGTCGTTTAAGAAAATAAGAAAAAGTGTGGGAGAAAGAACGGATCCTTGCGGTACCCCTGAATTAATCTTGAACTCGTTTGATGAGATCCCTTCTATAACAACTCGTATAGTGCGATCTCTGAGAAAGCTTGATATAAATCGAGAGAAGACATCACCGACACCAAAAGCAATAAGTTTTGACAGAAGTGCACCATGCCAAACTCTATCAAACGCCTTGGAAATATCTAGAGCCACCACCTTACTCTCGCCAAAATGGTGAATAGAATGACACCATCTTTCCGAGAGAAAAGCCAGTAGGTCTCCCGTAGAGCGACCCCTACGAAATCCATACTGGCGGTCGATAAGTAAGCTGTTGGACTCTAAATATCTCACAAGATGTAAATTTACCATACTTTCCATAACTTTGGAAAGTGCAGAGCAAATTGCAATTGGGCGGTAATTTTCAGAGTTGTTAGCCTCTCCTTTTTTGGGGATTGGCGTTACATTAGCAACCTTCCAACACATTGGAAATTCACCAGCATGGTACAATGTACTGAAAAGGTTAGCTAACGGACGCGCTAGCGTCGAAGAGCACTGCTTCAAGACCAGTGCTGGAATACCATCCGGCCCAGGAGATTTATTTATGTTGAGATCTGCTAGAACCTTTTTAACTGCACGGGCTCGAAAGAATATTCTTGGCATAGTTACAGATACTCTTTCAAGCACGGGCAGTGGTTGAGTGCTTTCCGGCAAGTGGGAGTTACTTGCAAATAATTCAGCCAGAAGGTTAGCTTTATCAACCGGGTTAGTGAATACTTGATCATCCTTTAAAAGAGCTGGAATTGAGGAACTAGCATTATCCTTTACTCTTTTAACGAATGACCAAAAGCTCTTACTACCCCGAGGGCCATTAAGAACTTTAGCACGAAGGCACTGCTCGTACAGAGCTTTTTCGCGCCTTAATACTTTGGCACATGAAGATCTCGCCCTTTTGCGTAGCGAATCAGTATCGGCATTTTTGTTATTACACCATATACTGAATGCTTCCTCTCTGGATTTGACTGCATTTTTGCACGTCAGATTAAACCACGATTTCGCTTACTAAGGAAAAGCCAGTAGAAATATTTTTTGGTAGAAAATATAAGAATATCAAAGAGGCAGAAGATGAAAGAAAAGAAATTAATAGTAGGTTAAAAGAAAAACAAGATCAAGATTTAGAATTTCATAACAAAGACAGAGAAAAGATTAGAAATTATTCAGTAGGTGAAAAGATTTATGTTAAAATAAACAAAAGATTGGGATCCAAGTTGTCCCCTCGCTATAGAGAAGAAATAGTTAAGGAAAACAGGAACACCACAATTTTAACTAATTCTGGAAAAATAGTTCACAAAAGTAATATTAAAAAGTAAAATTATTTTTACAGCATCCACATTCTCTGCATTCAGGCAGAGATTGAAATGGTTGACTATTCGTCCTCCCATATAATAACTATCGACAAAGGAATAGCAAAAATACAACAAGGAACATTTACAATAGTTCACGTAATAAAACTGAAGGAGTACGAAGAATTCATTAACAACGCGCAAGCATTCATTGACCAGAACATACCTAAATCCCATGATAAATATCCCCTCCTTATCCATGAGCTAACACAAACTATTAATATCCTAGAAGACCTTACTCCAAATACTAACAACCGGAAGAAAAGATCAATAGATGCTATCGGCACTATATGGAAGTACATAGCAAGAACCCCTGACCATAATGACTTCCAAATATTAGCTAGCAATATTGCCGACATAAATAAAAATAATAATAAACAAGTATTTATCAATGAAGCATTTAATAAAAGATTACATAATTTAACTGAAATTATTAAAACAATGGCAAATCAAATAAGAAAAGATGTTTATCTAGAAAAAGAAATAGTCATTAATCTGCAAACTAAAATTAGATTGGTAAAAGAAGAATTAGTAAATATTGAACGCGCCATTCTATGGGCAATTAATTAACATTGTAAATCCACTTTTATTAAGTAAATATGAAATTGAAATGGCCATGAAAAAACTAATTGAGGAAAATATTAATTTTTCAAGCCCAGAAGAGGCATTAGAATTTTCAACAATAGCAGTAATAAACAATATTAAAAAGGAAATATTCTATTTGGTTAAAATTCCACTAACAAAAAATGAAAATTATAAAAATTTGGTCATAAGACCAGTAAAAAGAAGAAACAAAGTAATACATATAGATTTTAAGGAAATTTTATTAAGTAAAAATGAAATATTTGCTGTAAAAGGAAAATGTAAAAACTATAATAATGTAACCATCTGTAACGAAGAAAACATAATTAATATAACAAAAACTGATTGTGTCCCAAAATTAATTAATAAATCTAATTCATCTTGCATCTTAAGTAACAGTCATCATATTCCTTTAACTGAAGAAATTGATTCGGGAATAGTACTTTTAAATGATTATAATGGGTCGATTTTCGCAAATGGAGCAAGCTATAATGTTTCGGGAACGATTTTAATAAAATTTCACAATGCAACCTTTAAGGTTGAGAATAGAACCTTTAGCAACTGGCAGTCTTCAACTTTACAAATCATGCCTGCCACAATACAGCTCACTCCTTTGAGAAAGGTCGAATCAATCTTTTATCTCTAGAGGCACTCAACGAACTTCAAATCAATAATACAGAAGTCATCACAACCGTGAAAAGACGCCTTATGATTGGAGAATGGACAATCTCTGGAATGTTTCTACTTGTTGCTATTTCAATTATTTTACTAAAGATCTTCACTAAGACGGTGCAGAAAATTGTGGTATGGGAACCACAGCTGACCACAGTGAACAAACCTGTTGAAATGGATAAATTATCACAAAGTACGAGTGTTACTCTTGTGGCTCCAGAGAAACCTCCAAGGTTACATAACATTCCACTTTTTTAGAGAAACGATTGAGGACACTCGATTTAAAGGGGGAAGAGTTAACGACACAAAAGTTGTTGACCTTTTTCCCATTTCTTTTGAATTCATTTTTTTATATTTACTGCTAAATCAACATAAGTCATTGGCTTATTGCAAATAAACAAAAGTTATTTACTTGTTCCCAATTCTAAATTAATGCTGACTCTATATTAAGAAACAAGAAAATGAATATGATGACCGTAGCTTTATTTATTATTATTAAGTTTAGTTTTAAGTTAATTGAAGAAATAAATGTTAATCTGTATTCTGATATCAACTGAAGCAGTTCAATAAAAAAATAGTTCTCAATCTATTTTCGAAAAAAAATAAATAATAAATAGTTCTGAATCTATTTTATTATAATTTACACATATTTTTAATGAAAGCTACCAACAACAACTATTCAAAACTATTGTAAAATCAATTAACATGACACTCCGATAGATGGAGAATTGAGCAGTTGTCAGTCGATCGTAATCTTTCGCTAGAATTCTGGATTTTTCGAAAAACAAATGATTTGCATTCTACTAACAACTTATTTTATTAAATTATTCATCTTGTAAATTAACAGAAAAACTAATGAAAAAATAAAACAAGCTTTTAGTGGGACGTAAATGAGTTATTTTTCATTTAGAAATCTAATGATTGATAACGAAAGCGATCCTGGTGCGAGCCTTAAATTTCAGATATAGAACATGCCTTTGAAAACTAAGCAGCGAGAACAAAACTGTTGCTGCTTTATTCCTTTTAGTTTGAATCCATAAAAAAGTTATTTAATTAAAACCCAAAAGTATTGCAAAATCTCACTTGCATCTGTGTTAAACATTTAACAATTTTACTTGTAAATTTACGTGCCGCTGTAGTTCTCAGTAAAAATATAGTTGGGGTATTCACACTGTAGTCATAAGTCATATGTCATAAAATAATAGCACACCAAAATATGACAAGTGTGAACAACCCCGTCATAATTTAGTGTGCTATGTCATAATTGTGCCAGCTGATACAAAAAAAACATTTAAAAATACAATTTCATATCAAAATGCCGAAATCAAGTGAAAAAAGTAAAATAATAGCTGGTTTGTGCGAAAATTACATGTTAAACGTGATAATGGCTACCTCAAGTAAATATGAACAAAAAAATTCATGTATGTATGTATTCAAATTTAAATGCACCCTTTTATAGGTGATGAAGAGGAGGAAGAACAAACTAATGAGCCGAAATATTTTTTCTTACGGCGGCAAGTAGAAAAACATCCATAAGCTGCCAGGCAGATAGCTTACACAAACGCATAATTTTCATTCAAGGCGAATTAATTATAAGGTGGTTGCAGTGGCGAATTCACGTGAATTTATACATTACCTGCCCTTTCAAATTTGTTAAATATTTTCCGGCGCCATTTTAATGTAATTTTTTATGCATGGAGAATTTTGACAGCGTATATAATGAATTCACCGTTTACACAAACAAAATGCCTGTTGTTTGCTTTGTTGTTGATTTATTGTAGTCGTAATAAATTTGCCTTTTGCACGAAAATTACATTAAAATGGCGCCGGAAAATATCATGGTGTAATAATATCAGGTGTGCGCAACAAGGAATATGGTTTTTTGTAGGGTTGTGTTTTGACCGTTAAATAATCTGCAAAAAAATGGTGTTTCACGGTCTTGTCAAAAGTTGTTTACATTTTTTTCCGCCATTATGAATATTTTTGTTTACGTTATGCTTTTTGTTTTTGCATAACCACTAAATACATACAAACCACATTTTGTTATGTTTTGTATACAGCTTTTTTTGACAATATTGTGATAATTTTACACAAACAAAATGCATGTTGTTTTTTATTGTTGTTTGATAAGAGCACCTTATATTATTACACCATGGAAAATATGTAACAAATTTGACAGGACAGTTAATCTATAAATTCACGTGAATTCGCCACTGCAACCACCTTATAATTAATTCGCCTCCTGGTAATGAATTTGCCTTATTTTCATTTTGTGTTATTTGTAGCGGCGGCTTGTTAATATTATTGCCGGCTTGAATAAGGAGTTACAGCTGCTCGACTAAGATTTCTACTGTTATTTTATGACAAACCAAAAACATACCTTAAAAAGTCTTATTATTTTATGACTTTTTTGCTTGAAGCACAACAACAACTTTTTTAAACCATTGTAAAATAATAAGACATTATGACAATATGACTGATATGACCACAGTGTGAACACCCCAAGTATCTACATATTATATCAAATCATGGTGTTCTCACATTTTTTATAGCAGAATGTGTATGAGGCTCTATTTACTCCTGTGTATGAGAGAGTTTATTCAAATTAAGATGATTTAATTAATTTTAAGTTATCTTTTTTTTATTTTATTTCGAAACATATCAGAGTGTCCTTTCAAAATGCAAAAAAGGCAATATTCTACTGTTACACAATAAAGTTGTTCATTGTTGGTTTATTCCAGTAATGGATTATTCATTTGGTGCTGTATTTTGCAAAAATTCAGTTGATTAATATTGTTTTATTTGTAAATAAATCTTAGAACTTAATTAAGAGAAACTTTGATCGAAAAGAATCTAACCTAAGCATCTAATCTAAGCATGATGTCAATATTAGCACTAGCAGAAAATACTCTACTGATTTTATTCCTTATTCTGTAAAAAATAGCACTTTCGAAACAAGTGCATCATAATGAATCACCCCTTGATTTCGAGCAAAACTCCTTTTACTAATAATCATACTAGAGTAGTTTATTTTGTACACTTTGTGTTAAACCAAAATATATACGAGTACTACATTAAAGAATATGTATGTACCTTAATTTTTTCCTTTATTTATTCAAACAGGAATCAGGTAACCCAAACCGAGAAAATAATATTCACATAAAATTCATACACAACAACATTTCTATGGCTTTTAAGTCCTTTAAAAATAAATTAAGTCCATCAACAATATAAGCACGTTTATGTTTTGCATTTGCTCTTCCTTTTGAGAAATGTTAATTTTATATTCTTAATTTATGCTTCTGAAGGATTTTTGTTAACTCTACACTATTACTCCTTTGGAATAAAAAGTTGTTTCCTTTTGAGGCAGTTAAAGAAACAGTACTGAGCACAAGTAACAGGCATACATAGTTTTTTTTAGTTTATACTCGGCAGTATGTCTGAATACAAAAATAAAGTAATCTGTATAAATATTCAGTTTCAAACCTGAAGCAATTTGGTGACATGCATTATTTTATTAAATGCATATAACATCTCATGTAACATCATACTCGAATGCACGTCCTTACTTTATATGTGGAAATTTTTTTCTGATTAAAGACTGCAACGTATCGTTTGACAAACTTTTTTTTGCTAGTGAAGTTTTGGTTCCAAATTAACGCATCCTTAAAGGGGTGTCATATTCCAACCAGGAGCTAATCTGGGTATCAGGACACGCAGACGTGCCTGGCAGCATAAAAGCGAACAAGCTTGCCAAGGAAGGCTTCCGTTTGCATGAACGGCACACTAAGCGACTAGTAGGAGTCCCTCTAAAGAGCTGTGAAATCCTCATACAGCAGAAACTCATAGGGACAGCTCAATCTAGAAAGTTCAATGAACCAATTTGTGTAGTCTCCAAATGAACATGGATCCAATATCATCAAGCTAAATCTGCCACATACTGCAGATCCTCGACATCAGCTGCGTATACTTGCGGCAGTCCTAACCGGGCACTGTTTCGTAGGTTTCCACGCAAATATGAAGATTAAATCTCCCTTTCAATGATTTCTGTATATGCTGTCAAAATAAGGAGGAGGAAGAATCCATCAAGCACCTCATCTGTCAATGTCCAGCTCTGTCCTATCACATAGCCATTTATCTAGGTAACTCGATTTTAGCCGAAGTCGTAGACCTTAAGGAATGCAATCTAAAAAGAATAAACCAGTTTATTCGAAAAAACGGGTTGGTTCAACACCGACCACAACATAGGATAGAAGGAATCTCTTATTCACTGTCCACAACAGACATCACAAATTTCTGGAACCAAGTGGGCCTGTGCAACCTAACCTAACCTAATGTTGGCCTGAGTGACAGACTTTTGTGGGAGGGAAGCGGCTGTTGCTTAGACCCAAATAATGCATCACTAACAGTTTTAACGGAATTCGAATTCTTCCGGATTATTCATGCACGAATCGATCATGCACTTTCTTGCCGGAGACATTAGTTTAGGCTCAAAGGTGGTAAAATTTATGTGTTTATTTTCACTTCATATTTGATATCTGGCTCTGTTAAAGTTCCTTTGCGCCTTTGTTGTTTTCAATATATAAGCATCGATATACGTGCTTGATGAACTTGCTGATTAAGATTAACTATGAATGCTCATTGTCTTAAATTTGGCATGAAGTTTATGGCGTACAGGACAACCCGTTCCTTACAATGGGGTTGTGTGACCAAACTTTTAAATCGTCATAACTCGAACAATTACACTTTTAAATTAATATTGCTGAAATAAATGTGTTCTCGTTATTATTCTTGTGTAAAAATCAATACCTCTTTAGAGATCAATATTAATTTAATTTTACAAAAACTTTTGCTTGTTGAGGGATTTTTTTAGCTATTCTATATACATGTATTTCATTGGCGCTAAGCCAAATCATCAGTAGTCCTTAAACAATATTTCTTAACATTTCAAACCTCTTATCTTATACAAAAACTAAAAAAGAAAAAGTTTTTGAAAGTCTTTGAAAAAAGATATCGAGGCAATATCGATTAATAAATTAAAAAAAAAATAATTTAACTTAAAAATCTATATGAATTTAATTTTTCTCGAGCTATAGGTCAATTTTTTTTATAAAAAACGTTTGTAAAATTTTATTAATTAACCGATATTTCGCCACATCCTTGTGTGGCTTCTTCAGGGAAATATAAATATTTTTTTAAATAAAAAATTTTTACTTTAATTATTAAATTTTTTTATTTAAAAAAATATTTATAAAAATAATTTAAAAATCTATATAAATTGAAAAACTACGTTGCAGCAAATAAGCGATATGAATATCTAATTAGTGGTCCGTTCAGCGTTGCCAGCTTTGAACTATTCTACTAATTGAAAGAACCAAAAAAATTCCTTCTATATTCTCTTGGTATTTTAACTAATTTTAGTTTAATTTTCCAATCAGAATTTCCAATGTTATATAAACTTAAAAATTAAGTCATAAAAATGCTTACAATTTCTTTGTGTAATTATATTAAAACAGATATTATAACATAAAAAGATTTATTTCTGATTAATCACATAAATTAACTTTTTTTGTACAAAAAAAATTAAATGTATATTGGTGTCGCTGCACAAAAGGCTATTTCATTTTATTCGGAATCAGAGCAACATAAAATGCATACCGATTTCAGAAATTTTTACATTGAAGTTATTGCACTAAATAAAAAAAGGTTAAATTTTCATGATGACCTTTAAAGATATAGGAGATCCAAAATTTGAGCAATATTTTGAAATGAAATCGTTATCAAATTTTAGAACTATATTTTCTCCAGTTGAAAAAGATTACCAAAAATTAGACAGTGAGTGGCGCGAACATTCACTTTTGGACCACAAAGAGATAAATCTTTCTTAGAAACTTATTGGACAAACGTTTTTAAAATAAAGAATTGTACTGGTGAAACTCTCTTCCCAAATTTTGAAACTTTATAAAATTTCTTCTAATATTACCATTTTCTAATTCTTCCGTAGAAAGGGTTTTTATAATTGCCAACTGACATAATCTATCATTTTTACGAATGAGGGTATTGAAAAAAATGGGGTTGAAAATTTTTAACCTGCCAGTGAAAAGCTAATTGAAAAACTGGAAAAAATAATTCTTACTTACAGAAATCTCTTCACGGTACAAAAACAGTGACTACTGAAATACATATGTATGTATGTACTTATGTATTTATTGAATAGATATCTGTATTTAGATGTATATATGGAAGGGAATAAATGGGAATATATGTCTTCATACAAGTATAATGAGACACGTATAATTTTTGAATAAAAATATGTATTGGTGAAAATAAAAAGCCTTTCGTCGAAATTTCTTTTGTACTATTTCATTTGGTTTTGTACTATTTTTGCCAAACTTCTGTACAATTTTTACTTTCTGTGTTGGTAACGCTGGGTCCGTCATAAAAAATAAAATATGAAATGAAGCTCATTGGTGATAATAAGGTATCTAGTAATTCACTGGAATACCGATCGGAATATGTCATGTGTTTCTTTCCTTTTTTTTCTTTCTTTCTTTATTACTTTCTTTCTTTGATATTACCTTATCCTCCTTTGATGAACTCGAAGGATAGAATATTAACGGCTTATCCAAAAGGATACACCACCATCAACAATTTAATTAGAAGGTTCCTACGGGAACTCTCATAGACCTACACCCTCGTGTAGGAAGTTGAAGTCAAAGATTTTCACCGCGTATGAATATGAGTTTTGTTTGGTACTCCACCACTTTACAATATAATTATTTAAGTTTATTTTCATGTGATTAGTAGAAAACTGTATTCGGTATCGTTGACCGACGCCAAGCGCATGCTCCACGCGAGAGAGTGATAAACAAAACTTTCAAAAGCCAGTACACGACAGTGGCCTACCGCCCAGAGCTGCTCACGACTCGATATGATTGAAACAAAAAATTTTAAAAATAAAGGTACTGTTTTATGGTTATGTTAATAGAATACGCTGCTATCAAATAAATCAGACATATTTTTCCCGAAAATGGTATTTTATGCGTATAACACATTCGTCATTAAGAGACTATTCATTTGTACCACTAAATCGTACTACCTTTTACAAGCGAAATTCGCTTTTTAACTCTCAAGTTCTTCTGTGGAGTAAACTACGCTTGGAAAATTTTGTAGCTAGTTTCATAACAGGAAGACTCAAAGCGAATGGCTGTCTTCAAACACTCCTCTATAAAAGTAGTATCCTTATATAATATATGGCTGAGTTAATATTCAAAAACAATAGATTTTATTGCTATTATTTTTACATTTCAACTATATTTAATCATATACAATTTCAAACCAAAAATAATATTAAAATAAAATTTAACATGCTCAAAAGAGTTGTATGAAAATCTTCCGCATATTTGTATATTTGAGAGGAAATCTATAGTAAGGGATTTCTTAAGACGGCTTTTTCACAGTCAAAGTTTACTTTGCAAAATTTAATTCAGCTGGGAGAAAGACAGCATAAGAAAACATTCGTCTCTCTGTCTTTCTTTCAGCTGAATTAAAGCTTTTTAAAGTAAACTTTGACTGTGGAAAACCCGTCTAACAATATTTTAAATTTATAATCATTTATTAAAATTTAATTTTAATAATATTAATTGCAGGAAAAATCTGAGTGACAAAAATTTTAAAAAGCAAAAATGGCACACACTCTGGGACTTATTTAATTTTATAATGTTAAAGATCCGCATTTATATAATTTTGATATCTCAAAAAGTTATGCAGGTTCGTATATGCGAATTTTTCTTTTACAAAACCTTGTGATTCGGCGATAGTTGTTGCAAATATTCACATAAGCAAACAGAAACTGCGAATTTTTGCTATTTTTATAAAACTAGAAGAAAATACAATTATATAATGCAAAACAATCATTATTTTCTCAACATTCTAAGTATTGCTTCCCTTTCGCGGAATACGAGTAGATAAAAGTTATTAGAAATCATCTAAATTTGTATTTCTTCTGCATTCAAAATTTTTTGAAAGTTTATTTTACTGCTGTGCAGAGTCCAAAAAATCTACCGGTCTGCATTTTCACGCAAATACCAGTTATTCGCATGATTTTTATCACAATTCGCAGCAGGTTCTTTAGTAATTATGTTAAAAGAAAAAGTTAATTCCCAAAGAAATGAAATACTTGCTAAAAGTTTTGCTCCTACACTGAATAAATTTTTTCAACCTTTTCAAAGCATATTTAAATATAAAATGTTTCACGATTGTTTGCTAGATTTTTAAATGCATGTGCGTATAATATAGTTTATCGGTGTTTTCATTGTTTTCACCGGAAAATCCTTAAAAACAATAGCCTCTTGTTGTTTCTGCACAATGAATCTTAAACTTACAATCAATGCAAGGACCCTTAACATTATATGCGATTGTTTTGCTATTATTGATCTTGTGCTGTTTACGTTCATTTCACATTGAAAATAAGCGATGAAAAATATATGTATTCATGAGTATGTTCAATATCTTTGAGTTGTATTAAATACAAAATTTATCTATACAAATATAATTTCATTATTTTGTACAGCTGCTCTGAATGTATTTTAATTAAGTATAATAACAGACTTGCCGATATTAGCCCTGACAGATATAGGATTTACATACTACATATGTGTCAACCTAAACTACAATTAAACCATCGAGCAAGGTGGTTTAAAGCTGGTCGTATACTATGAAAATTTACGTAGTGTAAATGTGGTATCTCGTAAACACAGCATTGTGCTGTATTCAATAAGAACTGTGACAACCCAGTCAAATGTGCAGCTATAGGCACATCAACAAGGTAGTATTCCTTTTATATTCCGCTTGACAATTTTTCAAGATTCATCTGTGCCGACAGTGCCGCCATATATTTTCCACAACAAATTTTGTATTGTTGTAGAAGCGGTACCACTTTTTTGACTTGTCTTTTAAACATATAATCAAATGCAAAAACGAATACTATAGTACACATACTACACTAAAATAGTATAAAAACCCGTAGTATATGTATCATGGTATGTAAGGGTATAAATAGAACAAATGGATTGTAGTTGAATATAAATCATAGAATGATGAGAAAAAGATCAAATCAGAGAGTATCAAAATAAAGTTTAAGTTTACGTTTGAAAGTGGCATCTGTAAATGCAAATAATTTCAAATGTACAGTACAACCATCCTAATCCGGACACTCGCTAATTCGGACTATCCAGTAATTCGGACATTTAAATGTTTCGGACAGTTTAGACATTTTTCCTCTACATTCTGGACAAGTGTTTTTTCTTTTCTCAATTAAATTTGCGTGGCGAACTGTGTTCAAAAGCTATTTTATGGGCTGAATAAACCAAAGCGACAGATAAGGATATTTTATTTTTAAAAGAATTTAAAAATGGAGCTGACAAATTACATAAAAATTATTATTTTTCAAAATGAATATATTTAGTAACTTTTAGTATGTTTTTTTATGTTTTCTGTAAATAAATTATATACAAATGAATTCTTATTTTTCTTTTCGGTAATAAAAATAAATTTTATATGCAAACATTTATATAATACATTTATGTATTACGCTTAAAATGTTATTTTAACTGTAGTCCGGACGATGCGGAATAATCCGGAGTAGCTGAAACTATATCAATGGGTTTCGACTAGGCTTTGAAAGTAAGATGACTCCCAATTTAACAAAAATTTTCAAAGAAAAAAGCCAACAAAATCCTTTACAGAAGCAGAAACATTATCTCTTGTTCTCATTTTGTAAATGTTTCTAGCAATACGATTAGAAGTAAGATTCAGTCTTCTAAGCACTGTTAGTACTTCAATATATACTTTCATACAGCGCTGGGCAGTATTTAAAATACAAATACGTATTTTGTATTTGTATTTTAAATATATTACGTGTAAGTATTTTGTATTTTGATGATGGTGAATCTAGGACATAAAATTTGTAGTTGGAATTTGTCAGTATCCTCAATGACAAGGGCAAAGACATTATCACTCTTGACAGCTATCAAAATATAAAGGGTCCGCCATCCAACGTTTTTTTTTCAACTAGTGCTTATTTCGTGAATGGTAACACTTAGCTCATGTCTGATTTGACAGATAATTAGTTTTATCCTTCCGCTGAACGAATATGGTTGTGTATACGCTTGAGCAAAGCTGGGAAATATTGCCTGCGATCGACTTACAGAAGATGCCGATTTTGCCCAAAAAATCATCTTTTCAGATGAAGCTCATTTTGATCTTGGCGGGTATTTAAACAAGCAAAATTGTCGCACTTGGTGCACAGAAAACCCTCACGCGTACATTGAAAAGCCGACGCACCAAAAAGGAGTCACTGTTTGGTGCGGATTTTGGTCCAGAGGCATAATTGGGCCATTTTTCTTCGAAAATGAGCAAGGAGTGGCCGTTACAGTTATCGGGCCATGTTGAACGAATTTTTGTTCACAAAAATTGAAGAGGAGGATATTGGCAACATTTGGTTTCAACAAGACGGCGCTACGTGCCACACAGCCGAAGCTACACTCGATGTTTTGCGCCCTGTTTTTGAGGTCGCATTATCAGCAGCAGAGCTGATGTCGTTTGGCCACCTCGGAGCTGCGATTTGACACCGTTGGACTATTATTTGTGGGGTGCCGTCAAAGATAAGTGTTACGCCAACAAGCCAGAAACAATTGACGCTTTAAAGGACAATATTCGTGAAGCCATTGGTGAAATACAGCTGCACACAATCGATAATGTGCTTAAAAATTGGACCGATCGTGTAGGCTACTGCATGGCCAACCGAGGCAGGCATTGGAATAAAATTATTTTTCATTATTAACCGGAAGGATTGTACTTTCAAATAAAAAAAGAAATTTGAGAAAATATTCAGTAGTTTCTTTTCATAGCATTTTCAAAAAAAAATTTATCTGGCGGACCCTTTAAATGGAGTATTCATAGAATCTAATACAAGTTTGTGCTCATTAGAACCTGTAGAAATATTTTTCAGCAGGTTTTATTTATACTGCAACAAGAAACAGTTTGTCTGATGCTACGTGCAAAAATCTGATATTTATGAAAGGAAACAATTGCTTTGTTGATTAGTTTTATCTAATGTATTTTTGGTTTGAATAAAAATGGTGTACGTATTTTGTATTTTAAATACATACATGACGTGGAAGTATTTGGTATTTTGTATTTGAAATACGCACAATAAATGGAAGTATTTTGTATTTTAAATACATGACCAGTATTTATATTTTAAATACCACAGACAATGTATTTTGCCCAACTATGCTTCCATATCTTATATCAACTGCAATATCAAAAAAGAACTGGCAACATGTTTATTTATATGAAGAGGTAAATATAAATCAAAAGAATATAACCGCCTAATGGTACCATTCACCCGAACATATACGTGTATATAATCAATATGTTTTGAAAAACTCAAATTATTATCCACAAAAACAACTAAAGATTTCATTTCAAAGATAAAGTTTAGCCTAGATTTATCGAAGGATACATTTAGATCACTTGAATCCAAACTAAAACACATTTAACAAATTCAATATATTACGAATCAATTAATGATTGTTTCCTCGTTTATTAAAATGAAATGCAAAATTTCTTAACTCTATGACAAAGTTTAAACTCACTGAGAGGGGATTTTATGACAACATTTTGTTAAAATACGTCACAAAGGGAACAGGACTATTAAAATCGCTTAAAATAGTATTTCATAATATGAATGTGTGTGACGTGATCTGTGAATAGCCCGTTAATATGGTACAAGAAATTTACACATAAATTAGAAATATACGAGTACTTATATATTTACATTGTAAACATAAAATAAACTTTAATTCCAGCTCATAATAGGTGAAGAAAAATATAAATTAGCTGGCGGATTGCTACTAATTGGTAAAAAAGAAAAATAATTTTAATAGCATTCAAAACAAACGCAAGTTGATAAACTCACTACACCACTTTATACCACACATGTTTACAATTTACGATTATAAGCAACAAGTTTTTTATTACACAAGCAGAACTAAAACACGCGTCTGATATTTATTGCAGAAGATAGTGCAGCCAGAAAAATGTTGCCGCATAACACAATTTGAAAAATGCAGTTACCAAAATATCCTCATTTAAAAGTATAAAATTTTTAAGTTACACTAAGGCCTATTTTTAAATTTAAAAACAAATGATAAACTTTGTTTAAATATCATATATTTGTACTATTAAAATTGTATGTACATTGGAAACAACTACGAGTGAAGAACAAAGCGCAATAAAAACATTTCACAATTAGTTTTTTAGAATACAATAAAAGTAGAAAAAAATATAGCATAAAGTTTTGTGCATTAGAAAAATAAATTAAAAATATTTAACTAGATTGAGTGTTATAAAAAAAGCCGACTTTTTTGAAAAATCGGTTTTTGAATTATTCGTAAAAGAGCTTTTTAAAAAAAATATTTTTATACTTAAAATGTCATATACAAGGTGATACAAATACAAACATCTTTTTAAATCATACTATTTTGAACATTGATAGATTTTTTCTGTCCGAAATATGACCTATGAAATATGTCAGTACCCTGACATCTGCAATTCGGGGACAAACCTCTTCATCTGGCTACACAGGTAGAATGTAACTATCAATGGGAGATAAGATTGTGAGTAATTTATGCTCACGATAAATAATACATTACTCGTACACGAGTCTCCTCATTGTCCTCCAGCTCACGTAAGTGTGCATCATGTGAGATTAAATGATATTAATCACTATCACGAAAACTATTGCTCAAACAATGAACTTTTGCAATCTATATTTCATATCTGTATCACGCTCACACACTGTCACAAGATAGATTCACGCCAAGCATGTGGCCGTTGCCCATCTCCACTTTCGATACTAAATTAAGTGAAGTTTTTTGGATTTTCTTTTTTACTTTTTGTGTGGGTTGAGCAATCATTTAGGTAGTATAAACGTATTTGTAGTTACTCAATATCAATTTACATGTCACTTGTATCTTTTTAATTATTTATAAATAATTGGATATCTAAATATGGAACAAGCATATAAACATATAAATTTATTTGCATGCAATCAAAGTAATAATTTTCTTTTAAAAACTAGTAAGTAACACTACCCAGCAACAACTTCTATTAATAACTACATACTTTTCCACACAAATTACAAACTGTCTGCAATACTTTGCAGCTATTATACAGCGGAGTTAATAGTAAATTAACAAGTAAATTATTCTCTGACTGCCGCAGTAGTAGAGTGTGGCCTTATCACGCAGATGATCAACTCCTGTGAAAGGCAAATGTGTTTTTTTTAATTGTGTGTTCATGAAAACAAGTTCTTGGTGCGTAATAAAATAGTAGTCAGTTCTCACCTCCAATGATATCGCCGTGTTAATGTAATAAGTATGTATTTCATATGTTTGATAGCATTTAAACTCATTGTTTTGCAATAAAAAATTTTACTGAGTAGAGGTATTCATATTAAAAAGGTATAACTCCCTCCCCAAGCAGAAATTGTGACTTTTCTAAAAATTATGTACTACAGAAACACTGTACTGTAAATACAAAAATGACTTAAGTTTCCCAATGCCGTTTTCATAACAATTCTTCACCGCTACAATACTGTGAATACAACGATTTGAGATCCATAATGTCATGTTAGCAAAAACCATGCACCGTTTGGTAGAATAACTAAAAATATCAGATGCCGAACATGTCTAGTTTTCATTTCTTTTGAAAAAAGTTCATGTAAAATTTCAAGTAGACAAACAATTTATTGGTTAACTGATCCGACTGAAAATCCCAATTATTATTGATTCTTACTTTAAAAATATATATATACCGAGTATAGTGATACGAAATGAGGATGCACCAAAATTATCTTT